>CAKKTJ010000327.1:0-665321 GCA_920618645.1 Peronospora belbahrii | reverse complement strand
TGCATCCCAATGTCCATAAATGCTATACGTGCCTTGTTTGCGATCCCCAAATCAGCATTTTTACCGCTAAATGAACTACCAGTCAAAAGGCCTGCAACGTGGATACCATGACCACAAGTAATTGTCTCCGCTTCATCTGCTTTATTTGCCCACGCATTGTACATGACCACTTTTCGAGCCGACATCACCATACGAGAGAACACATCACGATCATCTTGATCAAACTGATCGTGATACAGATAAAGCCCAGTATCAGTTATCCCGACAACGACATCATTGCCACGAATTCCTGCCTCTCTTGCTGAGTCTACACCGACCAGACTAGGCGCGTAAGCATCAAGGCGGCGATGGCTCTGCATTTGCGTCCATCGTTCTTGCTCTTCGCCTCGTAAGAGATTCTGTGTAATTTCATGCCGTTCATCAATCCACTCGACCGAACTTGCAATGATAGCGAGTGCTAGCACCTTTGTCCATGTGATGAGATCCTTAAGCGGCTTTGTAAAAATCGACCTTGGCTGGTTTTCACTTGTTTCAAATATATTAAGCACGCCCAAGAGCTCGCGTGCTCGCTGCTTAAACGAAATCAAGACAGACTGGCGATCTGCCCCTTCCACCAATCTAATCTCCATAGCAGGCGCCGCCATTGAGACATTCTCCTGTCTCCTCATCCTATCACTTAAGTGTGCAGCACTCCGTGCAAATGGCATGAGCTTTAGAATTGGCGGCAAATCCAGCACAATATCTACGCATTTTAGCGCTCGAATCTTGTCAGTCATCAATTCATCAGCGTGTAGAAGCAAAACCGTATTTTCTCCCAAACTATCTCCTCTCCGTGTCAGCAACGATCCCTCATTTGTTTTATTTTTACATACTTGTCGTATTGCAATAATGCACTTTCTTTCTTGAATTGGCATGGTCAGTGACGACGGTGTTAATTTGATTACATACTATTAATCCCTGTTTCTTTTCGTACGAAGACATGTAGAACAGCGCTAAGGCTTGAGCGACTTGTTTGCGGTCGACACTAACACGCGAGGCCGCTAGTTGTAAACTTTTGCATTACCTTCTTGTATATATGCGCTAACCGGCATACATTAAGTCTATTAGATCACTAACCAGTTCCTAGTGGGGGCATATACAAGGCGCATACGTGTGGTGTGGTTTTCTGTAGTTACCAGTTTTATTAATTTAGGCTTCGATTCTATCGTCTCCTTCTGCTACAGGTCATCAGCGGTCAAGACCTTGACTATTTGGTAGATTATAAAGAGCACTCACTAGGTAAGACAATCCTACCGTAGACAGGAGGTTTTTTCGTAATCAAGATGAAATGGTTTACCGTGTTAGAGCAATTAATCAATTAATTCTTAGGAGGTCAAATAAACAGATGTTGTCACAACCAATGCAATAAAAAAGCACCATCAATATTAAGAACAACAAAAAAAAGACAAGAGCACCATAGTTAAAGTTATATTAGATAATTTTGGATTATTCGTACTACCAATAAACTCCTAGCAAAATTGGTAGCATGACGACGGTATAGTCATCACTTGTCTTTGTCAAATCAAAAATAGAAAAGAGACGTTCAGGAATTAGTCGACAAACATTCAACAAGTTGCAATATAAGGTAAAAGTAATATTAAATGAGTATAATCTGGTACCTATTCGTCGCTCTCGGACTATTTAAGCGCTACTTTGCTTCTTTACCTGATGCACAAGGACTTGAATTTGTAGACACTGCTGCAATCTGCGCCTTCCATTGTTCCTCCGGTCTCTTGTCACAATCAGAACAATGTTTACCGTCACTTTGTGGCCGCCAACGTGCATTAAGAATCGATGAGCAAGAGATTAATGTGCTTACATGTCACAATGTGGAGCAAAATGCATCAACACTTACATTCTCTTTCACACTGGCAAGAGAAGACAGTGCTGAGGTGTTTCAAGGCTTTCACGACACTTTTTTTCAGGCGTATAATTCTATGTTAATGGGCAACAGTATTACGACTGATGCCTGTCAATTAGCTTTTTTACAGGATAAATTAATACCAAGTGTGAAAGATGATGACTTGAAGGAGAAGGAGACGATGGAATTGAAGCCTAAATTAGTAAAATTAGTAACTACGAAAATGCCAATTCAAGAAAGAGAGTGCATTATTGCAATACGACAAGTATGTAAAAATAAAACAAATGAGGGATCGTTGCTGACACGGAGAGGAGATAGTTTGGGAGAAAATACGGTTTTGCTTCTACACGCTGATGAATTGATGACTGACAAGATTCGAGCGCTAAAATGCGTAGATATTGTGCTGGATTTGCCGCCAATTCTAAAGCTCATGCCATTTGCACGGAGTGCTGCACACTTAAGTGATAGGATGAGGAGACAGGAAAATGTCTCAATGGCGGCGCCTGCTATGGAGATTAGATTGGTGGAAGGGGCAGATCGCCAGTCTGTCTTGATTTCGTTTAAGCAGCGAGCACGCGAGCTCTTGGGCGTGCTTAATATATTTGAAACAAGTGAAAACCAGCCAAGGTCGATTTTTACAAAGCCGCTTAAGGATCTCATCACATGGACAAAGGTGCTAGCACTCGCTATCATTGCAAGTTCGGTCGAGTGGATTGATGAACGGCATGAAATTACACAGAATCTCTTACGAGGCGAAGAGCAAGAACGATGGACGCAAATGCAGAGCCATCGCCGCCTTGATGCTTACGCGCCTAGTCTGGTCGGTGTAGACTCAGCAAGAGAGGCAGGAATTCGTGGCAATGATGTCGTTGTCGGGATAACTGATACTGGGCTTTATCTGTATCACGATCAGTTTGATCAAGATGATCGTGATGTGTTCTCTCGTATGGTGATGTCGGCTCGAAAAGTGGTCATGTACAATGCGTGGGCAAATAAAGCAGATGAAGCGGAGACAATTACTTGTGGTCATGGTACCCACGTTGCAGGCCTTTTGGCTGGTAGTTCATTTAGCGGTAAAAATGCTGATTTGGGGATCGCGAACAAGGCACGTATAGCATTTATGGACATTGGGATGCAAAGTGAAACGTGTGCGGGTGAGTTAAACTGCGCTGTATCGTTGGCCACACCTGCCGATGCCAGTGATCTGCTGGTAAGTCAAATTGATGCAGGCGCTAAGATTTTCTCGTTTTCATGGGGTACGGCTGGATCGGATTATAGTTTGCAAGCCAGAGACTTGGACGCCTTTATTTACAAAAATCCGGATGTTCTTGTGGTTGCGGCGGCAGGCAATAGTGGCGAGTCGTCCATCACTGGTCAGCGCACCATATCGTCACCATCTGGCGCTAAAAATGTAATATCAGTCGGGGCATCACTCAACTCAGCGGCATCTTTCATGGACTACGCATGCCCCGATATTATGAACGAGCACACGGTAGCATCATTTTCATCTGCCGGGCCTACAACAGACGGGAGAATGAAACCTGATGTCGTAGCACCTGGGATGAGTCTTATATCAAGTCAATCGGAGGCCCCAGGAACAATGAGAGAAAGCTCGGCAACGTGTTTACTCCAGGGCACGTCACAGGCGACACCAGTGGTAACTGGTGTTGCTGTGCTTCTGTATGAGTGGCTTCGCGATGGGTGGTGGAAGGACGGACGCAAAAATGCTGCATACGCTATGAGTACGATTCCTGCTTCTTTGCTTAAGGCGTTACTTATTCACAGTGGAGATTCTTTGCATAAGCGGATGGGTGCGTTACCCACAAGCGGTTTTGTGTCATGTACAAGGTTAGCCTCGAATTCTATTGACGTGACGTTTCCAGACGTCTACCAAGGCTATGGCAAACCAAACCTTACTAACATTGTGGATTTTACTAGCTTGAGCGTGAACAATAGTGGCAATGGCAGCCGCAATGGACCACCATCATTGTATTTCTTGCCAAACTCGACAGAAAATAGCGAGCCAGCAGTCGCACACGGAGGTGAAATAGTGATTTCGTTTACGGTAGCTCGCGGTGTGGATTTGCGAGCGACTCTCGTGTGGACTGATCCGCCAGGGTCAGTTCAGGCAACGTCGCAATTGCAGCACGATCTGGACTTGGTTGTTCGCGTGCGCAATGGCACTGAAATGTTTGGTCCACTGACAGCTGACCCAAACACTGGAAGGGATTCGCTGAATAACGTTGAGATGGTGCAGGTTTCTTACGCTGATCTTCTCGCTGCTGCCACTGACAGCAACACAAGTAGCAGTGGCAGTGAAAATGGAACAAATAGCTTAGCACTTGGAAACAATGGAGAGATAGTGGTTGAAGCTGTTGTTTACGGCCGAAGTGTGCTGCTGGCGGACTATCAGAAGTTTGCGTTCGTAGCGTCTTCCAGCGTTATTGGATCCACGTCGGGAATAGCGGCTACAAATGATAGCAAGTCTTTCTGGTCTACTTGGGCGCTCGCTATTATCGTGGGCTGTGTGATTGTGCTGCTAATAGTTATTGCTTGGGCCACGCGCTGGTTATGTGGTCGGAACAAACGAGGAGCCAGCACAAGGTATATTCAAGAGCCATATCCCGCCCAGGTCAGAAATCCAGGCTCCGCGTTTTGCCCATCTGCCCAGACAGCGACTGATATTACAGAAGGAAGCCGATGCCCATACTGTCCGTATACAACTTGCGATGCTGTAGCGTTGGTTGCTCATGTGCAAAGTGATCACGTTGTTAATGCGCCTGACCCGATTGCTGTGTTAGGTGGACGAAGGATGTTTGGCTTGGAACCGGCAATGGCAGTGGTGACATTGACATCCCGTTCGATTACTAATACGCCACCGAGAGGCGTGCAGAACTTTGCAGAAGATGAGAGACAAAAATGTCCGCATTGTCGTTTTATCGCATCTAACGCTGTTATTCTAGTTAACCACGTGCAGCATATGCACACACAGTTATAAATTATAGTAATTTGCACAGCACCAGAATAATTTGGTGCATACAGTCGAGTATCCTGTTGAGAAGCTAATACTTATAGTAGTAACAACCAGAGTGCATGAGTTTGTTTGTTCAAAATTGGTTGACAAAATACAGTCATGCTCTGGGTAAATTGCAATGCAGTACGACTTCAAGAAACAAATATTTGCACACATTTACGTCCCTGACGCCTCCTCCTACCTCTTTAACCTATAACTTCGCAAAAATCTACGTACTCAAGGTTCGCAGCCCATAATGATACAAGTAATCTCATCATTCGTAGTAATACTGTGCAGCTCGGCATGTTCGATACATCACTTCCGCACTTTTTTCTTTCTATGTCGAGTATTGTTGCTGCCGCTGCTGCGCCGGTGAATAGTGCCTCTTTTTCTCTGCTTTGTATCTCCATTCCAACGCTTTGCCCTCGTGAGAATAAGCAAAAAGGCTGGGATTGAAATCATAGCGATTGCTCTAGAAATCATGAAGGCTTTGGCAGCAACAGTTTCAGCAATAACAGCTAGCGCAGCTGATGCATACTTTTTTGTAGAGTCCGCAACCTCAATTGCTTTGTCTTCCATGTCGTGTAGCTGAACATCGCACAGTTGACGCCATTCATTAGACTCCTTAAACTGGTTGAACGTTGCGTCGATACTATCATCGTCTCCGGGTAGAAACACTGCCACACCATCATTTAGTCTTCCAACAAATGCCTCTGGTGTAAATTCTTCAATAGTTCCTTCAGATCTTGTCCATTGCTGGACCAAATATTCGCGCCAGTGGTTTGAGGACATCATACTTTTGACTGGAAAACGACTTGCTCTAACTTTGTAGAGAAACAGGAACACTGAATTGGTACAGTCATACACGCGGCCAGTCTTACCCTCCACATAGTGCTGGTACTGAGCGCGTTTGCCGTTGAGAGGGTCTAGAAACAAGTCAAGCACTGGCAAAGCGGCATCATCCAGTGCCTGCGCGTTATCCAAAACGAATAAATTGCGATCGGGGCAGGCGTCGAGTGGTGTAGCCAGAGCGACGCGTATCGTCTGCCTGATGTCAAAGTTGGAGGTTCGCGAAGACTCAAGCAGCTCCTGGAAATCGATGGACTGCACTGTCCGCGAAGACCGAGAAGCACCAAATAATGAAGATGCCACAGCACCACTTAAAGCGTGCAACACGTCACTAGAGTTGGAGAAAAGCACGAGTGCCAGCGGCTGGTGACGGTCAAAGTCATTTACCCCAAAGCGCTCTATCAGCGTTGATAGTGTAATAGGTGAAATGCTAGAGCCAAGACACTTTAGGATATGTGACTCGAGACGAGAGATCAAAACGTCGTGGGAGAAGTGGGCACATTGCTGCCCCGTGGAGAGTGGCAGCAGCAAAAGCAGCAGGTTGAGTGGTAGCAGCATACCGAGATGAATAGCTGTTGTTTATGGAAAATCGTAAATAAGGGAGAACATGCTTATTTGCAGAAGTGATAATTCTATTGCGTTCACCCATCCAAAATGACACTACAGGAATATATGGTCGAGGTAATAAAACCGAAATTAATTGTTTTATATGTACGTTTGCCCATGCAGTCTTATACTTACGCCATCAGGAGTGCGCTTCATGCGCATAGTTGATCAGTAGCTTCCAGTTGGCAAATGTATGGTCTTTGGACCTGGTCAAGTGGCAGCTATCCACAAAGTCGGCCTCTGCGTCGAACTACAACAGAAACGTCTGATCTTATGGTTCTGATTGAGTGCCTCATAGCTCATCATGTGCTGTACTGCAGTCCTGTACGCTGCAAACTTTTTGAATGTCCCGAGTGCAATTTTGCACACAAATGGGTCGTGAATGGTCTACAGAAGCCGTTAAGTTTAATGCGTTACAGCGAAGAATGTAACATTTGGTACCATTGTCGAACTGGGTCATGATCGTACCGTAAAACCCCTTGTTAATGTTTTTCTACTCAATGCCGGCCACACCAGGTAAATACGAAATCTGTAAAAGGCGTCTACATTCACGTCAAGGCCAGTCTGTAGAGTCCTTTTCGGCGTGGAACAAATTCAATTGCTTTAAGTGGCTCGAATATTGGTGCGATAAAACCCCAGCACCTCAAATGCTAGCGGGAATAGTTGACCGGTTCTTGCTCAGACATGCTTGACGAGCAGAAATTCACAAATGAAAATAGTGCCAAGAGTCCGGCCAAAAGATGGCACAGTGCTTGCGAATTTCACGAATGTTGGATCACGAACAGAGACGTTATTAGCGAAGAGAAACAAGACGTTGTCAAAGTTAGTGTTAAAAGTGTTGTTCAGCGTGATTTTGGCTAAGAACCTCTGATCAATGATAGTTTTCACTGTCGCGTTCCGAAAAAGTGTCGATGATACTTGTCAAAGTTGCTCTTGTGCCTGGCGTTGCGTCCTTTACCAGACTACAACTTCCAGTTACGAGACAGCCTGATGCTGATCGATGCAAGCACACGTGACAAAGGCTTCGATTTGAGATGATGACGATACCGTTACGACTACCATTTTACCTAAAAGCTTTAGTGGGTTTGGATAGTCTGTGTCAGAGCATTCTCTTAAACAAGGCGCCATGAGTCCAACATTAGCAAACTCAGCGGAATTGTGCATGAAACATAGGGACAAAATCAAAACAGTTGAGTTGCATTACGCTAAATACCTTATCAGTGTCTTGTTTACCACCTCGCAATATTCAAAAACATTGTTTGAGTAAATCAGTTGCAAGAACAATCCAACTTCAGTGTACGTTGGCCGTATAAGTCACATAGTGCAACGCAGGCCCATAAACTTTGGATTTTTGCGAAACTTGTGTGATTAGTGTACGCGAAGAGCTAATCTGCTGGCGGCGCAGTATTTCTCTGGCTGGGCATATTTTCTCTACAATGATCTTGTCTACTGCAATGACAGCCCGTTGTATCGCACATCATTAGTAGCCTCGCGCATTATCCCTTCGAGGCGATCCGCTTCGTGCTGACATTCCTCACTGTTCAGCGCTTATGTCGCCACCATCATTTGTAATTGAGACAACAAAGCAGCACTATTATAAAAGGACCTCTAGCCCACAACAATGTGTATGAGTCAAAGGGATTCGTTTAAAGGAGCTGGAACAAAATCTACAGCTTTTAAAAACTCGGACATGTGACGAACAAGTGAAGTTTTCTCGTCGACTGTATCGCTACTAGCACGGCCGTTTTAGCTGCGTCACTTGTACTGGAAGATTCAAAATTTACCTTGTCTTGCGAAGCCTGTGTATTGCATTGATTCAATAGGGTCCTCATCCACGTTGCCTTCACTTGAAGTTTCTGACATCGCACTGCTTTCCTCTTTTCTTTCTCTCCTTCACGATGAGCAGTATCACATCATTTTGCCGTGCCAAAACTCGACGACTTATTCGTGGACTACAACTTTCTGCTTCGACCAGGCCTTAGACAGATTAGAATCAGTTGCCGGCATTGATGTTAAAGGTGTCGTAGAAACGAACAGACGCCCCAACGTTTTTTCGATGCCAACCTGTTCAAGAACCGACTCCCTATAAAGCTGCTAAAAAGTTTTCAACTTTACACGCACAAAGCGCCTCAGCACGTTTCTGTTCCTGTTCCAACAACTGCAATGTAATCTAACATTATTTCTTAGCTTCCCTTTTGTGAGCAGATCTTGCACAGGCCAGTCTTATTCTAGCACATTTTTTGGTATTTCTGTTGCAGTGGCTGCTGCATTTTCGTTTTGTCACTGTATTAGTTGATGATCAGCAAGCTTGGGTAAATTGATTTTCATTAACTTTTTTAAAAAAATCTACCTAACGTATTAGATGTTGATGATAAGTAAAAACAGTCTAGATCTAATTAGAATGACAACGAATCTAAATAGATGGGCCAAAGTAGGAGTACGACTTAGCTGAGAGTCGAGTCCAAAGAAGAGGTGGCACTTGTAAGGAGGGTGTATGCGGAAGAGCTGTGATGTACAGGCAAAAAATCCCTTGAAGCTTGAACGTGTAGAGGAAAGCAATGGAAGCGGGTGAGGGAAGTCGTTGCAGTGATGCTGGGTCGTACGCTTGAGGCAGGCAGCGTAGATAACCATAAGCATGAAGGGGGGGGGAGGAATCGATGTATCCATATAGTAGGAGCGAAAGCGAAATCTTCGACATATAGCCGGGGACGCACAAGACTAGAACACCCGGTCGCCGCGGATTGCGGGAGCGCGGCATTGGCGAGATAACGGATAGCATCTACCACATGGGAAGGTGTCCGTGAATCAGAGAGAAATAGACCACCCACATCCGTCCGTGCCAAATAAAGCAGAATAATATCGCTCCAAAGGGGGAACGGCGAGTGGCGGATACGCTTGGGGACAGCATGTCCGGGTAATAAAGCGGATACTTTGACAGGATCCACGTAAATCGCTGGTGCAAAGATCATCAAAAAGAAATCACAAGTCGCGCTAGAAAGATCCGCGAGCTTGCGTTCATCGGTACGAAAGAGACTGTCGAAGGTGCCTTCAACGTCCATAGGGTCAACTGCAAAACCCTTGGAAAGACGAGTGGCGGCGCTCCAAACCTCGCCCGGTTGAAGAGGCTCCGCGCTCACCGAGCGATAGGCCGCATGCCTCTTGAATAAGCGAGTCTGATGCTCCACAGGTAACTTGAATAGGCGACGAAAGTACGCCGGCTGGACTTGGACAGCGGCGAGGGCATCATCGTGAGAGGTGAACGACGACAATTCGCCAGCCAAGTACTCATCAATGAAGTGTTCGAGTTCACGAACCGAGACTTGCTCAACCCGTAAAGGCAACTTCCGTATGTTCATAAGAGAACGGATGGCCTTTGGAGTAGGCACAAGGTCGGAGTCCTCAGTAAAACCCGAAACCTGTTCGGTTAAGTCAGTAAATTCGTCCAGTTCAGACGGGTTAATATCCACATCAGGTGGCAGAGATGTGTCATAACCATCGTCGTAAAGGACGTCATACATTGTGGGCATAAGAAGAATGGAATAAAGTAGTGAATGGGGATCATCTGGGCCTTCATACAACCGGCACGGCACAGCACGTGGAGGTTCAAGATACTTAGGCCCGTCCTTAAAATTTCTCGATGAATGATCCCATACTGAGAGTGTTGAACCAGTTTCCACATAGGTTCGTCAGTAGCAACTGATCCCAAGATAAGGAGCCTGTCCTTGGTAGAGTCAGATGGAACAGCTGGTGGTGGTATAGCCCGTACCACTGACATAGCCGGGGACGGGCTCGAGGTAGGCAAGGAAACGGATGGAACAGAGTCCGCAGTGGACGGCAGCTCATCCGAAGTAGTGGCGCCGTCATCGCTACGCATAGTGGCGTCAGAGCGAGGTGACGAAGGGTGAACAGTCGGCCGGAGGGAAGGTGGCCGAACGCGGTTGAATCGTTGAAGCCGATGTTGAACAAAACATGGCTTTTCCCCCTCAAGAAAATGAATTTCCCTCAGTGGGTCGCCATTCGGCTCAAAGAGGGGGGGGGGGGGACAGAATGGAAATAGACTGTCCGTGACCTTGAGTTGAGTTCCCCAAAAACTTGGGTAGGCGTGATCAAGACCTGGCGTGCACCCCGGGCAACAAACCAGTCATACACCGCCAAGTCAGTAACATCAGCGGGTAAACGCTGCAGATCCACATAGTAAAGCTTGTCAAAGCTAGAGTACTTGCGAATAGTAACCGTGATTCCACCGATAGTAAGCTGCACTTCGCCAAGGCGGCGGAGAGCATCGTCTGACGTGCAAACGAAAAAGATACCATACCCAGGGATACGGTTGAAATCCTGAAGATGGGCGCGGGACTGGCGCCAGACAGATGGTTGGCTGTCAGCCGCAAGAGATTCAAGAATCTCGTGAATATTATGCTCGGCCGTTAAGCGACTGGCAAAAATCCACATGCGAGTACATAGCTCTGGCTTAACAGGGATAGGTAGTGACGCAAGAGCAGCAAAGCGACGGTCCATATCGGATGAGTGGACGGCATTGAGCCGATGAAGACTCGCCCGAAGAAAGGAGTCATCGGGAATAGAACATGGGGGTGAGGTGGGAGCCGCCCTAGAAGCCGTAGCCGCCTGCGAAGGCGTGCTAACGGGAGAAGTACGTGTGACTGCCATCCTCAAGTGAGGCGGTGACGTGCAAATAGGGGAGTGTTGCAACTGTAATTCGGATGCAAGAGCACCGAAACAAACTCAAGTCGAAAGTACCTCAATACCAGGACACAAAGTAGTCTGTGCAGCCTAGTAGCTTGCTAACAACGTAGCCTCAGTCAACAGGAAGTTAGCTGAAAGAGGATGATAGTAGATACTGCAGAACGGCCTAGCGTTCAACAATAACCACACTACGATGATAGTAGTTCTGCTAGATATAGACAACCCAGTCGATTACTTTCCGGGAACACTTAGCGCAAACTAGTTACCACACAGCAGGGATGAGCTAGCAGCCGAAACTGGAAGCGTTTAACTGTCTGCAGGCCGTAGCGTCGTAACGTAGTCCCAGAGACTCCGCAAAGAGAAACTGGTGGAGGCGACGAGATGGGTGGGCGGCAGCGCTCCGCAAAGAGTGCTCCGAAGGCGGCAGCAGTTGTCCGAAGGGGAACAAAGACAGGGGAGGGTTCAGGGATGATGTGTGCCCAAGGGAGTAAATTGAGAAGTGATGTTGCCTCTAGGGCGGCAGGGCCGAGTCACCTTCGGGTCAAAGTACCCCAAGGTCGTCACGCTCACCGAGCGAGAGACGTCGATCCCAATCTGTGTCTTCCCCTACAAAGGAGACAATCCCTTTGCGCCAAGCACCGCTGCTTCCTTACGAGAGGGTGCCGACGAAGAGGTAACTAACCCTCTTGACGCTGCACTGCGTTGTCAACTTGATGATGAGGATAAATCTGTCACTCTACAACCACCCAAACAAACGTTTTAACGTCGTAACTATGGATTCGTGCTCCGGAACCCAACGAGGAAGCTCGACGAGCTGCATCGCAATCTTTGCGCACCTATGTCATTGGGTCCCAGTACTGCACTGCTTGCGAGGTTGCTGATCGTGCTGCTCTTCGTAAGCGGCTCCTTACTTCCCAGGAGTTTACGATGAAATCGTAGCAGGAGCGACTGTCACGACTGTCACGTGGGGTGCCCGTGCACCCACTAAACGGCATACTAGTGGAGCTTGCACCACGTGAAACATCTGCACAAGATGATCACCAGTTCGCCTGTTGGGTAGAACGAGAATGTAAGCTCTCAAGTTTGTCAAACTTGCGTTTAAGCGCTAAAGCGCAATACGTTTGGTTAGAACGTCGTCTACGTTCTAACTTCGCTAAGCTCAAAGCGAAACGTCAATTACCTTCCACATACAGGTCAAAGACTTGTGGGGGGATGAGCTTCTGAAGCTGTTGCCCGTATTTCTCACTCGAGTGATGTACCGACATTGGCTTCTTATGAAGGTCAGAAGCGAAGCCAGCCTACTGACTCTACTTCCACAGCACCAAGTGCTAGAAAGCTTTCGACGACAGCTGTCGTCGCTTCTGACCGTCCTGGTCAAAAGCGTCAACGGCATCAGAGCAATCCTACCGGAGGGGTACCTCATACTCTCACGAGTCGTACGATTGGGGGTAACCCCTCCACTTCACCAAGTATTGGGTATGACCCTGGTGACGACGTGAAGCAAAAAGGCGCTCGACATGGAACTGTTGATGACCCAGATCATTAATCAGCGTCGGAGGAGGTCGATATCCTATTGACCTTTCATCTTTCTGAGATTGAGCGTCGCCTGACGCTCCTGGAGCGTGATGCCCTTGCATCAATGAGGTCTCACCTGTCATCGCTTGATGACCGTGTCGATCAACACCGTCGGTCTTTTGAGCGTTACCGCTCTGAAACATCGGATTGCTATAAGTCGATTGAGTCTTCTCAAGCCGAACTGCGATATCAGATTGACCTCCTGGTACGCCTTCAGCGTCCATATGCACCTCCGGTGCAGTAATACCCGCCTCCTTCGGCCGGGGATATGGAGGGAACAACCCCTCAAAGTCCACCAAGGCTGGGTTGAGATATGGCTTTAGCAAGCCCACGTAGAACACAGGGTGTGCTCGCATCTTCTTGGGAAGGTTCAGCGTATACGCTAAACCTTTCTTGCTTATGACCTTGAAAGGTCCAATAAAGCGTGGACGCAGTTTGGTTTTGTATACCGCCGAGACGGCGCGAGTAGGTAAATTCCTAGCGTTTAATAAAACCAAATCTCCCACTTTGAACTCATGTTCGTTCTTCCTGCCTTTGGCAACCGCATGTTCCTTCTGAACATCCTGGCTTTCAGCCATAGCGTCTTTGACGCGACGTAATACGTCAAAACGCGTTGACAGAAACGCTTCCACCTTCTTGCGCATCGCAACAGGGCTGATATCAGCCAAGCCTTCGGCTATCTCTCCCCCACTAAGCCCTGATGTGGCAGGGGGTAGCGTTAACGGAACGCGAGGGTTAGACCAAACCATTCACATAGAATGGGGTGAAGCCTGTCGAGGCATGCACCCCGTTATTCAACGCAAACTCTACCAGAGGGAGCATCGTGCTCCATTGCTTGGGTGTTTCAGCACAAACACCGCAAAGCATATCACCAATAACGCGATCCAAGCGTTCGGTCTGACCATGGTCTGCGGATGATCCGCCGTGGACATGTCCAGTCGAGTGCCGAGCACTTTAAAAAGACGCCGATCCAAAACCCCGTAAAAAGGGGGTCTCTATCCGAGACGATTGCCACTGGCAATCCGTGTTGTCTATACACACGATCCATGAACAGCTTTGATGTTCCTTCTCCATCAATGGAGTCCGACACTGCTGCTAAGTGAGCCATCTTGCTCAGCCGGTCAACAAAGACCACAATCCCAGTGTTGCCTGCCGCATCACGCGGTAGGCCAAACACAAAGTCCATACTAATGGACTGCCACAACCCCGAGGGTACAGGCAAACTCGCCAAAGGCGCAGCCATACTAGGCGATGTCCTCACCCTATGACACGTTTCACACGTGCGTACATATGTACCAACCCATTTATACAACTTGGGCCACCAATAATGGGTGCTCACCGAGCTGTAGATCTTCTAACGACCTAAATGACCACCAAGTGGTGTATCATGAGCCTCATAAAGTATCTGATACTTGAGGTCCTCATCATGAGGCACCACAACACGAGGCTGGTCATCCGACCCTGTACTATAGTACAACAGACCATCGGTCAGTGCAAAACGATGTAATCTCGCACGATTACGTGGTGACAGCTTCACCTTAGAGTTTTCAAACTCTGCGCTACCCAGCACCTGCACAATGGCAACACATGCCTCATCGCGTGCATACGCCACACGGATACGATCCGTGACTGACGAACTCACAACAGTGAGATGAACAAGCTCATAGTCAGGTCTACGCGATAACGCGTCAGCCAAAACATTCTGTTTTCCCGGCTTATACTTCACCTCGAAGTTAGACTCCGCAAAAAAGGAGAGCCAACGAGCCATTCTCTGCGAGAAATGAGGCGACTGTGTCGCTGTGCGTAACGACGCATGATCTGTATAGATCACAAACGGCTTTGAGCCCAACAGGTGTACCCTGAACTTAACAAGGGCATACTTCATCGCAAGTAGCTCCTTGTCATGAACTGGATAGTTCTTCTCTGCAGCTTTCATCTGGCGAGACTCAAACGCAATGACGCGTTCTCGACCCTCAGAGTCAACTTGCAAAAGTGCACTGCCAATGGCAAAGTCCGAAGCGTCACATACGACGCTAAACGGGCGATCAGGATCAGGCAGAGCCAGAATTGGCGCCTGAAGGAGACTCTCCTTAATGGCTTCAAAAGCCTCGTGGTGCTCGGTGTTCCAACACCATTCCACATCCTTTTAAGGAGATTCGACAATGTGCCTAGCCACTTCCGCATAGTTGTGGCTATACTTGTGCAAGTAATTTGCCAAGCCCAACCACTTGCGGAAGGGTCCTTCTGGTTCCTCGGAACCGGCCAATCCACTATGGCTTTGACCTTAACAGGGTCTGCCCGGATTCCTTGCTTCCCAATGAAGCATCCCAAAAAGGGAATCTCTTCCGCAACGAAGATGCATTTGTCAATATTGGCATATAACTTATGCATCCTCATGCAACTGAGCACAGCTCGCAGGTGCTCGATGTGATTCTCCACATCAGTCTTGCCATTTTCGGCTCGACTATGGACGAATATATCGTCAAAGTATGTCGGTGCATACGCCCTATGGGGCCGAAACAACTGCGTCACTAGACGATTAAACGTTGCAGGTGCGCTAGACAGCCCTTAGGACATCACTAACCACTCCAGAGCATGCCACTCGGAGTGCTGACCACTGTCAGCGGGATATCACTAGCTCGCATGAGCAGTTGGTAATATCCATCGACTAAGTCGAGGGCATTGTACATTGTACATCCCTCCATATTGTTCTGAAGAACATCCTTGCGATGAATCGGTGTTTGAGCCGGGATAGTGGCTGCATTCAGCTTATTGTAAGCATGCACGATTCGCCACTTCCCATTAGGCTTTCTTACACAAAACGTAGGCGTAGAGTCAGGAGGCTTACTCTCACGCACCATGCCAGCCGCGTGCTTTGCACGAAAGAACTCGTCAATGACGGTCACATTGTTCTCGTGGCAGCGGCCACTGTCGCGTCACACAATATTTGGTTCCTAAAACCAAGTCAATCTCATGACGTACACCTCTATCTGGAGGTAACACTGTAGGAGGTTCTCTGGAGACAACATCTCCATATTCCTTCAACAAAGGAAAATAAGGATCCGATAGGATCCTTCAGGATCTGTGATCCCCTCCGCGCATTCAGCGCCTTCTTGACGCCTTCAAGAACTGTTTTATCCAAAAGCGATGAGGAGTTCAACTCCTCCTCAGGTCGTATAACGACCACTTCGGCGATGTCGCCTGCCTGTAAGGCAATGCCAAACTCGGCAAAGGACAACTCGTCCAGCTCTAACAGAGCACTTACTGCGGGTACAGCTGAATGGGCCGCCAGATCTTCAACATCCCCAGTCAAACCATTGAAGAGTGTATATAGCTGTTCGCTATCACCGTCACTCACGATATCATCATCTCTACTCATGACGCTCTCAGCATCCGACGCCTCAGCGTCAACAGGTGTACACACCTCAAGGTCAAAGACCACTTCGTTTACTGACTGCACCCGACCCTCTTGGGTCAATGTTCTCGTCATGAGGTGCTCGCATTTGTCGGTATATTCAAACACAACTGTCATTTTTGACTTCGCCCGACCCTCCAGGGCCAGTACCTCGTCGGGTTTTTTTTTTAAAAATTTTTTTTTTTTTTTTTTTTTTTTTTTTTTTTTTTTTTTTTTTTTTTTTTTTTTTTTTTTTTTTTTCCTTAAAAAAAAAATTTTTTTTTTTTTTTTCCCGCCCCTTCAGGGTCAGTTCCTTTTCTCTCTTGTCACTCGTGTCACTTGGACTCATGTCCTGACATCTTGGCTTGCAGCCACCAACACCACTCACGGTGTTTAATGATGTAACATCATTCTCATGACACATGTCATATGTGCCATCTAGTAGGTTCTCAACCCCACTATCGACAGTCCTTGGGCCTCGCCCAAGACTATTGTCCTCGACACTTACAGTGTCTACAAAGTCGGATATTCTGACATCCAACATATTGACCGACTCGGTCCAATATCCGCGCCAAAAGCACTTTTGCTTCCTAGCAGAGGTGGGTTCATGACTCTCCAGAGCCCCACCAGAAGCATTGCGCGTTGCGTCTAAGGTCTTTGACCTCCAATCAATCCATGGCTTATGACGTTCTAGCCATGCTATGCCTAGGATGAGGTCATACCTCGCATCCAGGTCTAAGATCCAACAGCGTTGCATGCTGTTAAAGTCCAAGAACTTTACAACTAACTCCATCGAGACTTGGGTACCGTAACACGCGTACCAGTCGCTAAGCGAAGTGTGACTGTGTCACTTTCACGCGCTACAAGCGCTTCAGCATACTTCTGACTACCTTCCACGGTGGCACGGCGCACATAATTGCCCGATGCCCCCGAATCGATCAAAATGATCCATGGCTTATCATAGCCCTTAATCGTCCATTCGACTTGTAGCAAGAGTAGCAAGCCTGACTTGCATTCTCGTTCCATTTTTGAGAGTTCGAATCTCTTTGGGGCTGGGCCCTGTTTACTTCTACCTCTTCAAGGTTCAACAGACTCAGTTCTTCCCCAGTAGGACGCCCGCGCCTACTGGGCTCCGCCGTTTCCACCGCGGCAAACCAGAGGGTTTTTCACATGGGGCGTCGGCCCTTCGAGGCCAAATATGCCTTTCTTGCAGGACATTTTGCCATCAAATGGCCTGTGCTCTTGCAGATATAACATCTGCGCACAATTTGCTGCTCCGCAGCTTGAAGCTCAGCTTCTGCATCCTCCACTTGGCTACAGTCCATGGGTACAGACAGACCCATCAGATGAGTAGTTATAAGTGGCAGGCCTAGCAGCCTTAAAGTTGGTCTCGGCATTCCATGCCACACCAACAGCTTCCTCGAATGAGGACGGGTTTACCCGGAAGACTTCCGTTCTGGCAACGCCAACTCGGGAGGCCCTCCATAAAGACCGTGACGGTCACTGCTTCAGGCATAGGGTCTATGACCATGGCAGCAATGAGAGTTTTCCAACTCTTGTACATATTCCGCAAGCTCACGCTTGCCTTGTGGCGACATGCCAAAAACCGCGACCGATTACAATGTGCTTGGTTTGGCGGTGCATACTGCCGGGTCATCTGAACTTTCAGATCGGACCATGTGGGAAAAGCATCGTGCAGTGATGCACCACATGTGAATGCCCACTGTTTGGCTAAGCCACCTAACTTTCCCGTGGCAAATCTCGTACGGTTCATAGGTGATGTCGGCTATAAACATAGCCGGCTCGACCTGTCGGAACCAAAGCATAAGGTTGTCACCTTCTTTGCCGTCGAACTTATCGACTTCCATTTGTATGGGTTTTAGTCTGCGGACCACTTCTTGCACCATAGTCGCCATGGGCGAAGGCGCAGAAGAAGGCATCTGTGCCTTTACATGCTCGACTAGAGCTTTATGGTATTCATCAAGCATATGAATACGCTTGCTAACCTCTTCTTTGCCTTGGGCGATGAGGTACTCTACGCCCTTAGGGCCAAGGATAGGGAGCAGCTTCTGTAACCCTTCCTGTTGTGCCTGTGACAGGCCAACCGCTGACATCTCATCTATGTCCATTCTCAGACAGAGAAGTAGTCGCAAACCCAGGTGCGGGATTGACTACAAGTGCTACCAGGTGTAGCCGAGCTACTGCAGCCAAGCTATTTATGCACTACGTTCAGAGGAAGATTAGCTTCCAGAGCTGTATGACTTAGGGTACTTAACCCTCCCAAGGATAGCTCGTAAGGTTGTGCCTTTGATTGTGAACAACCGTATCTCCTAGGGACATAGTATCAAAGGTACAATTCTACAAGAGGAATAGAACGCTTAAGCACTTAAGGTTATCCGAGCAGGTTTGAAAATGGTTTATATTTTTTGTTTATCTTCTAGCACTAGATATCGAAGCACCTACTCTATACTTAGTGCTAGGTACTATTTACTGGCTCTACAGCCTATTGTTATTATGCAAACATGTATTGTCACGATACTTTACCTAAGTATAGTGACCTCGTGGCTCTCTGCCACGATGCTATACTTCGTACCTTAGTTACGGTCACATCAACCTACCACTGTACATAACAGGCACACCACATTGGTGTGGCAGGTGTGTATGTAATATACACACCTTCGCGTAACCCCGTTGCATGCATCGTATTCTATTTGAAGTTACGAAAATTATATTTTTGAACCGAATCAAATACTCATTAAATTGTGAGTTGCATAAAAATATCTGATGATTTGTGTAAATGGTAATATAGAATTTGTAGTCCATTGATGCAGGACCAAGGTCGACCTTTAGGGACAGGGGCTGAAAGTCCGCTGACCGAAATGCCAAGGTCTATCTCAATGAAAAATCAAGGTCTGGCAATGATAGACAAGGGTCTTCTTTGGAAGACTAGGGTCCACCTCGAGTAACCGCGTCCATCAGCCTAACCACGGTTAACTCCTCTGAATGGCGGCTAACTAGCACGCTTTGACCGTACAATTTTCTCATCCAATGGTCGTTCCTCATCTCTTTTTAGCGCCACGTCTCTCTGCCCCTTACCCAACGGTCGCTCCTCCTTGGCAAGTCCCTTTCTCTTTGACCCAACGGTCCTCTGACCTACCAATTCTTGAAACTCTTCAACACAATAATAATAACACGCTATAGAGCCAGTAAATAGTGACTAGCACAAAGTATAGAGTAGGTGCTGCCTTAAAAAATCAGCTCTAAACCTGTTCTGTAAGCATCACTGCTTGACCGTTCTCTTCTTTTAAAGACAGGAAGTTGTATCTTTGATACTAGTTTTTTTGAGACCCGGTTTTGACAACCGATAGGCATAAGCTTGAGAGCTAGCCTAGGAAGGGTTAATCACCGTAAGACATATTAGCTCTTGGAGCTTGTCTTTCTCTGCACGTGGTGCATTAGTAGCTTGGCGACAGTAGCTCGGCTACAGTAACAATTTGATCACGCTCCCAGTTCGATACTCGTTTAAACTTTGCGCGAAGTGGTACACGCTACATTGGAGAACTAAGCCAACCCTGCTGATGTGGGCCTTTTGTTGATCCTCGGATTGGACTTTGTGCCAGGCCTGTCGGGCAAGCAGTGGCCGTCGCGCTCGCCATCGCATCTTGGCGATGTACCGTGTCCGCCGTTGCCTTAGCCTGCGGGTGATAGTTGTGATCCCCCGGCGGACGCCGTAATCCCAGGTCAAGACCGAGACTAGCTCAGTTATGCCACTGTCTTTGAGGCAATCGACGAGTTCGGCGATGGTGCTGTCCGAGTTTGCACAACAAATAGGGTTCGCAACTTTACCGAAATTGCGGTGACAGCACCGTTTCCCAGAAGAGATATGCAAGGTGACTTGCTGGTGATCCAAAGCTGACGGGGAATACTTGTTTCCAGCCGTTGCACTCGGTCCCCCTACGTGTGAGATAAGTAAAAACGATCGATTCTACTGGCAGCTGACCCCGCCCAATACGTGAAGTGGGTAGATGGCTCCCACTCCAGGTCGTCGTCCGGGTGAGGAGCTCAATCCAGCGTGTCGACTAGCTGACACATGTCAATGAGGGAATTCAAACTGGACTTCAGTGCGACTAGCCGAGCGTTACCCAGCCGGGCGAGCGAGGGATGTTGAACGCAGTTGAATTCTCCGGTTAGAATGACTGGGGAGGGGGGGCCGTACGTTGGGTGCGTAATTATTTACAAGCAGAAAATTGTCGTGAACAGATAACGCAATTTGCCTCGGCGTGGTCAAGAGGCCAGGCCACGGTTGTGCTGAGTGGGCCATGTCCGGTGTTAAAAGAAAAGCCATATGCTGGTGTGGCGCGTCCCCAGAATCCAGTAAGAAAGAGGTGACGTTGAATCAACCGTGAATTGTCCCCAAAGCCGTCTCCACTCGCGATCTAATGCCTCCTCTTCAACCTGAGAGGCAACGTGGGTATCTTGTAGAAACCAAATATTCGGTCTCGTTTTACGTGGCGCATTCCGCCATTCTGCAAACCATACTTGACGAGATTTGCAAGAAGAACCGCGTAAATTTTGCGTAATTATCCTTTGAGTTGTAGTTGCTATAAATTTTCGCCAAAAACGCGATTATAAGCGGTGGAACATCAGTCTAAAATACATGTGTAGACCGTACGCGTCGACTATATCCCCGCTGACAATTGAAAGCGATGACCGAACTGTGATCTAAGGGCTGCCCTTAGTAGTAGTCAGTGCCGTCGATTACCATTGGCTTCTCGAAGGCGGATTCAGGAAAAGCGCAATACTAACCCAATCAGCATGTGTGCCGCTTCCATTGTAACAGGATAAATATTGCGCATCCCGTTTCAGAAGCTAGACATGGGCCTCCATGACTGGCCGGGAGCTAGCTTCCGGGTCAGTCATCGATAAAAGCTCTTTAATTCCGACATGATACAGATGAGCGCACAAAACGTAGATACTCAATTTTGCCCGCCGAATTGGATTGCACAGCAGAAAAAGATCGTCACTTTCATATTTTTGATGACCCGGATGCGTTCCTAAAAGTCGGTTTGATCCCCGAGATTACCGGCGACCTTCCGCTCTTTCAGAAATATGATCTGTCGTATCCACTGATCCAGCCAAGCCCGCGTCGCTTTTGACGTACAATATGTTCTGTAACGCGCTATCCAGTCATGCAGACAATACCTCAGCCATAGCATTGTCCACTAAGCGATGACTGATTCTGCGAAAGAGTTGATGAGTTTACCGAGGAACCTGAGAATTGAACTTAATTAAATAACACGTGCGGTTACGCCGCGGCCGCCGCTTCCCAGATAGCGGTTTCGCCCTCCATAAATGGACACTGGACGCTTGACGTCGTCGGCTATCGGACTCTTCCGCGATTCTATTAGACGTCTTAATGCTGAACAGAGTAGTCCATGGGTTCAGCCTTGAAGTTTAGAAATTGAACAAGAGCGTACTCTTTCGCTTCCTTTTTTTGATCAAAGCCCCAATATGGATGTCTTTTACGGCTACCCCTTCCGGAACGCGAACGTCAGGAGCGGGTAAATGAGTACGCTTACGCAATTGCCTCTCAGCGGCGCTAAGTATGGGAGGCGGCGTCTTATAGTATGCCTGTGTGAGAGAGGTGTCAGAACTGATGATAGCAGTAGTCATCAGGGCGTTGTCCGAGTTACGCTTAAACAGCAACAGCTTCTTTGATTCATCTCGAAACGGGATCACCAGTCAAAAAAGTGGGGTGCAGTAGGGCATCTGCAACCTGCTGAGCCGCTTCCTCGGGCACGATGGCGTCGTGATAAGATGTTCGTTCCTTCAATGTTGTCAGTCAGGGAACGGCAGCCGAGTAATGCCGACCCCAGTACCGAAGGACACTGGATGGAGCTGAAGAGTCGATGATGCCCGCCCTGATGGCATCGAGGCATTTAAGATGTCCAACGGTCTCTCGGTGAGCGATGCGATACTTTTCGTTTTAATGGATAGCACTGCTTATTTGACCTGCCGGCAGCCTTAGTGGTTGGCACGTATATTTTCGAATTCGAGCACGCATATTTTTCGACTTAGGAACATTGCCGCAAGTCCGATGACGTCATTCCCTCCCCAGTGGGAAGCGGTTGTCTGCGACGACCGCTTCCCGCTCGAAGGGACTAAACACGTAATCTTCAAGAAACCATTAATATTGGCCAAGAGATTCCCGCCGCGTCATAGTTGGCCAAGCACGATTTACAGCATTAAAAGCATTGTCATCCAAATGACATGCGGTATGCGGTCTCCTATAATTAAGTGTTTAACCCCTTTGACCCCAGTTTTCACGGTTGCCGTTATCTGTCCAAGCTTCGACGTTGGATTTGCAACTTCTATTCCAGTTTCTCATTGCACGATTGACATGGCAAGGCAATTGCCAGAATCCGGCGTTGATACCTCCCGCAGCGCTATACTATCAATTGACGCTGTAAAAGTCTAAGGCAATTAAGTTAGTATGGGACCGGGGGATTCGCTTTCGAAAGGCCACGCAGCTAGTCGGCACCAATTTCGAAAATTTAGCCCTAAAGTTCTTCTGACGACTGAGCAGAAGATGCCCTTAGATTTGTGGAGGCTTTCCCCGCACCAGACCTGTCAAACAAATTTGCTTTTTAGCTGAAGAGAGACGCGGCTGCGCCAGAGAGAACGTTTCCCCATTTACGACGCTAGAGACACCGGAACGGCTTGGCGCTGCGGGTGATGAAATCGTTCAAAATTTCGCTGTTGGGAGCTCGCCAGTTGCCACGCAAATGTTCTCCCGAAGTGTGCCATTTTCAATGCTTGTCGAAGGTTTAATGGCGCGTCTCTGGAGATACCGTGCCTTTTGCGCTCTGTGGGTAAATCACGGCTGTGGTTCTCTCCGTTTTGGTTGTATATCGACGCCGGGCGGAAATATGCGTTCTTTCAGATCCACCGGTTTTGGGATTTGCTGCGGCTCTCAATACAGGTCCTGCAGACCGGAAAAGTGGTGGAGGAGCAGACGTCTGGACCAGGCAATGGTCGGCAATATGGACGCGCACCGTGTCCCTAAGTTCTTGAAGGCTCGCGAAAGGACGTGCGGCGTCGCATATGTCCTGTTCCGCAGCGAGGATGGCTCCAGGCCCCCGTAGCTGAGCGTCAGAGAAACTGCAACGCGCAATTGGGTGCTCAATGTTACCGTACCGGAGACATTGAAATCAGCACCCAACGTTTAGAACGGAGCCAAATCACATAATTTTGAACACTTCTTGTAGAAAATACGGGAACCTCGATAACTGGAAAGTATATTTCAACACCGTCGACGTTCTGGACGTCGATGTGCATGCGTCGATATCTTGCACTTCGAGCGGGGTCTAAATTTTTACGAAGGAAAGCCATAAGCTTCCCGATGTCGTGAAACGGGGTCGATATACGAATATGTACCGTTTACTCCACATGCCGCCGCAGATGTTGCCCATTCGGACCACGCTGGCGGTCTCAAAGTGTTCCTTGGTGTGGCCGATGCGGATCAGTTAGGGAGTAGCTGACGCCCAAAACAGAATAGCCACACGTTGATGCTTCAATGATGTTTCTCTAGTAATGAAGATATAAATTGACTTTGTACACTCGTTCGTAGACAATTTGTTTAGTCTGTTTTATTAGCGCATGAAGCGCTGGCAAGTTGACTCGTCGATTCAAGTATAGTAGCGATGATGCTGTAAGTACTTTGCAAAGGGACTCGAATATGATGATGACGTTGTAACGTCATTCCAGCTCTCCCGTCACCTGTACGTGTATCGTGTTAAACAGCTAAATGCGTTCGGAACTGTCCATGATACTCTGCACGAAGGACGGAAGTGCTCGGCACGCTGTAGATCCCTCTACCAGGCCCTCGATAATTCACCACCCATTGTCGGGCTCATCACGGTATACATAACCGAAAGCTCCTTTGTATAAATCTTCGCAAACAAGTGTCAGCTTTGCAATCTTGTCCGGCTGGTACTTAGCCGGATTTAGCAGGAAACGCAAGTACGATTGTCTTGATGGATCGGGAGAGCACTCAGTATCTGCTTGAGTACCCTGTTTCACTTTAGCCGACCACGGACCCAGAACAGGAGCTTGCTTTCAGTTGTATCGGCTTAGTGCTTGCAACAATCTCTAAAAATGCCCATTTCGTCATGTCCAGATCCCTAATCACTGGTTGAAATGTAGATTCCATGCCTCTCCACCTTGGTTTCGGAGGATGTAAGTTTGTTCAAATAGAGCAAATAGAGTAAATAATCCGACTTGCTTCGCTCTTGTCAAGCAGAAAAAATGTTGCCGCTCGACAGGTAATTTCGCCTTGTTGACTGCAAATTTGAACCGGTTCCCTTGTGTAAATTACCTTTAGGAGTAAAACCAGGAATCTAGCGAACCCTCGCCGGGGTAGGCCTTCATCTCGACCAATAAGGCTGCATGAAGATCGCTGTCGTCATTACCAAGAGGGATCTCGAGGCCACCCTTAAGTGACCCCTGCGCTCTACGAAAAAATTTGGTCCCACGAATCCAGTCGATTGATCTGTAAGGCCCCTTCCGCGCCTGATGAAGTACCTGCGGTGGCAACCTGTCAGGATGCGCAGGAAGTCAAACCAGGTCAGGACGCCATGTCCTCGGCAAGGTGGCTTGGAAAAGTCGGATCCCCGTGCATGTACCTCTTAGCATCTGATTGGTGCGTATCCGACGCAACCAAATCGTGCTCCCTGTCCTACTGCAAGGAGATAGAAAAAACCTGAAATTTAAGGGGCGCTGGTGGGAGCGCCAGACGACCTGGGCCATCGCTAGTCTCGTCTTTCCAGTTTTCAGCAGCTCGGACACACCTGGCAGCACTTGTAGTCAATCCCGCACCTGGGTTTGCGACTACTTCTCTGTCTGAGAATGGACATAGATGAGATGTCAGCGGTTGGCCTGTCACAGGCACAACAGGAAGGGTTGCAGAAGCTGCTCCTTATCTTTGGACCTAAGGGCGTAGAGTACCTTATCGCCAAAGGCGAAGAAGAGGTTAACAAGCGTATTCATATGCTTGATGAATACCATAAAGCTCTAGTCGAGCATGTAAAGGCACAGATGCCTTCTTCTGCGCCTTCGCCCATGGCGACTATGGCGCAAGAAGTGGTCCGCAGACTAAAACCCATACAAATGGAAGTCGATAAGTTCGACGGCAAAGAAGGTGATAACCTTATGCTTTGGTTCCGACAGGTCGAGCCGGCTATGTTTATAGCCGACATCACCTATGAACCGTACGAGATTTGCCACGGGAAAGTTAGGTGGCTTAGCCAAACAGTGGGCATTCACATGTGGTGCATCACTGCACGATGCTTTTCCCACATGGTCCGATCTGAAAGTTCAGATGACCCGGCAGTATGCACCGCCAAACCAAGCACATTGTAATCGGTCGCGGTTTTTGGCATGTCACCAAAAGGCAAGCGTGAGCTTGCGGAATATGTACAAGAGTTGAAAACTCTCATTGCTGCCATGGTCATAGACCCTATGCCTGAAGCAGTGACCGTCACGGTCTTTATGGAGGGCCTCCGAGTTGGCGTTGCCAGAACGGAAGTCTTCCGGGTAAACCCGTCCTCATTCGAGGAAGCTGTTGGAGTGGCATGGAATGCCGAGACCAACTTTAAGGCCGCTAGGCCTGCCACTTATAACTACTCATCTGATGGGTCTGTCTGTACCCATGGACTGTAGCCAAGTGGAGGATGCAGAAGCTGAGCTTCAAGCTGCGGAGCAGCAAATTGTGCGCAGATGTTATATCTGCAAGAGCACAGGCCATTTGATGGCAAAATGTCCTGCAAGAAAGGCATATTTGGCCTCGAAGGGCCGACGCCCCATGTAAAAAACCCTCTGGTTTGCCGCGGGGAAAAGGACGGAGCCCGCAGTAGGCGCGGGCGTCCCTACTGGGGAAGAACTGAGTCTGTTGAACCTTGAAGAGGTAGAAGTAAACAGGGCCCAGCCCCAAAGAGATTCGAACTCTCAAAAATGGAACGAGAATGCAAGTCAGGCTTGCTACTAGTCGAATGGACGATTAAGGGCTATGATAAGCCATGGATCATTTTGATCGATTCGGGGGCATCGGGCAATTATGTGCGCCGTGCCACCGTGGAAGGTAGTCAGAAGTATGCTGAAGCGCTTGTAGCGCGTGAAAGTGACACAGTCACACTTCGCTTAGCGACTGGTACGCGTGTTACGGTACCCAAGTCTCGATGGAGTTAGTTGTAAAGTTCTTGGACTTTAACAGCATGGAACGCTGTTGGATCTTAGACCTGGATGCGAGGTATGACCTCATCCTAGGCATGGCATGGCTAGAACGTCATAAGCCATGGATTGATTGGAGGTCAAAGACCTTAGACGCAACGCGCAATGCTTCTGGTGGGGCTCTGGAGAGTCATGAACCCACCTCTGCTAGGAAGCAAAAGTGTTTTTGGCGCGGATATTGGACCGAGTCGGTCAATATGGTTGGATGTCAAAATATCCGACTTTGTAGACACTGTAAGTGTCGAGGACAATAGTCTTGGGCGAGGCCCAAGGACTGTCGATAGTGGGGTTGAGAACCTACTAGATGGCACATATGACATGTGTCATGAGAATGATGTTACATCATTAAACACCGTGAGTGGTGTTGGTGGCTGCAAGCCAAGATGTCAGGACATGAGTCCAAGTGAGGATGACAAAAAAGGGGGGGGACCCGGGGGGGGGGGGGGAATAATAAATGGTGTTTTTTTTGAGGAAAAAAGGTGCATGCACTAACGACGAGGGGGGGGGGGGGGGGGGGGGGGGGGGGGGGGGGTACTGGCCCTGGAGGGTCGGGCGAAGTCAAAAATGACAGTTGTGTTTGAGTAAGATACGAGATGCGAGCACCTCATGACGAGGCATTGACCCAAGAGGGTCGGGTGCAGTCAGTAAACGAAGTGGTCTTTGACCTTGAGGTGTGTACACCTGTTGACGCTGAGGCGTCGGATGCTGAGAGCGTCATGAGTAGAGATGATGATATCGTGAGTGACGGTGATAGCGAACAGCTATATACACTCTTCAATGGTTTGACTGGGGATGTTGAAGATCTGGCGGCCCATTCAGCTGTACCCGCAGTAAGTGCTCTGTTAGAGCTGGACGAGTTGTCCTTTGCCGAGTTTGGCATTGCCTTACAGGCAGGCGACATCGCCGAAGTGGTCGTTATACGACCTGAGGAGGAGTTGAACTCCTCATCGCTTTTGGATAAAACAGTTCTTGAAGGCGCCAAGAAGGCGCTGAATGCGCGGAGGGGATCACAGATCCTGAAGGATCCTATCGGATCCTTATTTTCCTTTGTTGAAGGAATATGGAGATGTTGTCTCCAGAGAACCTCCTACAGTGTTACCTCCGGATAGAGGTGTACGTCATGAGATTGACTTGGTTTTAGGAACCAAATATTGTGTGACGCGACAGTGGCCGCTGCCACGAGAACAATGTGACCGTCATTGACGAGTTCTTTCGTGCAAAGCACGCGGCTGGCATGGTGCGTGAGAGTAAGCCTCCTGACTCTACGCCTACGTTTTGTGTGAGAAAGCCTAATGGGAAGTGGCGAATCAGTGCATGCTTACAATAAGCTGAATGCAGCCACTATCGCGGCTCAAACACCGATTCATCGCAAGGATGTTCTTCAGAACAATATGGAGGGATGTACAATGTACAATGCCCTCGACTTAGTCGATGGATATTACCAACTGCTCATGCGAGCTAGTGATATCCCGCTGACAGTGGTCAGCACTCCGAGTGGCATGCTCTGGGAGTGGTTAGTGATGTCCTAAGGGCTGTCTAGCGCACCTGCAACGTTTAATCGTCTAGTGACGCAGTTGTTTCGGGCCCATAGGGCGTATGCACAGACATACTTTGACGATATATTCGTCCATAGTCGAGCCGAAAATGGCAAGACTGATGTGGAGAATCACATCGAGCACCTGCGAGCTGTGCTCAGTTGCATGAGGATGCATAAGGTATATGCCAATAGTGACAAATGCATCTTCGGTGCGGAAGAGATTCCCTTTTTGGGATGCTTCATTGGGAAGCGAGGAATCCGGGCAGACCCTGTTGAGGTCAAAGCCATAGTGGATTGGCCGGTTCCGAGGAACCAGAAGGACCCTTACGCAAGTGGTTGGGCTTGGCAAATTACTTGCACAAGTATAGCCACAACTATGCGGAAGTGGCTAGGCCATTGTCGAATCTCCTTAAAAGGGATGTGGAATGGTGTTGGAACACCGAACACCACGAGGCTTTTGAAGCCATAAAGGAGAGTCTCCTTTAGGCGCCAATTCTGGCTTTGCCTGATCCTGATCGCCCGTTTAGCATAGTATGTGACGCTTCGGACTTTGCCATTGGCAGTGCACTTTTGCAAGTTGACTCTGAGGGTCGAGAACGCGTCATTGCGTTTGAGTCTCGCCAGATGAAAGCTGCAGAGAAGAACTATCCAGTTCATGACAAGGAGCTACTTGCGATGAAGTATGCCCTTGTTAAGTTCAGGGTACACCTGTTGGGCTCAAAGACGTTTGTGATCTATACAGATCATGCGTCGTTACGCACAGCGACACAGTCGCCTCATTTCTCGCAGAGAATGGCTCGTTGGCTCTCTTTTTGTGCGGAGTCTAGCTTCGAGGTGAAGTATAAGCCGGGAAAACAGAATGTTTTGGATGACGCGATATCGCGTAGACCTGACTATGAGCTTGTTCATCTCACTGTTGTGAGTTCGTCAGTAACGGATCGTATCCGTGTGGCGTATGCACGCGATGAGGCATGTGTTGCCATTGTGCAGGTGCTGGGTAGCGCGAGCAGAGTTTGAAAACTCTAAGGTGAAGCTGTCACCACGTAATCGTGCGAGATTACATCGTTATGCACTGACCGATGGTCTGTTGTACTATAGTACAGGGTCGGATGACCAGCCTCGTGTTGTGGTGCCTCATGATGAGGACCTCAAGTATCAGATACTTTATGAGGCTCATGATACACCACTTGGTGGTCATTTAGGGTCGTTAGAAGACCTACAGCTCGGTGAGCACCCATTATTGGTGGCCCAAGTTGTATAAATGGGTTGGTACATATGTACGCACGTGTAAAACGTGTCATAGGGTGAGGCCATCGCCTAGTATGGCTGCGTCTTTGGCGAGTTTGCCTGTACCCTCGGGGTTGTGGCAGTCCAGTAGTATGGACTTTGTGTTTGGCCTACCGCGTGATGCAGCAGGCAACACTGGGATTGTGGTCTTTGATGACCGGCTGAGCAAGATGGCTCACTTAGCAGCAGTGCCGGACTCCATTGATGGAGAAGGAACAGCAAAGCTGTTCATGGATCGTGTGTATAGACAACACGGATTGCCAGTGGCAATCGTCTCGGATAGAGACCCCGTTTGTAGTTTTGGACGCGGTCATTTAAGTGCTGGGCACTCGACTGGACATGTCCACGGCGGATCATCCGCAGACGATGGTCAGACAGAACGCTCAATCGCGTTATTGGTGATATGCTTTGCGGTGTTTGTGCTGAAACACCCAAGCAATGGAGCACGATGCTCCCTCTGGTAGAGTTTGCGTTGAATAACGCGGTGCATGCCTCGACAGGCTTCACCCCATTCTATGTGAATGGTTTGGTTCACCCTCGCGTTCCTTTAACGCTACCCCCTGCCACGTCAGGGCTTAGTTGGGGAGAGATAGCCGAAGGCTTGGCTGATATCAGCCCTGTTGCGATGCGCAAGAAGGTGGAAGCGTTTCTGTCAACGCGTTTTGACGTATTACGTCGCGTCAAAGACGCTATGGCTGAAAGCCAGGATGTTCAAGAAGGAACAAGCGGATGCCAAAGGCAGGAAGAACGAACATGAGTTCAAAAATAACTGGGACATTTGGTTTTATTAAACGCTAGGAATTTTCCGACACGCGCAGTGTCTGCGGTATATAAAACCAAACTGCGTCCACTCTTTATTGGACCTTTCAGGGTCATAAGCAAGAAAGGTTTAGCGTATACGCTGAACCTGCCAAAGAAGATGCGAACACACCCTATGTTCTACGTGGGCTTGCTTAAGCCATATCTCAACCCAGCCTCGGTGGACTTTGAGAGGGTTTTCCTCCATACCCCCGGCCGAAGGAGGCGGGTAGTACTGTACCGGAGGTGCATATGGACGCTGAAGGCGTACAGGGGGTCGATCGGACATTGCGGTTCGGCTTGAGAACGCTCGATTGCCGCTAAGCGATCCGAGGTCTCAAAGCGATAACGCTTAAAGGACCGACGGTGCCGATCGACACCGACATCGAGCAATGACTGGTGAGACATTACCGAAGCAATGGCATCACGCTCCAGGAGTGTTAGGCAACGATCAATCTCAGAGAGATGAGAAGTCAATGGATCATCGACCTTTTCCAACGCTGATTGATGACCGGGGTCATCAACAGTTCCACGTGGAACGCCTCTTGGCTTGGCACCGTCACATGGGTCATACCCAATACTTGGTGAAGTGGAGGGGTTACCCCCAGTCGTACGACTCGTGGGAACATGAGGTACTCCTCAGGCAGGATCGCCCTGATGCCGTTGACGCTTTCGACCAGGACGGTCAGAAGCGACGACAGCTGTCGTTGGACGTTTCCTAGCACTCTGCTAAACGGGTGAACTGGTGGTTATTTTGTGCAGATGTTTCACCTGGTGTTTACACCACTGGTATGCCATTTAGTGGGTGCAAAGGCACCCCACGTGACTGTCGTATCAGTCGCTCCTGATACGATTTCATTGTAATCTCCTGGGGATTAAAGAGCCGCTTAGGAAGCGCGGCACGATCTGCATCCTTGCAAGCCGCACGGGCATGAGACCCAATGACATAGGTTTGCAAAAATTGCGATGCATCTCGTCAAGCTTCCTCATTGGGTCCCGAGGCACGGAACCATAATTACGACGTGAAAAGGGCTTAATTGGGCCGTGCCAAAGAGGCCGCCTGGGCCTCGTCATCAAGTTGACGACGCTGTGAAGCGTCCAGAGTGTTGAATACATCTTCATCAGTATCCTTTCGCGAGGAAAGCGGTGGCGTTGGCGTGATGCAGTTAGTTCCCTTGCAGGAGATGGCACCGAACGGGTTCGGCGTCTCTCGTTCGGTGAGCGTAGGGTTTGCCAATGGAGGCTCGGCGCTGCTGCCCCTAGAAGCAACGTCACTGTAATCGTCCCCAAAGATTTCTTGACTCATTGCAGCATCCATACTGCAACACGCGCAATAGGGACAAGTGCTATAAAAGAAGGGCTGAGAATACTGTAATGCTGAAAAGCAAGTGCTAGGCACTTAATGCCGTAAAAGCAAGTGTTTGCGAACACACAAAGGGTATTTATACTAGTGCTAGGCACTAAACGCTTATAGGCAAGTGACGTAACATTATATACTGTAGCGTGATTGCAACCACTGGATGTTCTAAGAGCAAGTTTCTTACCACTAGAATGCTTTGATAGCGTGAGTGCAAAGCACAGGTCCTCAAAAAGCAAGTGTTGAAAACACTGAAGCTTTGTTCGCAAGTGCCAGGCACTTATCGCGAGGCAAGTAAAATGGGAGAAAATCAAAATCGATGACTCCAATTAAGTGCAAATATTCGTGGTACGTCGGGTCCCAAAGATTGGTGGGTAGAGTGTGTAACAAGGTTACACTAAGGTGTATATTGTACATACACACCTGCCACACCAATGTGGTGTGACTGTACCTTGGGTACAAAAGTAGGTGATGTGACCGTACCTGAAGTACGTAGGTTCTCATTGTGGCAGAGAGCCACATGGTCGCTATACTTAGTTAAAGTATAGTGACTATGCATGTTTGTATAATAATAAAAGGCTAAAGAGCCAGTTAAGCGACTAGCACTAAGTATAGAGTAGGTGCTTCAATATTTAGTGCTAGAAGAATAACATTAAATAAATTAGTTTCAAACCTGCTTTGGATAGCATTAGTTGCTAGAGCGTTCAATTCCTTATAGTAATATTCTTTTTGGTACTACTATCTTGGAGACGCGGTGCTTTCAACCAAAGGCATAAGCTTGTTAAGCTAGCGTTGGAGTGGGTTAAAAAATCTAGGACATATAAGCTCTTGAAATTTGTCTTCCTCTGACATAGTGTATAAGTAGTTTGGCTACAGTAGCTCGGCTGTCGATGGTGCAATCTTTCGGTCTCAATGAAAGACTAAAAGTATAGGCCGCGCTGCTATCAACTTTGACTATACTGATCAGCAAATGTAGATAGGGGGATAATGAGATACTCTATACCTTGGCTGCGAGCAAAACGCCTCAGGATAAAGTAAATGAAATATGGATCGCGATTACCGCGCAGAAACAGCCGGAATATGCGATAAGTTTGCCGCGGCCTACCGTGGGATCAGGACGAAAGTCTCTTGGTGGTCAATTTTGATGAATCGGATCGGATAAAGCAAAAATGTGGAGCATATAGCGTGATCGTATGAAAGCTATATGAATGGACGATCGTGGCTGCAGCTTGTACGTATGATACAGATTTGATAGTAAATGGAGCCGAATATTGAGGATTGCATTTAAATTTTCAAATCCTAGAGAGCGAGACAAACGGAAGAGTGGTGTATATGTAATGATTTGAATCTAGTGATCCGGAAGATGCGGGGGAAGAGGAAGATTGCAAGGGACCTAGATTGCAATTATTACTTCATGAAGCTATGGGAAAACTTCGATCGTGGCCGATTCACGAGCTCGTAAACATGAAGCGAGAGCAAGACCAGAGTGCAGATCAACTGGCAAGTGAAGGTTTTTATCAGGAACAAGGAAGAAAAACTTTTCGGATCATGATTATCAAAACTGACTACAATCAATCGATTAAATGAATGGTTGATAGCAACATGTGAGCTATAACCATATCAGCTGTGAGGAAACGTCGACAGTCTACAATTATAAGAAGGAGATCGAGCAGAAAATTCGGATCGAGCGCATAAAGGAAGCGCAAGATGAAGAAGGCTAGATCGCCAGTCTATAAACATAACTCATCGGAAAATGCGACGGATCTAGATGATGAAAAGGCAAAGATAAGTGCCTTTATCATGGCTGACTATGAAGTGGATAGTGGTCTGCTGCATTTCTGCCCTCGATCGGCGGTCAATGCTGAAATTCGTAATGAATGTATAAGTTTAGTGGTTTCAGAAATACTACAACAAGACTTCCTACACCAACACCATACTAGTTTAGAAAGTGGTCATCAAGGAATTGGCAAAATGTACCAACGGATCAAGACTAATTTTCATTGGCGAGGTCTTTATCGGAGCGTGCAACGTTGCGTGGGAGAATATGTGGATTGTAAAGCTAGTAATGGGCGCTCTGCAATCCGTGGCAAATCGTCTAAAAGTCTGCAGGCTACTTACCCATTCCAAATTATCGCCATGGATCACATATTGTCGTTACCTCGATCATTCAAGAGCAAAGCTGAGCTGCTGCTATAGCTTGATTCATTTTGTGGCTATGTCATGGCAAAGGAAGTTCGTCTTTAAACGTCGCAAACAATGCAAAAAACTATAATGAATGTGACTTTTTCGATTGGGTGCGAGTGAAGCTATACGCCATGATAGGTAGCCATGTTTTATGTCTAAATTCTTTCAAGCTTTCAAACAAATCTCTGGTGAGAAGTAGCGAGCCACATAGCGTATCGTCCCCAAGCAAATGTAACAGCCGAGCGAATGCTGCATACCTTAACAAGGACGTTAAAGATGTATGTCACAGATGTAAATCATAAGAACTGGGATGAATACGCAAATTGATTGACTGTCGCGCATAGCACAGCGCTCGTGGTAATACTCCATTCTATTTGATTCATGGATAAGATGCGCTATTTACGGTGCAAGGTATATAACCACTTGGCAGCACCAATAACGTTTCCGAGACCCGCGGCAGTGAAGCTATCATATCCAGCGGTATGAACACGCGCTAGAGCCATGGTGAATGAGCGCCTCAAGGCCGCGATCCAGGACCGAGGTGATCAGCATAATGCATATCAAGAATTAATGTGTTATCGAAAGTCGATCGCAAGTATGGTAATATCTGGATCGCGTTAAAGAAGGATACGCTCGCAAGCTGGCACATATATGGCATGGACCATTTGGGTGCGAAGATCACGCTGTGAAACTAGAGATTGTACGTATGCCATATCGATTATTCCCAGCTTTACATGTTTCGAAGCTAAAGCGCGTAAAACTAATTCCGAATCGTCCTAAGAATATAATGGTGATCGAGGAAGGAAATTGCGGTGAAGCAATGTTACCAAAGGACACTTAGGAAGGCGAATGTAGTATCGCCGAGCTCGAAGTGGAACAGATTGTCGATGTGCGATCCTGTCGGAACGCGCTATGGTTGTAACCAGCGACGATATTAAGTGCATTATAAGGGTTATGGCGCGCTGCCATGGGTAGCTAAAGCAGACTTTAAGTTGTGTCTATTTGTTGCAAGATTTTGATCGCGATTGAGTGAGTCGAAATTAAAGTGATGTAGTCACGTGATGAAGAAGCCAAGGAATGGGTCAAGACGATTGGAACGGAGATGTGGAGTAGTTGTTTACAAGGTGGCTGCCCATACGAAGGAGGGGATATATGTGAATTGAGTGTAGCGATCAAGAAGGTCAACCCATAATTGCGGTCGAAGAGACCTATAAAATGGAAGTAAATTTTAAAGGCGATCAAGCGGAAGGAATAATGTGGTCAAAAGTTGACGATCAGGCTTTAACGCGATTAATGCAGGTGGAGGAAGATCCGAGCAGCCGATTCGTCGACTTTTCAAACGCAACAGACCTGGAGCAGTATATCTCGGATACAGAACAGGCGTTGATAGGCTGGCATCTGGACAACAAGGGCCATGCATCGCTCGAGACGCTGAATGGCATTTTTGCAAAACGGCTACGACCTCAAAAGCGGCGCCAAGCTGCAGCTTTAGACGCCGCCGTGTGGGTGAAGAAACTGCAACATCAATTGCCAGGAACCAAGATGCGTAACGGCTATACACTGACATTGTTTGTAGCCAGACACCACGACACACGGCAGAATGAAGAGCCTAATGCTTCCGTTTAAAACGCTACTGGGAACTCAAGAAATGGCAAACGGGCTTGAGTATTTTACACCGACAATGCTTTCAGTAGATGATGCCAGTAAAGACTATCTGTGGGAAATGAGGGGGATTGAAATGTCTGAGATTGAGAAGGAAAAGGAGACAGGAACGAGTATCTCGCTCTCCGCGTCGGCCTTTGAGGCAGACGTGAAGCCGCAATTCTATCGGCAACAGTCGTTAAAAACGTTCAAAAATGGTTTGGTTTGGTTTGGATGAGTTTTTGTTACTTAGCAAGTCGTCTTGATATGGGACGGAAACGCAGCAGCAGGAAGATGCGAGAGAAACTAGTGTTAAGAATGATGGAGACGTTAATAGAGGGTTTTTAAGGAACTCAATAGAAAGAAAACCATCTCTGAGTGAAAAAAGAGGAGGACGCTTGCAATGGACAGGATGAAGGCGTCATGGCAGATATTTCAGTTAATCAGAACGAAAGAGGGATGCTGCTGTCGGCGCTGAACATGGCGTTAAACAACTGTAATTCGCACGATTCCCGCGTTTGTACCAGTGTTTGAGCCGTCTCATGGCACGTGGATTGGATTAGCAGTTCCTGAAGCCCCAGGCAACGTGTCAATGTCGTTTGAAACAGAATCTATTTCAGAACTGAACTTCAATCATAGCTACATCAGCGGTCTGCTCGACTTTTTCAAAATCAAGTTGCAGTCGTCGCCGCACGTGAAAGAAAAGTGTCGTATTGAGACAGATAAGTCGGAGGACCTTGCAATTAGTATGACAGTATCAGCATCGTTTGCCTTTTCATGGAATCGAACGAATGATCCACGTGAAGTAGCGATATCGGAGAATCTTCTAGCATGGAGATCATTGGAGCCCCAGCAGCTGACTGAGACTAATAACCAAAGTCCCCGAATCAGAAATAAGCTCTTTGGCGAAAACCACCCTATTCCATTGCTGGGTAGCTCCACTTCTCCTTTGGATAAAATGGATCTTACATCAGCTGGCCACAGCTGCGTGAAGGTATGTACGTAGACAACGCGGTGCACTCAACACTGGATCTTTCTTTAGCACCGTTATGAATGTTGACCGTGCGTTTCCAAGGCCTGACGTCTGAAAACCAGAGAAACCGCGATTGCTGCTCAGCAAGCGAGTTGCAATCCTTGTGCAAGTCTGTTCCAACTCTAGAGAGTTGCACAAGGACATTATGGGATCCGAGTTGTCGCCTCCTATGCCACTTCTATTTTCACCATCTAAGGCACTAAACACACCAAGTGCCGGTCAATGCGGAGAGGCTGCTCAAACACAGCTCTTGTCAACCGTTCCGGAGTCCATCCCTGCCGCCCGTGCAGCTGTTACTTTTGTGCTTAGCAATGCCATTTCAAGCTTTGTATCGGCTGCCTCGTGGAAAGGCTCAGACCTAGAGGGATTCGGCGGATTGTGTTCGAGTTGTTCAATGATGGCAAAAACGAACAAGATAAAGATGGTGGTGAAAATGAAGAATACAGTCGCAGGCTTAGTGACAATGTAGGTGCTGCAATGACGAGCATTTCTTCAACTCAGCATGGTGCACCGTTGGGAGAACTGTGTCTATTTTGGCGACAAGGATGTCGCAACTTCGTAAGTACATTCAGCTACAGCTAAATCATCCTGCATGGAAAACATAATGATAAGCTTACGAACGGTGTGTGATGAGTAAAATCTCTTGTCGCCAAAGTAAAAATCTTGAGAGAGATACAACATTCACATATGGTCAAGCTATATGATGTGTTTCAAGTGGAAAAATATTTCTTTAGAGTGATTGAGTTTATGGCTGGTGGAGAACTCTTTGAACGAACTGTCAAGAAGACCTTTTACACAGAGAGAGAAGCAAGTGATTTGGTCAAAGTATTGCTCGAAACAATTGCATTCTGTCATGATGCAAATGTCGTTCATCGAGATTTTAAACCAGAAAACGTGTTGCTGATCAGTGCTGAGATAATGCAGATAGTAATTTTGTAGACTTTGGGGTTGCAACGAAAACAGCGATTCTGACTCGAGATGCAGGGTTATCCACAGCCTGTGGCACCCAAAATTTTAATGGCACAGCCATACGGTAAGCAAGTGGACATTTTTAGTTGCGGTGTCATCACGTACATTTTGCTCTGTGGATATCCGCCATTCCATCATGACAACCAGAACGCATTCTTTCGACTCATTAAAGCGGGACGGTATGGATTCGACTCGCCATATTGGGATGATATATCTGCAGAAGCCAAAAATCTTATTAGAAAGATGCTGATTTGGCACCAGCGGAGCGATGGTCAGCACGGCAGTTTCTATACCATCAATGGATTGCAGCGGATGTCGTTAAAGACGTGCAGCTTACTACGGCACTACAAGAGCTGCGGAAGTTCAACGCGCGTCTGCGGTTAGCACTGTCAATGCGACAATCTCATTTACAAAGGCGCTAACGCTCGGTAGCAGCCCACGCAGCCTTACGGATAGTAATGACAAGACTTTGGAGGAGACTCAAAGTGCACCTGCTGCCGTGAATGTACCATTGTACCACCGGTGCCCTCAGCTTCTTAGTAGGTTTCACCAATCGATCGATTTTGTATGGGATATGATGTAAATGCAGAGTGGAGTGCAGCTAAGGGGTTTGTGGTTACTCTCATGTGGTATTTCAACCCTATTTACCAATTTTCACATGAAAGCATCAGTCATTTCCTAATTAATCTTCATTATTACCAAAACGTGCTTTCTGCCAATTAGCTTTAAGTCGTTTGCATTGAGTTACAAAAAAAACATCTTTGTACTAATTCAAATAGCTGTTAAACCGTTGAGTTGCATAAAGTATCTTATACTTTTAATTAAAATGTAGCATGGAATTTGTAGGTTACTGACGAAACCTGACCAATCCTACCAATATTTGCATCTCCACAACATGACAGCAGCAAACGCATAAGCAAAACGCAAACGCACTATAATCAGAGGAATGCGACCTCTGTTTACCTTCTCCAGCGTTACACTCGACGTAGGTTTTTAGGGCGAATCACTTTTTTGGTCGCCTTGGTGTATGTTGCTCGTAAAAGGGCGGCTGTCCTCTCTCGCTAGCTTTTTTTCGTCCTGGCGGATCCGCAAGCCCTTTACAAGCAATCTTCCTTAGCTCTTCGTCTCCCATCGCTTGTGACATAAGTACCTTACGCTTGCTATTAAAAGATTGCTCCACCTCTTGGCGACGCTTCAAATCGCCATCCACAAGCACTAAAGGGTCCCACAAAGTCTCCACAAGACTTTTCAATCTCTTGGCTACTTCCGCATCAAAAAAAGTGTATGTATCACAACACACCGAGCGATAACAGAGCGTAAACCTGAGCTTCTCAGCTGCTTCCTTGCTAGTGCTCTGCTTGATTTTGCTATACGTGTCCGCCAACTTCAATCCACTACTATCACTTTTCTTCTTTTCATCTTCAGGCTTTTCCACGTAGATAAATCGGTGATGCTTATTGTCCTCGTCTTGCACGTTCATATAGATACAAATCACGTCACGGACACTTAACTTGCTCAGCGGGTTGTCCAGATGTTTGACAGGATTTGTTAGTCTTCCTAATCGTTTTTCCAAAAACAAATGAAGGGCACAGCTTGGTCGTCGCTGACTTCGGAAATTCACTATCGTGGGGAGCCCGGTTCTTCACTTGAATCAAAATGAATGAAACCTTCGCGTCTATGTCATCGTCCGATTTCATTTCTGATCCAAAAGATGCATCGCCGTCTTCCTTTTTCCAAAAGATTGGAATCAACAGATCGGCTCCTTTCTGGTTCCGAGGAAATATTCCCGCAGCACGACGGCCAAGCAAATACCATAACGTTGCCACCGTCGGCTCCATCTTCAGTTGCACAAAGTGAGAAAATCCCATTTGCCACCCATCCCACTTTCGATAGCCAAGTCCGGTAAGCTTCCTTTGTATCGCTAGGAGGTTCAACCATGTTTCGCGTATATACTGGCATCTCGTCTGCACCAAGAACTTTCAAGAATGAACGCACCGATATAAAATGGCCGGTATAACATTCGTATTTTTCGTTTCCTAGCACGCACTGGTCCATAGCGAGAAGCAGCACAATACGTGCGACCACCTCACCAATTCCACCAGTGTCAAGAACTTCGTTCAGAATTAATTTCGCTAGCTGAGGCAGGATAAATTGCGATAACGCATTGTTTTGTCCATACCATACCTCGATTGCACCCAAGGCGAGCACCGGGTCCGAGGCGTAGCTGCTCACATAGCCATCTTTTTCGTAATTTACATATGCAAGAATTGCCATTAAGTCGGCGACGGCTCTAGATGCAAATGGTGACGTTGAGTACGGACGCAAACCCACTCGACAAAGCAAAGATGCGACGCCAAACATGTTTTCTTCATTGTAGCCGTCTTTTCCGGGATCCTGCATAAGCAAAAGCTTTTTTGCAGCAAACAAAACCACGGCAGATCGGCTATCTGAATCTTCGGTGTAGGTGTACCACAGTGGCCGACCCATTCGTTTCAACGCGTTCCAAGCATCCTGCTCGCTCCCGGTCACAGCGTTTTTGTACGCGGTTACATCAATACCCATTTCTTCTGTATCGTCACTTGCATTGCTTTTATTATCCGCCGTTCCACCCATCTTCTTTTCTTCCAAGCCCGACATTGGATCGTCTTTGATCTCATCAGCAGCTTGCTCGTCACAATGTTTTTGCCAAAACAAATCCATCGTGTGCGTTAGCACAAAAGGCGGAAATAATGCCAAAATGTTTGCTTTGCCATCCCGACCAGATGGGTCAGCCGACAGCGGCGGTGAAAAGTTAGAGATCTTTGAATTCGTATCAATCAGCAGCCCAAAAACACCTCCATTCACAGTGAAGGCGCTTTGAAGCGCGCGTCGCAACAAGCGAAAGCGGTTCAGTGGGTTTTTCGTCTCAACAAGCAAAGATCTTGCTTCATCAATCACCAAAACCACTATTTTTTTACTTGAATTATTTGATGTGCTGGTTGTGTTGTCTGGAGATATTTTCGGCACGAAAGCGTTCAGCTTTGGAAACACGTCGACATCAGCATTAGGGTTTGTAAAAAGTCTCAGCCATTCTTCTTGGACGGTCTCCCAATTTTTCTTTGCGTACTGAGAAATCACTTTTAGTCGACTGGCAATCGATGACGAAGTGCAATCAAATGGAAACAGCCACTCTCGAAGCTTTCTCGTTTCTACTGGATACCCAGACGAGTCTTGTGTGCGTGCGCACACGTAGATAACTTTATGTGTCGAGGAGGGTTCCAGTGCCATGCGCGCAAGCTCGAATACCATCCGACTCTTGCCAAACCCGGAGCTTTGGACAACCGTTGCATAGGGCGCCTTGAATTGCTTTAAATTTTCACAATGCATTTTCCAGCACCTTTCCACGTATTCTTTAAATTCATGGCTGGCCCTGCCAACGTATTCAGTCTGCGTGAAAGCCTTTGCGAGCTGTTCGATTTCTTCTGGCGTCAATTTTGGAATAAGGTGCAATTCCTGCTCAAACTTTTCGACAGTATCAGCAGCTGTCTCCTTTGCGATATTGACCGCGACTTCAAGTTGAACGGCGTACTTGCATTCTTGATAGATTTTATGAGCGATACACGTAAGTTCAGCCTCAATCACTGTCTCCGTGTTTGCGTTCATACAGGCCTTCATATCATCTGCATCCACTACATCTTTCGGTGTTACAACCTTTTCGTCATCGTGCATCTTCGTTGTTACAAGTTCAAAGACACGGTTGTTGACAAACGTGGCCATCTCTTCAAGACGATTCATCTGATCCTGCATGCAGTACAACATTAGCAAAATGAGAGGGGACCGGTTAAGTAGCAGCGTACATGAGCATGGAGATGCATATACCTGTTGCGGTCTGTTGTCTGCAGTCTCCATCGGGGCGTCGTCCATTTTGGTCCAAAAGAAGAAAAGTTTTGAGCGATGCAGGTGTCGCGAAGGTTGTTTGAAGTCAGGATCTTTCAATCATTTTAATCAGCACATTTTATATTGGACAACAATGACAATGTTAAGCCTACATTTTATGTTAAGTTATTCATAATGTTTGCAGCACCCAAATCATCGAACTTCATAATTTTTAAATACTTGTAAGTTTCCCTTTTATAATTTCTATAAAGAGTTATAATTGCCATGATTGCCACAGAGGTGAGGTGTTGCTGAGAGCTCAGTAGTATGCGCTTTGCAATGACATTTACACTAGTGCCTATTGCATTGGCTGAATCTTGGGTGTGGCCGCGTAGGAACTAATTTGTTGGTATTAGCGTTCCATTTCTCATAATAATGTTACGCTTTGCCGTTTAAAGGAGCTAAACCCGTTAGTCGTCTTCTCTTGTCCCTTCCTAAAACAACAAACTCTAAATCGTTTTGCTGCGTTTGCGGACAATTCGTTCATCACTTTTTCATTTATAATAATACAGAAACACAGGATATAGAGATGGAAACACTGTTGCTATGGATCCTGCGGCTCACACTGACATTCAAGTCATTGCAATACGAAACAGAATAAATTTTTACAACTCTGTATATTTTTCATGACAGCTATAACTTGTCTCTGCAACGAGCCAAAACTTCACCGCGCAATGAAGCCAGGTTACACGAAGGTGTGTATTTGCATACACACCTGCTACAACAATGGGGTGTGGCTGTACCTTAAGTACAAGAGTAGGCTTGATGTGACCGTACCAAAAATACGAAGGGTCGCATTGTGACAGAGAGCCACGTGGTAGTCGTCGAAGGGACGATTAAGGGCTTTGAGAAGCCATGGATCATTTTGATCGATTCGGGGGCATCGGCCAATTATGTGCGCCGTGTCACCGTGGAAGGTAGTCAGCAGTATGCTGAAGCGCTTGTAGAGCGTGAGAGTGACACAGTCACAGTTCGCTTCGCGATTGGTACGCGTGTTACAGTACCCAAGTCTCGATGGAGTTAAATTTAAAGTTCTTGGACTTTAACAGCATGGAACGCTGTTTGGTCTAAGACCTGGATGCGAGGTATGGTCTCATCCTAGGCATGGCATAGCTACAGCCTAATGACCCAATGTATTGATTGGAGGTCGAAGACCTTAGGCGCAACGCGCATTGCTCCTGGTGAGGCTCTGGAGAGTCATGAACCCACCTCTGCTAGGAAACAAAAGCGATTTTGGCGCGGATATTGGACCGAGTCGATCAATATGTTGGATGTCGGAATATCCAACTTTGTAGACACTGTAAGTGTCGGCGACAATAGTCCTGGGTGAGGCCCAATGACTGCCGATAGTGTTGTTGATCCACTAGATGGCACATGACATGTATCATGAGAATTTTGTTAACAGTATTATCCACCGTAAATGGTGTTAGTGGCTGCAAGCCAATATGCCAGAACATGAATCCAAGTGACATGAGGGACGAGGGACTGACCCTGGAGGGTCGAGTGAAGTCATCAATGGATGTTATCTTTGAGGATAACGAGTTGCATGCACCTAGCAACAAGGTGCTGGCCCAAGAGGGTCGGGTGAAGTCAAGAATGACGGTTGTCTTTGAGGATAACGAGGTGCAAGCACCTAACGAAGAGGTACTGGTCCAAGACGGTCGGGTGAAGTCAAGAATGACGGTTGTCTTTGAGGAAAACGAGGTGAGAACACCTCACGACGAGGCATTGACCCAAGAGGGTGGGGTGCAGTCCTTAAAAGAAGTGGTCTTTAACTTTGAGGTGTGTACACCTGTTGACGCTGAGGCGTCGGATGCTGAGAGTGTCATGAGTAGAGATGATGATATCGTGAGTGACGGTGATAGCGAACAGCTATATACACTTGTCAATGGATTGACTGGGGGAAGTTGAAGAGCCGGTGGCTCTTTCAGCAATGCCCGCAAAAAGTGCTATGTTAAAGCTGGTCGAGTTGTCCTTTGCCGAGTTTGGCGTTGCCTTACTGGCAGGAGGCATCGCCGAAGTGGTCGTTATACGACCTGAGGAGGCGTTAAACGCCTCATCGCTTTTGAATGAAGCAGTTCTTGAAGATACCAAGAATGCGCTGTATGCGCGTAGTGGATCACAGATCCTGAAGGAACCATCGGATCCTTATTTTCCTTTGTTGAAGGAATATGGTGATGTTGCCTCCAGAGAATCTCCTACTAGGTTACCTCCGGATAGAGGTGTACGTCATGAGATTGACTTGGTTTTAGGAACCAAATATTTTGTGACGCGACAGTGGCCGCTGCTACGAGAACAATGTGACGTCATTTACGAGTCCTTTCGTGCAAAGCACGCGGCTGGCATGGTGCGTGAGAGTCAGTCTCCTGACTTTACGCCTACGTTTTGTGTGAGAAAGCCTAATGGGAAGTAGCGAATCGTGCATGCTTATAATAAGTTGTATGCAACCACTATCCCGGCTCAAACACCGATTCATTGCAAGGATGTTCTTCAGAACAATATGGAGGGATGTACAATGTACAATGCCCTCGACTTAGTCGATGGATATTACCAAATGCTCATGCGAGCTAGTGATATCCCGCCGACAGTGGTCAGCACTCCGAGTGGCATGCTCTGGAGTGGTTAGTGATGTCCTAAGGGTTGTCTAACGCACTTGTAACGTTCAATCGTCTAGTAACGCAGTTGTTTCGGCCCCATAGGGCGTATGCACCGACATACTTTGACGATATATTCGTCCATAGTCGAGCCGAAAATGGAAAGATTGATGTGGAGAATCACATCGAGCACCTGCGAGCTGTGCTTAATTGTATGAGCATGCAGAATTTATATTCCAAATTTGACAAATGCATCTTCGTCGCGGAAGAGATTCCCTTTTTGGGATGCTTCAATGGGAAGCGAGGAATCCGGGCAGACCCTGTTACGGTCAAAGCTATAGTAGATTGGCCGGTTCCGAGGAACCAGAAGGACCTACGCAAGTGGTTAGGCTTGGCAAATTACTTGCACAAGTATAGCCACAACTATGCGGAAGCGGCTAGGCCTTTGTCGAATCTCCTCAAAAATAAGTTGAATGGTGTTGGAACACCGAGCACCACGAGGCTTTTTTTAAAGCCATTAAGGAGAGTCTTCTTTAGGCGCCAATTCTGGCTCTGCCTGATCCTGATCTCCGCCCGTTTAGCGTCGTATGTGACGCTTCAAACTTTGCCATTGTCAGTGCACTTTTGCAAGTTGACTCGGAGGGTTGAGAGCGCGTCATCGCGTTTGTGTCTCGCCAGCTGAAAGCTGCAGAGAAGAACTATCCAGTTCATGATAAGGAGCTACTTGCCATGAAGTATGCCATTGTTATATTTGGGGTGGGAATCAGCAACGTCGGATATCGCACCAGGCGACGAAAATTGATTCGCTGGACGTTGTATTATTGGCGTCTGAGTTGCGTCGCCTATGATAGGTGAAGTAATCTTGCGCTGGGCATCAGCAACATTGAGTGAGTCGCCGAGAATTGTTTAGTAAGACGCCGTCGACATTAAGTCAACTGATGTCCCTCCCCCAACAAGAGCAGAACAATCGATCAATCCCAGAAGAACAGGAAAAGGGGATGACGCGCGTTGTTCATGAAGAAGGTTTTTAACCCTGTCGAAGCGTGGACCACTTAATTATGTACAAACTCGGCCATGGGAGGAAAAGAACTCTATGACGTGAGAGAAGTAGCGTAGCTACGCAACACATCCTAAAAGACACGATTGACCCGCTCAGTCTGATCATCCGTCTCAGGGTGGGCACCTGTAGACAATATCAGGCGGGTGCCGCTTATCTCGAATAGCCGAGACCAAAACGCAGTAATGAAGCAAGTATCTCGATTTAAAACAATCGTGGCAGGCATGCCATGATGTCGAAATACCATATCGATGAAGAGATACGCTGTCTCCTCCGCAGTGATGGACGCCACAACAGGTGAAAGATGCACAATCTTACCAAGCCTGTCAACGATCACCAAGCCGCCAGTTCGCCCCTGCGCATCGGCGGGTAAACCAAACACGAAATCCATGCTCACGGAGTTCCAAACCTCCGTAGCGATCGGTAGCGGACAAAGGCGCGCCTGTAACGACGGAGCTGGCTGCACACGCTGGCAAACCTCACAAGAGCAAGCCCACTTATGTACTAACTTGTACATATGGGGCCAATAAAAGTCTCGAGACAGCGCAAGATATGTCCTCTCGCGACCCAAATGACCGCTCGACGCAATATCATGATACTTATGAAGGATAAGCCTTCGGAGATCGTCGTCAAAAACAGAACTTGTCGTGGAAATATGCTTCCGGAATGGACGCGATTATGCACGACACATACTCTCGGCGTGCTCAGAGTCGCGGATATCGGAAGCCTGTAGCACCGAAACGGCTAGTTGCTTCCACTGTCGTAAGCCTGGTCGCCATGTGGCTGTATGCCGTGCACCTGCAACAGTCCTCGCTGTCGCTGCGTCTGACGTACCAACATTGGCTTCTTCTGAAGGTCAGAGGCGAAGCCAGCTTACTGACCCTACTTCCACAGCACCTAGTGCCAGGGAGCGTCCGACGACAGATGTCGTCCTTTCTGACCGTCCTGGTCAAAAGCGTCAAAGGCGTCAGATCAATCCTGCCAGAGGGGTACCTCATACTCCCACGAGTCATACGACGGGGGGTAACCCCTCCACTTCACCTTTCATTGGGTATGTATGACCCAGGTGACGACGCCGAGCCAAGAGTTGTTACACGTGGAACTGTTGATGACCCCGGTCATTAATCAACGTCGGAGTGGGTCAAACGCAAGGAGACAAGGAGGAATCGCTTCGAAGCTATGCAAAATCATATGTAGTAGAGGCCGAAGTCGAGGGTCCTGGATGGTCAAGCAAAGTTTATAGTGGGTAGACCTTGGTCCTTCAAGGTTGGTGATTCTCAACCCTGTTGTTTTCCTTTATATCTCAGGGGTGTTTACCGCCTGGCCTTTACTTGCTCCCGAACTACTAGGGTAGGGAGACCGCTTTCGATAGCAGGTTAAATTGGGGGGGTGCTACTCAGACAAACCCACAGGACGACTATTTTTGGGGCTGTATTCGCACTTGGGCCTTACCACATACCTGTGTTAAACGGGAAGCCAAAATTTATTCCTTCCTGGAACAGGTAAGTAGACTTCGTAAGTACCTCGGAAGCACGACGGAGGCGTGCTATGTAGATTGCAAAATGAGTAGTATTTAATATGGTCCTATCTTTGAACTTCTCTACTCGATCTTTACTTCCCAGACCTAATTCTTGATTCTTCTTGGCTAAGGTATATCGACCGAGGGGTCGGGAGGCCGATAGGCCGAGTGACCGGGAGGCCCAGGGGTCTAGGGACCGAGTCCCTGTTTGCAGGACCAAGGTCGACTTTTGCGGACAGTGGCCGAGTGTCCCCCGACCGAAGTGCAAAAAGGTCTACCTCTATGAAAAAAACGAAGTCTACCAATGATAGACCAGGGTCTTCTTTAAAAGAAGGGAATCCTGATCCATTATTAATAAACCTTTGTCGTTCAAGGTACCACCAGTCTTTCGAGGTTATCCCTGGACCCTCGTTGGTAGACCTCGGTCTTCGCAGTAGACCCCGGTCATTTCGAAGTTGACCCTAGTTCCGCGTGGTGGACCCCGGTCTTCCAAAGTAAAACCTGATCTATGATTAATAGACCTCAGTCTTTCATTTAGGTAATACTTGGCCCTTCGGGCGGTGGACCTTCGGCCCCTGTCCCCAAAGGTTGACCTTGGTCCTGCATTAATGGACATCGGTCCTCAGTCGATAGGCGTTGGTCCTTCGGTCCCAGCCGTATAGTAGCCGTCTCCAGCACCATTATCAACGACAGCAACACCCGGAACGCCGACACCGACCCCAACGCCATTAACGCCAACACCATACCCGACACCGAGAAGGCCTGGCACACCAACTCCGACACCAGCGATACCCGGGACTCCTACGCCCATACCCACGCCGTGGAAACCATGTAAACCACCAAAGGTCTCAGCAGCTTCCTTCTCAGCATATACGCTACTGGAAACGGCCACGACGGCGGTGCACACAGCGAAGATCTTGCCACTGTTGAACATGGCTGGAATGGCTGCTTAGAAAGATGGTCCGATGAAACGAAAAAAGAGATTGGTATTGGACTTGGCTTCAATATGAGCTCGAGACCGTAAATGTAAGAATGAGTAATGAGTGAGCAAGCCGCTTTGAGCTCATGTTCGAGTTGGTCATACTTTATAGAGTAGTCATTCCATAAAGGCATATATAATCTAGTTATCCATCCTGATGCAGCACGCTATCGTGGGCAAAGTTGAAAAGGCATGGTTAATGAATGGATAGTCTATGTCAACCCCCAAAAATCTTGGCTAGATTACCCGCAACATGAGGCAAACACGACGTATTCAGCAAGTGGTTTATTATGGTCAGCATTATCCATATGTTTTTTGTTGTCGTGACTGGCAAGACAACTGTGTGCTGCGATAAACAATCGCACTGTGTCACGTACAGGATCATGCAGTATCTTAAACATTGCGGAAGGTAAGCGGACATGTATCAGCATTGTTTGCCATCTTTGTCGAAGGCACAAACGTATGAGCAAATGTCGGTCATCCTATGTGGTTTCATGCTAGTTAATTTTGTTACATTATGTATTTTCATGTCGAAGTAGTGCTCCAAAAGAAAATCTGAAGACCGTATTGAAAGCTCTCTCATTTTATCGTAGTATCAAACACTGTTCCGTTCTCTTATCCGTACAACAACACTATCCATACCAACTTTAAACGTATGGGTCGCTTGTCTTTCGGCATGCACTTCGTGCGAGAGTGCCACAAGCTTGCAGCCATGAGTAGTTTAGAGATCGAGATGTACGCCCTGGATGAGCAGAGTCCGCCTATCAAGTTTTAGCACATTTCTTGTACAAAAGAAGCTACTCTGTTGTAAGACTACGTGTTTGCGGGCCTGACATGAAAACAACACGAAATAGTTCTGTTTTGTACGATTCAAAGAATCAAACACGAATATTCTGTTTGTTTTTTGAATATCCTAGCGTCTTTTCGACTTGAAGTATACAACATGTAGATGACGACTATGCTGATACGTGAATGGCTTTCTGATAGCGAGCTTGCTTTAGTTGTGACTTGTGCAGGTCTTGTTTTTCCACGATTGCAGGCAGGTTGAATACGATTTACGACCGATTCGACGGATACAGGTATCTTGTAGGCGTTGCACATTTCTGATCTAGTAGTGTTTTCGTGAGTACGGGTAGCCGGTGACTGCTACAAGACAGCGAGTGCATGAGTGCTTTGATTGCCTGGCGTAAAGGATGAACTATCTGTCTGCACACTAACAATCTATCTTTGCGCATACAGTTCCGAAATGTACGAACAACCGGATTTGCATGTGGCGTACCGTTCGATCATGTCGCTAAATGAGGAACAGTTTTGCATTGTGCTGCTGCCGACGGTGTTGCAACTACTACTCTTGGAAGCTCATACGATGGAAAGGGCCTAGTACATTTCTTAGGGTTAATATAGGAGACCCCACATGTAGTTTCAATGCAATCGTTGCATACGTTTACCTGGCTACAGTTCCAGTCTACATGTACAACAAGTAATAGCACATATTCGACAACACAACCTTTTACTTTCGTTTAAACTGGAAGCGTACACTAGACTACTTGTATTCGGCAACATGAACACGGCAAGTTAAAAGGACGACATATTCGGCCGATACAATATATTTAACCATTTCACGCCGCCGACCGAAGCTTGCGGTACCCATCAGTGGCACCAGCTCCGGCCTTTGCAGAAGCACTTGCACTGGCACTCGCAGTGGCACCGGCACCGGCACTTGCTGAAGCACCGGCGTTAGCTGACGCACCGGCGCTGGCACCACCTCTGTTAGCCGTATAGTAGCCGTCTCCAGCACCATTATCAACGACAGCAACACCCGGAACGCCGACACCGACCCCAACGCCATTAACGCCAACACCATACCCGACACCGAGAAGGCCTGGCACACCAACTCCGACACCAGCGATACCCGGGACTCCTACGCCCATACCCACGCCGTGGAAACCATGTAAACCACCAAAGGTCTCAGCAGCTTCCTTCTCAGCATATACGCTACTGGAAACGGCCACGACGGCGGTGCACACAGCGAAGATCTTGCCACTGTTGAACATGGCTGGAATGGCTGCTTAGAAAGATGGTCCGATGAAACGAAAAAAGAGATTGGTATTGGACTTGGCTTCAATATGAGCTCGAGACCGTAAATGTAAGAATGAGTAATGAGTGAGCAAGCCACTTTGAGCTCATGTTCGAGTTGGTCATACTTTATAGAGTAGTCATTCCATAAAGGTATATATAATCTAGTTATCCATCCTGATGCAGCACGCTATCGTGGGCAAAGTTGAAAAGGCATGGTTAATGAATGGATAGTCTATGTCAACCCCCAAAAATCTTGGCTAGATTACCCGCAACATGAGGCAAACACGACGTATTCAGCAAGTGGTTTATTATGGTCAGCATTATCCATATGTTTTTTGTTGTCGTGACTGGCAAGACAACTGTGTGCTGCGATAAACAATCGCACTGTGTCACGTACAGGATCATGCAGTATCTTAAACATTGCGGAAGGTAAGCGGACATGTATCAGCATTGTTTGCCATCTTTGTCGAAGGCACAAACGTATGAGCAAATGTCGGTCATCCTATGTGGTTTCATGCTAGTTAATTTTGTTACATTATGTATTTTTCATGTCGAAGTGGTGCTCCAAAAGAAAATCTGAAGACCGTATTGAAAGCTCTCTCATTTTATCGTAGTATCAAACACTGTTCCGTTCTCTTATCCGTACAACAACACTATCCATACCAACTTTAAACGTATGGGTCGCTTGTCTTTCGGCATGCACTTCGTGCGAGAGTGCCACAAGCTTGCAGCCATGAGTAGTTTAGAGATCGAGATGTACGCCCTGGATGAGCAGAGTCCGCCTATCAAGTTTTAGCACATTTCTTGTACAAAAGAAGCTACTCTGTTGTAAGACTACGTGTTTGCGGGCCTGACATGAAAACAACACGAAATAGTTCTGTTTTGTACGATTCAAAGAATCAAACACGAATATTCTGTTTGTTTTTTGAATATCCTAGCGTCTTTTCGACTTGAAGTATACAACATGTAGATGACGACTATGCTGATACGTGAATGGCTTTCTGATAGCGAGCTTGCTTTAGTTGTGACTTTTGCAGGTCTTGTTTCTCCACGATTGCAGGCAGGTTGAATACGATTTACGACCGATTCGACGGATACAGGTATCTTGTAGGCGTTGCACATTTCTGATCTAGTAGTGTTTTCGTGAGTACGGGTAGCCGGTGACTGCTACAAGACAGCGAGTGCATGAGTGCTTTGATTGCCTGGCGTAAAGGATGAACTATCTGTCTGCACACTAACAATCTATCTTTGCGCATACAGTTCCGAAATGTACGAACAACCGGATTTGCATGTGGCGTACCGTTCGATCATGTCGCTAAATGAGGGACAGTTTTGCATTGTGCTGCTGCCGACGGTGTTGCAACTACTACTCTTGGAAGCTCATACGATGGAAAGGGCCTAGTACATTTCTTAGGGTTAATATAGGAGACCCCACATGTAGTTTCAATGCAATCGTTGCATACGTTTACCTGGCTACAGTTCCAGTCTACATGTACAACAAGTAATAGCACATATTCGACAACACAACCTTTTACTTTCGTTTAAACTGGAAGCGTACACTAGACTACTTGTATTCGGCAACATGAACACGGCAAGTTAAAAGGACGACATATTCGGCCGATACAATATATTTAACCATTTCACGCCGCCGACCGAAGCTTGCGGTACCCATCAGTGGCACCAGCTCCGGCCTTTGCAGAAGCACTTGCACTGGCACTCGCAGTGGCACCGGCACCGGCACTTGCTGAAGCACCGGCGTTAGCTGACGCACCGGCGCTGGCACCACCTCTGTTAGCCGTATAGTAGCCGTCTCCAGCACCATTATCAACGACAGCAACACCCGGAACGCCGACACCGACCCCAACGCCATTAACGCCAACACCATACCCGACACCGAGAAGGCCTGGCACACCAACTCCGACACCAGCGATACCCGGGACTCCTACGCCCATACCCACGCCGTGGAAACCATGTAAACCACCAAAGGTCTCAGCAGCTTCCTTCTCAGCATATACGCTACTGGAAACGGCCACGACGGCGGTGCACACAGCGAAGATCTTGCCACTGTTGAACATGGCTGGAATGGCTGCTTAGAAAGATGGTCCGATGAAACGAAAAAAGAGATTGGTATTGGACTTGGCTTCAATATGAGCTCGAGACCGTAAATGTAAGAATGAGTAATGAGTGAGCAAGCCGCTTTGAGCTCATGTTCGAGTTGGTCATACTTTATAGAGTAGTCATTCCATAAAGGTATATATAATCTAGTTATCCATCCTGATGCAGCACGCTATCGTGGGCAAAGTTGAAAAGGCATGGTTAATGAATGGATAGTCTATGTCAACCCCCAAAAATCTTGGCTAGATTACCCGCAACATGAGGCAAACACGACGTATTCAGCAAGTGGTTTATTATGGTCAGCATTATCCATATGTTTTTTGTTGTCGTGACTGGCAAGACAACTGTGTGCTGCGATAAACAATCGCACTGTGTCACGTACAGGATCATGCAGTATCTTAAACATTGCGGAAGGTAAGCGGACATGTATCAGCATTGTTTGCCATCTTTGTCGAAGGCACAAACGTATGAGCAAATGTCTGTCATCCTATGTGGTTTCATGCTAGTTAATTTTGTTACATTATGTATTTTTCATGTCGAAGTAGTGCTCCAAAAGAAAATCTGAAGACCGTATTGAAAGCTCTCTCATTTTATCGTAGTATCAAACACTGTTCCGTTCTCTTATCCGTACAACAACACTATCCATACCAACTTTAAACGTATGGGTCGCTTGTCTTTCGGCATGCACTTCGTGCGAGAGTGCCACAAGCTTGCAGCCATGAGTAGTTTAGAGATCGAGATGTACGCCCTGGATGAGCAGAGTCCGCCTATCAAGTTTTAGCACATTTCTTGTACAAAAGAAGCTACTCTGTTGTAAGACTACGTGTTTGCGGGCCTGACATGAAAACAACACGAAATAGTTCTGTTTTGTACGATTCAAAGAATCAAACACGAATATTCTGTTTGTTTTTTGAATATCCTAGCGTCTTTTCGACTTGAAGTATACAACATGTAGATGACGACTATGCTGATACGTGAATGGCTTTCTGATAGCGAGCTTGCTTTAGTTGTGACTTTTGCAGGTCTTGTTTCTCCACGATTGCAGGCAGGTTGAATACGATTTACGACCGATTCGACGGATACAGGTATCTTGTAGGCGTTGCACATTTCTGATCTAGTAGTGTTTTCGTGAGTACGGGTAGCCGGTGACTGCTACAAGACAGCGAGTGCATGAGTGCTTTGATTGCCTGGCGTAAAGGATGAACTATCTGTCTGCACACTAACAATCTATCTTTGCGCATACAGTTCCGAAATGTACGAACAACCGGATTTGCATGTGGCGTACCGTTCGATCATGTCGCTAAATGAGGGACAGTTTTGCATTGTGCTGCTGCCGACGGTGTTGCAACTACTACTCTTGGAAGCTCATACGATGGAAAGGGCCTAGTACATTTCTTAGGGTTAATATAGGAGACCCCACATGTAGTTTCAATGCAATCGTTGCATACGTTTACCTGGCTACAGTTCCAGTCTACATGTACAACAAGTAATAGCACATATTCGACAACACAACCTTTTACTTTCGTTTAAACTGGAAGCGTACACTAGACTACTTGTATTCGGCAACATGAACACGGCAAGTTAAAAGGACGACATATTCGGCCGATACAATATATTTAACCATTTCACGCCGCCGACCGAAGCTTGCGGTACCCATCAGTGGCACCAGCTCCGGCCTTTGCAGAAGCACTTGCACTGGCACTCGCAGTGGCACCGGCACCGGCACTCGCGTGCACCGGCACCGGCACTTGCTGAAGCACCGGCGTTAGCTGACGCACCGGCGCTGGCACCACCTCTGTTAGCCGTATAGTAGCCGTCTCCAGCACCATTATCAACGACAGCAACACCCGGAACGCCGACACCGACCCCAACGCCATTAACGCCAACACCATACCCGACACCGAGAAGGCCTGGCACACCAACTCCGACACCAGCGATACCCGGGACTCCTACGCCCATACCCACGCCGTGGAAACCATGTAAACCACCAAAGGTCTCAGCAGCTTCCTTCTCAGCATATACGCTACTGGAAACGGCCACGACGGCGGTGCACACAGCGAAGATCTTGCCACTGTTGAACATGGCTGGAATGGCTGCTTAGAAAGATGGTCCGATGAAACGAAAAAAGAGATTGGTATTGGACTTGGCTTCAATATGAGCTCGAGACCGTAAATGTAAGAATGAGTAATGAGTGAGCAAGCCGCTTTGAGCTCATGTTCGAGTTGGTCATACTTTATAGAGTAGTCATTCCATAAAGGTATATATAATCTAGTTATCCATCCTGATGCAGCACGCTATCGTGGGCAAAGTTGAAAAGGCATGGTTAATGAATGGATAGTCTATGTCAACCCCCAAAAATCTTGGCTAGATTACCCGCAACATGAGGCAAACACGACGTATTCAGCAAGTGGTTTATTATGGTCAGCATTATCCATATGTTTTTTGTTGTCGTGACTGGCAAGACAACTGTGTGCTGCGATAAACAATCGCACTGTGTCACGTACAGGATCATGCAGTATCTTAAACATTGCGGAAGGTAAGCGGACATGTATCAGCATTGTTTGCCATCTTTGTCGAAGGCACAAACGTATGAGCAAATGTCTGTCATCCTATGTGGTTTCATGCTAGTTAATTTTGTTACATTATGTATTTTTCATGTCGAAGTGGTGCTCCAAAAGAAAATCTGAAGACCGTATTGAAAGCTCTCTCATTTTATCGTAGTATCAAACACTGTTCCGTTCTCTTATCCGTACAACAACACTATCCATACCAACTTTAAACGTATGGGTCGCTTGTCTTTCGGCATGCACTTCGTGCGAGAGTGCCACAAGCTTGCAGCCATGAGTAGTTTAGAGATCGAGATGTACGCCCTGGATGAGCAGAGTCCGCCTATCAAGTTTTAGCACATTTCTTGTACAAAAGAAGCTACTCTGTTGTAAGACTACGTGTTTGCGGGCCTGACATGAAAACAACACGAAATAGTTCTGTTTTGTACGATTCAAAGAATCAAACACGAATATTCTGTTTGTTTTTTGAATATCCTAGCGTCTTTTCGACTTGAAGTATACAACATGTAGATGACGACTATGCTGATACGTGAATGGCTTTCTGATAGCGAGCTTGCTTTAGTTGTGACTTTTGCAGGTCTTGTTTCTCCACGATTGCAGGCAGGTTGAATACGATTTACGACCGATTCGACGGATACAGGTATCTTGTAGGCGTTGCACATTTCTGATCTAGTAGTGTTTTCGTGAGTACGGGTAGCCGGTGACTGCTACAAGACAGCGAGTGCATGAGTGCTTTGATTGCCTGGCGTAAAGGATGAACTATCTGTCTGCACACTAACAATCTATCTTTGCGCATACAGTTCCGAAATGTACGAACAACCGGATTTGCATGTGGCGTACCGTTCGATCATGTCGCTAAATGAGGGACAGTTTTGCATTGTGCTGCTGCCGACGGTGTTGCAACTACTACTCTTGGAAGCTCATACGATGGAAAGGGCCTAGTACATTTCTTAGGGTTAATATAGGAGACCCCACATGTAGTTTCAATGCAATCGTTGCATACGTTTACCTGGCTACAGTTCCAGTCTACATGTACAACAAGTAATAGCACATATTCGACAACACAACCTTTTACTTTCGTTTAAACTGGAAGCGTACACTAGACTACTTGTATTCGGCAACATGAACACGGCAAGTTAAAAGGACGACATATTCGGCCGATACAATATATTTAACCATTTCACGCCGCCGACCGAAGCTTGCGGTACCCATCAGTGGCACCAGCTCCGGCCTTTGCAGAAGCACTTGCACTGGCACTCGCAGTGGCACCGGCACCGGCACTCGCAGTGGCACCGGCACCGGCACTTGCTGAAGCACCGGCGTTAGCTGACGCACCGGCGCTGGCACCACCTCTGTTAGCCGTATAGTAGCCGTCTCCAGCACCATTATCAACGACAGCAACACCCGGAACGCCGACACCGACCCCAACGCCATTAACGCCAACACCATACCCGACACCGAGAAGGCCTGGCACACCAACTCCGACACCAGCGATACCCGGGACTCCTACGCCCATACCCACGCCGTGGAAACCATGTAAACCACCAAAGGTCTCAGCAGCTTCCTTCTCAGCATATACGCTACTGGAAACGGCCACGACGGCGGTGCACACAGCGAAGATCTTGCCACTGTTGAACATGGCTGGAATGGCTGCTTAGAAAGATGGTCCGATGAAACGAAAAAAGAGATTGGTATTGGACTTGGCTTCAATATGAGCTCGAGACCGTAAATGTAAGAATGAGTAATGAGTGAGCAAGCCGCTTTGAGCTCATGTTCGAGTTGGTCATACTTTATAGAGTAGTCATTCCATAAAGGTATATATAATCTAGTTATCCATCCTGATGCAGCACGCTATCGTGGGCAAAGTTGAAAAGGCATGGTTAATGAATGGATAGTCTATGTCAACCCCCAAAAATCTTGGCTAGATTACCCGCAACATGAGGCAAACACGACGTATTCAGCAAGTGGTTTATTATGGTCAGCATTATCCATATGTTTTTTGTTGTCGTGACTGGCAAGACAACTGTGTGCTGCGATAAACAATCGCACTGTGTCACGTACAGGATCATGCAGTATCTTAAACATTGCGGAAGGTAAGCGGACATGTATCAGCATTGTTTGCCATCTTTGTCGAAGGCACAAACGTATGAGCAAATGTCGGTCATCCTATGTGGTTTCATGCTAGTTAATTTTGTTACATTATGTATTTTTCATGTCGAAGTGGTGCTCCAAAAGAAAATCTGAAGACCGTATTGAAAGCTCTCTCATTTTATCGTAGTATCAAACACTGTTCCGTTCTCTTATCCGTACAACAACACTATCCATACCAACTTTAAACGTATGGGTCGCTTGTCTTTCGGCATGCACTTCGTGCGAGAGTGCCACAAGCTTGCAGCCATGAGTAGTTTAGAGATCGAGATGTACGCCCTGGATGAGCAGAGTCCGCCTATCAAGTTTTAGCACATTTCTTGTACAAAAGAAGCTACTCTGTTGTAAGACTACGTGTTTGCGGGCCTGACATGAAAACAACACGAAATAGTTCTGTTTTGTACGATTCAAAGAATCAAACACGAATATTCTGTTTGTTTTTTGAATATCCTAGCGTCTTTTCGACTTGAAGTATACAACATGTAGATGACGACTATGCTGATACGTGAATGGCTTTCTGATAGCGAGCTTGCTTTAGTTGTGACTTTTGCAGGTCTTGTTTCTCCACGATTGCAGGCAGGTTGAATACGATTTACGACCGATTCGACGGATACAGGTATCTTGTAGGCGTTGCACATTTCTGATCTAGTAGTGTTTTCGTGAGTACGGGTAGCCGGTGACTGCTACAAGACAGCGAGTGCATGAGTGCTTTGATTGCCTGGCGTAAAGGATGAACTATCTGTCTGCACACTAACAATCTATCTTTGCGCATACAGTTCCGAAATGTACGAACAACCGGATTTGCATGTGGCGTACCGTTCGATCATGTCGCTAAATGAGGGACAGTTTTGCATTGTGCTGCTGCCGACGGTGTTGCAACTACTACTCTTGGAAGCTCATACGATGGAAAGGGCCTAGTACATTTCTTAGGGTTAATATAGGAGACCCCACATGTAGTTTCAATGCAATCGTTGCATACGTTTACCTGGCTACAGTTCCAGTCTACATGTACAACAAGTAATAGCACATATTCGACAACACAACCTTTTACTTTCGTTTAAACTGGAAGCGTACACTAGACTACTTGTATTCGGCAACATGAACACGGCAAGTTAAAAGGACGACATATTCGGCCGATACAATATATTTAACCATTTCACGCCGCCGACCGAAGCTTGCGGTACCCATCAGTGGCACCAGCTCCGGCCTTTGCAGAAGCACTTGCACTGGCACTCGCAGTGGCACCGGCACCGGCACTCGCAGTGGCACCGGCACCGGCACTTGCTGAAGCACCGGCGTTAGCTGACGCACCGGCGCTGGCACCACCTCTGTTAGCCGTATAGTAGCCGTCTCCAGCACCATTATCAACGACAGCAACACCCGGAACGCCGACACCGACCCCAACGCCATTAACGCCAACACCATACCCGACACCGAGAAGGCCTGGCACACCAACTCCGACACCAGCGATACCCGGGACTCCTACGCCCATACCCACGCCGTGGAAACCATGTAAACCACCAAAGGTCTCAGCAGCTTCCTTCTCAGCATATACGCTACTGGAAACGGCCACGACGGCGGTGCACACAGCGAAGATCTTGCCACTGTTGAACATGGCTGGAATGGCTGCTTAGAAAGATGGTCCGATGAAACGAAAAAAGAGATTGGTATTGGACTTGGCTTCAATATGAGCTCGAGACCGTAAATGTAAGAATGAGTAATGAGTGAGCAAGCCGCTTTGAGCTCATGTTCGAGTTGGTCATACTTTATAGAGTAGTCATTCCATAAAGGTATATATAATCTAGTTATCCATCCTGATGCAGCACGCTATCGTGGGCAAAGTTGAAAAGGCATGGTTAATGAATGGATAGTCTATGTCAACCCCCAAAAATCTTGGCTAGATTACCCGCAACATGAGGCAAACACGACGTATTCAGCAAGTGGTTTATTATGGTCAGCATTATCCATATGTTTTTTGTTGTCGTGACTGGCAAGACAACTGTGTGCTGCGATAAACAATCGCACTGTGTCACGTACAGGATCATGCAGTATCTTAAACATTGCGGAAGGTAAGCGGACATGTATCAGCATTGTTTGCCATCTTTGTCGAAGGCACAAACGTATGAGCAAATGTCGGTCATCCTATGTGGTTTCATGCTAGTTAATTTTGTTACATTATGTATTTTTCATGTCGAAGTGGTGCTCCAAAAGAAAATCTGAAGACCGTATTGAAAGCTCTCTCATTTTATCGTAGTATCAAACACTGGTCCGTTCTCTTATCCGTACAACAACACTATCCATACCAACTTTAAACGTATGGGTCGCTTGTCTTTCGGCATGCACTTCGTGCGAGAGTGCCACAAGCTTGCAGCCATGAGTAGTTTAGAGATCGAGATGTACGCCCTGGATGAGCAGAGTCCGCCTATCAAGTTTTAGCACATTTCTTGTACAAAAGAAGCTACTCTGTTGTAAGACTACGTGTTTGCGGGCCTGACATGAAAACAACACGAAATAGTTCTGTTTTGTACGATTCAAAGAATCAAACACGAATATTCTGTTTGTTTTTTGAATATCCTAGCGTCTTTTCGACTTGAAGTATACAACATGTAGATGACGACTATGCTGATACGTGAATGGCTTTCTGATAGCGAGCTTGCTTTAGTTGTGACTTTTGCAGGTCTTGTTTCTCCACGATTGCAGGCAGGTTGAATACGATTTACGACCGATTCGACGGATACAGGTATCTTGTAGGCGTTGCACATTTCTGATCTAGTAGTGTTTTCGTGAGTACGGGTAGCCGGTGACTGCTACAAGACAGCGAGTGCATGAGTGCTTTGATTGCCTGGCGTAAAGGATGAACTATCTGTCTGCACACTAACAATCTATCTTTGCGCATACAGTTCCGAAATGTACGAACAACCGGATTTGCATGTGGCGTACCGTTCGATCATGTCGCTAAATGAGGGACAGTTTTGCATTGTGCTGCTGCCGACGGTGTTGCAACTACTACTCTTGGAAGCTCATACGATGGAAAGGGCCTAGTACATTTCTTAGGGTTAATATAGGAGACCCCACATGTAGTTTCAATGCAATCGTTGCATACGTTTACCTGGCTACAGTTCCAGTCTACATGTACAACAAGTAATAGCACATATTCGACAACACAACCTTTTACTTTCGTTTAAACTGGAAGCGTACACTAGACTACTTGTATTCGGCAACATGAACACGGCAAGTTAAAAGGACGACATATTCGGCCGATACAATATATTTAACCATTTCACGCCGCCGACCGAAGCTTGCGGTACCCATCAGTGGCACCAGCTCCGGCCTTTGCAGAAGCACTTGCACTGGCACTCGCAGTGGCACCGGCACCGGCACTCGCAGTGGCACCGGCACCGGCACTTGCTGAAGCACCGGCGTTAGCTGACGCACCGGCGCTGGCACCACCTCTGTTAGCCGTATAGTAGCCGTCTCCAGCACCATTATCAACGACAGCAACACCCGGAACGCCGACACCGACCCCAACGCCATTAACGCCAACACCATACCCGACACCGAGAAGGCCTGGCACACCAACTCCGACACCAGCGATACCCGGGACTCCTACGCCCATACCCACGCCGTGGAAACCATGTAAACCACCAAAGGTCTCGGCAGCTTCCTTCTCAGCATATACGCTACTGGAAACGGCCACGACGGCGGTGCACACAGCGAAGATCTTGCCACTGTTGAACATGGCTGGAATGGCTGCTTAGAAAGATGGTCCGATGAAACGAAAAAAGAGATTGGTATTGGACTTGGCTTCAATATGAGCTCGAGACCGTAAATGTAAGAATGAGTAATGAGTGAGCAAGCCGCTTTGAGCTCATGTTCGAGTTGGTCATACTTTATAGAGTAGTCATTCCATAAAGGTATATATAATCTAGTTATCCATCCTGATGCAGCACGCTATCGTGGGCAAAGTTGAAAAGGCATGGTTAATGAATGGATAGTCTATGTCAACCCCCAAAAATCTTGGCTAGATTACCCGCAACATGAGGCAAACACGACGTATTCAGCAAGTGGTTTATTATGGTCAGCATTATCCATATGTTTTTTGTTGTCGTGACTGGCAAGACAACTGTGTGCTGCGATAAACAATCGCACTGTGTCACGTACAGGATCATGCAGTATCTTAAACATTGCGGAAGGTAAGCGGACATGTATCAGCATTGTTTGCCATCTTTGTCGAAGGCACAAACGTATGAGCAAATGTCGGTCATCCTATGTGGTTTCATGCTAGTTAATTTTGTTACATTATGTATTTTTCATGTCGAAGTGGTGCTCCAAAAGAAAATCTGAAGACCGTATTGAAAGCTCTCCATTTTATCGTAGTATCAAACACTGTTCCGTTCTCTTATCCGTACAACAACACTATCCATACCAACTTTAAACGTATGGGTCGCTTGTCTTTCGGCATGCACTTCGTGCGAGAGTGCCACAAGCTTGCAGCCATGAGTAGTTTAGAGATCGAGATGTACGCCCTGGATGAGCAGAGTCCGCCTATCAAGTTTTAGCACATTTCTTGTACAAAAGAAGCTACTCTGTTGTAAGACTACGTGTTTGCGGGCCTGACATGAAAACAACACGAAATAGTTCTGTTTTGTACGATTCAAAGAATCAAACACGAATATTCTGTTTGTTTTTTGAATATCCTAGCGTCTTTTCGACTTGAAGTATACAACATGTAGATGACGACTATGCTGATACGTGAATGGCTTTCTGATAGCGAGCTTGCTTTAGTTGTGACTTTTGCAGGTCTTGTTTCTCCACGATTGCAGGCAGGTTGAATACGATTTACGACCGATTCGACGGATACAGGTATCTTGTAGGCGTTGCACATTTCTGATCTAGTAGTGTTTTCGTGAGTACGGGTAGCCGGTGACTGCTACAAGACAGCGAGTGCATGAGTGCTTTGATTGCCTGGCGTAAAGGATGAACTATCTGTCTGCACACTAACAATCTATCTTTGCGCATACAGTTCCGAAATGTACGAACAACCGGATTTGCATGTGGCGTACCGTTCGATCATGTCGCTAAATGAGGGACAGTTTTGCATTGTGCTGCTGCCGACGGTGTTGCAACTACTACTCTTGGAAGCTCATACGATGGAAAGGGCCTAGTACATTTCTTAGGGTTAATATAGGAGACCCCACATGTAGTTTCAATGCAATCGTTGCATACGTTTACCTGGCTACAGTTCCAGTCTACATGTACAACAAGTAATAGCACATATTCGACAACACAACCTTTTACTTTCGTTTAAACTGGAAGCGTACACTAGACTACTTGTATTCGGCAACATGAACACGGCAAGTTAAAAGGACGACATATTCGGCCGATACAATATATTTAACCATTTCACGCCGCCGACCGAAGCTTGCGGTACCCATCAGTGGCACCAGCTCCGGCCTTTGCAGAAGCACTTGCACTGGCACTCGCAGTGGCACCGGCACCGGCACTCGCAGTGGCACCGGCACCGGCACTTGCTGAAGCACCGGCGTTAGCTGACGCACCGGCGCTGGCACCACCTCTGTTAGCCGTATAGTAGCCGTCTCCAGCACCATTATCAACGACAGCAACACCCGGAACGCCGACACCGACCCCAACGCCATTAACGCCAACACCATACCCGACACCGAGAAGGCCTGGCACACCAACTCCGACACCAGCGATACCCGGGACTCCTACGCCCATACCCACGCCGTGGAAACCATGTAAACCACCAAAGGTCTCAGCAGCTTCCTTCTCAGCATATACGCTACTGGAAACGGCCACGACGGCGGTGCACACAGCGAAGATCTTGCCACTGTTGAACATGGCTGGAATGGCTGCTTAGAAAGATGGTCCGATGAAACGAAAAAAGAGATTGGTATTGGACTTGGCTTCAATATGAGCTCGAGACCGTAAATGTAAGAATGAGTAATGAGTGAGCAAGCCGCTTTGAGCTCATGTTCGAGTTGGTCATACTTTATAGAGTAGTCATTCCATAAAGGTATATATAATCTAGTTATCCATCCTGATGCAGCACGCTATCGTGGGCAAAGTTGAAAAGGCATGGTTAATGAATGGATAGTCTATGTCAACCCCCAAAAATCTTGGCTAGATTACCCGCAACATGAGGCAAACACGACGTATTCAGCAAGTGGTTTATTATGGTCAGCATTATCCATATGTTTTTTGTTGTCGTGACTGGCAAGACAACTGTGTGCTGCGATAAACAATCGCACTGTGTCACGTACAGGATCATGCAGTATCTTAAACATTGCGGAAGGTAAGCGGACATGTATCAGCATTGTTTGCCATCTTTGTCGAAGGCACAAACGTATGAGCAAATGTCGGTCATCCTATGTGGTTTCATGCTAGTTAATTTTGTTACATTATGTATTTTTCATGTCGAAGTGGTGCTCCAAAAGAAAATCTGAAGACCGTATTGAAAGCTCTCTCATTTTATCGTAGTATCAAACACTGGTCCGTTCTCTTATCCGTACAACAACACTATCCATACCAACTTTAAACGTATGGGTCGCTTGTCTTTCGGCATGCACTTCGTGCGAGAGTGCCACAAGCTTGCAGCCATGAGTAGTTTAGAGATCGAGATGTACGCCCTGGATGAGCAGAGTCCGCCTATCAAGTTTTAGCACATTTCTTGTACAAAAGAAGCTACTCTGTTGTAAGACTACGTGTTTGCGGGCCTGACATGAAAACAACACGAAATAGTTCTGTTTTGTACGATTCAAAGAATCAAACACGAATATTCTGTTTGTTTTTTGAATATCCTAGCGTCTTTTCGACTTGAAGTATACAACATGTAGATGACGACTATGCTGATACGTGAATGGCTTTCTGATAGCGAGCTTGCTTTAGTTGTGACTTTTGCAGGTCTTGTTTCTCCACGATTGCAGGCAGGTTGAATACGATTTACGACCGATTCGACGGATACAGGTATCTTGTAGGCGTTGCACATTTCTGATCTAGTAGTGTTTTCGTGAGTACGGGTAGCCGGTGACTGCTACAAGACAGCGAGTGCATGAGTGCTTTGATTGCCTGGCGTAAAGGATGAACTATTTGTCTGCACACTAACAATCTATCTTTGCGCATACAGTTCCGAAATGTACGAACAACCGGATTTGCATGTGGCGTACCGTTCGATCATGTCGCTAAATGAGGGACAGTTTTGCATTGTGCTGCTGCCGACGGTGTTGCAACTACTACTCTTGGAAGCTCATACGATGGAAAGGGCCTAGTACATTTCTTAGGGTTAATATAGGAGACCCCACATGTAGTTTCAATGCAATCGTTGCATACGTTTACCTGGCTACAGTTCCAGTCTACATGTACAACAAGTAATAGCACATATTCGACAACACAACCTTTTACTTTCGTTTAAACTGGAAGCGTACACTAGACTACTTGTATTCGGCAACATGAACACGGCAAGTTAAAAGGACGACATATTCGGCCGATACAATATATTTAACCATTTCACGCCGCCGACCGAAGCTTGCGGTACCCATCAGTGGCACCAGCTCCGGCCTTTGCAGAAGCACTTGCACTGGCACCCCGGCACCGGCACTCGCAGTGGCACCGGCACCGGCACTTGCTGAAGCACCGGCGTTAGCTGACGCACCGGCGCTGGCACCACCTCTGTTAGCCGTATAGTAGCCGTCTCCAGCACCATTATCAACGACAGCAACACCCGGAACGCCGACACCGACCCCAACGCCATTAACGCCAACACCATACCCGACACCGAGAAGGCCTGGCACACCAACTCCGACACCAGCGATACCCGGGACTCCTACGCCCATACCCACGCCGTGGAAACCATGTAAACCACCAAAGGTCTCGGCAGCTTCCTTCTCAGCATATACGCTACTGGAAACGGCCACGACGGCGGTGCACACAGCGAAGATCTTGCCACTGTTGAACATGGCTGGAATGGCTGCTTAGAAAGATGGTCCGATGAAACGAAAAAAGAGATTGGTATTGGACTTGGCTTCAATATGAGCTCGAGACCGTAAATGTAAGAATGAGTAATGAGTGAGCAAGCCGCTTTGAGCTCATGTTCGAGTTGGTCATACTTTATAGAGTAGTCATTCCATAAAGGTATATATAATCTAGTTATCCATCCTGATGCAGCACGCTATCGTGGGCAAAGTTGAAAAGGCATGGTTAATGAATGGATAGTCTATGTCAACCCCCAAAAATCTTGGCTAGATTACCCGCAACATGAGGCAAACACGACGTATTCAGCAAGTGGTTTATTATGGTCAGCATTATCCATATGTTTTTTGTTGTCGTGACTGGCAAGACAACTGTGTGCTGCGATAAACAATCGCACTGTGTCACGTACAGGATCATGCAGTATCTTAAACATTGCGGAAGGTAAGCGGACATGTATCAGCATTGTTTGCCATCTTTGTCGAAGGCACAAACGTATGAGCAAATGTCGGTCATCCTATGTGGTTTCATGCTAGTTAATTTTGTTACATTATGTATTTTTCATGTCGAAGTGGTGCTCCAAAAGAAAATCTGAAGACCGTATTGAAAGCTCTCTCATTTTATCGTAGTATCAAACACTGTTCCGTTCTCTTATCCGTACAACAACACTATCCATACCAACTTTAAACGTATGGGTCGCTTGTCTTTCGGCATGCACTTCGTGCGAGAGTGCCACAAGCTTGCAGCCATGAGTAGTTTAGAGATCGAGATGTACGCCCTGGATGAGCAGAGTCCGCCTATCAAGTTTTAGCACATTTCTTGTACAAAAGAAGCTACTCTGTTGTAAGACTACGTGTTTGCGGGCCTGACATGAAAACAACACGAAATAGTTCTGTTTTGTACGATTCAAAGAATCAAACACGAATATTCTGTTTGTTTTTTGAATATCCTAGCGTCTTTTCGACTTGAAGTATACAACATGTAGATGACGACTATGCTGATACGTGAATGGCTTTCTGATAGCGAGCTTGCTTTAGTTGTGACTTTTGCAGGTCTTGTTTCTCCACGATTGCAGGCAGGTTGAATACGATTTACGACCGATTCGACGGATACAGGTATCTTGTAGGCGTTGCACATTTCTGATCTAGTAGTGTTTTCGTGAGTACGGGTAGCCGGTGACTGCTACAAGACAGCGAGTGCATGAGTGCTTTGATTGCCTGGCGTAAAGGATGAACTATCTGTCTGCACACTAACAATCTATCTTTGCGCATACAGTTCCGAAATGTACGAACAACCGGATTTGCATGTGGCGTACCGTTCGATCATGTCGCTAAATGAGGGACAGTTTTGCATTGTGCTGCTGCCGACGGTGTTGCAACTACTACTCTTGGAAGCTCATACGATGGAAAGGGCCTAGTACATTTCTTAGGGTTAATATAGGAGACCCCACATGTAGTTTCAATGCAATCGTTGCATACGTTTACCTGGCTACAGTTCCAGTCTACATGTACAACAAGTAATAGCACATATTCGACAACACAACCTTTTACTTTCGTTTAAACTGGAAGCGTACACTAGACTACTTGTATTCGGCAACATGAACACGGCAAGTTAAAAGGACGACATATTCGGCCGATACAATATATTTAACCATTTCACGCCGCCGACCGAAGCTTGCGGTACCCATCAGTGGCACCAGCTCCGGCCTTTGCAGAAGCACTTGCACTGGCACTCGCAGTGGCACCGGCACCGGCACTCGCAGTGGCACCGGCACCGGCACTTGCTGAAGCACCGGCGTTAGCTGACGCACCGGCGCTGGCACCACCTCTGTTAGCCGTATAGTAGCCGTCTCCAGCACCATTATCAACGACAGCAACACCCGGAACGCCGACACCGACCCCAACGCCATTAACGCCAACACCATACCCGACACCGAGAAGGCCTGGCACACCAACTCCGACACCAGCGATACCCGGGACTCCTACGCCCATACCCACGCCGTGGAAACCATGTAAACCACCAAAGGTCTCGGCAGCTTCCTTCTCAGCATATACGCTACTGGAAACGGCCACGACGGCGGTGCACACAGCGAAGATCTTGCCACTGTTGAACATGGCTGGAATGGCTGCTTAGAAAGATGGTCCGATGAAACGAAAAAAGAGATTGGTATTGGACTTGGCTTCAATATGAGCTCGAGACCGTAAATGTAAGAATGAGTAATGAGTGAGCAAGCCGCTTTGAGCTCATGTTCGAGTTGGTCATACTTTATAGAGTAGTCATTCCATAAAGGTATATATAATCTAGTTATCCATCCTGATGCAGCACGCTATCGTGGGCAAAGTTGAAAAGGCATGGTTAATGAATGGATAGTCTATGTCAACCCCCAAAAATCTTGGCTAGATTACCCGCAACATGAGGCAAACACGACGTATTCAGCAAGTGGTTTATTATGGTCAGCATTATCCATATGTTTTTTGTTGTCGTGACTGGCAAGACAACTGTGTGCTGCGATAAACAATCGCACTGTGTCACGTACAGGATCATGCAGTATCTTAAACATTGCGGAAGGTAAGCGGACATGTATCAGCATTGTTTGCCATCTTTGTCGAAGGCACAAACGTATGAGCAAATGTCGGTCATCCTATGTGGTTTCATGCTAGTTAATTTTGTTACATTATGTATTTTTCATGTCGAAGTGGTGCTCCAAAAGAAAATCTGAAGACCGTATTGAAAGCTCTTCATTTTATCTAGTATCAAACACTGGTCCGTTCTCTTATCCGTACAACAACACTATCCATACCAACTTTAAACGTATGGGTCGCTTGTCTTTCGGCATGCACTTCGTGCGAGAGTGCCACAAGCTTGCAGCCATGAGTAGTTTAGAGATCGAGATGTACGCCCTGGATGAGCAGAGTCCGCCTATCAAGTTTTAGCACATTTCTTGTACAAAAGAAGCTACTCTGTTGTAAGACTACGTGTTTGCGGGCCTGACATGAAAACAACACGAAATAGTTCTGTTTTGTACGATTCAAAGAATCAAACACGAATATTCTGTTTGTTTTTTGAATATCCTAGCGTCTTTTCGACTTGAAGTATACAACATGTAGATGACGACTATGCTGATACGTGAATGGCTTTCTGATAGCGAGCTTGCTTTAGTTGTGACTTTTGCAGGTCTTGTTTCTCCACGATTGCAGGCAGGTTGAATACGATTTACGACCGATTCGACGGATACAGGTATCTTGTAGGCGTTGCACATTTCTGATCTAGTAGTGTTTTCGTGAGTACGGGTAGCCGGTGACTGCTACAAGACAGCGAGTGCATGAGTGCTTTGATTGCCTGGCGTAAAGGATGAACTATTTGTCTGCACACTAACAATCTATCTTTGCGCATACAGTTCCGAAATGTACGAACAACCGGATTTGCATGTGGCGTACCGTTCGATCATGTCGCTAAATGAGGGACAGTTTTGCATTGTGCTGCTGCCGACGGTGTTGCAACTACTACTCTTGGAAGCTCATACGATGGAAAGGGCCTAGTACATTTCTTAGGGTTAATATAGGAGACCCCACATGTAGTTTCAATGCAATCGTTGCATACGTTTACCTGGCTACAGTTCCAGTCTACATGTACAACAAGTAATAGCACATATTCGACAACACAACCTTTTACTTTCGTTTAAACTGGAAGCGTACACTAGACTACTTGTATTCGGCAACATGAACACGGCAAGTTAAAAGGACGACATATTCGGCCGATACAATATATTTAACCATTTCACGCCGCCGACCGAAGCTTGCGGTACCCATCAGTGGCACCAGCTCCGGCCTTTGCAGAAGCACTTGCACTGGCACTCGCAGTGGCACCGGCACCGGCACTCGCAGTGGCACCGGCACCGGCACTTGCTGAAGCACCGGCGTTAGCTGACGCACCGGCGCTGGCACCACCTCTGTTAGCCGTATAGTAGCCGTCTCCAGCACCATTATCAACGACAGCAACACCCGGAACGCCGACACCGACCCCAACGCCATTAACGCCAACACCATACCCGACACCGAGAAGGCCTGGCACACCAACTCCGACACCAGCGATACCCGGGACTCCTACGCCCATACCCACGCCGTGGAAACCATGTAAACCACCAAAGGTCTCGGCAGCTTCCTTCTCAGCATATACGCTACTGGAAACGGCCACGACGGCGGTGCACACAGCGAAGATCTTGCCACTGTTGAACATGGCTGGAATGGCTGCTTAGAAAGATGGTCCGATGAAACGAAAAAAGAGATTGGTATTGGACTTGGCTTCAATATGAGCTCGAGACCGTAAATGTAAGAATGAGTAATGAGTGAGCAAGCCGCTTTGAGCTCATGTTCGAGTTGGTCATACTTTATAGAGTAGTCATTCCATAAAGGTATATATAATCTAGTTATCCATCCTGATGCAGCACGCTATCGTGGGCAAAGTTGAAAAGGCATGGTTAATGAATGGATAGTCTATGTCAACCCCCAAAAATCTTGGCTAGATTACCCGCAACATGAGGCAAACACGACGTATTCAGCAAGTGGTTTATTATGGTCAGCATTATCCATATGTTTTTTGTTGTCGTGACTGGCAAGACAACTGTGTGCTGCGATAAACAATCGCACTGTGTCACGTACAGGATCATGCAGTATCTTAAACATTGCGGAAGGTAAGCGGACATGTATCAGCATTGTTTGCCATCTTTGTCGAAGGCACAAACGTATGAGCAAATGTCGGTCATCCTATGTGGTTTCATGCTAGTTAATTTTGTTACATTATGTATTTTTCATGTCGAAGTGGTGCTCCAAAAGAAAATCTGAAGACCGTATTGAAAGCTCTCTCATTTTATCGTAGTATCAAACACTGGTCCGTTCTCTTATCCGTACAACAACACTATCCATACCAACTTTAAACGTATGGGTCGCTTGTCTTTCGGCATGCACTTCGTGCGAGAGTGCCACAAGCTTGCAGCCATGAGTAGTTTAGAGATCGAGATGTACGCCCTGGATGAGCAGAGTCCGCCTATCAAGTTTTAGCACATTTCTTGTACAAAAGAAGCTACTCTGTTGTAAGACTACGTGTTTGCGGGCCTGACATGAAAACAACACGAAATAGTTCTGTTTTGTACGATTCAAAGAATCAAACACGAATATTCTGTTTGTTTTTTGAATATCCTAGCGTCTTTTCGACTTGAAGTATACAACATGTAGATGACGACTATGCTGATACGTGAATGGCTTTCTGATAGCGAGCTTGCTTTAGTTGTGACTTTTGCAGGTCTTGTTTCTCCACGATTGCAGGCAGGTTGAATACGATTTACGACCGATTCGACGGATACAGGTATCTTGTAGGCGTTGCACATTTCTGATCTAGTAGTGTTTTCGTGAGTACGGGTAGCCGGTGACTGCTACAAGACAGCGAGTGCATGAGTGCTTTGATTGCCTGGCGTAAAGGATGAACTATTTGTCTGCACACTAACAATCTATCTTTGCGCATACAGTTCCGAAATGTACGAACAACCGGATTTGCATGTGGCGTACCGTTCGATCATGTCGCTAAATGAGGGACAGTTTTGCATTGTGCTGCTGCCGACGGTGTTGCAACTACTACTCTTGGAAGCTCATACGATGGAAAGGGCCTAGTACATTTCTTAGGGTTAATATAGGAGACCCCACATGTAGTTTCAATGCAATCGTTGCATACGTTTACCTGGCTACAGTTCCAGTCTACATGTACAACAAGTAATAGCACATATTCGACAACACAACCTTTTACTTTCGTTTAAACTGGAAGCGTACACTAGACTACTTGTATTCGGCAACATGAACACGGCAAGTTAAAAGGACGACATATTCGGCCGATACAATATATTTAACCATTTCACGCCGCCGACCGAAGCTTGCGGTACCCATCAGTGGCACCAGCTCCGGCCTTTGCAGAAGCACTTGCACTGGCACTCGCAGTGGCACCGGCACCGGCACTCGCAGTGGCACCGGCACCGGCACTTGCTGAAGCACCGGCGTTAGCTGACGCACCGGCGCTGGCACCACCTCTGTTAGCCGTATAGTAGCCGTCTCCAGCACCATTATCAACGACAGCAACACCCGGAACGCCGACACCGACCCCAACGCCATTAACGCCAACACCATACCCGACACCGAGAAGGCCTGGCACACCAACTCCGACACCAGCGATACCCGGGACTCCTACGCCCATACCCACGCCGTGGAAACCATGTAAACCACCAAAGGTCTCGGCAGCTTCCTTCTCAGCATATACGCTACTGGAAACGGCCACGACGGCGGTGCACACAGCGAAGATCTTGCCACTGTTGAACATGGCTGGAATGGCTGCTTAGAAAGATGGTCCGATGAAACGAAAAAAGAGATTGGTATTGGACTTGGCTTCAATATGAGCTCGAGACCGTAAATGTAAGAATGAGTAATGAGTGAGCAAGCCGCTTTGAGCTCATGTTCGAGTTGGTCATACTTTATAGAGTAGTCATTCCATAAAGGTATATATAATCTAGTTATCCATCCTGATGCAGCACGCTATCGTGGGCAAAGTTGAAAAGGCATGGTTAATGAATGGATAGTCTATGTCAACCCCCAAAAATCTTGGCTAGATTACCCGCAACATGAGGCAAACACGACGTATTCAGCAAGTGGTTTATTATGGTCAGCATTATCCATATGTTTTTTGTTGTCGTGACTGGCAAGACAACTGTGTGCTGCGATAAACAATCGCACTGTGTCACGTACAGGATCATGCAGTATCTTAAACATTGCGGAAGGTAAGCGGACATGTATCAGCATTGTTTGCCATCTTTGTCGAAGGCACAAACGTATGAGCAAATGTCGGTCATCCTATGTGGTTTCATGCTAGTTAATTTTGTTACATTATGTATTTTTCATGTCGAAGTGGTGCTCCAAAAGAAAATCTGAAGACCGTATTGAAAGCTCTCTCATTTTATCGTAGTATCAAACACTGTTCCGTTCTCTTATCCGTACAACAACACTATCCATACCAACTTTAAACGTATGGGTCGCTTGTCTTTCGGCATGCACTTCGTGCGAGAGTGCCACAAGCTTGCAGCCATGAGTAGTTTAGAGATCGAGATGTACGCCCTGGATGAGCAGAGTCCGCCTATCAAGTTTTAGCACATTTCTTGTACAAAAGAAGCTACTCTGTTGTAAGACTACGTGTTTGCGGGCCTGACATGAAAACAACACGAAATAGTTCTGTTTTGTACGATTCAAAGAATCAAACACGAATATTCTGTTTGTTTTTTGAATATCCTAGCGTCTTTTCGACTTGAAGTATACAACATGTAGATGACGACTATGCTGATACGTGAATGGCTTTCTGATAGCGAGCTTGCTTTAGTTGTGACTTTTGCAGGTCTTGTTTCTCCACGATTGCAGGCAGGTTGAATACGATTTACGACCGATTCGACGGATACAGGTATCTTGTAGGCGTTGCACATTTCTGATCTAGTAGTGTTTTCGTGAGTACGGGTAGCCGGTGACTGCTACAAGACAGCGAGTGCATGAGTGCTTTGATTGCCTGGCGTAAAGGATGAACTATCTGTCTGCACACTAACAATCTATCTTTGCGCATACAGTTCCGAAATGTACGAACAACCGGATTTGCATGTGGCGTACCGTTCGATCATGTCGCTAAATGAGGGACAGTTTTGCATTGTGCTGCTGCCGACGGTGTTGCAACTACTACTCTTGGAAGCTCATACGATGGAAAGGGCCTAGTACATTTCTTAGGGTTAATATAGGAGACCCCACATGTAGTTTCAATGCAATCGTTGCATACGTTTACCTGGCTACAGTTCCAGTCTACATGTACAACAAGTAATAGCACATATTCGACAACACAACCTTTTACTTTCGTTTAAACTGGAAGCGTACACTAGACTACTTGTATTCGGCAACATGAACACGGCAAGTTAAAAGGACGACATATTCGGCCGATACAATATATTTAACCATTTCACGCCGCCGACCGAAGCTTGCGGTACCCATCAGTGGCACCAGCTCCGGCCTTTGCAGAAGCACTTGCACTGGCACTCGCAGTGGCACCGGCACCGGCACTCGCAGTGGCACCGGCACCGGCACTTGCTGAAGCACCGGCGTTAGCTGACGCACCGGCGCTGGCACCACCTCTGTTAGCCGTATAGTAGCCGTCTCCAGCACCATTATCAACGACAGCAACACCCGGAACGCCGACACCGACCCCAACGCCATTAACGCCAACACCATACCCGACACCGAGAAGGCCTGGCACACCAACTCCGACACCAGCGATACCCGGGACTCCTACGCCCATACCCACGCCGTGGAAACCATGTAAACCACCAAAGGTCTCGGCAGCTTCCTTCTCAGCATATACGCTACTGGAAACGGCCACGACGGCGGTGCACACAGCGAAGATCTTGCCACTGTTGAACATGGCTGGAATGGCTGCTTAGAAAGATGGTCCGATGAAACGAAAAAAGAGATTGGTATTGGACTTGGCTTCAATATGAGCTCGAGACCGTAAATGTAAGAATGAGTAATGAGTGAGCAAGCCGCTTTGAGCTCATGTTCGAGTTGGTCATACTTTATAGAGTAGTCATTCCATAAAGGTATATATAATCTAGTTATCCATCCTGATGCAGCACGCTATCGTGGGCAAAGTTGAAAAGGCATGGTTAATGAATGGATAGTCTATGTCAACCCCCAAAAATCTTGGCTAGATTACCCGCAACATGAGGCAAACACGACGTATTCAGCAAGTGGTTTATTATGGTCAGCATTATCCATATGTTTTTTGTTGTCGTGACTGGCAAGACAACTGTGTGCTGCGATAAACAATCGCACTGTGTCACGTACAGGATCATGCAGTATCTTAAACATTGCGGAAGGTAAGCGGACATGTATCAGCATTGTTTGCCATCTTTGTCGAAGGCACAAACGTATGAGCAAATGTCGGTCATCCTATGTGGTTTCATGCTAGTTAATTTTGTTACATTATGTATTTTTCATGTCGAAGTGGTGCTCCAAAAGAAAATCTGAAGACCGTATTGAAAGCTCTCTCATTTTATCGTAGTATCAAACACTGTTCCGTTCTCTTATCCGTACAACAACACTATCCATACCAACTTTAAACGTATGGGTCGCTTGTCTTTCGGCATGCACTTCGTGCGAGAGTGCCACAAGCTTGCAGCCATGAGTAGTTTAGAGATCGAGATGTACGCCCTGGATGAGCAGAGTCCGCCTATCAAGTTTTAGCACATTTCTTGTACAAAAGAAGCTACTCTGTTGTAAGACTACGTGTTTGCGGGCCTGACATGAAAACAACACGAAATAGTTCTGTTTTGTACGATTCAAAGAATCAAACACGAATATTCTGTTTGTTTTTTGAATATCCTAGCGTCTTTTCGACTTGAAGTATACAACATGTAGATGACGACTATGCTGATACGTGAATGGCTTTCTGATAGCGAGCTTGCTTTAGTTGTGACTTTTGCAGGTCTTGTTTTTCCACGATTGCAGGCAGGTTGAATACGATTTACGACCGATTCGACGGATACAGGTATCTTGTAGGCGTTGCACATTTCTGATCTAGTAGTGTTTTCGTGAGTACGGGTAGCCGGTGACTGCTACAAGACAGCGAGTGCATGAGTGCTTTGATTGCCTGGCGTAAAGGATGAACTATTTGTCTGCACACTAACAATCTACCTTTGCGCATACAGTTCCGAAATGTACGAACAACCGGATTTGCATGTGGCGTACCGTTCGATCATGTCGCTAAATGAGGGACAGTTTTGCATTGTGCTGCTGCCGACGGTGTTGCAACTACTACTCTTGGAAGCTCATACGATGGAAAGGGCCTAGTACATTTCTTAGGGTTAATATAGGAGACCCCACATGTAGTTTCAATGCAATCGTTGCATACGTTTACCTGGCTACAGTTCCAGTCTACATGTACAACAAGTAATAGCACATATTCGACAACACAACCTTTTACTTTCGTTTAAACTGGAAGCGTACACTAGACTACTTGTATTCGGCAACATGAACACGGCAAGTTAAAAGGACGACATATTCGGCCGATACAATATATTTAACCATTTCACGCCGCCGACCGAAGCTTGCGGTACCCATCAGTGGCACCAGCTCCGGCCTTTGCAGAAGCACTTGCACTGGCACTCGCAGTGGCACCGGCACCGGCACTTACACGCACTTGCTGAAGCACCGGCGTTAGCTGACGCACCGGCGCTGGCACCACCTCTGTTAGCCGTATAGTAGCCGTCTCCAGCACCATTATCAACGACAGCAACACCCGGAACGCCGACACCGACCCCAACGCCATTAACGCCAACACCATACCCGACACCGAGAAGGCCTGGCACACCAACTCCGACACCAGCGATACCCGGGACTCCCACGCCCATACCCACGCCGTGGAAACCATGTAAACCACCAAAGGTCTCGGCAGCTTCCTTCTCAGCATATACGCTACTGGAAACGGCCACGACGGCGGTGCACACAGCGAAGATCTTGCCACTGTTGAACATGGCTGGAATGGCTGCTTAGAAAGATGGTCCGATGAAACGAAAAAAGAGATTGGTATTGGACTTGGCTTCAATATGAGCTTGAGACCGTAAATGTAAGAATGAGTAATGAGTGAGCAAGCCGCTTTGAGCTCATGTTCGAGTTGGTCATACTTTATAGAGTAGTCATTCCATAAAGGTATATATAATCTAGTTATCCATCCTGATGCAGCACGCTATCGTGGGCAAAGTTGAAAAGGCATGGTTAATGAATGGATAGTCTATGTCAACCCCCAAAAATCTGGCAAGAGCACCGGGTTACACGAAAGTGTGCATTTTACATACACACCTGCCACAACAAGGTGGTGTTGCTGTACCTTGTGTGAAGTTAGTAAGTCGATGTGACCGTACCGTATGTACGAAGGGTCGCATCAGATAGATAACCACTTGGTCACAATGCGTAGTTAAGTATAGCGACTATACTAGATTGCATATTAATAGGCTACAGAGCCAGTAATAGTGACTTGCACTAAGTATAGAGTAGGTGCCTCTACATTGTGTGCTAAAAGTTAGACATAAATATAAATCAGTTTCAAACCTGTTCTGAAAGCATTACTGCTTGAGCGTTTCATTTCCTGTACAAGGAATTTGTATTTTTGATACTTGTCTCTTTGAGACCCGGTTGTAACAATCGATAGGCTAGCCGATGAAGGTTAAACACCCTAAGACGTATAAGCTTTTTGGAGCTTGTCTTCCTCTGCACATAGTGCATAAGTAGCTTTGCTACTGTAGATCTGCTACACCTGGTAGCACTTGTACTAAATCCCGCCCCTGGATTTGTGACTTCTTCTCTGCATGAGGATGGACTTCGAAGAGATTTCCGCGGGTGGCATGTCACAGGCACAGAAGGAAGGATTGCAAAAGTTGCCCCTATCCTTGGCCCTATACAGCTACTATACGTGTGGATTTGGCAGATGAAACGCTTTGTTTGCAGGATGGAGTCAGAATTAAATTGGCAGACGAAGTACGCCGCATTGATGCACTATGCAAGCAATCAATGTGAACGATCAGCATGTGGTAATCCCGCTGGGAGGATCGGCAGGGGTGAGAATCAGTATAGGCTTGCCCAAGGCTAAGCTTTGGGTAAGGCCCGATCCTGAATGGGTGCGAGCTGTCACTAAAGGACTAAAAATCTGCACCTGACAAACGTCAGTGAGCGAAAGGTGATGCTTCAACATTGATCGCCTTTGGGTCTGTGGATGGCTAGTAGTATGATACCACTATTCAGGTTATGTTTCTGTTGGATCGCGACGCTACATTGAATGACAAATACTTGCATTAAAAGCTACGGTGGATAAGAAAGAAGGAATGGTGGAGAAAGAGACTGGATTGCTCGTCGATCATCCGCAATATGCTACATCAACAAAGACAATAGCCGCCGGATAAATTATTACAAGGAAGGGCTACAAAGTCGGCGGAAGCTGCATCGTTAGTCGATGAGGACGTGATTAAGAAGGAAGAACATGGTAATGAGTGTAAGAATCTAGAATTACCAAAAGCACATTTTGGGATCAACGTTAACATAATACTTGGGGACGTCGATCAACCTTCGAAGCAAACGGATCATACTGCTTTTACACCACAGTCGAGCGCGATCCACTCTAAAGTGCAGGACGTAGGTGGGTTAACTCTAAGTCAGTGCGATTCACTGGCCAACATGTCAACTTTATTCGCTACGGGGAAACCTTTGGTAGATAATAAAAAAACGCAGGAGCTACTTTCACGAAGGTGGCGAGTTATATGTGGAATATGTGGATCAATACATGGCGATCCTACCGGAAGTTGTAACCCCTTCAACAGAAGTCACTATTTAGGATATTCAAGTGTGCGATGAAGACGTGCCATTGACCAAGGATCAAGAATGGTCGCGTCAGCTTTTTTGGAAAAACCGCCACCTCTTAGTGGGTAATGGTAATGCACTTCCTCCTGCAGCACGTGGTGCAGTTTGTGATATCGATATTGGTGAAGGTGCCTCGATCGCGAAACGTGTACGACCGGTAGCGCCTAAATTTTGGGAGGGGTTAAAGATCTGATCAAAGCCTTATTAATAAGACCATCCTCCCGTTAACTTTTTTTCCTTGGGCATCGCAGATCGTGGTAATGAACAAAAGAAAACGGCATTGATATCAGATTGTGTATTGATTAATGATGTGTAAACTATCTTTCAAGATTGATGGTGTACACTATGCCTCTGATCAGCGAGCATCTTGAAGACATGGATAAGGGTTATTGTTCCTTGTCTATGGCAATTTGGATTTTGGATCGTAGAAATTAAGGAGCTAGCAGGAATGATCACAGCGTTTATAAGCCCTTAGGGTCTGCCAAGAGGTTAAGAATGCCTTTTGGGCTGAAGAATGCTCCACAAATATTTATCGAAGCGTTTAATTGATAACGCCTTGTATGAATATCAGAAAATTGAGTCCGAAATCAAAATATCCACGAAAAAACCGCTGTAGTTGATCGATAGTATAGGGTGGCTAGCCTGATACAGAGCAAAATTGATTTGTGCTGGGCCGTCAATCCTATTTCGGTGACATTATGATTTCCGCTACTTCGTGGACCTCCCTTTTTTAAAAAGGTCAAGAATTTACTAATGTGGAATCTATAGATCAGCCAAGCTACATGTTTTTGGGAACGTAGGAAAGTGGATTATCTTAGTGATCAGGTGTCACTTGACGGCTGGGAAGATCACCGGAAGGATCTGAAAACGCTGGTGAAGATCCCATTCCCTCAAACACTGTGATCGATGCAGTCGTTTTCGAGAATTTTTATTATTACAGCAGGTTTATTAAAGACTTTGCAATCTACGCATGCGTTCTGTTTGAGCTGCGGGAGGCAGACTTTTTGGAAATCAGTCGCTCAAATTGTAAAAGACATCGATTTAAAAGTACTCGAGGTAAGGGACCTCGGGGTGGTAACCAAGTTTTTGGGCCTTGGTGTTACATATGCGCAGGGAACAGGGTATAGACTGGATCGATCTTAGTGTATTCTTAAGTGCTCGCTGCATTATTTTTGGAGCAGGCTAATTCTGCACGTACGCTTATTGAATACGAGCAGGATGTCGAGGACGAGAGTGACTTGCTACCGCATGATAGTAATAATTTACTCCAATGTCCTACTGTGAAAAATTTTCTGTCGCTGATAAGAAGCCTGTTGTGGCTGTCTATGCACAAGACTGGACAATGCATGTGCTGTGCACAGGTCCAGCCAATGAGTGTATGCCGCGAGACCGAGACTGTCGATGGGCGAAGCGATTTTCTTGCTATCTGAGGGGGCTATCTATTTGAAGTTGGAACTAAGGAGACACCTGGAGAATAAGGACACGCAGCTCTTTTTGAAGGCTACAACGACGCAGATTAAGCAGCAAATCGCGCGGATTGAACCTTATAAGTGAAAGTGTATTTGCTTATATGGTATGGTTGTCGGTTGGACGTGTCGGAAACAGGTGAGCGTACCTTAATCTACAATGTGATGCTGATTTTCTGGCAGCCTTGCTGGCGGCGAGTGACCTGCTACGACTGAATGCCCTGCTTGGTGAAATCGGCGTGTGTGTTACGAAGCCGATGCTGAAGCAGCCAAGCTGACATCAAGCAAATACAAGGCGAAGATAGCGCAGATCGATCGAAGCACATTTCAGTGTGCCTCAAGTTTGTCAAGGATTACAGCATCGAGAAAGTTATTAAGGCGGTATATTGTGAGTTACTTGTTATGCGAGCTGATTATCTCGCCAAGACCACAGCCCTGCCGCGATGATGAGGCCGCGAAAGCTGATCTCGCTGGTGCGACGACATCTCGGGAAGGATTGTTAAAAGGATGCAGTTAACGTTAATAGGTTGCGATCCTTTGAGAAGGCGGAGCGATCCTGTGAAAAGACAAAGAGTTCTTCGGAGGAGGCGAAACGAATCTGGAAGAAGGTAGAGCGACTCGTTTGGATCATCGAGAAGAGATTATGGTAACGGACACAAGGGTTAGCTAAATCAATAAGGTTTGATACGTTTATATTTTCATATACCTTCTACTTACGAAGCTATAATAAAAAACAGCATCTACTTACGGAGACCAAGATTCAACTGTTCATGAAGATAAAAGTGAGAAAGTGCCTTTTATTCCAGCGGTTGAGGTGCAAAAAGTGATTCAGTTCGTAAATTGTTTTAAATGCCGCAGAATAGATATGAAATACCATGTTATGAGGACTTTGGAGCAAATGAATATGAAACTGAGGGCCATCAGAACTTGCGCAAAAAGGCATCCGAGCTATTAAATCTGAGATTGTGTTTTCTGTCTAGACGGTCCAGTAAAACTATTACTAAACCTGAATGGGTACGAGCTCCGACTTACACCAATTTTATCAGTTTATTCATTTTTTTGCTAAGTCGGGTTATCAGGTAAGCCATGTTCTACTGTGTCTGATACTCTCTCCAATCTGCGCAACAGAAGGCGCCCGCCAGCGGTGAGTAACAACTAGACAGTCATCTTTATCAGTTTTTTTTACAACAATCCGCACGTTCATCCCATGACCGGCCCTCCTCCTGACAACAGGAGGGACACGACTGGCAACGATCCAGGTCGTCCTGCGGTCCCACCAGCGCCAATTGAGCCTCGGGTACCTCCTATCTCTCCGCAGCAGTACAGGGAGTACGATTTGGTGGCGCCGGATACGCACCAATCAGCTGTTAACATGGACATGGACGGTGATCGGGATCTTCCTAGCCACCCATCCAAGAAAATGGCGGCCAGACCTGGCTTGACGTCCTGCGCATCCGACAGGGTGCCAACGCAGTTGCCTTATCGGGTTCGGAAGATGTCTCCCGGGTTTTTAAATGACTGGATTCGCGGATCCCGATTCACTAGTAAAGCACAGGGGTCATTTCGGAATGGCCCGAGGCCCCTCTTGCTGATGACGACAACGATCTCCATGCAGCCTTAGTGGATGAGATGATGGCCCGCCCCGGTGAGGGTCCGCTAGATTCCTGGCTTTACTTCATACAGGTAATGTACGCAAGGGCATCGGACAAATTTGCATTTGACAAGGCTAAATTACCCGTTGAACGGCAACGTTACTCCCGCTTGACCATGGCAGAGCGAGCCGGAATCGCTACTGTGGTGAAGCGTTTCAACAATTGGTAGGTCAGAAGACCGGTGGGTCAAAGAGACGGGTACCCACCAAGGAGGAGCAACCGTTAGGTAAAGGACAGAGAAACGAGGCGCTAAAAAAGGGACGGGGGACGACCGTTGGATGAGGAGAATTTTTTCGATTTAAACGTGCTCCATTCAGAGGAGGTAACCGCTGTTAGCCTGATGGACCGCGGTTCCTCGAGGTGGACCCCAGTCTTTTCGAGGTGGACCCTGGTCCCTCGTTGGTAGACTCTGGTCCTTCGTGGTGGACCCTGGTCCCTCATTGGTAGACCCTGGTCCTTCGTTATGGACCCTTTTCCCTCGTTGGTAGGCCCTGGTCTTTCGTGGTGGACCCTGGTCCCTCGTTGGTTGACCCTGGTCTTTCGTTATGGACCCTTTTCCCTCGTCGGTAGACCCTGGTCTTTCGTGGTGGACCCTGGTCCCTCGTTAATAGACCTTGGTCTTTCGTGGTGGACCCTGGTCCCTCGTTGGTAGACCCTGGTCTTTCGTGGTGGACCCTGGTCCCTCGTTAATAGACCTTGGTCTTTCGTTGATATACCCTCCGGTCCCTCGACAAGCAGAATCAAGAACCAGGTCTCGGGGGTAAGGATAGAGTAAAGAAGTTAAATTATAGGACCATATTATATCTACTCAATTTGCGATCTATATAGCACACCTCCGTTGTACTTCCAAGGTACCTACTAAGTCTACCCACTTGTTCCGGTAAAGGATATATTTTGGCCCCCCGTCGAAGACAGTTGTGTGGTAAGACTTAAGTACGAATACAACCCCAGGATACATTTGTCCTGTGGGTTCGTCCAAGTAGCACCCCCCCTCAACTCAACCCGCTATTGGAAGCGGTCTCCCTACCCTTGTGGTCCGGAAGCAAATAAAGGCCAGGCGGTTAACACCCCTGAGACATCAAGGAAAGGGAAGGAAAAGGCCAGGGTTGAGTATCTCCTCTGAAGAATTTGGTTATAAGTCCACCCTCGACCTAGTCGACCGAGCGGCCACCTATCCGCCTACCGAGTGAAGTATATCCACTCGAGGCTCTCCAAGGTCGACCTCCGACAGTCGGCAGTCCGGCACAGTGAGTGGCTTGGGGTCTTATTACGCAATTTTGAGAGCCCGCTCCACCACATTACTGTATTTGAACAAGCTTGCGTCCTCGGAAACCAAGGTGGAAAGGCATGGAATCGAACACTTCAACCAGTGATCTGGGACCTGTACGTAACGAAATGGGTTTTTCTGGAGATCTTTCGCAAGCACGTAAGCCGAATTAAATGGAAGCGTGATCTTGTTTTGGTTTAGTGGTCAGCTAAAGTGAAATAGGGTACTCAGACCGCAACCGGGTGCTCTCATGCTTTATCATGACAAGTTGCTCTCGTTTTATGATTATTTCAGCTAAGTATAAGTCGGACGAGATAGCAAAGCTGACACAAGTTGCGAAGCTTCATAAAGCTTTTGTTGATGTTTACCGTGATGTGTCCGACGATGATTGGAAAATTATTGAGGGCCTGGCGGAAGGATCTATAGCGTGTGAGCACTTCCTTTCTTCGCAAAGATTATAATGGACAATTCCAAGCGCATTCGGCTGTTCAACACGATCCACGCGTAAGTGGAGGGAGAGCTGGTAATGACGTTACAACGTCATCATCATATTCGAGTCAGTCAGAAAAGTATTAACAGCATCATCACTACGGCCGAATTTATACAGGTCAATTTGACAGTGCTTTATGCGCTGATCAGCCAGGCCAAAGAGATTATCTACGACAAGGTGACCAAAGTCGATTCATTTCTTTTTTGTTTACTATAGAAAAATGGCATCAAAAGTATCAAAGTGTGGCGATTCCGTTTCGGGATGGAGGCTATTCACTAACTTATCCGCATCGGCCACACAAAGGAACAGTTAGGAATCGCCAGCGCGGTCCAGATGAGCATCGACTGTGGTGGCAGGCAAAGTAGACGGTATATATTCGGAATTTGACCCGGTTTCACGACATTTGTAAGCTTATGGCTTTCTTTCGTAATAAAATACAGACTTCATAAGAAGCGGAAGATTTGGATACGTGCACGCCGGCGTCTAGAACGTTGTTGGTGTGAAAACTTACTTACCAGTTAGCGGGGTGCCCGTAATTCCTACAAAGAATGGTCAGAATCGTGTGGTTCAGCGTCATTTTAATCGCATCTCGCCCAAACGTTGAGCGCCGATTTCAATGTCTCCAGTGCGGTAACATTGGGCGCCCCATTGCACATTGCAGTTGCTCTGACGCTCAACTACGCGGGCCTGGAGCTATCGTCATTGCGGAACAGGACATAGCCGATCTGGGCGACACCGCACGTCCTTTCGCGAGCCTTGAAAAACTGAGGGACTCGGTGCGCGTCCGTATTGCCGACCACCGCCTGGCTCAGGCTTCCCTAAGCACATCGGACGCTCAAGTGTCTGCTCCTCCATTACTTTACGGTCTGCGGGCCTCCAATTGAGAGCCGCAGCGAATTCCAAAACAGGTGGATCAAAAAAAAGGTATATTACCTCCCGGCGTCGTTGTACAACCAAAACCCAGGGAGCCACAGCCGTGGATTACCGACAAAGCGCAAAAGGGACGGTCTCTACAGAGACGCGCCATTACCTTCGACAAGCATCGAAATGGGCACTACTCGTGAGATTATCAGCGTGGAAACCGGAGAACACCCAACATTGACACCCCAAACGACCCCATCTTTCGCCGTGTGAAGCAGCTCGGGTGTCTCTAGCGGTGTAACCGGGGGCACTGTCTCTCCCACGCAGCCGCTCCTCTCTTTAGCTGAGGAGAAAATTTGTGTAACAGGTCTGGCGCGGGGACAGCCTCCACAAGTCCAAGGGCATCTTCGACTCAGTCGTCAGACGAAATATAGGGCTAAATTTTCGAAGTTGGTTCAGGCCAGCTGCCTCGGACCCTAGGAAGTGGTTCTCTCGGGTCTCGTGATAGCTCAAGTGCCTCATACTTTTGCAGCGGCAATGGTAATCTTAGGGCTGCGAGAGGTAACAACGCGGCAATTGCCTTGCAAGGGCAATCGTGCAAGAATCAACTGGGAAAGACCTTGCAGAGCCATCGTCAAAGCTTGGACAGCTAACGGCGACCCTCAAAACCGGTGTCAAGGAGGTTGGACTCTTAAACTTAGTATACCGCATACCGCATGATATCCAGATGACGAAGCTTCAAAATGTTAAACGCGTTTGGCTAACCATGACGCGGCGGAAATCTCTTGGCCAAGTCACATGGTTTACTCGAAGACTACGCGTCCAGTCATGGTAAACGGGAAGCGGTCATCGCAGACTATACGTGGGGAGAGAATTACGTCATTGGACTTGCTGCAATGTTCCTACGTCGGAGCATTTACGTGCTCGAATTCGAGGATACGCGCGCCAACCCCTGGAGCTGCTGACAGTTTAAGCCAGAAGTGCTATCCATTAAAGCATAAAGTATCGCATCGTTCACCGAGAGACCGTTGGACATTTTAGAGTGCCTCGATGCCTTCAGGCAGACATTATCGACTCTTCAGCCTTCATATTGTTCTTTGGTACTGGGGTCGGCTTTACTCGGCCGCCGTTTCTCGACTGACAACATTGAAGGAACTAACATTCCATTACGACGCCATCATGCTCGAGTAAAAGCCTCAGCAGGTTGCATATGACCCAATGCACGTCACTTCTCTGACGATTGATTTCTCCCCGTTTCGAGATGAATCCAACCAGCTATTGCTGCTTGAGCGTAACGCGGCCAAAGCCCTGATGACTACTGCTATCATCCTTCTGACATCTCACACAGGCAAACTACGAGACGCCGCCTCCCAGACTCTGCGACGCTGAGAAGCAATAGCGTAAGCGTACCCATTTACCCGCTCCTGACGTTCGCGTTCAGGATGGATTGGCCGTGAAAAACATATATACCGAGGCTTTGCTAAAAAGGAAAACCGGAGGAGTACGCTCTTGTTCAATATCTAAACTTGAAGGATAAACCCATGGGCGACTCCGCTCAGCATCGGGACGTCGAATGAAATTGCGGAAGAATCCTTTTGGCCGTTGGCGGCAAGCGTCCAGTGTCCATTGGTGGAAAGCGGAACCGTTATATGGGAAGCGGCGGCCGCGGCGGAATTGCACGTGTTACGCAATCAAGTCCAATTATTCAGGTTTCCCGGTAAATTCATGAACTCTCGCAGAAAATGTCATCGTTTAGTGGACAAAAAGACATGGCAGAGGGGACTGCCTAGCGCGTTACTGGACAAAATTGTACGTCAAAACCGACATGGTCTTGTCTGGATCAGTGGCTGCAACAGACCATAATTCTGAAAGGGCGGAAGCTCGCCAGTAAAAATCTCAGGAATAACACCGACTTTGGAAACGCATCCGTGTCAAGAAATATGGGATGACGATGTTTTCGGCTTTGCGATCCGATTTGGCGGGTAAAATCTAGTATCACATTTGTGCGCTCATCTGTATCATGTCAAAATTGGAGAGCTTTATCGATAACCGACCCGGGGGCTAGCTCCCGGTCAGTCATGATGGCCCATGACCAGCTCCTGAAACGGGATGCGCAATATAAATCCTGTTACAATGGGGGCGGAACACATGCTGATTAGGCCAGTATTGCGCTCTTTATTGAATCCGTCTTCGAGAAGCCAATGGCAATCGAAGGCGCTGACTACTAAGGGCAGACCAAAGATCACAACTTGGTCATCGCTTCCAACTTCAAGCGGGGATAGAGCCGATGCGTACGGTCTACACATGCACGATGAGACTGATATTCCACCGACCTCACGCGTTCTCGGCGAGAAATTTCAACAGCTACGAATCAAAGGATAATTACGCAGAATGCACGCGGTTTTTCTTGCAAATCTCGTCCAAAATGAAGGGAGCATGGCGGAATGTGCCACGAAGAACGCGACCGGATATTTGGTGTCTACAAGAAACCCACGTCGCCTCTCAGGATGAAGCGGTGGCATTAGATCGTGAGTGGAGAAGGTTTTGGAGAATATCCACGGTAAGTTTAGTGTCACCACTTTCTTACTAAAGTCTGGGGACGCGCCAAGCCGCGGGTGGCTTTTTTTTAACACCGGACATGGCCCAGTCGGCACAACCATGGCCTGGTCTCCTGACCACGCCAAGGCAAATTGCGTTATCTGTCCAGGTCAATTTTCTGCTCGATAACATTTACGCACCCAACGAACGGGCGGAAAGGAAATTGTTTTTCGAGGGGCTGGAAGAGCCGCCGCGCCTCCCCCCCCGCCATAGTCGTTCTAACCGAAGATTTTAATTGCGTCTACCATCCCTCGCTCGACCGGATGGGGTTACGCTCGGCTAGTCGCTCAGAAAGTCCAGCAAGAGATTCCCTCGCTGACATGTGTCAGCTAGTCGACGCGCTGGATTCAGTTCCTCACCCGGACGACGACCTGGAGTGGGAGCCATCAACCCACTTCACGTATTGGACGGGGTCAGCAGCCAGCAGGATCGATCGTTTCTACTATCCCACACATGGGTGGACCGAGTGCAAAAGCTAGAGGCAATTCTTCCCCCGCCAGCTTCGGATTACCAGCAAGTCACCTTGCATATCTCTTCTGGGAAACGGGGCCGGCACCGTCATCCCGGTAAAGTTGCGTACCACATACGTTGTGCAAACCCGGACGGCACCATCGATTGCCTCACAGACAGTGGCATTACTGAGGTATCTACGGTCTTGACCTGGGATCACGCGTCCGCCGCGTCCGACGAGGGATCACAACTATCGCCCGCAGGCTAAGGCAACGGCGGACACGGTACATCGCCAAGCTGCGAAGGCGACCGCCAAGGTTACTGCTTACTTGAGAGGCCTGGCATAACGCTCAAACCGAGGATCAACAGGAGGCCCACATCAGCCAGGTTGACTTAGTTCTTTGAGTACAACGGACAAACTTCGCACGAAATTCAAACGGGTATCGGACTGTGAGCGTGATCAAAGTGTTACAGTCATCATAAGACTCCACGGTAACCCGTTCAACAAGTTTAGTTTTGAATGGGATTATGTGCTGGGACAAGCCACCGTACAGTCCCGGTCACAGAACTGCGTTAGGCTCTGCAGCAATTTGTCACTCTCCCTAACCGCCGTAAACCGTTCCCTGACGGCAGAAATAACGGAATTAGAGGTGGTACTCGCAATGCGGCATAAAGCCTCTGGCACCGACAGCTCAGGGGATGATTTTTACAAGGATCTTCAAATGCTGTTGGTACCACCGTTGGTGGCAAAAGCTAACGAGATCACCCAAGGTGCACAACCACCCAAGTCGTTTATGAAGGCGCTCATTATTCCGCTACGTAAGAAAGAGGATTTTGACGACGCCATGGACTATAGACCAATTTCCCTGTTGCACGGGGTACAATGTTATTGCGAAGGTCTTGGCGTCGCATATGCTGAAGTGTCTGCCATATGTCACGGTTCTTCTCAACAAGGCTTTGTTCACGGACGACAAATGCAAAAGACGGTATTGCTCACCTCCAAAGAGCACGTGAGGAGCGTAATTTGAACGCCGACGCCAGCCGTGCCATCGTTTTACTGGATTTTCAAAGGCCCACGATACGGTCGACCGCGACTTCATGGTAGAGGCGCTCCGACTATTCGGGTTGAATGAATTTTTATTGCGCTCGTTTAAAGACTTCATACCAACACGACAGCACGGTTTTTGGTCAACGGAGAGCGGTCTTCACTTTGGACGGTGCGGTCTTCACTTTGGATGGTGCGGCCTGGCATTCGGCAGGGTTCTCCTCTTGCTCCTCTTCTTTTCCTGGTGGTGGTTGAGGTGCTGGCCGTTGCAATACAAACGTCGCTCCATCTTCACGGGCTCACACTTCCAGGAGAACGATCACAGACCCATATAATTTCGGGGTTTGTCGACGACTCTACACTGTTTTTCCAAACAAAAGCCAGTCTACTACGACCGGCTATGGGCATCGTTATAGAGTTCGGACGGCTTTTGGGGTTACAGGTGCAACCGACAAAAAGCCAAATTATATTTTAAACACGGCTACCCGTCAACTCACGTCCCAGGGAATCGCAGTGGTTCCTCCGTCAGCAACTACGAGGTATCTCGGCTATAAAGTGGGTACAGAAAGTTACGCAACATTAAGTGGGTTCTCCGCATCAAAATGCACAGCGCCGCCTCCTCACTGCAACGCGAGTATCGATGACCCTCGACCACCGCGTTTTTATACTCGATGCGATAGTTCTACCCTTGATTTCATTTACAACTGCGGTCTTCGAGCCCCCCCCAGCTGGGCGCTCCAACAGCTGGATCAGCTTTACAAACAATTCCTCTGGAAAACGTTCAACAGAATCGAACCTGGGGGACACAAAGTCGCTCCAGGCCTCCTTTTACATCCCCCGGAAGGCAGGCGGTATCGGCCTCGTTTCGGTCCCCGTCGCCATTAAAACCCAGCGGGTAAAACGCGCTACTGGCACTTACTCGGCCGGAGGATGTTTATTACTCAACGTGGGTGTCCTGGATTACGCATGGTGCACACATCACGGCCATCGGTCCGCATCGACCGAGCGTAAAAAACATAGTATATCGCCGTCATCCGAGCGGTATCCGAATGTAGCTTCATGAGCTTGGATGCATGCTGACGCCAACACCCGCGCAAACGGTACATGACCATCTACCGACCTTTCGGTCATCATCGACCAGCTAGTGAGAAGAAAACGGCTGGGTGCTGTATTTCTCTATACTTCCTCCCTGTCGGCTTCAGTCGACTGAAGCCGACAGGGAAGGAGATCGAAGACTTCTGGCTGACTTTCCGATAGTGTAAAACCCTTGGATTTTCAAACCACATGCGTCGGCACTATCCCGATCCAACTAGGACAGGATTGGCGATGTCTGCTTTGAACAACTCCATATACAGCGGACAGGACCCCAAAAATACGTCTTCGGCGGTATTTGCACGGACTTTCTCGCTCCCCGCCATTCACATGCTAAACTTTGAGAATGGGCGATCATCGTCTTACGTTCGTCGCCGTCACTTAAACGTCGGAGGTTCGGTGGCTACAGCGTCAGCCCCCTTTCACGCAAGCCATCGCATGGGTGCAGGTCGGGCCAGGCAGGGTTCGGGCGCTTCTCTTTCTGCAATTCTGCTCACCCTCAGAGTTGGAAGCTCACTCAATGTCATCATGGAATTGCTTGGGTTTTCAACGGGGAGCCATTGAAGGTCCAGAGGGAAACGCATGAACTCACTAAAACTCGCGGAGAGCAAGCTCACCGAAACGGGGTCGTCTTTTTTCCAATCCACAGGTCCACCATTAACCATGGTCCGCTCCGCCCATAGTAATCCCAATTGCCGCGTCTTTTCTTTCCTGAAACGGCAAGCTTTCAAGTCGTCCAAGCGGTGTCTTGCAGCACCGCTGAAGCAGGTAATTGATAGACTGCGCACCAAGAGCCAGCAAAAGCGGTGGCAACGAGCAGCTCTCAATGTCTTGCCGGCTCATATATGGGGTCACGGACACGCGGTGACAGAATATCAGCTATGGACACGGTACCGCCACGCTTTTTTTTTACCAGTCAGCTAAGCTTGTGGTATCAAGACCGGCCTCCGGACGGGACTTGCACGCATCGAGAATGTGTCGGACAGAAAAAGACCTAATAGCATCTCTTTTAGGGATGTCCCCGTGCTCAGGCAGTCTGGCCCGGCTCATTAGTCATTGGAAGAGCACACCTCGTAAGCCTTATAACCTACTGAAATGGCTCGAGCACTGCGCATAACGTAGTGTACCCGCCTTTCACCGCGATCCACAGCAATGCTGTTAACCCAATACCCAGACGACATCGATCAATTCACCGCGGCCCAGAGGACGATATGGGTGGTCGTAGGGACCGTCATTATCACAATGCTCTGGCAACATCGCGTATACTGCGCTTCACTGGCTTGCATCGGGGTATCCGCCTTTCACAATGCGGATACCCCGATGCAAGCCAGTGAAGCCTTGATTTGGGCAAGGATTCAGCTCCAACTGCGGGCGTTCATTAAACGCCTCCATTGCAGGGCTGACACGGCCGTGCGGGGTGCCCAACTTTCTGCATGCTACGACATATCTATATCAGAACAGAGAGGGCAGCGCGGCCTTCATAGCCAGCGTGGGCAATGCCTGGACCCTCCAGCGTTGCTAGTGTGGTTAACTACTACCTATCAGAGATCTTTCACTAACCAGTAAATAGACAGTCTGTTCTCTCTCTTCTGTGTCGGATAGGAAGACATTGTGGCATCTCGGAAAAAACAGGTCAAGAATCAGCGTGGATGTGACAAAGCTGAGACGGGTCGGCGGTTTTGGTTGAAATGTGGCAGGAAAAATGACAGAATATCGCGTTGTTTATCATAATGTGTGGTAAAGGTTATCTTATTCACTGGTCTTTTCATCACAGAATGCTCAGACACGAGGTCGACATATCACTTGTTCTTTTCTCGTGAGTCTGTCCAGCAGCTCTCCGAAGACTGACTGACGTTCCTGTCACGTCTTGGAGTGTATTAGCTGCCTCATTCAATCGGCCTTGCGTGTTTACGGAAAACCGACGTGAAATTTTCGTTTTTTCAGTCTTGATGTGGTTTCCATTATTATGTACAATTTATGATCATTTAGGTTTTATGCGATCCGTCATTTAGAATACAGAACAGTCGGTGAAGGGTTAGAACGATTAAGATGAATGGCATTATCTCAAATGTTCCAGCACTTCCTGACGTTTCTAAGCAAGACACACATGCCGATGTTAAGGCACTCTGCACTAGCTTTGCCACAGGCGCTACCAAGGACGTGGAGACACGTAAGTCTCTCCTTAAAGCATTGCAGCGTCTTGTGAACGAGAACGAGGCAACTATCAATGAGGCCGTGTGGAAGGACTTGCACAAGCATCCATTGGAACTATTAGCTACGGAATTATCGCTAGTAAAGTTCGAGATCCAGAATTACCTCGACTACATGGACGACTGGGCAAAACCTACTCTCAAACCCACAAACATCCTAAATCTCCCAGGATTGTCCTATGTTAGACCCGAACCTTTGGGTGTTGTGTGCGTCATAAGTACATGGAACTATCCGATCAACCTGTTGCTGATGCCATTGGTGGCAGCTGTAGGAGCGGGTAACTGTGTGCTCGTGAGACTGCCAGGAGATGACACCACACGGTATTTGAATAATGTGTTGGTTCGATTATTTGATGAATACATGGATAAACGCTACGTGCGCGTGGTATATGGAGGAGTGGAGGAGACCAGGAAAATGCTGCAAGAACGTTTTGACCTTGTCTTTGCCACGGGCGGCAAATTCTTGGGCAATATTGTGGCTCAGGCTGCGGCACAGCACTTGACACCAACGGTGTTGGAGTTGGGAGGTAAATCACCATGTATTGTTGACGACACAGCTGATTTAAATCTATCTGCAAAGCGCATTGCATGGGGTGCTTTTATTAATGCTGGACAAACCTGTGTTCGTCCGGACTATGTGCTTGTGGACATAAAAGTGGGAGATCGGTTTGTTGACTTGCTTATAAAGGAAATAGCACTGCAGTACGGCGATACTAACGTGAAGGAGTCAGCTAGCTATGGCCGTGTGATTAATAAACGCATGTACGACCGCTTGGCGTGCATTTTGGATAAAGACCGCAAATCTGTGACATATGGTGGTGAGACCGACGACAAACAGCGCTTTATTTCACCTACGCTCTTGAATTTCCGCACAGAACATAGCTTGTTCGTGTCGAGCGCTTCGATGAGTGAGGAAATCTTTGGTCCGCTCTTGCCGATCTATTACTACGGCGATGGTAATTTGGATGAGCCGATTAGCTTTGTCGCTGCGCGAGAAAAGCCACTTGCACTGTACTACTTTAGCTCGGATGGCAAGAACAAGGAGCGCCTAGTGAATGAGACGTCGGCCGGCAGCATGGTTATCAATGATGTTATGATGCAATTGACGAATTTGAACGTGCCTTTTGGAGGTGTGGGTAAATCTGGTATGGGAGCTTACCATGGTTACTATGGTTTTATAACCTTTTCGCATAACAAGACGGTATTATACAAGAATGGTATATTAGACCTTCCGCAGCGCTACCCTCCATACACGCTGACCAAGAAGCGCATTTTGGACCTTATTACATACCCATTTACCCGCTTCCACATGCGGCTGCTCACGTCGCTTGGCTTCGCTGCAATACTTGCAATCATAGCGGTACTTATCACGTATTCTGTCTAACAAGATGTGCACGAGCGCGGATCAAATTTGCTTTCGTTTTATTTGATCTGTTAGGTGTTGCTACTTGGTCGGGCATTAGAGCTTCATAACGCGGTTCCGTCGTACAACTTAATAGCTCTGTTACCACGACTTGCTGTCCTCAAAATCATTTCAACTGCTTTCATTGCGGTTGTAAATCTTTGCTCGTAACGCGAGTAGACCTTTGTCTTCAGCTGCTATTATTATGATTAACACTCTACCACTTGGTCACGAAATACCAGGATTAAGACAAATTAAGCAAAATCTCAAAGTTAAAAGGCATGGTGGTTTACTACCTTGACTTTCAACAAGGCTTACGTAAGCTATGCTAGCTAGCAAGTTATCACGCTGGTATGGCTGACCGAAACGCATACTAGCGCATCAAAACATGCGTTGCAGTCTCAACTCTGACCAACTTTAGCGACGACCACTAGGGCTTTAGAATGCATGTCTGCATAGTGAGCCTACTCTACCTCGGCATAGTCGGCAGACTCGTCCAGCTCACCGCTGTCCACGATGACCACTTTCTTGCTAGGGGTGCCGCTTGGGGATCCCACAGCCTCAATGGCGTCCAGCACGTCCATTCCCTCCAAGACACGACCAAAGACGACATGGCGGCCATCCAGCCACGAGGTCTTGACCGTGCAGATGAAAAACTGGCTGCCGTTCGTGTTGGCGCCCGAGTTGGCCATGCTAAGAATACCCTTACCAGTATGGGTTCTGCAGAGCAATAAAGAAGATAGGGTCAATACAATAGTAACATGATTCGGCACTACTAATAAGGTAAGTCAATAATCGTACAGTTTAAAATTCTCATCATCGAACTTTTCACCATAAATGCTCTCGCCGCCCATGCCGTTAAACTGAGTAAAGTCACCGCCCTGCAACATAAACTGTGGAATGACGCGGTGGAAGATGCTGCCCTTGTAGTGCAGGGGTTTCCCACTTTTACCCACGCCCTTCTCACCCGTACACAGCGCGCGAAAGTTTTCCGCCGTCTTGGGCACCGTCTTGCCGTACAAGCCCATGACAATGCGACCTGCAGGTTTGCCATCAATTTCAATGTCAAAAAAGACCTTACTGGTGATCGTAGGGCCAGACTTAGCCTGCACTGCAAGTACGAAGGCTGCAAGACATATCGTTATGAGGGAAAACGCCTTCTTTGCCATTTTTTTAGACGATAGCTCTTGGATTTATGAGGGAGAGAACTTACAACACGTGGTATTTTTACCCTGGCGTAAAAAAAAGAGTATTTACGACTTAGCAGTGAATAACATGGCTACATGATGAAACATGGGAATACTAATTCATGAGCTAGCCATTCAACAACTTGCTTGAAAAAAGGTGTCATAATGACTTAGAACTCTTTAGTGCTTTCATCTTGCTGGCATTTGCTAATATCTAGCATCAATCAAAAGAGTTTAAGAAAGCGCATACTCAAATGGCTGTGACGTGGTCGATTTGCTTCGTGCTTCAACTTGGAGCATAGCAAAGATGAGTATTTATCCATCTTTGCTATGCTCCAAGTTGAAGCAAACAGCACATGGTCCTGTTTGTGCTTACTTGAAATGAGAGTGTCTGTTACTACTACTTAAACAACGATATGTTTTGTCTGTCACAAAACACAGCAAGCGCATTACTACGAGATGAAGTATATGACGCATATTGTGTACAACGAAGCTTACTGCATATCCTTTGGTTGTTGTCGTGGTCTTTCTTATAGCGAACGTGTGGTCTGCTCGACGGTGATAGGTATTCACTAGTGGTGGTTGCTCTAAATAGATTTGTTTGGGCATTGGCCAAGGCGTCAATAAATTGTATTTGACGTCGATGCCGCGAGAAGGTTTTGCGCTGAATATTTTGGGAGTCGCTAGCGATGCATTGGTGCACTAAGCATCGTTGGGATAAAAGGCGGTCCTGCTGCTGGTGTTTGCGATATTTATATCGGCATTAATACCAGCTTTGCTGACGCTTACTTGAGCAAGCCTGTCACGCAGATGACCTCAAGCAATTCGGACACCAATGTGAAGTCTGCCCCTATCAATGGCGTTGCGTTGGTGAGCGCTACAATGAGAGTCTTAAAATTTACAGGATGACGTGAATGCTACAATGAGTTACTCGTACGCAAAGTTCGATTAGAAGGTGATGGTAATAGCTATACGTTAGTAATTTCGCGAATGGAGCACCCGTTAGGCGAGCCTCTTCATTATCTTGCTTCTACACATAGCAATCATCGTTCATTGGCTGTCATTGTTTCAATGATTTTGTTGTTTGTTTCGTAAGCAGTTTGATGTCATATGACTGGCAGTTTAGCAAAGGCTGCAAAGAAGTTCATCGGAACTGGAACTGAAACATGAATGAATCGTCGACTAACACTGATCAGCCATTCCGGCCAACCAATCTCCTCATACTCATTCTGCTTTCTTCCTTGAGGGCAGCAAACAAACAAACGAAAAAAGTTTTGGAAGTAGTGAGCAAGAGTGATGAGGCGTCTTCTTTAGTAGCACTCTTGGCTGTGGCGGTCGGAGCTGTCGCTCTCATGCCTGTCACTGACGGACTGGAAGTTGGTGCTGTGGTAACAGAGGAAAAAGGTACCAAACAGGTTTGTGCTAGCGTTAGCCTCTATCGCACTGACATATTAGACGCATTGGTTGATCGAAGCGCATTTGCATCACGTCTCGGAGGAAGAACAGCTCAGCGAACTCCTGGCTATGGCGAAAGTTCCGCTATCTGAGAGTGATGAAAAGTGGCGTGGTGGTGGTGGCGGTTGCTATCGGGGCTCCTGTTTTTGGCCTCGGTGCCAATTCGTCCCGTCATCACGGGGATGAACTGTCGGCAGAGGTTGGCAAGCAGCTCTTTGCAAATGACGTAGAAAACCATTCTTGGCGGCACAGACGTGATGGCAGCGGTGGTTGCTACCGGGGCTCACGCTTCTGGCCACCAGCGGCGACAGCTAAGCCAAAGCGTGAGCCCGGAATACAACGGCGGTCATTTCTCTCCCACTCATTGTCTTCCATAAGCTCTTGACCAACCTCGGCCGATAGATCTTCTTTGAGATGAGACGATTTGCAGCGGAATGTCACCGTGACTGCTATCGTGGATCTTGTTTTTGGCCTTGCTGCATGACTTTGTTGTAACCCTGTCCGCCATGGACGCCGCAAAAGTATGATCGCTACTAAGTTTGGACGAAAGAGGAGAAGAGTAGGAGGGATACATGCATTTATTCATCGCAGTCTTTTGGGATTCGGCCGATGTTGTGGTTGATGACTTGTAGCTTAATATAAAGAATCAGATTGTCCTTACGAACATGTTTTGTCAATGGTAGCTGCTGGTGATATAACGTTTCTTCTTCCTTGACAGCATCACTTCACAAAAATGAAAACGCGTGCATGGCTAGCAACATGCGATCACAAAGTGCCAATGGCATTCATTATTAGTGCTATATATAAAGTCCCAGTCGATGTTTCATCACGCCACTACCTTTCCGATACATTTGCCAAGCAATAGCTGCATCACGTATACGTCAGTTTCTTAACTTTAAGCGGCAAACCGTACAAGACACACAAACAATGACCTACCTTGTCACCTGGCTTGATAGTGAATTGGAACGACGTGGGAGCCTCAAACACCAACACAACCGTAGAGCCAAGCTGTAGATCCACGTACAACACCAGTTAGTATTGTATAATAGTATGTCACCTTAAACGGTAGGTTTTAAGATTTCAACCTTAAACTGTGCCATTTCCTCGCCGCGTGCTGTATGACAATGGTCGCTGTACTTGTTAGCAATACACTGGCCTACCAGAAAATCTTGTGCGGCAGTATTAGTGCAAAATTCAGGCTCTTTCGTGATAACTATGGCATTCGCGTCGCGTCATTGTCGATATCGATGTCACACAAAACATTGTTACCGTGATCATTAACTATTATACCTGTGCATTTTTCAAGGGAGCCTGAAAGAAATGTGACACAGCAAACTCAACTTGTTTACGCATGTTCAAACACGTAGCTTACGCATACCTTGTTTTTCTTTTCTAGCACTTCAAGTCAAGCGTAGTCTTAATATTGCACCTCTACCGCCTACATAAAGTCATCGTAGTCGTCATAAGTGTCTTCGTAGCCGGCGTAAGCCTTGCCTCCAGTGCCGGCGCCATTCCCGACACCACGTTCAACATTAGCGTATCCCTGCTTGCCAGTCTGCTTCTTCTTCTTCCCTTTAGGCTTAGTAGCTGCAATTTTTTCATTCTTAACAACGTTGACGATGGTCGTAATCTCCTTCATATCGTCAGCTGTCAAGTTCATAGAAGCCTTGGTCAAGATCACTTTAATACACTCAAGTGCGTATTTTGAGTTGGAATTTACCAATCGGGCTGATACCACGTCACCCAAGTGTTCATGATCAGCAAGTGATAGTAGCCGCATGGACGAAATGGCAGCGTCAGTGTCATCGGTGACTCCGGCCGCTGGCTTGGGAGGAGCACCAGCAAATGCATCGATAGCCATCTCAAAGTCCGCTTCCTCAATCGAAGCTTTCTCACGGGCACGACGCTGATCGTCAGTCTCATCCACCTGAGCTGCGAGTCGTGCCTTGGTAAGAGCAATTTCCATCTTTTGCTTTTCCTCAATCTCTTTGAGTTTCATCTTCTTCATCTGCTTCGGCTTGATCAGTCCCTTTGATACAGTTGCATCAGGCTTGGAAGCTATCAACGGTTCATCTTCTTCTTCCTCGTCTTCCCAGTTGGTCACTTCTGCCTTTGTCACCGATGGCACTTCAAACTCATCGTCATCTAATGAAACAGAAGCAAGTTACAAAGTAATTTGTTAGAAAATAGCTGTTAAATAGGTTGCAAGACAATTAACTAGTTGAGTGATGGATAGATAGTGTGCAAGTATAGAGAGAAAGACAGAGAGAGATCGCACCCCATGAATCCATCTTAATTCACACCAGTGCGATTGAGCGCTTCTTCTTTTTTTCTTTTTTTTGATTATTATTGGTTAGCGTCAAATGTACCACAAATATGGTACAAATCTCTGAACCATATCTCCGTTCCAGAGCATTAGTGCCATGTTCCGCTGCCGGGTTACTGCTTTCCAGTCGCAACGGTGCCGTCGGTTCTCCCAATGGAAATACAGGAACAATGACAATGGACACACATCAAATAAAATCACTGGCAGTACTTTCTTTTCTGGAATCTGGAAGATCCCGGCCACGTTAGGCTTTGCATTCATCGGGTTTTTGCAGTGGCAGCACCTGACCCAGACGACGGACGAGGAGCGCAAGACTCATCCAGCGGCAGCATTGCGTCGTCTTCCTGGTAGTAATTATACGGCGTTTGAGAATACGATGGCCACGGAGCGTCAATTGCAGTCGCTCAAGCTCTTCCCGTATCGTGCTGTGAGTCGACTTTGGGGAGAGGTTCACAATAAGGAGCTGTACGAATGACATTATAGCTGGTTCATAAGCATAGACATTGTTTTTTTTCATTAATTTGTGCATTCTTGATTGCATTGCAGACCAATGTGGCTGCGTGAACCTGTGTACAAAGCGTGGACCGCCGTGTTTGACTGTAAACTGGACGAGATGAAGTACCCGCTTCGAAACTACGCTAATCTCGGTGAATTCTTCTCACGACCACTGAAAGATGGTGCTCGTCCGTTTGATAGAACTCCAGGTCATCTTGCGAGTCCCGTCGATGGAACAGTAGCCTCGATCGGTGAGGTGGATGACTCAAACAATGTACCGCTTTTGGAACAGATTAAAGGCGCACGCTACAGACTAGACGAGTTCATTGGCGACCTGCCGTCGTTCTTTGCTGATAAAACATTGGGTAAAAAGATGTGTTACTGTGTACTGTATCTTGCACCAGGCGAATACCATCGCATCCATGCTCCTGTGGACTGGCAGGTTGATGAGCGCCGTCATTTTCCAGGAAACCTTTTTCCTGTTAACCATAATGCTGCCCGGCTTATCCCGAGTCTATTTGTGGAAAATGAGCGAGTGGCTTTGCTTGGTAAATGGGAGCACGGCTTTTTTTCTCTTACAGCTGTTGGCGCAACCAACGTGGGTTCCATAGTTATCACGAAAGAGCCTGAATTTTGCACTAATACTGCCGCACAAGATTTTCTGGTAGGCCAGTGTATTGCTAACAAGTACAGCGACCATTGTCATACAGCACGCGGCGAGGAAATGGCACAGTTTAAGGTTGAAATCTTAAAATCTACCGTTTAAGGTGACATACTATTATACAATACTAACTGGTGTTGTACGTGGATCTACAGCTTGGCTCTACGGTTGTGTTGGTGTTTGAGGCTCCCACGTCGTTCCAATTCACTATCAAGCCAGGTGACAAGGTAGGTCATTGTTTGTGTGTCTTGTACGGTTTGCCGCTTAAAGTTAAGAAACTGACGTATACGTGATGCAGCTATTGCTTGGCAAATGTATCGGAAAGGTAGTGGCGTGATGAAACATCGACTGGGACTTTATATATATCATAATAATGAATGCCATTGGCACTTTGTGATCGCATGTTGCTAGCCATGCACGCGTTTTCATTTTTGTGAAGTGATGCTGTCAAGGAAGAAGAAACGTTATATCACCAGCAGCTACCATTGACAAAACATGTTCGTAAGGACAATCTGATTCTTTATATTAAGCTACAAGTCATCAACCACAACATCGGCCGAATCCCAAAAGACTGCGATGAATAAATGCATGTATCCCTCCTACTCTTCTCCTCTTTCGTCCAAACTTAGTAGCGATCATACTTTTGCGGCGTCCATGGCGGACAGGGTTACAACAAAGTCATGCAGCAAGGCCAAAAACAAGATCCACGATAGCAGTCACGGTGACATTCCGCTGCAAATCGTCTCATCTCAAAGAAGATCTATCGGCCGAGGTTGGTCAAGAGCTTATGGAAGACAATGAGTGGGAGAGAAATGACCGCCGTTGTATTCCGGGCTCACGCTTTGGCTTAGCTGTCGCCGCTGGTGGCCAGAAGCGTGAGCCCCGGTAGCAACCACCGCTGCCATCACGTCTGTGCCGCCAAGAATGGTTTTCTACGTCATTTGCAAAGAGCTGCTTGCCAACCTCTGCCGACAGTTCATCCCCGTGATGACGGGACGAATTGGCACCGAGGCCAAAAACAGGAGCCCCGATAGCAACCGCCACCACCACCACGCCACTTTTCATCACTCTCAGATAGCGGAACTTTCGCCATAGCCAGGAGTTCGCTGAGCTGTCCTTCCTCCGAGACGTGATGCAAATGCGCTTCGATCAACCAATGCGTCTAATATGTCAGTGCGATAGAGGCTAACGCTAGCACAAACCTGTTTGGTACCTTTTTCCTCTGTTACCACAGCACCAACTTCCAGTCCGTCAGTGACAGGCATGAGAGCGACAGCTCCGACCGCCACAGCCAAGAGTGCTACTAAAGAAGACGCCTCATCACTCTTGCTCACTACTTCCAAAACTTTTTTCGTTTGTTTGTTTGCTGCCCTCAAGGAAGAAAGCAGAATGAGTATGAGGAGATTGGTTGGCCGGAATGGCTGATCAGTGTTAGTCGACGATTCATTCATGTTTCAGTTCCAGTTCCAATGAACTTCTTTGCAGCCTTTGCTAAACTGCCAGTCATATGACATCAAACTGCTTTCGAAACAAACAACAAAGTCATTGAAACAATGACAGCTCATGAGCGATGACTACTCGACATTTTTTGACCTCGTGTGTGAGTAAGATGAACAAGAATATCGCACACAACTCCCGCTCGTGTCTCACGAAAACTGGTGACTTTGTCTCGATTCCAAATGCATAATGAAGCATGTGTCAACATGGCGACTATCTTTACAGCGTGTGCAAACGTCGACTACAGCCAAAACGCTCGATACTTGCTTGCAATGATACATCAGCATAGCTCTATCTTGCGTGTTTCTCTGTCACGTGTATCAAGCTATCAATGGTATCCAAAAATCAATCCTCTACAGAGCGAGTTCAACGTGCTGCATCAGGTCACACATTAACGTCTAAGAAGCAATTTTCTGTACGAGCAACACCTAGTCAACCACAAACGCCCAGTACACTGATTCCTTCAATTTCACATCCACAACCTTGTGGTCCATTCACTTAATTAAGTCCACAGAGTTACAGCCTTTTGATAAGTCCCGTCCCTTAAATATGCAGCTTGCATCTTACGCACGTAAATGGAACTTTGTCTATCATAACAATTTAGCTATTATACGAATGATGTGAATTGAGCATCAACAACATTATTTTATGTCGGGTTTTATTTAGCAGGTCATCATTTTAGCTAAATTGATCCTGTATAAATTTATCAATGCAGCGTCAATTTGGGTACAGTAATTCTACGCGAATGTGTCTTTTTTAAGTCGTTTTTTTCAAGTATACCCAAATATTGTAACGTCGATCATGAAGAAACTTCCGGTTTGTCATTAGTCGTTCTTCTTCTTCTCTCGTCCTTCTCGTTGTCCAACGTGACCTCCTTAACCTATTACTTTAATGTATCCTGTACCATGTTCTGTACTTTACTTAGGACTATCAACGACCTGAAAATGTAGCGGATTTTATGGCAGAAGTGGGTGTGGATCCCGCCCTTGGCCTCTCTCGGGATGACGTCATGAAGCGCCGTGAGCTGTACGGCATCAACCGCGTGACACCACCTGTGAACTGCCCGTCATGGATCTGTTGTGTGCTGCCATGCCTTATGCGCACGGCATCCATGCAGGCATATCAGCGGGCGTTACCTCGGGAGACGACGGTGCGTCGTCGAGTCGATGCAGTCCAGAGCGAACCTACCACTCGACGCATGCACATGGACGTAATGAGCCTCGTGTACGGAGATATAGTGGAGCTTAGGGCTGGTGACGTGGCAGGCGCAGATCTTCGCGTCGTCGAATGCTCGGCTGACTGTGTGGTAGACCAGACGACGCTGGTAAGAGACGGCTACAAAGAAGAGGAATCAGGACGAGCAAGGATCAGGAAACATATTACAAGTACTAGTCCGCCGTCACATTTTCAGCAGGATCCACTATGTTGTAGCAACATAATCCCAATGACGGCAAGAGTGTTGCAAGGCTCGGCTGTGGCTGTAGTGGTGTCGACAGGAGATTACACGCTGTGGGGACGAATGGTTAGGCAGAATGAGTGGCCACCACCGTTACGGGCCACATTGAAGAAGGAGATGGGTAATGAAGAGGAGCAAAGCATTTTGATCGTATAGAGTCACGAATGAAGCGATGCTCACGGGTCCTTGAGCTATTTAGCTTGAGTTTAGAGGTTTGTTCTCGGTGAACAGGAGATTAAGTAGCAATCATAGTAATGCATCGTATGTCCATCCTCATCCGGCACTCTACCGTCGCATACTGCCAGAGGCAGGAGTAGCCTGAGCACCATCAGGCCCGCCTGCAGGCGCGGCACTTCCCCCACCAAATAGGCTCATCACAACGATTGGTAGAATGATGTACCACTGCAACACGCAACAATAATGTGAGCACGCATACAACAGGACAGACTCGGCAGCACGTACGTATTTGCGAAAAAAGGATTGGGTCTCTTCTTCAGCATCATCGTTGCCGTCCTCGCTCTTCACCGGCTCAACACCCTGGGGAGCGCGGTTACGCTTGACCACAATGTTCTTAGGCGGTCTGCATATATTGAGCATCACGAGCCAGCGTCAGTCCAATATAAACAGCCACGAAGTAAACCACCACTTACGATGGACCGGTTTGTGCCTTCAACACTGTGCCAAACGGACCGAAGCGTACGTCGACAAAACTGCTTTCCTGGTACTCCGCACACTTCAAAACGTCCAAGTACGGCGTGAGATACTCAATAGCCACAAGTTTACCGCTATCGGACAGATGGAAAGCAAAGTCTTCGCGTAGACGCATGGCTACCAGCATACACATGGGTACGGACGTCATGATATAAGGCGAGTTCGGGTCAGTGGGATCGGCCTTCGCTCGAACTGTGTAGTGATGTCCATCGCGTAATAGCTTCTTCATTTTCTTTACTTCGTTGTTACTCAGCGATGGCAGTGCTGAAAACGTAATTTTAGGCTTGGAGGTCGTCGACGCGCTAGTCACGATCTCCACGACTCCACGCGGCGTAAAGGGCGCATTCATGTCAATTCGATGCTCTAGATCAAAGCTAATACGATGCTGCACTTCTTCAAGCGCTGGAATGGCGTGCTCGTCCATGAAATCATCGTCATATTCCTCCTGGCGTCTGCGGTGGGACGTACAAGTAAAGAGGTCAGTTCCAAAAGCTACCGATTGAATGAGAAGAGGAGCATTGATAGATACTTGATCAACTCACTCATCGTTCCCAATCTCACCAGATTGAGCGCAAGCGTATTTCGGTTGCAGCGCTGTCGTGATCAGCACCAGGAGTAGGATCCATACACGTGACATTGTCATCTTTTTCGTAAAGGGGTTAAAATGATGAGCATTTTGATCATTTTGATCATTTTGTGCTGTCATTATAACGAGGAAGTACATTTGTCTCCCAAAATAACGCTATTTTGGGTACTACTATTAACAAAAGAAAAACATCAATTTAATATTTAGACTCATAATGCAGCAGTCGCGAGAGGACATTGCGCGAGCTATACGTGAACGGAAGAATCTTGCATATCTTAATGACTCGCTGTCTGTATGTGCAGATGAAAACAAGTCGATTGTACGTAAGCTCAATTTTACTGGCTGTGTCCTTGATGAGAACGATGTATTGCAAGGAGAGGAAGAGAAGAAGGAGCAGTCACAACAGACCGAACGGGACGTTAGAAACCACGTGCAGATCGCCATTCGTCTACGACCACCAGAGGAAGCTGCTAATGGTAGTGGAAGTGAGTGTTTCCGTGTACTATCAGACGTGACGTTACTGGCGCAGCCGCCCAAGACGTCGCAGTCCTATCGATCCACTGGCACCGCCACGAGCTTCCACTTTTCACGTATTTTTACACAGAAAACGCACCAGACGGAGTTGTTTGAGGCCACGACGAAACCTGTTCTTGATGCAGCGTTTGATGGGAAAAGCGGACTTGTATTCGCTTACGGAGTTACGAATTCCGGCAAGACGTATACGATCAGTGGCACGAGCGACGCACCCGGTGTATTACCACAATCTTTGCAGTACGTGATGGATGAACTTCCAAGACGCAAAAAAAATGGCGTAGAGCCCGTGACGAGAGTAACAGCAACGTACCTTGAGATTTACAACGAAAATGTGTACGATTTGTTGTCGCCCGCTCTTCGGAAAAGGAGAGCACTCCGTGTCCAGGAGTGCGACGGAAAAATTCAGGTGCGAGGAGCAGTAGAAAAGACCATCAAGACGCTGGAAGAGGGACTTGGTCTGCTGGAAATGGGTCGGCGACACAAACAGATGGCCGAAACTAATTGCAACTTGGACTCGAGTCGCAGCCACTGCGTCTTTACGCTGCAATTTTACCAGCAAGTGTCACGGTTTTCGTCACACCTTCGTAGCAAGGTATCTATCGTAGATCTGGCAGGTTCCGAGCGTGGTGCTAAGACGGGCGCAACTGGACTACGGATGCAGGAGGCTAGTAAGATCAACAGTTCTCTAATGAATCTCATGCGATGTCTTGAGACTTTGCGCTGGAACCAGCAACATCCGCCAAGTTTGCAAAAAATGGTCCCATTTCGCGAATCCAAGCTCGCGCGTCTTTTCCAAGAACATCTTGTGGGAAACGATCACGGGCCATTGGTAATGATTGTAGCAGTAAATCCATCCAGTCACGAGTTTGACGAGACCTTGCGCACGCTTAAATACAGTGCCATTGCGCGCGAATTAGTCAAAACGCGTACGTCAATTCCTAGGAAGGCTACTCTAACGGCTACGTTCTACGACTTAGATGGGCGGTTAAAAAAGCGGAGACGGCAATCGAGTGAAGTATCTGCATCTCAAGCTTTGATACCGCAAACGGCTTTAGGTACCTTGGAAACACAAACAGCTGCGGCATTTCCCCCGTCCAGAGTCAAAGCCAAGCACCGAAAAAGCGACTCTGCATGTCGTCAACGCAAGTTGGCCGCACTGACTGTGGCTAAACCGAAAATGGTTGAGATGGGTACATCTCCTATGGAATCGCGGATGGATATCGCTAAAAGAGATTTGCATTGGGTGAGTTGGTGGTTTTAGTTGTTTGCTGGCGGCGATGATATTGTTGCTCAGTTTTCTTGCTCTTGTTTCGTTGAAATAAGGCCACATTGGAATTAGAGAATGAGCAACTTCGAGGACAATTGGCAGAGGTCTTAGCTGGAGAGATGCAGATGGAGGTACGCATTCGTGCAGAGGTTGTTGAAGAAATGCGCGAGCAGTTGCAGCAGATTCGCGCGCAGTATCAAAGCAATCAACATCAACAACGCGAGGATCTGCCTTCGGCACGTAAGAAACGCGAACGGCAACACGCTGAAGAATGCGAAAGACTCCACGCGCGCGTGCAGGAACTGCGCGGAAAAGTGCGAGAGTGTGAGGACGAAATTCAGCGCATTCACAAGCGGTACCAAGCAGAACTTAATAAATTGCAACCCAAAGTTGTACCAGTAGAAGATGATTGATTTGAAATGAGTGAAGACTGTTAAGAAATACAGCAAACATGGTTCATCATGTAGATACTTTAGTTGCCTGTGTATGGCCATCGTTGTGAAGCAAGCGTTACTGTCGGAACCACAATTTCGTAGAATAATTATTTGCTCTCGGGACGATACAGAAGCGCTTCGCCTTCATGCAGCCTCAAGCAAAACAAACGCTTTATATACTTCATGGATCGATAAGGTGGGCATGAATACCGCATTAGAGCATCCTTTGCGACACCAATCCAGCAGTATATTTGGAAGCATGAAGGTCAGGCACCTTGCAACGTTTACTCCACGGATGCAGGTGGTGGGCGAATAGCACAGTGCTGGGTGAAACAAGCTCACGACAGGTAACACGAGAACAAGACACCCAGACGAAATGGCAAAGCTACTGCATTTAAAATGCGCGCAAAATCATTGAGGACGGATTCCTGTTGCCAGCTTTGACATTGCTAAAAACTTGCAAATCATGAATATGATTGACTTCTGACGATCTTTCTCTTTCTGCAAACGTCAGGAGTTGCGTAATGAGATAAATCAAGCATAGGGTATTACTCACTGCTTGGACTAGTACAAGCACAACAGGTTTGGCGTTATGCGCCATCTTACTGGCGTGATCGTGAATTGGGACCTCTTCCACGGCCACTATAGTTCCCACGTCCTCGGTCAAAGTACATGCGTCGATCGTCATAGGCACCAGGATGCTTAAATTCTCGGTGCCCCATATACTGATTGCTGTAATTAAAGCCACGCCCACTCTGCATAGGCAAAGTCCCAGGCCGCGAACGCGAACGCGAGCGCGAGCGTGATCTTCGTTTATCCAAGTAACGGTCAGATCGCTGCTGGTTAAAATGGTGCCGCGCGGCAGGACTCCGTGAGCGATTGCACAAATATTTCGAGAAAGTGTCTCGCCTTTGACTTATTTCAATATTGCTTGGCTCCTGCAGCCATCGCCGTGAAGGAGATCTAGCGCGGTTAAGCTCACCTCTTCCACCTCTTCCACCACGCCCATTCGTTACCCTTACGGGGTTTACCTCCAATCTGCTCATAATTTCTCCGTCTTCCTGCCCTCTTCGGTCATCGTCAAGTATTAATTCGCGCTTACTCCTATCCAGATCAAAGTTTGGAGACCGCCTAAAGGAACAAGGCGACGAACGAGCTCGCTTTTGGACTGGCGTATCTGCATTGCTATGGATACCACTACTGCCTTTTTCGTTTCCACTGTCAGTTTTTTCGCGAGCATCTAACATTAAAGGTGATGCACTATTTCTCATACCTCCTCCTTGATCAACTTTACCCTCATGAGCGCCAGATTCATTTTGCCAACCATGAAACGGATTCGACCTTGAGCGCGACCGTGACCTACCCTCTATCATTGCACACGAATGGTTGCCCCCACCGTCATAAGTTTCATGTCGACGGCCCCCTCGAAACCATGGCACTATAGGTTGCGGTGCACCACGGTCATACCTAAAGTATCTACTATCACCCCTCGAAACAGGCAGGCGTTCTCGTCGCCACGACGAAGTGTTACGCGCGCTGTCATTCTTTGATGATGAGGGAGAAGACTCTGGTACATTCCGCTCGGTAGAGTGAGAACGACGAGGTGTAGAAGAGCTCGTTCGTATCACCGCCCCGGCTTTAAGGTTCAATTTGAGCTCTAACGAATACCCAAAATCATCGCGAAAAATATGTGACGCTTGCTCGGCATCTTCGCGGTTATAATAGTGCAAGTAAACGGAGCCCGGCTGATTTGTCATTAATTTGAGCCAGTTGTCACGGGAAATATCGCATCGTGGTACGGAGTTGTTAAGTGTGTACCGCTTGCTCAACGATGCTGCAAACTCCTCACGATCACGGTCCTGATTAAAGCGAATACCAGTGGACTTACGCTCAAAACGCGCATTCCGGACCACCAAAGTAATCCAGCCTCGTAGATTTTGTGGTACGAACACCGTGCCGTATATTCTTCGTTGGTAAAATTCTCTGTCCTCAGACCGCTTAAACCGTAGTTCCTCGTAACAGCTTATTTTCCGAGTACCTTTACTATATTCATCAACTGCAAAACTTGATTTTCCTGCTGCTTCCGGTGCCGAGAGCGACACGCCAAAAAACGAGGCAGCGTATGGTTCCCGGTTCAACGCCATTTCACGTTCAGTAGCACAACTTAAACGAGTAATCAGATCAGGTACCACCTTCCCGTCAACGTCGTAGACATCGTATCCCATCATCCGCCCCTTGGTAATGTGACAGTCAGGAGCTTGTGCCGACAATTCCATCGCTGCCATAAATATGGAGTTACGCTTCCGAGATAAACGCATGAGTGCTCGATCATGCATCGAGATCGATGTGGTTTTGACTGGCACCGGCTTTTTTAGTCGTGTCGTTGGTGAGTGAATGGAGTCAACCACCTTTAACATTTTTACATCCGACCCAGGAGAGGGCAAAGGTGGCATGGTCACGGATACAGACGGGCCCGACGAATTCTTATCAATACTTGATTGACTTTCGCCAGTCCTTGCCCGAATGGCTTGAGCATCCGGCGTCTGCACACCTTTCTCACTATTCCCAAACGATCGCTTTGGAATAATAAACGATTCAGCAGTTGAAAGCTGAGCCAATTCATCCACCTTCGTTTTCCTCCGAGGAATTGGCATCACCTCGTTGACTAAATTGTCCCTATTCATATCGCTACTGTTCTTTATGACCTCATCTGCATTTTTTACTGACTTATCGGCGTTTTGTGTGATCCCAGATAACTCTACTGGCCGTTCGTCATTTCCCTGCTCTTTTATTTGCTTCGGTGCGGTTTTCACCTCCACAAGTGTCTTCTGGAATTCACATTTTACAAAATCACCTGGTGTGCAACTGTGGGGCATGCCAGCCCATAAACTTTCCTTCACTTCACCCGTTTTCTCAGCTTTCTTCAAGCTGATTAACTCCTTAGCATCTTCTGTGATTTTGACTGGTGCTATCACATCACTTTCAGCCTTCTCTAGATTAGGAGGTGCACATTCGAGTTGATCAGTACGTTTAAGCTTATCAAGCTCATTAATTTCATTCTCAATAGCTGTAGATGAAACTGCGCCGTCGTCTTCCTGCTTAACTGGCTCAAGAATCTCCATCGACTTCTCTATTTTCCTATCACGCATGGTAGACCCAGCAAGCGTGGCTTCAGCCATCGAACAAGACTCCACTTTCTCTTTATCATCTTCACTTTGCTTCAACGAGCCAGCAAAACGGTTGATCGGGACAAGACAAGGATCTGCATGTTTACTTTTGCTCTCCGTCTTCAATAAAACTGCAGTTCGGCGCACTTTGCGTTTTGCTAACACATCATCTGTAGAATTTCTCCTGACCGTCTGACAAAGTGACACTTGTCTCCGCCGTTTACTAATCACCTCAACATTCATCTCTTTGGCAGCAAACATCTTTTCTTGATTTTTTACAGATCGAGTTCCACGCGTCCGACTTTTCTCTTGCCTTCGAATCGTCTCTGACGACTTCGCTTGTATCAATTTACAGGCAGCTCTGTCATGATCTCGTCCACTTCTCCGACGCGTGTCCACGTGTTCACTCCACTGTTCTTCCAAGCAAGCTCCTGATTGAGCTTCAGCAGCGTGTATCGGTTTTAAGGTCTTTATCTCTTTGCTCAGCTCTTCTTTCGCTGTCTTCATGGGCCGTTTACGCCGTGCCAACGTGCCTGTCGTGTCCATTCTCTTGACAGTTCGACGCTGTGTATCCATTGTATCATTATAGTTGTACACAACCTTACTCTTCTCGTCCTTTTCTTCCTCTAAATGCAATTCTTTCTTCACACGTCGTTGACTTTCCTCCTTTTTCTCTAATTTTCTTCGCTTTCTTACAATCTTCTCCGACTTTATATCAGTGACATACGTGGATGAATCAGATACATTATCATCCGCATCTAAATCCCCTTGTAGACGCTTAAGCCATGACAACTTCTTCTTAACTACAGCAACACCATCTTCAGTCATGCTAAGACTTCAGAGTGGAAAAATAAGAAAAAGTAGAAAATTTTAAGTTTTGATGATAAAATTTATTTTGTTTTGACAATTTTGACACGAACGTAGATGACGAGTATAGATTACTTACCAATAAATACTCATCCGTACGTGATTGGCAGCTTTTAATACGAAGACAGATACTAATCCTCTATTATACGTGACGTTTACATGGACTATTTTTGAAACGTATCAGATTCTAGTTTGTGCTGCCTTCTAATTTAAAACCTCATGCTATTTGCAAGTGTCTAAGTAAGCGTCTGCTGCAGAGCTGCAGTTGAATCTTTTAAGCTGGATCATCTGCTTCTGCATTCCATTAGACTTACGCTACTGCTTATGATGAGATCAGCTTCCTCTACTCTCGATTGCTCACATTTCTTCAATGTTCGTCGCTACTTGTCATACAGTCCAAATTCATGTGTCTAGCGCCTTTTTTGCGGTAAAGGTTTGGCGCTCAACACTCATTTCATTACCTCAACATTCGTCTGACCTTCGATCAATTCAGCGCGAGTCGGAATCATCACATAGTTGCTACTTTTAGTGCAATTCCCCTTGCATATAAAAGCGTCTGCGTGTTCTTCCACGACTTTGCCGTTGCAACATGCTCAGTAAGTTTGTCAATATGTGCGTGACCAACACGTATAAAGATCAATTTTGCTATAGCTGGTGATGTAGCTACTAGACGCCTAGGCTCGTGACATCGTGAAGACTGCAGTTATTGGGATCTACCACATGGTTAGAATCAAATAAAAGCTTCGAACGGAGGCAGTTTGTGCTGTTGTTGCAGCTGCAACACGTTTCGCTGCCTCAATTGCCTCGGTTCTCTCTTGCTAGCTGCTATTAAGTTACGTGGACACTTCTGCCACGACCCGTAGCATCGATTCAGTTGCCAAAACTCCTTTGCTAACTTTCTCCTAATCGTCTTTCCCCTTCTATGGCAATATATCATTTTCCAGAATCTCAAAAGTAGTGGCACACATAAATTACAGTAATCCACGTAGAACACGCGGCACTTTCGAGATCGATCGATCCTCGACCGTTGAAACTCTCGTAATGGCGCTTCCGTCCCTTCCGTTAGCATTATGTGTGATGATGGCACTGGCCGTTACTCATGCTACGCGCACTGCTGTGGTGTTGGAATCACCAGAACTACAGAAGACGCATTCCAAGTTCTTCAAGCTGCTCGAAGGTGCGAGATGTGAGATAATGGAACACTTTAGGACAGACACTTTGTACTTACTGAGCTCTTTGTGTGTCTGCATATTCCTGTAGCTCGTGGTCATGAGCTGCATTTTTTTACGGGTGAGAAGAATGAAAAGCAATTGCTAAAGTTGGAGGTTTATGGAGAGCGCGCGTACGATAATTTAGTGCTATTCTCGCCTCACAAAGCGTTGAGCTCTCTCCGCAAGTCGGACTTGTTGCACTTTGTGGAGGAAGGTGGCAATGTGCTGCTGTCTGCTAGCAAGAAGATCACGTTGATGCAGCGTCAGTTTGCGCTAGAATGCGGTGTTGAGTTTGAAAAGAAGGGCAGCATGGTGCTGGACCACGTCAACCCCATTGCGGACGACAATGACATGTACAATTCGGTGATTGCCGCCACGGACTTTGTAGCCTCGGAGCGTGTTGTGGGATCACTGGCCGTAAAATCCAAGCCCGTCGCCTTTTCTGGCATGGGCATGTCACTCGAGCCCAACAACGTTCTGACCTTCCACGTGCTCATGGCGCCTGCCAGTGCGTACTCGGCCAATCCGGTCAAACCCATTACGAACAAGGTGGTCTCTAATGACCTGCTATTCGGCAACCAGATTGGTCTCGTGACTGCTGTGCAGGGGCGCAACAACGCCCGCATTATCTTTGCTGGTTCGCTTGACCTCTTCAGCGACAAATACTTCGATAATGAGATGTTTGCCAACGCTGAGCTTGCCGACGCTGTGAGCAAGTGGGGCTTTCAGGAGAGTGGTATGCTCCGCATGACCAACGTGAAGCATCACCGTGAGGACGGCTCGCAACCAGCAAAGATGCTGAGCGACGTGAACCGTGGCGACCAGCCGATAACGCTGTACCCTGATGCTGAGGTGGCACGTGACTCACTCGTGTACCGTGTGAAAGACAATCTCACATATTCTCTAGATCTGCATGAGCTTAAGGATGGGAAGTGGGGTCCATACAAGGCTGACGACGTGCAACTGGAGTTCGTCATGCTGGACCCTCACGTGCGTACGACGTTGATCCACGACAATGACGGGCATTTTTCTGTGACTTTTCAGGCGCCTGACGTGTATGGTATCTTCCTCTTCCGTGTGATGTACCGCCGTCTAGGCCTGTCAACAGTCTACACGACGACGCAGGTTTCGCTGCGTCCATTCAAACACGACGAATTTGAGCGCTTCATTCCTGCCGCTTACCCGTACTATGCCTCTGCCTTCTCGATGATGGCAGGTGTGTTCCTGTTCAGCGTCTACTTTCTGTTTTACGATGGCAAGCACTAAGGAATTGGGTGTAGGTTCTTGTTTGATAATAACGTGTTTGCTGAAGGGCAAGTGCTGCTAAATTTTCTGAATGCAATGCATGACACTTTTACTCGAGAACGTTTGAATTACATCTTGACAAGCAGGCTGGGTCATACTTTTTAAAGCTATTATACCACTCGTTTTGCACTGCAGAGATGGTGTAACATATCGAAACTACTACATTTGTAAGGAATATTCAAATTTGGTAATTACAGTAAGGACGTATTCGGCTCAATCTGCTTGCAGGTCTCACTTAGACCCCTAAGCCAATTATGGCTTTAGTGTTGCCGGTACAACAAGTGCGAGCGAGACTTGTGTGGGGCATTTGGCATCGTTGCTTTCGCTTTTCTTGCGCTAAAGTGTGAAACTTTGCTCGTTTTTGACGCTTTATGGGGCTCCTTTTGCAAGCGTCAGGATCCGACCCAGTAGCGTCCGAGTCCGTGGCAATCGTGGTAGCAAACGGCCGAGGGCGGGGGTCTTGAGATCGACGCGAACGCTTTAAACCCAAGATGTTGTTCTGCTTGGCTGTACTTGAGCACATATACACACGCTGTAGATCATTCAAAACTCCTTCCGCCTCACTTTGCTCCTCAGGGGTCACTTCAACATTACGCACATAAGTTGAACTCCTTAACTTCTTCGGAATGCGTATTTCAGCAATGCACTCACTTGCAAGCTTCTTGGAAATGCGCATGGGATTGCAGCATAGTCGCGATGACAAAAATGCACGAAGTGTAGTACCTTCTGCGATCTCCAACACCCCCTTTAAGAAGCAGTCAATAAGCGCCGCCGCGTACACCTCTTCATCATGGGACCACGGTCCACTGCGCTGGAAGAAGCACACAAAACTGTCGCTAGTCGTACTGGCCACATTTGCGGTCCCTTTACTAGAACCACCAGCCGTGCTACTTTTGCGCTCACGCTTTATGTGCGATGCGATCGGACAATGAGCACTTTTGTGCGCTTCCTCACGGGCTAGTCGTAGCTCAGTAATGCGACTTTCCATTTCGAATACCTCTTCAGAGAAATGATTGTCATTCGAGCTACCCGGTAAGGCATCTCCTGTTGCCTTGCGTACATATCGGATATGGCCAACGTTATTCGGAAACTTGTGCTCACCTACGCGCCGCGGCGCTAGTTTCATTGATAGCTGCATCGGTGTACACCCTAGCTGCTGGCATAAGTAACGCACAAGCGTCGTTCCCTCGGGTAGATCCAGCGAGCCATCCATAAAGAACTCGAACATGGTGGTGACAAACTCTTCTTCTTCAGGGGACTCAAAACCCGTACGGATGATCCTTGGAATGCCACGTTTGGGCACGAACTCTAATTTCTTCTTGTGATTACGTTGTGTAAACTTGTTGAGACAACGACAATTACCGTCACCTTTACTTTCTTCTTGCACTGCTAACAGTCTTGGCTGTGAGGGAGCGTGACCCTCGCCGCCGTCTTCATTGTAAACGTTGTTCCATAGTTCGGAGTTGAGACTGGCGCGCCAAAGCCTTTCTAGCTCTTGATTTATTTCTTGGCGTTGCTGATCGCTTGGAGGAGGATTAGCAGCAACAAATATCGAGGCACCAATTTTCCTCTGAATTTTCTGGCCTGCCAACGATCCCGTGCTAAGCTTCATCGAGACACGACGTCTGTTGCACCGGAGCTTTTCTGCGACAAACTTGCGGAGAGTTGAACCTTCCGGTAAGTCTAAGAGCCCTTCCAAGAAGTACGCAACAAGTGCTGCGGCGTACTTTTCTTCAGCGCAAGACCACACACCACTACGCAGGTGTTGGGACGCATCGTCTTTGTGAGACGACAAAGTCTTTGGAAGGTGATGCTTGATAATGGCATCTGCTTGGACTAATAGATCTAGTTTGGACACGCTGTCCGTATGGAACTGTTGCCGCTGACCACGTGCGTTTTCAATTTCCATTCCATCTTCACGAGCAGCTACCACTTGAACTGTGTTGTCTGGACAAGCGATGGACTGCGCATGGATGTTGTCCCCTTCCTCATGTTTGTGCGTAGTGACGTACTGTACGCCACCGTTGCCACGAATGTCGTGCTGAGCGTTCTTGTAGGACTCACCACGCAGCTGTCGAAAGTCCTGCAGGATTGCCACGGCGCATTGGAGCTCATCAGACCGCCATTTGTGGTTGATCATGCGCAGAGTAGGACTCATTGCCGCGTGTTCCTCTTCCTCAAAGGCAGGGCTGAGTATCATAGAGAGATCCATTGACGTCGTGTCCTGCGTGGCGCCCCTCTGTAAGTGTCTGGTCAGGCTATCCTTTTTTTGGCTCTGTTTGAGGCTGCTAGGGAGAACTGGAACTGAAGGCTAGAGCAGAAAAGCGGAACAACCCACGAAATACAGTCTGTGTGGCGACACACAAAAACTCTACAGAGCAGTTATAGTTGTTCGTCCGTGTGTCACGTCACTCTTTGTATCGAAATTTGTATGATGTTGTCACTCTGGTGCAACCTGCACATATTCTTAGATTTTTATGACGTTGCCACCTTGCAAACAAAACATACTTCAATTCTCTTCGCAAAGAAAAATACGACAAAAGATTCAAAAATGATAGATGTAGTGACACTTATTGCATGTATTGACACTAAGCATGATGGAGGTTTCAAAGCGCTAAGAGAACGCAGCAAAAGGTCGGCAACATCGCGGTTAGGGTCAGAAGCCACGTTTGTCGCGGTACACTTTGGCTGCAAGGCAAGTCTCTAGCGATGCCAAGAAGTACTACTTCATATTATCAATCAAACATTCGATTACTTTCGTCGCTTTCGTGGTATAACCAATGCGACTGCTTTTGATTCACTTCTTGAACATGTTTTGCGATCGAGTCGAGTGTCCCAAAAACCCCGGCAAATCCATGTGTTTGCCACAGCGACGCACCCGGAGTCTGCGGCCTGCTTAAACATGCACACTGGCGCTGCTATCACTGTTTATCGCACATGTTACAAAGGTGGATGCCTTGGACTGATCGAATGCTTGATGCAGTCCTGGTTTTGCAATAGAAACTCTCGCACATATGGATGAAGCCATAAAACTGTCCTGCAAGTACTGCAACTGGTTCATCAACTCCGCTGCACTATTAGTTCTCGATCTAGCTATGAGCACGTATTGATCGCAGCGTGACTATGAAGGTGGTGCAGTTGATATTAGATATTGAGGGCAGCGGCTATCGTTTGTGTTGTTATAAATTTTGCGGGGATGATTAACAAAAGTTTCATCGCTTGCGGCGAGTACAGTAAGCATTCCTCCTTAATATTTTGACATGTCACAGGGGTAGGAAACAAATCCTTAATGACCGTCACACTTGCACTGCCTCGCATCTTAGCGCAGTGAACTGGCGTTTCCTACTCAAAGTGTCAGTAGGCCAACTCTAACTATCGCCGTTGGCAATGTAGACACATACAGACAGTCGATCTCCGAAAGGCTTCACGAGCTTGATTCTTTTGTCCAGGAAAAAGCAAGTTATTGGACGTGAGCTTAGAAAGATACAAGTATCCGAACTTTATCTCAATTATTTGCATACATGGACTTGCTTCGCTTCTCTTTCATCGCTATTACCCTTTACCCCACCCCACGTAAGTGCGAAAAGCTTTGAATTTGGATCAAATGCAAAGAAAAGCTGACCAACTTCCTGCAGAGAAGACAGGCAATTTGACAACAATGGTCTTCTCAGCTTGAGAAAAGTGCCGTTTTGCGAGTAATTCAAGCCTCAAATGAAGTCTTGCGTCGCCGGCACGCATAACTATTGCTAAGCAGTGAGTCACAACCAAATGTGTTCAAAAAGTTAAGAGCAACAATGGGGGTGAATTGCAACTTCTTACGCAATATCCTATTTTAAAAGCAAATACGACATCAGTAAGCCCAGCTAAACAAAGATGTATACCTTGATTTTGTTCCTTTCGTCCCCATTGAACCACATATGCGATAATAATACTGGCTAGACCACCTTATATCATCCCATCTTGCGCTCTAAGCTCCCCTCGTTTGCACCGGCAAGAAGATAAAGCTGCTACCACGCAGTAGTTTCAATCATGAACGGCGGTTCAAGACACTGACTAGCTTAACATAACGATCGCTCGCAAAAGCGCTAGCTTTTCGTAATGCTGCGCATGCGTTGTTCGGGTGATCGATGTGCTGGAACTTTTCTCTTTACCATCACCACGACAGACAGGCCCAATGACACATTCCCGGTTGAAAGCCTAATTAGTAACGGGTTCTGGCTTTGCCTTGACGTTTCTAGTTCTTGTCACGACCACACTATACTTATATATTCCCAGCTTTTTATAAATTTGAGGACCAGCGAGGAAATAAATAATCTTACATGTTCTGTGCATTCCTTCTGTTTACTCTGAAAGAAAAAAATGACTCCAATAGAAGAGCTATTGCAAGAACGTTGATCATGCGCTCGTTTCAAAACTTGAGCGTTTCAGCACTGACTTCATCAAACACCATCTAATAACTTCTTCAGCTAACGTAAAGAACAAATTCTACTTATTGAAGAAACAAACCGCTAGTATCTCGATATATTAATTTTGCACATGCAGGACGCAAGCTTTAGCAAAAAACGCAGCAAGATCGAGACCACCACATCAAAGAATGGAAACTAGAGTTTCAAACGACAAAAAGTTGCAAGCACCATGATGTATTGCACCGATAATCAGCCTTATCCATATTGCATCGACTACAGTTGGTCGACTCCTATAATTTAGCGGGGGCGCCTTTACTGCTTCAATTTAGCGACTTGCACTGACGACAGGGCAGGCAACGTGCCGCGTTGCCTCGTAAACGCGGGTGTACTGATGAAGCAATTTACAAAACCGGACCACTTGTGTTGTAAATGTAAGAAGGAATAATTGTACTTAGTCAAGTAAAGGTCGATCAATATATGACTTTCCACCCTACTGATAACATATCTAACTACAATATGTATGTTGGCAAGAAAAGAGTTAATCTAAAATTTGCAAAATGCAACGTACAGTTATATCAAGGTCCTTAATGCGCTTTCTTTATCTACGCTAAGACTATTGGATTCTTTCGACTCTTCACTAGTAACTGCTACATTGCAAATTACTAACTGTATGGCCACGCATTACTATTCGCTACCTAGCACATTGCCAGTCGTCCAAACATATATTATAGTCACCTCTTGCTGGCCAAGGCGCTTCTTCGTCAACACGTCCACTCAACTCGGCAACTGTTGGTGCGTTGCTCCCAGCTTACCGCGCAGTGAGTCAAACTGTGAAGCCAGGATTGGCTTGATCACCATGTCTACTTTCATGTCCTTTGTTGGGCAATATTGAAGCACCACATGTCCATTTTCAATCTTCTTTCACACAATGTGATAGTGAATGTCGGGGGTCCCTCCTCACACAGTGAGTTGTTAAGGTTCTCATCATGCAATTTTGAAAACTCACTCCACCAAACTTCCTTATTGAAGAATCAACAAATGCTTAAGTGATGCTGACAGCATAAATCGCTTTTTCTCATTACAATAACTGCTTTGGTCGCTTTTGGTCGTTGAGCTCACTTAATGATCTCTCAAAAGCTTAAGTTTACCTATTCCAAACAAGTCGGGAGAACTCCAAGTGTCCTCAAAGTTCAATGCAAAATTCGCCGTCTCATCAACTGTATCGGAGTTACACAAAGCTGTGTATTTTACATACACACCTGCCACACCATTGTGGTGTTGGCTGTGGCAGTTCGTTAGTATTAACCTTGTGTTTGGCCTACCGCGTGATGCGGCAGGCAACACTGGAATTGTGGTCTTTGTTGACCGATTGAGCAAGATGGCTCATTTAGCCGACTCCATTGATGGAAAAGGAACAGCTAATCGATTCATGGATCGTGTGTTTCGACAACACGGATCGCCTGTGGCAATCATCTCGGATAGAGACCCCGTTTTACGGGTAAGTTTTGGATGTCAATCTTTAAAGTGCTCGGCACTCGACTGGACATGTCCACGGCGGATCACCGCAGATCGATGGTCAGATAGAACGCTTCAACCGCGTTTATGGCGATATGCTTCGCAACGTTTGTGCTGAAACATCCAAGCAATGGATCGCGATGCTCTTTCTGGTAGAGTTTGCGTTGAACAACGCGATTCATGCCTCGACAGGCTTCACCTCATTTTATGTGAATAGATTGGTCAACCCTCGCGTTTCTTTAACGCTACCCCCTGCTGCATCAGGGCGTCGTGGGGGAGAGATAGCCGAAGGCTTGACTTATATCAGCCCTGTTGCGATGCGCAAGAAGGGAGAATCGTTTCTTAAACGCATTTTGACGTATTACGTCGCGTCAAAGACGCTATGGCTAAAAGCCAAGATGTTCAGAAGAAACAAGCAGGTACCAAAGGCAGAAAGAACGAACATGAGTTCAAAGTGGTAGATTTGGTTGTATTAAACGCTAGAAATTCACCGACACGCGCGGTGTCTGCGGTATATAAAACCAAACTGCGTCCACGCTTCATTGAACCTTTCAAGTTCATAAGCAAGAAAGGCTTAGTCTATACGCTGAACCTTCCGAAGAAGATGAGAACACATCCTGTGTTCTATGTGGGCTTGCTGAAGCCATATCTCAACCCAGCCTTGGTGGACTTCGAAGGGTTGTCCTCGAATCCCCGGCCGAAAGGTGCGGGTAGTACGGCACCGGAGGTTCATATGTACGCTGAAGGCGTACAGGAGGTCATGGATTGATGGATTACCGACCCTCGTCGACGCTTAGTGATGAGCTGGGTCATCAACAGTTTTTCACGTCGAGCGTCTCTTGGCGCGACGTCTTCACCAGGTTCACACCTAGTACCTGGTGAAGTGGAGGGGATACCCCCAGTCTTATGACTCGTGGTAGTACGAGGTACCCCTGCGGCAAGACTGCCTGGAAGTCGCTGAAGCTTTGATCGGGAAGATCAGAGGCGGCGACAACACTCGCCGGATGCTTCCTAGCAATAAGTGCTGTGGAAGCAAGGTCAGTAGTTAGGCTTCACTTCTGACCTTCTTGGGAAGCAGTTGCCGGTACCTCACTCGCGTGAAAAGTACTATTATCTGCTTCAAAGGCAAAAATTACGCGTATATGGCTTTGTCTTTATGATATGCAAGGCGTAAAGACTTGGGGCGCTCGAAGGACAAGTGGTTATAGCGCTTTATGGCTCAATGAGCATGTGCTGGGCATTTCGGTGCACTAAAATAAGCGTGAAACACTTAACTCCTATATAAGCACGCGTTAATCATAATGAAGCTTTATAAGCAAGTTTACGACACTTTGAGGCTTTATATGAGCAAGTGGTAAACAATGTTGTGCTTTATAAGCAAAAGTAACACAGTGGGGCTTTATATAAGCAAGTGTGAAACACTATGAAGCTTTGTCAGAAGTATATAACACTTTCGGATTACATAAGCAAATAGTAATCACTCAATGGCTTTGTAGAAGCAATTGTCCAACACTTAGGTGCGTTATAAGCATGTGCTCAACATTTTGATGCTTTATAAGCGATTGTTAGACACTTGGTGCTTTAAAATCAAGTGTTACACATGTAAATGCTTGATAAGCTAGTGTCATACACGGTGCCTTATAAGAAATTGTTAAGCAACAATGTGCTTTGTAAGCAAGTGCTGAATACTGAGGTGCTTGATAAGCTAGTGTCATACCCTATGGTGCTTATACTCTAGTTATTAGACATAAATGTGCATTGTTAGCCAGTGTTACACACTCAGGTATTTTGTGGGCAAGTATTAACCGCTTGTATGCTCAGACGCTTTGAAGCAAGTGTTTAGAATACTAGAATGCGTTAATAGGAAGCGCCAGGCACTTCATGCTGTATAAGGAAGTGTTCGTAAACTCTTCTAAGTTCAATATATTAATTAAGTGTTTGTAAGCCATAACCGGTTTAGTACCAAGTGCTAAGCACTTAACGCCTATCAGCAAGTGTCGTAACACTAAATGCTTTAGCGTAAGTGCAATGCATTGTTTGCTCAAGGAGCATGTGTCGAAGCACTAGGGTGCATAAAAAGCGTGAGTGCAAAGCACAGATACTCAATGAGCGCGTGTCGTAACACTAAGGCTTTAATTGCGAGTGCGAGGCTCTTTTTGCGAGGCAAGCAAAATGGGACGAAAATGAAATCGAAAGAACTCCACATAAGTTCGAGAATTGATAGTACTTGGTTCCCACGGATTGGTGGGGAGGGTGTAACGGCGTTACACAAAGGTGTGAATTTTACATACACACCTGAGATTTTAAAAACACATATTGCATCGGTGCGCGGGTCAAAATCTGTGTCTCCTGCAAGTGCTACAACAGAGCTTTGTAACACTAAGAATTTTCTTAAGTTGCAAGTTTGTCGCAGATGGGACTTGTGCAACACATACATACAGCCGTAAGCTTGGCCCAACTATTGGAACCTCGAAGAACGCCTTGTTACTTGGCTTCAGAAAGGTCCGATGATAGCTCTATTACCCAGAGGAATAGCCTTACGGCTCAGGTGTTTATTGACTACGGGTACTACCAAGGAGCTGGGCTGATATGGCCCTTTTTAAGAGGAAGACAAGACACAAAGAGTGAAAAGCTTACTAAGGTTAGAGGACCATTCAGATTCTCAGTTGGGGAGCTTTACGAGATGACTGACTTTCGATTATGCCTTTACAAAGAGCGATTCTTACACGGTACAGCCACTAGTTGCAATTGTACTTCAACATCCGTATGTAAGCTAAGCTTTACGGTAATAGTATTTTGAAGCTTGTGTGTGTACTTTTGTTCTATACCGTAACCTTGTAACCGCAATGTCGCGCTCGATTTATATCGTCTACATTTGCGGTCGCGTCAACCATTGCTTCAAAGCTATTGGTGTTGCATCCTTTTGCAAGAACTAAAGGTTATTTTAAGAGCGGAGCCTTTGCAGCGCTTGAGCAGCTTGATGATAAAGGTTATTCTAAAAAGGCATCGGCTAAGACCAAGCATATTGATGTGCGCATCACCTTTGTTTGTGCATTCAATATTAGACGATTTTAAAACCCTATATATCGCAAGACAGCGATTATACCTGCGAAGCTGCTAAAGAAGGCATTGGTTGCCGAATATAGAAGTTATCGGGCTAAACAAATTTGTCAAATGTCGAGAATAATGAAGCAAGGGCAAAGTGTTTTGTTATGAACACCTGGCGACGAGAAGAAGTATTGAATTGCAAGCTCTCAGATGGTGGATTAATAGAATGGTACGGGTATCGATTTTTGCTTTTTTTGAAGTATGCTTGAAGCATCTATGGCTGTACATTGTTTATATATCCTAAGACACCGACTTGAGGCTAGCTAGGATATAAAGAAACTAACAACACTCTTCTCTTTGCACTCAAGTGTGTAAGATTTGGTTGTTTTTGTTTTTTTTAATTTATGTCAGCTTGTAATATATGCGGTTAGCTAATGCATAGTAGAAACATACGTTGTAGGTCACGCATTTCAAGATGATCACTATACATCATCTTGACCGTCGTAAACGCATTTTGTAGCACAGATGATAGTACAACACACTTCACATGCTTAGAAGTCACAGGGTATTGCGACTTCAAACTGTTGCAATCTCTTTTTGCCAAGACCTTTATCGATACGTTGGTTTCTAGCTTACATCTTAACAGTTATGCAGTTTTTGTTTCAGTGACTTAACATTTTCGTTTCTTTATGATATGTAGCATATGCTGAACATTCCAAGACGTAACAATAATCTGATGGTCTTCGTATTGAGCGTGGTGTGGCATACATAATCGCTCCACAAACCACTCTTTTTTCTCCCTTCTTACTTAGCCAGTCTTCCACTCTATATATATATCCGATACATTCATTCATTAATCAGCAGTAGTTATGGTACGTGGTAAAAAGATTGGCTTAGGCGAGTTCTTGGGTGACCAAGCAGCAGCTTACATTCCTGAGGCAGCATTACCCTCCGGTCCACGTGCTCGTGCCGATGATGAGGATGGAAATTATCGTGGAGGCCGTGGCGGCGACCGTTTCGGTGGAGATCGATATGCAGAGCGCGAGCAGTCGCGCAGCGATCAATCCGACCAATGGCGGGGAGATCGTGGTGGACGTGGAGGAGAAAATGAACGTGGAGGAGGTAGTGATCGTTTTGGACGTAATGAGGCAAGTGGTTGGAATTGGCGCGGTGGTGGTGATCGCTTGAGCGGCCCTTCGCGCTATGACCGTCCGTTGCGCGATGATTTTCAAGCTGAGGAGCGACCGGCGCACATGCGTTTAAACCTTGCACGACGTGGTGAAAGCTCGAGTGAAGCACGTAATAATAGCGGTGGTGATAAATGGTCAGGCGCCTTTGGTGGAGGCAGTAGCGGTCGCTTTGGACGCGACGATCGAGGTGGAGACCGCTTTGGACGTGACGATCGCGATGCCGACCGGTTTGGGCGTGAAGATCGGGGTGGAGACCGGTTTGATGGTGGAAGTCGTGCAACTGGACGGTTTGCTCGAAGTGCAGATGATGACGTCTCGTCGTCGATTTCAAATATGCGCGTAAGCGCCCCGCAGGAACAAACACCATCAGTGCAAATACCGGACAAGAAAGTGCGTGCACAGCAGAAACGTGAGGAGCGCAAGAAAAGAGCTGAGGAGGAACGATTGGCTGCTGAGGAGGCCAAGCGCGTGGCTGCTAAGGAGAAACAGCAGGCAGAGGAGGTTGCGGCTAAGAAGGCTGACATCGATCGAGAGACAATGAAGCAAGTTCTTGCTAGCGGCAAGAAGGGCGAGGAACTGGCGGCTATTGCTAAGGACATCTTTGCTAAGAATGGACGTCCGTGCGGTGCTGTACTCTTTGAAGCCGTGACGGCGGTGGCAGAAGACGTTGCCAAGTCGAGCGCTAACTGGATTGCCATGCCCGCGTACGGTGAATTGCTAAAGCTCGGAATGGAAGAGTCGGACAAGAAGAATCAAATAGAGGCATTGTACGCCTTGCAGGTCTTCCTGAATACGTACGACTTTCCCAAGGGTTTGCTCGAGAAATGTTTTATGGCACTGTACAGTCTTGACATCATTGATGAATCTGGTTTCTTTGAATACAAGTATGATGTGGACCGAGACGTTCCTGGTCGTATGAAGGCTATTGTTCAGACTTCGACGTGGCTCACGTGGCTTGAGACGCCAGAAGAGGAAAGCGATGAGGGGGACGAGGAATAGATTCTATATGCGTGTTAAAGATGGACACTTACATACGTGCGGCAAAAAGTTCTGGCTGCTCTAATCATACTTGGCTGCTACGGCTGAGGTGGTTTCCATCTTGCTGCGCTCGATGTCCATGTGGACATTTATGTCTAAGATACAACTTTGAATGAAAATGTGCATTGATCCTACATCTCTTTTCTTGACACGTCTACGAGCTAAGAATCCCGCGCAGTGACGGACGTTACCATGTCCTGAATCGTGGACATAGGTGGCCGGTATATCTCCGGTAGCAACTTTCGTTGCAGTGAGTTGAACGAGTACTTAAAACGGCCGACATTCTTCTTGGCAATGTGGATGCGGACACCAAACTCTCGCATCATATTGGCCACTTGCTTCACTTCTTCGAGCGGCCCGTACTCTGTAGTGCTTCCTGATTCAATCTCTTGGAGCACGTGGCGTTTCCGTTGGACCAATAGCCTAGCCTGTTCAAGTGTTGTGCTCATCGCCGTCCGATCTTTGCCGGACTTGCAATACGTGACCCGGCCGCCATTGAGACTACGCACAGCATCGGCGGCATGCAGCAATATACACGTATTTTTGGAGGCAGAATTTTCGCTCTCCACGCTCATGCGCAAGTTACGCAAGATCTCGTCGGGGTGAGAGCCTACACTCACTTCGGACATCCCAATGCCACACATTTCAGTAAGACGATTGTAATATACTGACATGGTGCAAAAGCTCGTGCTGTTAATTTTGTGCTGAATTGATACTCCTGAATGTCCCACCATGTTCGCTAAACTCTGCATTTCATTAATACCTTGCGTAAATAACACCGCCGTGACACTTATTAATCCACCAAGCCTTAAAACTTCGGGAAGTAGCGAAAACTGAACCGAAGGGACTACGACTCTAATAATGTAGCCCACGTCCTCTTGCTCTTCAATCAACACTTCCATGGCAGCTCCCTCACAGAGCTGAAACGAAAACGTCTCTAAACATTTGATGGCAACCCAAGCGTCAGAAAGCATGTACAATTCCTTTCCGTGCGACGAGATGAGGCTCTCCCATCCGATTAAAAAACCGACCTTTGCCATTTGATCCAGAACCTTTTCATTCCGCTCCTGGAGGCATAAATCTAGCTCCGCCATGAAGCAGGTGACAAGACTACTTACAGATTGAGAAACAGCTACACTCTTTCTCAAATAGTATTCAGCACGCAGCATTTCCAGACGACATAAAATTCGGACAGCATAGTGCATGGAAGTTGTTGCGTCAACACCCTCTGTTAGCTCGATACAAAGGGAAGGGTATTTTGCATCTACAACAGTTTTCTCGTTGCTCTTCTTCTTCTGTAACTGCCGAGAGCTCTTCTTGTTTGCAAATCTATGGCTTGACAGTGCCCTAGCTCGAGCTGTTGCGGCTTTACGAGCCATTATCGAGTACTTCGAGGCCTTTTTCTTTTGTACAGGTTTGATTGGGGTTTCAGAGGCAGATATAGGGCTACTTAAATCACACAAATCAGGCCCATCTGAAAGACGCACATCATCCGAAGGAGCACCGCTTCCGGTGCTACGAACGTCGTCTTCGACTTCCACCTCGCTTTCATCTTCACACGGAGGGTAGAAAAAGCCAGTCAAGTCTTCCCGAATAAAACTGTTGTCGTCACTGTCCGCACCAACCTTTAGTAGCGGGGCGCTTTTCTCTAGAATAGATTCGAAGTTGTGCATCTCAAGCTCCATTTCCCGCAAACCGCAATCACTAAAACCCCTCGCATGTGCAGTCGGAGCACCACAAGTTACAGTTGCATGTGTTTCTGGACCCATCATGCGTTCTTGTATCGATGAAGAACCCCGCGTAACAGATAATGCACCACAATCGTCTAAACCAAGCAAATCTTTAGTTGCTGTTTGTGCATCCATTTGCGGGTACTGTACAGACTGAGCACCCCCGAAGTAACGAAAGATGCGTAAATATGATACGTGCAAGTTTGTCGGTATCGCTTGAATGTCAGCATGCTTTTTGTGCAAACTTGACTTGAAAGTTTTCTTCTCTTCAACCATGTGTTCAGTTAGCCGACACATATCGGTGATCTCAGCTACCTGTTTCCGAAGATTGAGTACATGCGGATATAAGAAATTCAAAGGAATCTCGCTCTCAAGAATACTATCACCAGGTGGAGGCGAGCAGTCAGCAACACGCCTATATCTTCTTGGAAGAACTGAAGATGGTTCTGGTACATGATCCAAAAGGTCATCGCTCGGAGGCTCCAGAGGGTTTGCCAGTAAAATATTAATGCGAAGTTGAATTTGTCCAAATATCTCATCGGTCAAAGGTGATCGGACATCAAACCAGTCAACAAGAGTCAAGGATGTCACAATTTGGCATGCTTTCATCTCGTAATTACCACCTGTGTTGCCTTCAGTACCGTCATCATCGTCAAATACAGTTTTATCTTCTACTACCATGACTTCTCGAACGCTTTGCAATGGAATCATCACTTCACCAATCAAATCGTTTTCAATACCACAGAGGTAACCATAATGCTCATTAAATACTTGAAAACGCAACCATCCTGTCAATGGCGGGCCAGGCACATTTGATCGATAAAACACAAATTCCTTCAGCGCATTTACGGGAGACACAACTACGCGGCTCTTCATTGTCTGCGACACATAAAACTTAGTGTTCGGCTTACCATGTGGGCATTTAGTGCCAGCAAACTTATTTGTTGACCACACGGGATTAGGCGAATCATACTCTGTGTTAGTTTTTCCTACAGTGTACTCGTGGTTTCCATGCACGCCATCTTCAAACTTAACCACGACGAAAGGATGAACACTATGGATAGTTTCACCTCCAGCGTCCGTGGTGTCAGGGTCATGGTTACCAAATGAAGATGATCCGTTATTTCCCCATTTTCCAGATTTCATTCGATTAACGAATCCTCCTCGTCCTCCAGCCATTCCTATTGTAAAGCTTGATGAACGCGACGAGCGTACATTCAGGTCTGTTATCATTTCAGCTTCGGCAGTCGCTGCGGCCGCAGTGGTACGTGATCTTATCTTCAATCCACGTCCACATACAACTTGAACTCGAAATACGTCATATCCAAAGCTAAGCGCCTCTGCGTCGTTAAAAAAGTAACGGTGCTTTTTGCGAGTGTAATTGTAGCGCAATTTCCAGATTTTGTACAACTGCAACAATTCACGCTGGCACAGCCGCAGCAATTGCAACGGGATCTTGACACTAAAGTCTACTTCAGCCGCTTCTTCGACGACCAGTTTTGCATTCGCAACTTGCATCTCTACGTGCTTTTCTTTCATCAACGGGTAAAAGACAAAAATTTTACACAAATTGTGGTGTGCCGCAAAGAGTGGATGTTGCTGCTGCTGAATGTTAGCAAATCGCAGTGTGACCGTTGCTCCATCCAGCACTCTTGAATGCACTGGCAGCGTCATTTGTTGCTTATAGTTTCCGTTCGTAGCTACAGCATACATTTCCCGAAATGATGTCAAGGCATAGCCAAACAATTGACTGTTTCGATTCGATGACGTGCCTTCATCCGGGATCATGACCATAATTTGAACATGTCGATCGTATTCTGCCAAATTATTGCATTCAGTACTAAATCCCACTGAAAATCGAGGATTACGACTTTTATGACGTTCACTCCAATAACTTTGAACACTCTTTGGTACGATTAATCCATCACTTGGAAGCGTTCTTTTGTCCGTAATTCCATCAGTAAAGTCTCCAAAAGTACTGTCCATCTCGTGTGTCATTTTACTGTTTAAAAATACTGGGGCAGCACTTAGATGGATAGAATCATCTGCTTGAAGATCAGCAATTGGTGTCTCTTGAAAGACACGAACTTCCACATTGACTTCTGTTGGGGGTTTAGCTCGCGGTGACTTGGTACTGTTCATAGTCGTAGCATTACTCAACATATTAAATGCACCACGTACAAACGTCTGCGCTGAGCGCGTAGATGGAACGAGTGAGTGACCGTCTACACCACAGCATGAGATGAAAAAATGCAGCGATTTCCGCTCTGTCTTGACGTCGCTTGGGGAGGTCTCAATGGGAAAGGATGGCATAGCTAAAGGTGACACAGTGCATGACTGTATGTTATCAAAAGAAGATACACATGGACTTGCTGGTGCCGGAGTTAGAGGAAAGGATGCTTCATGATCGTCAAAGACCATGAGATTAGGACTTGGTGGAGTCGCCATGGCAAAAAACGAGTGCGGAACGGAATGATGGTCGTCTCAGTTAATGTGACGTACATAATATTACGACGATACTGAAAATGACACAGTAGACTAACAAATAGGAATGTCACATCAACTTACGGCGTGTACTCCATTACTAGTAAAGTATAAGTGAAAGTATTGGCGTTTCCTTTCAAGGGTGTTTCTACTACAATAGCCTGGTGCTACGCTGTCGCACATCAAAAGCTGCTAGAAACGTGAATCGCGTCATCGACCAACAGACAGGGAATTCAGAAAGAGTGCGGCATACGATTGGGTAAGTTACCTTAATCCACTGCAACGAGATCACCAGTAATTACTGCTTGAATTTATGGATTCTTCAGCGCAATTAATTCTACAGGCTACAGCTTACGTCTTTAATCTCATTTTAGCCAGATAATAAATTGAAATAATGACTGCTTCGTGCATGTAAATCAGGATGTGTCATGTTGCATCCTAATGATCGGACAGAGCTTTGCTTTCAAGCCTTACCATTTATCTCTTGCGACGGAGTGGGCGCAAGCACGTGAGTTTGTGTTCAATCTGAAGTCTTAAGCTTTCCATATACACTACAAACCACCAATTAACAGAAAACGTTGAATAAGTATCATATTTAAATACACGTAAAGCAAAGTTTAGGCTTGTTTTATAAAGTAGACTTAACTATGTTGATAATTTTAAAGTGATAGCGTGGCGATCCAAGCACAACAATGAAAGTTAAAGAGTTGAATATGTTGCTTGGTCGACGCGATCTATCTTCGTGTTAGTATTTGGTATCTGTTACGCGTCGGCGATCTAGCGCGCGGCTGCAACCGCTACTTGTAACGGGGTTACACAAAGGTGTGAAATGTACATACACACCTCCTCACAAATGTGTTGCTACTTTACATTAGAAGGTTCGATGTACCGTATCTAAGGTACGAAGGTCCACTTCAGAGAGCCATGTGGTCACTATACTTGAGTATAGTAACTATACATGTTTACATAGCAATAGGCTACAGGACCAGAAAATAGTGACTAGCACTAAGTATAGAGTAGGTGCTTCTATATTTAGTGTTAGAAGATAAACATAGATATAAATCAGTTTCAAACCTCTATAAGCATCACTGCTAAAGCGTTCTCTACCTCGAAAGACAGGAAGTAGTATTCTTAAATCTAGTCCCTTTGAGACACGGTTGTGACAACCGATAGTCACAAGCTTACGAACTAGCCTAGGAGGGTTAAACATCCTATGACGTAGAAGCTCTCTGAGCTTGTCTTCCTCTGCACATAGTGCATAAGTAGCTTTGTTACAGTATTTGACTACTTCTTCTCACACAGTCATACGTAGCTTTGCTACAGTAGTCTGACAACTTTTTCTGCACATAGTGCATAAGTAGCGTAGCTACAGTAGCTTGGCTACACCTGGTCGCACTACTAGTCAATCCCGCACATGGTTTTGCGACTACTTCTCTGTGTGAGAATGGACATCGAAGAGATGTCAGCGATTGGCCTGTCGCAGGTACAACAGGAATGGTTGCAGATGCTGCTTCCTATCCTTGGCCCTAAATGCGTGAAGTAGCTTATCGCCGAGGATAAAGAAGAGGTTAACAAGCGTATTCATATGCTTGAAGAATACCATAAAGCTCTAGTCGAGCATGTAAAGGCACAAACGCCTTCTTCTGCGCCTTCGCCCATGGCGACTATGGCGCAAGAAGTGGTCCGCAGACCGAAATCCGTACAAATGGAAGTCGATAAGTTCGACGGCAAAGAAGGTGACAACCTTATGCTTTGGCTCCGACAGGTTAAATCAGCTATGTTTATAGCCGACATCACCTATGAGTCGTACCGTGTGGGCTTTGCCACGGACAAGTGTGGTGGTTTAGCCAAACAGTGGGCATTCACATGTGGTGCATCATTGCAAGATGCTTCTCCCACATGGGCCGATCCGAAAGTTCAGATGACCCGGCAGTATACACCGTCAAATCAAGCACACCGTAATTGGTCGCAGTTTTTGGCGTGTCGCCAAGGTAAGCGTGAGCTTGCGGCATATGTACGAGAGTTGAGATCACCCATTGCTGCCATGGTAATAGACCCTATGCCTAAGGCAGTGAGTGACACGTCACGGTCTTCATGAAGGGCCTCCGAGTTGGCGTTGCCAGAACGGAAGTCTTCCGGGTAAACCCGTCCTCATTCGAGGAAGCTGTTGGAGTGGCATGGAATGCCGAGACCAACTTTAAGTCCGCTAGGCCTGCCACTTATAAGTACCCGTCTGATGGGTCTGTTTTCATGGACTGTACTCAAGTGGAAAAAAAGAAGCTGAGCTTCATGCTGCGGAGCAGCAAATTGTGCGCTGATGTTATATCTGCAAGAGCACAGGCCATTTGATGGCAAAATGCCTTGCAAGAAAGGCATATTTGGCCTCGAAGGGCCGACGACCCATGGGCAAACACTCTGGTTTGCCGCGGGGAAACGGCGTAACCCAGTAGGCGCGGGCCGCCATAATGGGGAAGAACTGAGCTTTGTTGAACATACAGGAGGTAGAGTAAACAGGGACCAGCCCCAAAGAGACCCGAACTCTCTAAAACGGAACGAGAATACAAGCCAGGCTTGCTAGTCGTCGAAGGGACGATTAAGGGCTAGGATAAGCCATGGATCATTTTGATCGATTCGGAGGCATCAGGCAATTTTGGGGGCCGTGCCACCATGGAAGGTATTCAGCAGTATGCTGAAGCGATTAGAGCGCGTAAGAGTGACACAGTCACAGTTTGCTTAGCGACACTTCGCGTGTTACGGCTGGACTATAACAGCATAGAACGCTGTTTGGTCTTAAATCTGGATGCAAGGTATGACCTCATCCTAGGCATGGCATGGCTAGAACGTCATGAGCCATGGATTGACTGGAGGTCGAAGACCTTAGGCGCTACGCGCAATGCTCCTGGTGGCTATCGGAACGGTCTTCCTAGCCTTGTGTCGAAGCAATAAAGTCCAGGCGGTTTACACCCCTGAGACATCAAGGAAAAGGAAGGAAAAGGCCAGGATTGAGAACCTCCCCTGAAGAATTTGGTTATAAGTCCACCCTCGACCTAGTCGACCGAGTGCCACCTACCCGCCTACCATGTGAAGTATTTTCACTCGTGGCAAGCCAATTTCGACCTCTCTCGAGGCCGACATCACATCTCAACCAAGCCCTCCGAAGATTGCAACCCGCCAGCTGACGGGTACACAAGGTGAGAGAAGGTCTATACCGGCATCGGGGTACCCCTCCGACAGTCGGCAGTCTGGCACAGTGAGTGCTTGGGGTCTCATTACGCAGTTTTGAGATCTCACTCCACCACATCAGGATGTGTATTGATTTTTGGTTGGTGAACGACTTGACCCTACTCATGGTCTGCCCCATGCCTTTAATCAACGAATTTTGGAGGACCTGAATCAAGCATTGTGTACTGCTCCCTGGCATGGGAATTGTTTTTTTGGGTCTCGGTATGACCGAATAGGCGAGAAGGATCTCGACTTTTTCACCCTGCTGGGTTTTTAATTGCGGATGCCATTTGGACTCAAGAATGCGCCTCAGATGTATGAGAGACATTTAAATAATGTTTTTATGGGTTTTCATGTATCTCCTAAGGACTGTACAGAGGAGACTGAAGAATAGTTTGCGATGGAACCGGATTAAAGTCGGCTCCTCGATACTGGGTCGGCGGTCCTACGTAGATACATTCTGATACCGGCCGGGGCTCTGGAGAGTCATGAAATCCCACCTCTGCTAGGAAGCAAAAGCGCTTTTGGCGCGGATATTGGACCGAGTCGGTCACTATGTTGGATGTCGGAATATCCGACTTTGTAGACACTGTAAGTGTCAACTACAATAGTCCTGGGCGAAACCCAATGACTGTCGATAATGAGGATGAGATCCTACTAGATGGAACATACGACATGTATCATGAGAATGATGTTACATCATTAAACACCGTGAGTGGTGTTGGTGGCTGCAAGCCAAGATGTCAGGACATGAGTCCAAGTGACATGAGTGACAAGAAACTGACCCTGGATGGTCTGGTAAAGTCACAAATTGATCTTATTTTTGAGGAAAATGAGGTGAATGCACCTAACAACGAGGTACTGACCCTGGAGGGTCGAGTGAAGTCGTCAGTGGTTGTTGTCTTTGAGGACAATGAGGTGCATGCACCTAACAACGAAGTACCGACCCTGAAGGGCCGGTAAAGTCACCAATGGATGTTATCTTTGAAGAAAACGAGGTGTATGCACCTAACGACGAGGGACTGGCCCTGGAGGGTCGGTTTAGTCAAAAATGACGGTTGTCTTTGAGGACAACGAGGTGCAAACACCTCATGACGAGGCATTGACCGAATAGAGTGGGAGGCGGTCAGTAAACGAAGTGGTATTTGACACCTGTGGACGCGGATGCGTCGGATGCGGAGAGAATGCTTTAGCAGCGAAGACGAGTTCGTAAATTTTTCAGATGATGAGGCCACTGATTAAGAATGATTTTCTACAACGGATATAGATGATAATGACGAAGACACTGCGCCTGGGTCAAGCACCACACCCAAAATCCTTCGTTTGACCACGCAGTTAATAACCCAGCGCCTAAAAAAGTAAAATCGTTCTTAGACACGAAAAGACATGTCAGCATTTGCGCGGGCACCGTACGATCTTCACGCAGAGAATGTTGTATAATTAGTGGGAGAAATGCCAATAATGTTCAAGTCGGCGTTGGAATCTAGCAATGGGGTTCAGTGGAAGGATCCGTGCGACTCCTGAATTGACTCTCTCAACAAGAACAAGACGTGGCAGTTGGTACTATTGCCCAAGGGCGATGGGCTGTCGATCGATAGCTCGGATCAAGAAGAACCAGTCTGGTGAGATTTACCGTTTTTAAGGACGTCTGGTTGCCAAAGTATTCTCGTAGCAATACGGCATTGATTACGAGGAGACGTTTGGACCAGTGGCCAAGTATATGCCGATCAGAATTGGTGTACGTCTGGTAGCCAAGTACAATCTGGCCGTGCATCAGATGGAAGTCAAGATGGCTTTTTTTCAATGGATGAAGACATCTTCATTGTTCCACCAGACGGCTAAATTGATAATAACGCAGTAATTTTGTTTGCAAGTTGCAGCGGTCGCTTTCAACGATCGCCGCAAATGTGGGTTAAGACCATCGACGAATGTATGCGTCAGCTTAAATTCAAAAAGTGCGAGTCCGACCATTTTATCTACATCAAGCGTGATGACAAGCACATGATTCTTGTGGCGCTTTTGGTTGATTACCGGGACCATGTCAGAAGCAACGATAAGATACTGAAGGAAAACAAGTACACATCCGGTCAGAAATTTAAGATGACCGACATGGGTCACCTCAGATACTTTCTTGGCGTCAAATATGAATAGCTGTCGCACTAAAATAAGTCGTGACGCGCAATTCATGAATGATGCTTTACAGATGGAAGACGCTGCTCTAGCAACAAAGACGAGTTCGTAAATATCCCAGATGATGAGACCACTGATTAAGATTGATCTTCTACAACAGATAAAGTGCCTAGCACTTGCTTTGAAGCATTTCAGTGTTTTAAACACTTGCTTATAAGCGATTGAGCATATAAGTGTGTATAAACTTGCTCACAAAGCACCGTAATGTTAACACTAGCTTATAATGCATACTAGTGTCGAACCCTAGCTACAATGCACAAAGTGTATAACACTAGCTTATAATGCACCTAGGTGTTCAACACTTGCTTATAAAGCACATCTTCGCTTCACTTTAGCGTATCAGCACCATAATATCTAAAAGTAGCTTATAAAGCACCATAGTATCTAACAGTAGCGTATAAAGCACCATAGTGTATGACACTAGCTTATCAAGCACCTCAGTATTCAGCACTTGCTTATACAGCACATTTTTGCTAAACACTTGCTTATAAAGCACCTTCGTGTTCAACGCTCGCTTAAAGGGCACCTTCGTGTTCAGCACTTGCTTATAAAGCACTTAAATGTTTAACTTGTGCTTGTAACGCACCTTAGTGTTGAACACTTGCTTCTGTAAAGCCTTTAGGTGCTTAAAACACTTGCTTGTATAAACCCAAAGTGCTGTACACTTATGATAAAGCTTCATAGTGTTATTCACACTTGCTTATATAAAGCCCCACTGTGTTACTTTTGCTTATAAAGCACAACATTGTTTACCACTTGCTCATATAAAGCCTCAAAGTGTCGTAAACTTGCTTATAAAGCTTCATTATGATTAACGCGTGCTTATATGGAGTTAAGTGTTTCACGCTTATTTTAGTGCACCGAAATGCCCAGCACATGCTCATTGAGCCATAAAGCGCTATAACCACTTGTCTCTTCGAGCGCCCCAAGTCTTTACGCCTTGCATATCATAAAGACAAAGCCATATACGCGTAATTTTTGCCTTTGAAGCAGATAATAGTACTTTTCACGCGAGTGAGGTACCGGCAACTGCTTCCCAAGAAGGTCAGAAGTGAAGCCTAACTACTGACCTTGCTTCCACAGCACTTATTGCTAGGAAGCATCCGGCGAGTGTTGTCGCCGCCTCTGATCTTCCCGATCAAAGTCTTCAGCGACTTCCAGGCAGTCTTGCCGCAGGGGTACCTCGTACTACCACGAGTCATAAGACTGGGGGTATCCCCTCCACTTCACCAGGTACTAGGTGAACCTGGTGAAGACGTCGCGCCAAGAGACGCTCGACGTGAAAAACTGTTGATGACCCAGCTCATCACTAAGCGTCGACGAGGGTCGGTAATCCATCAATCCATGACCTCCTGTACGCCTTCAGCGTACATATGAACCTCCGGTGCCGTACTACCCGCACCTTTCGGCCGGGGATTCGAGGACAACCCTTCGAAGTCCACCAAGGCTGGGTTGAGATATGGCTTCAGCAAGCCCACATAGAACACAGGATGTGTTCTCATCTTCTTCGGAAGGTTCAGCGTATAGACTAAGCCTTTCTTGCTTATGAACTTGAAAGGTTCAATGAAGCGTGGACGCAGTTTAGTTTTATATACCGCAGACACCGCGCGTGTCGGTGAATTTCTAGCGTTTAATACAACCAAATCTACCACTTTGAACTCATGTTCGTTCTTTCTGCCTTTGGTACCTGCTTGTTTCTTCTGAACATCTTGGCTTTTAGCCATAGCGTCTTTGACGCGACGTAATACGTCAAAATGCGTTTAAGAAACGATTCTCCCTTCTTGCGCATCGCAACAGGGCTGATATAAGTCAAGCCTTCGGCTATCTCTCCCCCCACGACGCCCTGATGCAGCAGGGGGTAGCGTTAAAGAAACGCGAGGGTTGACCAATCTATTCACATAAAATGAGGTGAAGCCTGTCGAGGCATGAATCGCGTTGTTCAACGCAAACTCTACCAGAAAGAGCATCGCGATCCATTGCTTGGATGTTTCAGCACAAACGTTGCGAAGCATATCGCCATAAAAGCGGTTGAAGCGTTCTATCTGACCATCGATCTGCGGTGATCCGCCGTGGACATGTCCAGTCGAGTGCCGAGAACTTTAAAGATTGACATCCAAAACTTACCTGTTAAACGGGGCAGTGATTCATCCATTATGACACACACTGAAGGAGGACGCCACGTGGGTGTGGCGTCAAGAGCATCAGGATGCATTCAACAAGATCAAGTAGAACCTCTCGAAAGCGCCTGTGGTAGCGCTGCCGAATCATGACGTGCCATTCTATGTCGTCTGTGACGAGAGTGATTTTGCTATCGGTGGTGCGCTGATGCAACATGATGATGCGGGAACGCGTGGTCAGCAACCAATTTCGGCAGCTGAAGCCTGTCGAGTGATACTACCCCGTTCATGACAAGGCGTTGCTTGCAATGCGCTATGAGCCTGTGAGGTTTCGCGTTTATCTGCTTGCGCCCTTCTTCGATAACAATGCGCGCTACCCACGTGTTCCTCTTCTTCTAGGATTGACCGGTTTTTTTCTACTCTTGTTGGGGATGGGGATACCAGATGGCTTGATGTCGGCAGTGTCTTCATAAGCAACTATCGACGGCTCACCCAATGCTGCTAATATGATCAGCGCGAGATTACTTCTCCCACCGTATAGGACGCGACTCAGACAACAATTATGGATCGGCTGCATCTTAACTCGTTTCATCGCCTGGTGCGACATCCGACGTTGCTTCTCCCCAGGTAACACTGATGTATAATGTTAGCTTATTCGACTCCACAGCGATTGAAGCGTTCGTGCAACAACGTCAGTCCTTCGTGCGGTTTATGCGCGACGCTATCGCCTCTGAAGTGAAAAAATGGCGTCCGCGTGTATCAGCGAGAATCTCGAGAAGTTCAATTTGGTGATTCAGTAATGTTCTCAAATACGATTGGAGTCGATAATAAATCTCAATGCCACAAAGCTGACACCGCGATATATTGGTCCATTAAAGATCACCCAAGTTAAGGGTAATACCTACACACTGGATACACTTTCCTCGATGCGTATCCACCCGACCTTCTATGTTGGCCGTCTCAAGCGTTGCTGTCCATCTCTTCTTCCGACTTCGATCGACTCACCGCAGATGCATACCGCGGTCCACGATAACGTGATTTCCTCGTCGGATCGGGCTGGCGAACACCGCGTTGTCTCGACAAAGCAATGCATTCGATTGCTCTAGACGTCAGAACTGTCCATACTGCGCTTGAATCATCATGAGAGACGAAATGCGCCGTGACGTCTTTGGGGACGATGACATTGACGTTGCCTTTGCGGGAAGCGGCGCCGAGTCTTCGTAGTGTCGTTTGACCCCGCGTCATCCACGCTTACCGATCGAAGGACGTCAATCGTTTTCTGTGTCCCTTTTCTCAAGGAAAACACCTGCGTTAATTCAAGCACCGCCGCTTCTTCTCGCAAGGGGACAAACGAAGAGGTATCTGATCCTCCCGGCGCTGCAAAGCGTCGTTAAAGTGATGACGAGACCCGAGCGGCCTCCTTGGCGTGGGCCAATCGCACCTATAAACGTCACAACTATTGTTTTGTGCCCCGTGAACCCGAAGAGGAACCTCGAAAGTCTGCATCGCAATCCTTGCAAACTTGTGTCATTGGGTCCCAGGCCTGCACTGCTTGCGAGGTTGCAGATCGTGCCGCTCTTCGTAAGCGCTTCTTACTCCACAGAAGTTTACGATGAAATCGTTTTAAGAGCAACTGCCACGACAGTAACGTGAGGTGCCAGGGAACCCACTGAATGACATATCAGTGGTGCTTGCATCAGGTGAAACATATGCGCCAGATAATTACCAGTTCACCCGTTGGGTAGAACGAGCATGTAAGCTCTTAGGTTTGTCTAGCTTGCGCTTAAGCGCTGAACAACAAGACATTTGGTTTGAACGCCGTCTACGTTTTTAGTTTGCTAAGCTCAAAGCGATAGGTCAATTACCTTCCACATACAAGTCAAAGATTTGTGGGGGACAAGCTTCTAAAGCTGTTGCCCGTACCTCTCACACCAGTGATGTACCAACATTGGCTTCTTCCGAAGGTCAGAGGAAAAGCCAGCCTACTGACCTCGCTTCCACAGCACATATTGCTAGGAAGCGTTTGACAACAGCTTTCGTCGTTTCTGACCGTCCTGGTCAAAAGCGTCAACGGCGTCAGGGCAATCCCACCGGTGGGGTACCTCATACTCCACCGAGTCATATTACTGAGGATAACTTCTCCGCTACACCAGTATTGGGTACGACCAGGTGACGACGCCAAGCCAAGATACGTTCCACGTAGAACTGTTAATGACCCAGCTCATCAATCAGCGTTGGTAGGCGTAGGTGACTCATTGACTAATTTTACATAAATATATAGCGTACATAGTATGTAAATATTCAATATACATTTATTTCTTCTTATATTATGATTTTTCAAGAATTTTTTCTAGTAATGTTGATGATCTCTCTTAGATTAAACGTCGCCTGACAAATCTGTAGCGTAATGCTCTTGGGTTGGTGACGTCTTGCTTACCTGTCATTTCTCTTTGACCGTGTCGATCGACACCTTCGATCCTTTAAGAGTTGTTGATCTCAGATCTCGATCAAGTGATCTCAAACCGAGCTTTGGTGTCAATTCCACCACCTAATACGCGTCCATCGTCCATATGCACCTCCGGTGCCGGATATCACTAGCTCTCATGAGCAGTTGGTAATATCTATCGACTAAGTCGAGGGCATTGTACATTGAACATCCCTCCATATTGTTCTGAAGAATATTCTTGCGACAAATCAGTGTTTGAGCCGGAATAGTGGCTGTATATAGCCTTTTATAAGCTGCACTATTCGCCACTTCCATTAAACTTCCTCACATAACCCGTGGGCGTAGATTGAGGAGACTTACTCTCACGCACCATGCCAGCCGCGTCCTTCGCACAAAAGAACTCGCCAATGACGTCACATTGCTCTCGTGGCAGCGGACACTGCCGCGTGACACAGTATTGGTTCCTGGAACCAAGTCGATTTCATGACGTACACCTCTATCCGGAGGTAACCAAGTAGGAGGTTCTCTGAGGACAACATCTCCATATTCCATCAACAAAGGGAAATAAGTATCCAAAGGGTCTTTCAAGATCGGTGATATGCTGTGCAGGTTCAGCGCCTTCTTGGTATCCTCAAGAACTGCTTTATCCAAAAGCGATAAGAAGTTCAACTCCTCCTCATGTCTTATTACGACCACTTCGGCGATGTTGCCTGCCTGTACAGCACTGCCAAACTCGGCAAAGGACAACTCATCCAGCTCTAACAGAACACTTATTACGGTTATAGCTGAAAGAGCCACAGGCTCTTCAACGTCCCCATTCAAACCATTGACGAGTGTATATAGCTGTTCGCTATCACCGTCACTCACGATATTATCATCGCTACTCATGCTGCTCTCAGTAACCGACGCATCAACGTCCACAGGTGTCAAATACCACTTCGTTTACTGACTGTACCCCACCCTCTTGGGTCAATGCCTCGTCATGAGGTGTTTGCACCTCGTTGTCCTCAAAGACAACCGTCATTTTTGACTAAACCGACCCTCCAGGGCCAGTCCTTCGTCGTTAGGTGCATACACCTCGTTTTCTTCAAAGATAACATCCATTGGTGACTTTACCGGCCCTTCAGGGTCAGTGCTTCGTTGTTAGGTGCATGCACCTCATTGTCGTCAAAGACAACAACCACTGACGACTTCACTCGACCCTTCAGGGTCAGTACCTCGTTGTTAGGTGCATGCACCTCATTTTCCTCAAAAATAAGATCAATTTGTGACTTTACCAGACCATCCAGGGTCAGTTTCTTGTCACTCATGCCACTTGGACTCATGTCCTGACATCTTGGCTTGCAGCCACCAACACCACTCACGGTGTTTAATGATGTAACATCATTCTCATGATACATGTCATATGTTCCATCTAGTAGGATCTCAACCTCTTATCGACAGTCATTGGGCCTCGCCCAGGACTATTGTAGTTGACACTTACAGTGTCTACAAAGTCGAATATTCCGACATCCAACATAGTGACCGACTCGGTCTAATATCCGCGCCAAAAGCGCTTTTGCTTCCTAGCAGAGGTGGGATTTCATGACTCTCCAGAGCCCCGGCCGGTATCAGAATTCATCTACGTAGGACCCCGACCCAGTATCGAGGACCGACTTTACATCCGGCTTCCCATCGCAAACTATTCTTCAGTCTCCTCTGTATCAGCTCCTTAGGAGATACATGAAAACCCATACAAAACATTATTTAAATGTCTCTCATACATCTGAGGCGCATTCTTGAGTCCAAATGGCATCCGCAGCCATTCAAAAACCCAGCAGGGTGAAAAAGTCGAGATCCTTCTCGCCTATTCGGTCATACCGAGACCCAAAAAACAATTCCCATCCAGGGAGCAGTACCACAATGCTTGATTCAGGTCCTCCAACAATTCGTTGATTAAAGGCATGGGGCAGACCATGAGTAGGGTCAAGTCGTTCACCAACCAAAAATCAATACACATCCTGATGTGGTGGAGTGAGATCTCAAAACTGCGTAATGAGACCCCAAGCCACTCACTGTGCCAGACTCCGACTGTCGGAGGGGGTACCCCGATGCCGCGTATAGACCTTCTCTCACCTTGTTACCCGTCAGCTGGCGGGTTGCAACTTCGGAGGGCTTGGTTGAGATGTGATGTCGGCCTCGAGAGAGGTCGAAATTGGCTTCCACGAGTGAAAATACTTCACATGGTAGGCGGGTAGGTGGCCACTCGGTCGACTAGGTCGAGGGTGGACTTATAACCAAATTCTTCAGGGGAGGTTCTCAATCCTGGCCTTTTCCTTCCTTTTCCTTGATGTCTCAGGGGTGTAAACCGCCTGGACTTTACTTCTTCCGGACCACAAGGCTAGGAAGACCGCTTCCGATAGCCACCAGGAGCATTGCGCGTAGCGCGTAAGGTCTTCGACCTCCAGTCAATCCATGGCTCATGACGTTCTAGCCATGCCATGCCTAGGATGAGGTCATACCTTGCATCCAGATTTAAGACCAAACAGCGTTCTATGCTGTTATAGTCCAAGTTAATTTAAGTCCATCGGGACTTTGGGTACCGTAACACGCGTAACGTGTCGCTAAGCAAACTGTGACTGTGTCACTCTTACGCGCTCTAATCGCTTCAGCATACTGCTGAATACCTTCCATGGTGGCACGGCCCCCAAAATTGCCTGATGCCCCCGAATCGATCAAAATGATCCATGGCTTATCCTAGCCCTTAATCGTCCCTTCGACGACTAGCAAGCCTGGCTTGTATTCTCGTTCCGTTTTAGAGAGTTCGGGTCTCTTTGGGGCTGGGCCCTGTTTACTCTACCTCCTGTATGTTCAACAAAGCTCAGTTCTTCCCCATTATGGCGGCCCGCGCCTACTGGGTTACGCCGTTTCCCCGCGGCAAACCAGAGTGTTTGCCCATGGGTCGTCGGCCCTTCGAGGCCAAATATGCCTTTCTTGCAAGGCATTTTGCCATCAAATGGCCTGTGCTCTTGCAGATATAACATCAGCGCACAATTTGCTGCTCCGCAGCATGAAGCTCAGCTTCTTCTTTTTCCACTTGAGTACAGTCCATGAAAACAGACCCATCAGACGGGTACTTATAAGTGGCAGGCCTAGCGGACTTAAAGTTGGTCTCGGCATTCCATGCCACTCCAACAGCTTCCTCGAATGAGGACGGGTTTACCCGGAAGACTTCCGTTCTGGCAATGCCAACTCGGAGGCCCTTCATGAAGACCGTGACGTGTCACTCACTGCCTTAGGCATAGGGTCTATTACCATGGCAGCAATGGGTGATCTCAACTCTCGTACATATGCCGCAAGCTCACGCTTACCTTGGCGACACGCCAAAAACTGCGACCAATTACGGTGTGCTTGATTTGACGGTGTATACTGCCGGGTCATCTGAACTTTCGGATCGGCCCATGTGGGAGAAGCATCTTGCAATGATGCACCACATGTGAATGCCCACTGTTTGGCTAAACCACCACACTTGTCCGTGGCAAAGCCCACACGGTACGACTCATAGGTGATGTCGGCTATAAACATAGCTGATTTAACCTGTCGGAGCCAAAGCATAAGGTTGTCACCTTCTTTGCCGTCGAACTTATCGACTTCCATTTGTACGGATTTCGGTCTGCGGACCACTTCTTGCGCCATAGTCGCCATGGGCGAAGGCGCAGAAGAAGGCGTTTGTGCCTTTACATGCTCGACTAGAGCTTTATGGTATTCTTCAAGCATATGAATACGCTTGTTAACCTCTTCTTTATCCTCGGCGATAAGCTACTTCACGCATTTAGGGCCAAGGATAGGAAGCAGCATCTGCAACCATTCCTGTTGTACCTGCGACAGGCCAATCGCTGACATCTCTTCGATGTCCATTCTCACACAGAGAAGTAGTCGCAAAACCATGTGCGGGATTGACTAGTAGTGCGACCAGGTGTAGCCAAGCTACTGTAGCTACGCTACTTATGCACTATGTGCAGAAAAAGTTTCAATACTTACAAAGCTACTATGCACTATGTGCAGAGGAAGACAAGCTCAGAGAGCTTCTATGTCTTAGGATGTTTAATCCCCCTAGGCTAGCTCGTAAGCTTGTGCCTATCGATATAAACAACTGAGTCTCAGAGAGACTAGTATTAAAGATACTGATTCCTTAGAAGGAATAGAATGCTCAAGCTGTAAGGCTTACAGAGCAGGTTTGAAACTGAGTTACATTTGTGTTGATCTTCTAACACTAAATATAGAAGCACCTACTCTATACGTAGTGCTAGTCACTATTTACTGGCTCTATAGCCTGTTATTATTATGCAAACATGCATAGTCACTATACTTTGAATAAGTATAATGACCACGTGAATCTCTGCCACGATGCGACCCTTCGTACTTTAGGTACGGTCACATCACCTACTTCTGTACCCAAGGTACAGCCACACCAACATTGGTGTGGAAGGTGTGTATGTACAATACACACCTTCGTGAAACCCCGGGACGCCCTTCCTTACTAATCCTTGGGACCCGACGTACCCGCAAATTTTTGCACTCTATTGGAGGCATCGATTTCATTGGCTTCTCATTTTGCTTGCCTCGCAATATGTGCTTGCACTTGCAAAAAAAAGCGTCAATGTTTTGAAACTTACTCCTTGAGCACCTGTGCATTGCGCACACGCTTTTTAAGCATCCTTGTGTTACGACACTCGCTCTTTGAGCATATAGTGCATCGCAATCAAGTTAACGTATTAAGTGTTATGACACTTGCTTATAAGCGTTTAGTGCCAAGCACTTGGTAATAATGCCCTTTGTATGTTTACGAACACTTGCATTTATAGCACAAGGTGCCTAGCACTTGCTTTAAGCAATACAGTGTTCACAACACTTTCTTTAGCAATACACTGTTCACAACACTTGCTTTGATAAAGCACTTGTCTCAATAGCGCTTGCTCCATCATGGATGAAGCAATGCGTCGCGAAATTTGGGGGGACGATGACAGTGACGTTGCCTCTTCGGACGGTGGAGCCGAGTCTCCCGGGTCATAGTAACCAAGGTCATCACGCTCACCGAGAGAGGGACGTCGGTCCCAAACTGTGTCTTTCCCTACAAGGGAGACAACACCTTTGCGCCAAGCGCCTCCTCTTCCCTCGCGAGAGGGTACTGGCGAAGAGGTAACCAAACCTCTTGACGCTGCACAGCGTCGTCAACTCGATAACGAGGCCCGAGCGTCCACTTTGGCGCGGCCCAAACAAACATTTTCACGACGTGTATATGGGTTCGTGCCCCGGAACACCAATGAGAAAGCTCGACAAGCTGCATCGTAATCCTTGCGACCCTATATCATTGGGTCCCATGCCCGTACGGCCTGCGAGAATGCAGATAGTGTTTCTCTTCGTGAGCGGCTCCTTACTCCCCAGGAGATTACGATGAAATCGTATTAAGAGAGACTGTCACAACAGTCTCGTGGGGTGCCCATGCACCTACTAAACGGTATACTAGTGGTGCTTGCACCAGGTGAGATATCTGCGCAAGATGATCACCATTTCACCCATTGGGTAGAACGAGTATGTAAGCTCTCAGGTTTGTCTAACTTGCGCTTTAGCGCTAAAGCGCAAGACAATTGGTAAGAACGTCGTCTACGGTTTACTTCCGCGAAGCTCAAAGCGAAACTTCAATTACCTTCCACATACAAGTCAAAGACTTGTGCGGGACAGCCTTCTGAAGCTGTTGCCCGTACCTCTCACTCGAGTGATGTACCGACATTGGCTTTTTCGATGGTTGGTGACGATGCCGAGCCAAGAAGAGTTCTACGTGGAACTGTTGGTGACCCTGGTCATCAATCAACGTTGGAGGAGGTCGATGACCCATTGACCTCTCATCTCTATGAGATTGAGCATCGCCTGATGCTTCTGGAGTGTGGTGCCTTTGCATCAGTGAGGTCTCACCAGTCATTGCTCGATGACCGTGTCGATCGACACCGTCGGTCTTTTTAGCGTTATTGCTCTGAATTGTGGAGTATGCGAGCGCGTAAATCATCATTGAGTGGAACGACGTTGCGAGTAAGATCAAATTGATCAACCTGGTACATTAGCAGGTCGCGCGCCAACAATTGTGTAACGAGAAGCCTGGGCGCGTGTTGACGCTGTCAGTTTACACCGCGCCTCATCCGATGGGTCTTAATAGTACTTCAAGAGTGGCGAAAGACACTTATCGCGATGGTACGCCGTCGCAATGTCAGTATGGAGCGGATTTACCGCGCTCACAGCGGTCGTGTTTACCCTAAGAGCCACACAGGCTGCACATCCCTCGTCTTCGTCTTCGGTAGAGGAGCGAGCCGGACCGTCAACGCGAGGATCGTAATCGGGACAACGCGACAACGCGGTGGCGATAATTTTTGTCAAACCAGGCTTGTAGTAGACGACAAAGTTGTGTTCGGAGAAAAATGATAGCCAGCGCGCCATGCACTGACTGAGGTGCGAAATTTTTGTGGCTGTCCGCAAGGATCCGTGATCCGTGTAGAATGAGAACGTTTCTTCACCAAGCAGAAATACGCGAAACTTCACTACAGCATAACGCATCGCTAGCAATGCTTTGTCATGAACAGGATAATTACGCTCTGCAGGCTTCAATTGCCGAGACTGTAACTCATGACACGTTCGTGGCCTTCATCATCATGTTGCATCCGAGCACAGATAATCGCGAATTCGCTCGCATCACAAAAGACATGAAAGGCTTGGAATGATCTGCCAAGGCGAGAACTGGAGCTGATGACATTCACTTTAATAGAATCAAAAGCGCTTTGAAGCGCTTGACCCCTTGCCCACGTGGCGTTCTTCTTCAACAACTGGGACAGGAAGTGAATAACTGCAACGAAGTCCTTGGCGTAATGATGCAAATAATTTGCAAGACTAAGCCATTGACGCAATTGCTTCGGGTTTGTTGGCTCCGGCCAGGCGCAGACCGACGCGACCTTCTCGGGATCAGCGCGAACACCTTTTGCGCTGACGTAGGAACCTTGCACAGGGATCTCTGAAGCACACAAGATACACTTCTTTAGACTCGCGTATAGCTTATTTGCACTCATGGCTTCGAACACCTTACGGAGGTGACCCAAATGAACGTCAAGCCTTTAGCGACGCGGCTGAGTACGAAGATATCGTCAAAATAGCTAGGCGCGAAGTCTTCAAATGGCCGCAGAACGTGCGAGACCATACGATTGAAGGCGGCAAGGGCGTTCTTGTGCCCCTGCGGCATCACGAGCCATTCCCAGAGCATTCTGCTGTTTGTAGTAACCGCTGGTAGGGGAATGTTTTTTGGACGCAAGAGGATTTGATAGAATCCGTCCGTCAAATATAGAGTAGAGATGATTGTGCTGCACGACATGGTGCCCAAAACCATGTCCTCCTGCAGAATCGGAAAATATGCAGGGATCGTAGCATCGTTCATCTTGTTACAGGTGTGAGCGATGCGCCACCCTCCGGTCGCTTTCTTAACACAGAAGGTGGGACTCGAGTGTGGAGCGACACCTTCCCGGACGTGACCGGCCTGTCGTCGGCCTTCGAAGAAATTGTCAATCGCATCAACTTGATCACGGGGAAGCGTCCACTGCCGCGTAACACAATATATAGAACCTGGCACGAGATCGATCTCGTGCCATACACCACGGTCACAGGCAGGACTGCTGGAACTATCAGGGAAAACATCAGCAAACTCTCGTGCCAGTTTGAGAACCGTATTATTCGAGGACGCGAGCTCATCCCATGACTGCGCCGCAAAGCGCTCTTCGCGTACTGACTTTTACTCCATCCCTTCAAGACGCTCGTGGTTTGCGAGCGTTGTCTCGTCGACAACAGCACATAGTTGTTGGATCGCCCCCCGTGGTAAGATCACGCAGCATCTCACCTTAAGACACTTTCGGGAGCTGCGTAATGCCAGACGCGTTGCAAGGTGGACTTGCGACTTAAGTCGAATGGCTGCTGGGACCAGCACCAGTCAAGTTCACCACGCTAACCATTTCAAATGCCGAAGCAGGTGTGACGGATCTCGCTTGCTGTTAAAACTTGAACGCTCGCGTCGCTCTCGACGGCGCTGAGACGTTGATTGCTGGGATGTCGGGCGAGAACCGCTGTGACATCGATATCACGTTGCTGAACCGTGCGATTCAGCCAATCGATTTCCGGACAATGCCGTGCAAGCCACAGCATCTCAAATTTACAGTCGAATGATCCACTAAGGTCAATTACCAGGAAGTCATCACTGCTCACAAAGCCGTCAAAATGATAAGCACAACTAAGCAACACTGTCGCAGCGTGCGTGGCTTGCCGTTAACATACTTGACGGTCATCTTACCCAATTGCTCGCGGACACACAGCAGCGAGGGGAGGGAGAATCTTCAAACTTTCGGCAGGAATAAAATTATTCGTCGCGCCTGACTCAAGCAAAGCACGAAGAGGTCCACTGGCGCCGTCGACAACCACACTGAGTACAATCAGTCGCTTGTCATTGCTGGATGTGGAGGCATTAAGCTGCGCATGGAGCGCAGTGGGGCTAGAAGAAGAAGTCACCACCAGAGGTACGTATATTTCACTTCGCCCAGTAGGGCGCCCCGTGCCTACTGGACGCCGCCGTTTTTTGACTGAGCAGGCGGATCGACATGTTTGTCGGATTCGACAGCGACGAGAACGGGTGATGGCGCGCAGCACACCGCTGCGCGATGACCCGCTTTGCGACAACGGAAACACACTAAGAGACGTTCCGAACGAACACCACTACTACGCGAAAGCGTTGAGCGTCGAGCCTTCGATGCTTCTACTGCGTCGATTTATATTGGCTCAGGAGCCGATGCACGGACGTCTGTCATTAAGGTCTTGGCGTATGAAGAAGCCACGACATAGTCCTTACGAAGCGCGTTAGCGAAAGCGCCTTTAAAGGAAGGAGGGTCGGCACACGTAAGGTAGTATCTCGTCATGCCTTCGCGCATGCCTGACACAAAGACGTGAACTTGAGACGCCATGTCGACCGGCTTCGTGACGATGCACGAAGCCAGATGCCTTAATTGTTGAACGCAGTCGCGCAAGGAAAGCTTGCCTTGTTTAAGGTTAAAAGTTTTGGTACGTAGGCGTGACTCGTCTTGTGGTGGCTCAAAAGCCAGTTGTAGGTCACTCTGGAGCGCGTCCAGGTGGGAAAGGCGTACTGGTCGACAATTAGCTACTCCAAAGCCCATTTTTTGCCTTACCAGTCGGGCGTGAGGGGAGGAAGTTGGACTTCAATGACATCGCCTCAATAAATTACAAGGCGATAGCAGTATCGATCTCTCTAAACCAACGATCGAGTCGAAGACGTTTCGTACCCGCACCCGAGTAGAGGAACGTCTTCATTTTGACTGCTTTGATTCTTTAAAATTCGAGGGAGTTTGCACTCGCCAATTCGCTTCGGTGAGCTCGCGCACCATGAACGCTTGGGCGGAATCACGTTGTTGGCTCGGTGACGCTGCGTTTAGCAGCGTCGTAACAATAACTCGGCCAGACACCGCTGCGAGGCGGTGAAGGGCTTCCCACCTTACTAGTGTTAGGTGGAGGAACAAATTGTGTTCCAGTGTCTTCATGACAGGTTCAAGGGACTTCTCTTGATCCATTGCGTTGGAAGGACTACTAAGTGCTGCCAGGTGTAACGGGGCAAGAGATCCGTTATGTAATCTACACTAAAGGCCTTACGAGGAAGCTTAAAAGTATGCAATTTTTTACTTGCGCAACTAATACTATATTGAACTCGGTTAGTTATTATTAAGGTTTGATCTTGAATCCTAAAACCTTCTGTAAAAAAACAAATACGTGCCAAATATTAATGGAATAAAATGGGGCTGAACTCCACTTACAACCAATCAAATAATAACACTAAAAGATACGCTATTTGTAACGGGGTTACACAAAGGTGTGTTTATTACATACACACCTTCCACACCAATGTGGTGTGGCTGTACCTTGGGTACAAAAGTAGGTGATGTGACCGTACCTAAAGTACGAAGGGTTGCATCGTGGCAGAGATTCACGTGATCATTATACTTATTCAAAGTATAGTGACTATGCATGTTTGCATAATAATAACAGGCTATAGAGCCAGTAAATAGTGACTAGCACTACGTATAGAGTAGGTGCTTCTATATTTAGTGTTAGAAGATCAACACAAATGTAACTTAGTTTCAAACCTGCTCTGTAAGCCTTACAGCTTGAGCATTCTATTCCTTCTAAGGAATCAGTATCTTTAATACTAGTCTCTCTGAGACTCAGTTGTTTATATCGATAGGCACAAGCTTACGAGCTAGCCTAGGGGGATTAAACATCCTAAGACATAGAAGCTCTCTGAGCTTGTCTTCCTCTGCACATAGTGCATACGTAGCTTTGCTACAGTAGTCTGACAACTTTTTCTGCACATAGTGCATAAGTAGCGTAGCTACAGTAGCTTGGCTACACCTGGTCGCACTACTAGTCAATCCCGCACATGGTTTTGCGACTACTTCTCTGTGTGAGAATGGACATCGAAGAGATGTCAGCGATTGGCCTGTCGCAGGTACAACAGGAATGGTTGCAGATGCTGCTTCCTATCCTTGGCCCTAAATGCGTGAAGTAGCTTATCGCCGAGGATAAAGAAGAGGTTAACAAGCGTATTCATATGCTTGAAGAATACCATAAAGCTCTAGTCGAGCATGTAAAGGCACAAATGCCTTCTTCTGCGCCTTCGCCCATGGCGACTATGGCGCAAGAAGTGGTCCGCAGACCGAAATCCGTACAAATGGAAATCGAAAAGTTCGACGGTAAAGAAGGTGACAACCTTATGCTTTGGCTCCGACAGGTTAAATCAGCTATGTTTATAGCCGACATCACCTATGAGCTCGTACCGTTTGAGCTTGCTTAAGCTTTATTACGCTGCGAGATTAGACCATTATGCACTTACCGATCGTATGTTATACTATAGTACAGGGTCGGATGACCAGCCTCGTGTTGTGGTGCCTTATGACGAGGACCTCAAGTATCAGATACTTTATGAGTCTCATGATACACCACTTGGTGGTCATTTAGGTCGTGAGAAGACCTACAGCTCGGTGAGCACACATTATTGGTGGCCCAAGTTGTGTAAATGGGTTGGTACATATGTACAAACGTGTCGAGCGTGTCAAATGGTGAAACCCTTGCCTAGTATGGCTGCGACTTTGGCGAGTTTTCTTGTACCCTCGGGGTTGTGGCAGTCCATTAGTATGGACTTTGTGTTTGGCCTACCATGTGATATGGCAGGCAACACTGGGATTGTGGTCTTTGTTGACCGATCGAGCAAGATGGCTCATTTAGCGGCAGTGCCGGGACTCCATAGATGGAGAAGGAACATCTAAAGCTGTTCATGGATCGTGTGTTTTGACAACACGGATTGCCTGTATCAATCATCTCGGATAGAGACCTGTCTTTATCTTTGTGGAATGTGGTCATATGTGTGAACTCATTTGGTGGTCGAGCAAATTTGAAATTTCCTGATCTACTTTACAAATGTAAAGCCACGTCTTTTTGTTCGCTCGAATGTGGACCCATGTGACAACTTCAGGTACATTACTGTCTGTAAGGATGCTTCTGATGAGCTCAAAACAAACACAGGATCCGAAGAATTTACTTGACGAGCGGGAGCTGCATCCGTGATCTTAGTGCTATCTCAACGTTCCGATCGAGCGACAATGTACATACATTTTACCCACTTGATTGTGCTAGAAAGGTGCAAATACATAGACGTAAACTATAGCAAGCGCACATAAGCATTACAATAAAATACCAAACACGCACAGCTGCAACATCACTTTTAGAGGTATCTCTCTACATGTTCATTCTCAAATTTGCTCTCGAAGCCTTAAGCCATATATTCAGTTAAACAGTAAAGAATATTCAAATGGTGTGATTATCGATCTTGTCGTAGCGCTGGTGCTAGTCATAAGTACCGTTTCTGAAACCTCGTTCCAAATAATCGACAACGTTATAGGAGGTCTGCAAAGCCGTGACTTCTTGAATGAGGACTGGTGAACGTTTAAAAACGTTTTTGTGCGTTGCTTCTCGCCGAAGCAATCACGTACACGTCGTTAGAAAAGAAAAAAAATCCGCTGTAAGACCTGAAGGTGCAGTGGAATTGACGCTAAACAATGTTGCTATCGTTTTTGACAAGTCAGCAATATTTTGAGGTTACGGTGCAAGACCTATTATACGTAAGGTGTGACCTCACCTGTTTGGCTGATTAGTGTGACAACTCAAAACCAGGCGAAGACATCGTCACGTGAACATGGAGATACGATCACCACGTGGGACCATTAGATGGTGGTGGGCGGACCAGACGGACGCTATAGGGACTCGACGTGGTCCAATTGCAGTAGGGTCGTTTGGGTTGCATATTTAGTGTTGACAGGCATCCGTTCATTGAATATATTTTTCCTTTGAAATCTACATCCTTTTCACACGTGCAACTAACTACATCTAGTCTAGAACTATGAGATGAGCTGAACGTGCTGGTGGCGCAGCAAAAAAACAAGCTTTACCTGCTATGGCGGTCAGCGACATTGAGAAGGTCGATGGTAATCATTTGTACGAAAATGCAGCAGTACCTTAACTGGTGCTAGACAAAATGCTGACTACGCCAGGATACTTATCCGATTGGATGAATTGTATGGATGCCACCCGGAGAGAGCAAGTCGGTAAGTACCGAAAGGACTCGGTGGAGTCGAGGGGTTTTGGCTCGGCCCTGGGAGCCGGGGGGAGGGATGAATATTTAGAAGATGTCGTTTTCTCCATATAATGGGTCTCAGTCGGGTCACCTCCTCTGGGGTGTTTCCGTTAGAGTCATGAATCTGCATATCTTCCAGCTTGATACTAGTGGGTGAAAAATTTACCTCCGGTATGATAGCCCACCCATAGAGTACATCTTCGGCTCAGCGTTCCCCACTTTCGAACGTGTAACTTGATTATCCGCTTGCGGCGCTTTTAAGAGCGGCCCCTTACCTTCTCCCATCTGGTCTACCTGGTCGACCGGAGGATCTACCTGATCGACCTGGTCGACCTGAGGTTCCACCTGGTCTACCTGGCCAGTCTTCGGCTGGAATACCATAGTCATTACTAGAGCAGGTACCCTTGGTCGCTGAAGCATTCTATATGAAGTACAGTACAGTGTTACCTCCACTAATGGCCCTTCATCCTTCCTCCTGGTCGTTGGTAGATTCATACACCAGGTTTAGCCATTCAGCATATCTTCGAGACCACACCGACACAAAATCCTGCGCCCTTGGTACTTGTTCCTTCGTCAGCCACATACCTATCTTAGTATCCTCGTGCAATATCAGGGGTTGGGCAGTGACATTAGTTACCGTCAGGAACTTCCGACTTCCTACCTCTTGGTTCACAGTCGTGATCCACCGTTCTCCCCCTTGCGACCCACAACATAACATTGGTGCGTAGTCGACCTTTTCAGAGGCACTTCCTCATACCCTCCGTCCGGTATCTGCACTTATCGACCCAGCTTTACATCTGATACCCAGTTATCGTAAAGGGTCCTTCGTCCTGCTAACAGGACTCGAACCTCATCGGGGAGACATAGTGTCTTATCCGCCAGAGCTAGTCGATAACCGGCTAGCACCATGGAGTCCATGGCTAAAATGGCATGCCACCATCGGGCCCACCCACACCTTAAAGATGTATACCAAGTTTCCGTTCATGGTGACCTTGATACGGGTACGACCTTCCGTGGTATACACGGACTCCCCGATACCAACACATTCTTGTCGCTCACTTTCATCAATCTGGCAGCCTACCTTACGAGCAAAAGCGATATCCAAAATAGATATCTTGGCGCCAGTATCACACAACAAGTTAGCTCAATCGTTGCTAATCTTCCTAGAGGCCTTGGCCTGTCCAACCATTTCTTAGGCGCATGGTATTTCCAATACCCCCTCGACTCGCCCGGCAGTAGGTCCAACTCCATCACTGCACATTCTTAAAAACAATTGCTAGACGCGCCGAGAGAAGCAACATGGACCCTAGGGTAACTTTCAAACTTCGATATATTTTCCATCGAGTTATCCTGAATGCCCCTTGCTACCTTGGGCTGCTTTTCCACATATGCAAAAATGCAACAATTAGAACGCTCGACTTGTACCAGATTCAAACCTGGCGAGCGTCCTAGTTTAGCATCTGCTTGACCTTCTCCGGTAACATTCCAGCGTGCGTGGTAGGGTTGTATCACTGACGGATCAAGTTATAAAACTCTTCCATCGGGCACTTCCCGACCACGTGGGTTTCTTCACATCCTCGACACACGAACAGGCAACGATCTGATGGATGGCCCTTCTTCCACAGCGATCGCAGGTCAGCCTCTTCCAAATCAACCCAAGTCTCCATGCTTTCTGGACCCACAATGGGCACATCTTGCACTTGGGGTTGCCGGGCCGTTCGGGTTCCAAGGTCCTTGGTCGAGGGTGGGGTCTGGTCGACCGGGTTGGTCTTAGTTTTCGATCGAGGCCCAATGACATTCAGACGGTACAGGTAGTCCAGCGGATTCATCCGACCTTTTCTTTGCGTGGTAATATTGGCGGTCCACTGGTACTCCCAAACCGCAGAACTGCATCTGAAATTCCTGTAACAAACCCTTTTAATTTCCACGAACAGAGCGACCTGGTTGACGATACCAGTTCTGGGCAGGTCCAGTCAATAATCCTCCAAAAACGAGACACTTTTCCCCATCTGGCGCTTGGTCCCTCGTTTACGCGGTCTTCACAGTGGTCACCCAACTGTGTGCTCGGTCCTCATCTTGATCTGTACTATAAAACTCCTTGAGATCCGACGTCGCTGAGAGCTTGATACGAGAAACCACGTTAGGCACCTGTCTTAGGTTGGCGTTGGCCATTCTCGCCAAAGGTCTATCGAAGTCCATGTCATCTGGATCGTATTCACACAACCCGACCGATTCCATATCCATGTCGGTCATCCCTTGGTCTCTTGCGCCTTGCATACTTGCACTTGACCCCAGCTAAGCCGTTGACCTCTGCGCCCTCTGTCGTCTTCTGGCCGCACTTCCATCGATGTGTGTTTGCGGTACTTGGCGTTCTTGTAAGAATCTCGCCATCGCCGCGTCGAAGTATGCATGTAAATTACCTACCGGGTTGGTATGCGCCCCTTCCCGGTCAGTTTCGTCACGTGACGAGGTAAAATTTGGTACTAGTCCTGTATCATTTCTGATTAGTTGAAAATTCAACCTATCAGAAGCCCGACTTTCCCTTGGCTCTACACACGTTGCCGTCTCGTGAACTTGCTGCTCGTCGTCCGCGCTCTCCTCTCGAGCCTGCAGCATCGGCATGCCAGACGGTTCTAGTGACATTCGACCCACGTGACTAGTGACGAAAGACCCTCGCGACGATTTCCTTGCAGAGACTTGAGGATCTTGAGGCAAGATGGTCTGTGATAGACCTCGCATAGACCATGGGTCCTTGGTCGACCATTGCTCTCGAGGGTGGACCTCGATGTCTTGCAGGGTCATCTGGCTGTCGTCATACGGTGCTTTTGCGGTGGTCTCAGGAGGTTAGCCGAGTAGTACCGGGGTTATTCCCACCAAGATCCGTAGAAGTTTGTGTAGGATTTATAACGTGGTCTTAATACTGTTTAAACCCAGAGAAAACAAGTCTCAGGCTCGAACTTCCTGCGATCATACCCACCTCGCGGAGAAGGGTCAAAAGCGCGGTGATCGCGTCTGTCACCGTCCTTAGCTTGGAAAGGGTCGACACAGGTCTACTGAGCTGACCCAGCAGTCGGATCTCGAGGGCTTTGGTGACGAGGTTGCTCTCCCAGAACGCTTCAAGCTTGAGTCGATGGTAGGCAATGGTCACGTCAGCATCCGACCAGGACAATGGTCCTGAGGTCACAGGTCCTACCGACTTGGTGTCACCCGGTGCCTTCATCCGGGGCTTGGTCGGCTTGGACATAGCGATCGTATTTTTTGTAGTTTTTGTATGTTCTTAGTTTTTGGGGACAATAGTCAATCGGTTTGCACCTTCGACTGATTGTCCTCTGGGACATGATAGATATCATGACTCAAGGTGTCCTCGGCGAGGACGTAGGGAGGGTATTTCGGTTTCTTTTCAATAAGTTTAACCTTGACCATCTTGACCGCCCTCCCCCCAAGACCCGGCCAGTCCTTCTATCCTTTGTTGATTTCTTGTAGAGTTACTGGCGATCAGTCTTCCAGTGACTCTTCGTTTTTTCTCAATCTTTGCTTGAACATCTTCATCTTCTTGGGACTCGCGGTGATATCCCGAGTCCTTCGAAGATCCGGGCACGCGCACCATTGTGGTGGAGTGGGTTCTTAAAACTGCGTATTGAGACCCCTAGCCACTCACTGTGCTGGACTGCCGACTACCTCGATGCCGCGTATAGACCTTCTCTCACCTTGTGTACCCGTCGGCTGGCGGGTTGCACTCTTCGGAGGACTTGGTTGAGATATGATGTCGACCTTGAGAGAGTTCGACCTTGGGGTGCCTCGAGTGGATATACTTCACTCGGTAGGCGGGTAGGTCGCCACTCGGTCGACTAGGCCGAGGGTGGACTTATAACCAGATTTTTCAGGAAGTATTCTCGACCCTGGCCGCTTCCTTGATATCTCAGGGGTGTTAACCGCCTGTCCTTTACTTGCTCCCGAACCACTAGGGTAGGGAGACCGCTTCCGATAGCGGGTCGATTGGAGGGGTGCTACTCAGACGAACCTCCAGGCCAAGTATATCCTAGGGCTCTATTCACACTTGGGTCTTACCACGCAACTGTGTTCGACGGGGGGGCCAGAATATATCCCCTCCCGGAACAGGTGGGTAGGCTTGGTTAAGTTCCTTGTGAGCACGACGAAGGCGTGCTATATAGATCGCAAATTGAAAAGTCTTTAATAAAGCCCTATCTTTTAACTTCTATACTTTATCCTTACCCCGAAAGCTGATTTTTAGTTTTGCTTGGCTAGGGTATATCGACCGAGGGATTGAGAGGCCAGGGACCGATAGGCCTAGAGTCCGGGGACCGAGGTTCGGGGCCGAGGGGCCGAAAGTCTAGGAATCGAGAGGCCAGGGGACCGAGAGGCCTTGAGGCCGGAAGTCCAGGGACCGAGAGGCCTAGAGGCCGGAAGTCCAGGGACCGAGAGACCGAGAGGCCGAGAGTCCAGGGACGGAGGTACCGGGGGGCCGAGAGGCGAAGGATTGATGGGCCGAGAGTCCGTCGACCTAAGGGCCAAGGCCTATCGAGTGAGGACCGAAGTCCATTGATGAAGGACCAAGGTCGACCTTTAGGTGCAGGGGCCGAGAGCCCACCGATCGAATGGCCAAGGTCTACCTTTATGGATGACCGAGGTCAACCAATGATAGACCAGGGTCGACCTTGAAAGACGGGGTCCACCTCGAGGAAACGCGGTCCATTGGGCTAACCGCGGTTAACTCCCTCTGAATGGCGGCTAACTAGCACGCTTTGACCGTACATTCTTCTCACCAACGGTCTTTCCCTGTCCCTTTTAGCGCCTCGTATCTCTGTCCCTTGCCCAACGGCCGCCCTCTTTGCTAGTCCCTTTCTCTTTGACCCACTTGTCCTCTGACCTACCAGTTCTTGAAACGCTTCGCCACAACATGACAATCGCTGCCAAATTAAGCGAGAAGATTCATGAAGTCAAGATAGCCCTAAAACCGCCTTTAAGATGAAGTTGTTAGGCGAGGTGAGATTTATCTTGGGTATGGAGATTGATCACGACAAGAACGTTAAAACGCTCATGATCAAGCAAACCCGATATATTGATGACGTGGTTAAGCGATTTAATGAGCAGAACGCAACATCGGTTGAGTACCCTTGCGCTTTCGACATAAAGCTGTCGAAATTGTTGTTTCCAGCTACAAAGGAAGAACGTGCCAAGATGAAGTCACGACCGTATACAATCTTTTATCGGGTGTTGATGTACATCACGACTTGCACGCGACCGAACATAGCATTCGTGGTGATGCAGCTGTCACGCTTTCTTGAGAACCCTGGAGCGCAACATTGGAAAGCGGATATTTGCGTTCTTCGATACTTGGAGTCGACGTGAGCACGGCATTATGTACCACGGAGGCTCGAGAACGGTTACTGCCGAGGCGTTCACGGAAGCGGACTGGGAAAGTTACACTAATGACCGACGTTCCGTATCTGGAGTCATGGTTAGGTTGGGAAAGCTTCTGTGGTGTTCAAGTTTAAGTACCAGGGAACCGTCGCTCTAAGTTCTGTGGAAGCCGAGTACATGGCTTTAAGCTTTTGTACGCAAGAGGTGCTTTAGGTGCGCGCCATGCTGAAAGACATGGGTCTCGAGCAAGTGAGGGGAGCGCGTTTGTCTGGGAAGACAACCAAGGTGCAATTGCATTGGCATGTAATGCTGGATATCACGCTCGGAAGAAGAAAGTGGAAATTTGCCATCAATTCATTCGCAAAAACGTCGAGCGCGAAACTCTCAAGGTCGACTACGTGGATACGAAAAACCAACTAGCTAACATACTTAGCACGGGACTGGGGACCAAGACGTTTAAGTTCCTACGTGACGCAAGTGGAATCAAGAGCAAGGTCAGCAAGCAGTAGCGGTCAGTGGAGGTGTTGATATTACATTGCTAAACAGGTACGTTTCATGTTGACTGGATTTGCAGATGAGACATTAGGCGCGCGATAACATATGAGCACGTTCTGTGTTGACTGCAGGACAAAGTGAGCGCACAATAGATTGAAAAAAATCAACACGCACCTTACGCTAAACAATTGCAGTCTAACTAATCGCAGCTTACAGTTCCTTCATATTCAGCACGTCGTGGGAATAAATGCTGAAAACTTGTTCGCAAGGCATTATACTTCAAAATGTATTTACCTATGCGTAGGCAGATGTTATCCATGCTTGACACAGCTAAGGAGCGAGAGTCCGAATCGCATTGCCAAGTTGCTGCATGCCATTCGTTTTTTGTGCAGCCTGGAAGTCAGATTGTGCATTTCGCGTTAACTAAACCTCTTATTTCACATCAATAAGGAGCTTTCGCCGCCATGTCAAGAGCAGATAGAAAGGTAATGATCGATTTTGCGTAAGTTCAATCCTAAATGCAATAAAGCATTCAATAACTTACTGGCTACTGTACGACATTCTATCGGAATTCGGATGTATACTCTAGCAAACTAGATCGATTCTTCCATGGCAAAATACAAAACCATTCAGTTGGCGTAAAAGGTATCGATCGATGCACTAGGATCGAATCATACACTAAATATCACATGAGCTCGAGCTTGTGCAACATTTGCAACCTTTGCATCTGATGTAGCAAAATCAATAGGCGTGTTTTGTGTGTGGCTGCTATAAATATTGTCAGTCTCGTCAGTCTTTTGTTCATGTTATTGTCATAAAGCGTCCAAAAGTTCGATTAAGTTTGTCATTAATTCACTAAACTACAAGAAGAATTTGTGGATTCGGAAAAGTAAATTCTCTTGACGTGTTGATTTTGTGAGCCTGTTACATGAATGCACTACCATCAGCACCACTAGTAGCACCTATGGTCACGAACTCCGACGCTATATGTGCACGATTACTACAACCTCAGAAACAACAGCAGCAGCAGCAACAACGAAGAAGAAGCACATGGAAAAGAAGGATCATGGAATGCAGATATTCCGTAAGAATAAATCCAAACGACGAGGTTGTCATAATCTCAAGCAACCATTGACCAAGGACATGCCACGCATGCTGTCGGAGCTGCTAAAGGAGCCTAAAGTAGCGCTACTGCATCGCGTAGTGAAGAATGTAGGTCCCAAAGTATCCTGGCAGCTACTTCGTGAGACGCTTCGGCTGGAGAAAGACGGTGGACAGTCAGTAAATGCTGAGGCCAGTGGCAAGCCCGAGCTTTTCTTTGTAGTAGACGAAGTCTCCCATGAGTATAAGCCACGGCGTCGCACATCAGGTGGCGTCTTCTTTTCGTTGTTGAAGAATAAAGTGTCGAAAGAAGTATATCGTACCATCTATGAGGTAGAAGATCAGAAGAAGAAGGATGCCAAGAAGCGAGCTCGTAGTCGCCAGCGACAAAAAATGGACAAAACGCTGGCTAAACTAGGCTTTGATGACTTGACGCTCGCATCTAAAGGCGAAGACCTCACGGCGGCAAATGGCAACAACACAGGAATCCCGGCTACTTCAATTGATGCTGCTGTTGCTGAAGACGGAGAAGTGGTGGAAAACATGGAAATCAGTTGAGTAGAGTAGTGGAAGGCTCAGACAACTACGTAGAAGAACGAAGTGCTTTATGCTTTGACAGATTTGTTGTTCTCCATCACGCTTGGATGTGTTGACTATGTCACCAGGTTTTGCCAAACCGGAACAAGGGGTGTTGGAACGCCAGCAGCGACAACTCAATATAATAAAGCTGCCGCATACCAGCGGTTTCAAACGCCTTCCAGCCGAAGTTAGTTCTGTTAAGGTTGATAACTATTTGGCGATGTAAAAAGCGCATGGTCGTACTCTGACAGCGCTACAAATGCTAACTGAGTTCGGTGCGCTCCATTGCAGTCTGCGAATTACTCGTAAGGAAAGAAAAGGCTACTTAACAACCACGTTCATGCAAACGACAATGTTACATGTTTTCATGAGAGAAACAATCGGACTTTGAAACGTGACAACAAGTTGTGCTGCCTCTGGGTTTCCACATTGACATGATCGTACTTTGTTCAGAGCTTTGGCTGTTGAGCAGAGCCCTGCTAAGGTAGTAACGCCTTTCTAATTGGTATGACTATGTTGTCATCTTAGAAATGAAACACGAATGCTGAGCTTGTACTCAACAACCATCTCTATCCTCACAAATCTTATCATGACAATCGACATGGTGTTGCTTACAAACAACTGTAACGCCTTAGAATGTCGACGCAAGTTTGGAAAACTTGCAATCTGGCTTCAGTCACCTCGTATTGACAAACATTATACGTAAATGTCACCTATACTGACGCTTCGACAGTCTCCACGTTCACGCATCTTCCCAGTGGCAAGGCCACTGCTCGAGCGTGATAGAAGGAAGCCCCGAAAGATCTGATTGCCTGCGATAGCACCATGCAAGCCTGACGCAATGTCGTTGCTATCGCTCACCGTTTTGCAGCCAATGCGGGGCAGTACGACCTCATGCACCAGGATCCCAGACCCTGTGGGTTCATCTACACGCCCTCACGGATTATCATACTTTCACTGCATACCGGATTGCTACCAGCCCACTGACCTTCTTTTCACACAATTCAACACACCGTGAAATCGTGCCCAATCGGAACATGATGCGCCGGCAAGGAGGAAACGTACGAGCATCTCTGCTGAAGTTGTCCATGTTGCTCAAGCGACTTGGGCGCAACTCATCAGCCACTGGTAAGGCGGTAGAGTGCAGCCAAGCCGATTGTAACGTTAAAAGCGCGCATGAGCGGCTTGAACCAAGATGTCCTTGTCGTTCTATACCCCCTGACGAATTGGATGGCTTGTTCATACATCGAGCTTCTCACTTTACTCACCAAGATGACCCATAGATCTCCTTGACGAGTGATTGTCCTCATACACGTCGCACCTGTGGCACTGAATAGTAGATGGATTCTCTGATTCTCTCTCGCTCCAATCATTCTATAGCCACCCAATCAGGACACTTTCATCATCAACCGTGAGCTATTCTTTACTATCATGATGATGGAAAATACATCCAAAGCCACTAGAAGACAAACAACAACAAACACGCCCTGTTCATCTTCAATAGTAACCTCATTACCACCACTTGGTCAAGTAGATGTGTCTAATACAAAGACACACACAAAAAGAGACGTCTTTACTACAGAAAAGAACATTCATCACATGTCCACGCAAGCCAAATTACGCACTTATGAACGACGTAGTCGTCATAAACGAAAGGTGCGACAACAAACAACCGAAGTGTCATATTTGACGATTGACTAACCAATGCAGTTGTTGACGCTTCTAACCCTTTCATTCTCTGTCTTTGCTATTGCTTTACAACAATCGCTCTTGTGGTCCTGATTGTCCTGATGTACGTAGCATACGATAGAGATCATGAGAGAAAAAGTAGCAATCATGGAAACTTACATGAAGAAGAACTTGTGTCAAACCAAGCACCATGATAATTCTCTTCAGCACATTGATCTTTGAACTTATATTGGAGGCCATGTACCTTACTAACCACAACTATAAATTACGCATGGCACTGGACAATCACCGTTTCTTCCACCTGATGCTACAGCTCGAATATGATCATGTACGTTGCAAGCTGCTGTTGTCTACTTTTTGTGCAAATAGACATGGAAAATATTGACTTGACACTCGTTTAATACGCAGCGAGAGACAACGGATCACTCAGTGGCTAAAGAGCTGCTCAATCTGGACACACCCTGCTCGTGGCGACCACTGGAGGAAGCTGTTTGTCTCCGTATCATGAAGGATTCATTCGTCAAAATTGTAACCTTCTTTAATAGCGAGGACTTTATTTCAAGTGGTCTGGAAATTTGCGGCTGGCGCGAGAAGCGCAAACTCGTGGGTAACAACGTCACCTTTATGTTACACAAGATATTTGCCAAAGACTGCAGTGAGGAACTGGCTACCCGCAGTTGGGAGATGCGCGCTATTCAGGACCAAGTGACGCGCTATTTTGGTCACAGCCTTGACGTCAAGGTCGAGGTGCTCCAACGTTTTGAGAATGACGTGGTGGTTGTGCGACGCAAGATCAAGCACATGGTGGACGGGTGGGTGCATCACACCATCTACTTGCTGTTCCGCACCAAGACGCCGGACGGACACCTCGTCTGTATTCGGGATATGAACCCTGAGGATGCGGACGACCTGTCATTATTGTCGGGATCGGCTACCCTAGCGTCGTCGCAGTGTGTGATCTGGTCGAAAGCCTTTATATGGTGGAAGTTCACCAATTTGCCGGAAGTGGAAGGCCAGCTGCCCCGTGGTTTTGAGGTTGAGTATGGAGGATCACTCGGTTCTGCTACACAGACTGACGCTACTTTCTGGATACATGAAGTGATACTACTGGCGCTGCGTTGGGAGAACTTGGTCGTTGGACCACTGATCACGCTGGATTAAGGAGAGATGTCGATGGGACGGGTACAGAGAGGCAACTGGAGGATCATCGCAGTTTGGGATAACTGTCGTGCTGTCCGAGACTGGTCCCAAGTCAAGGCTTGGATGAACCCCTTTGGTAGGTTTTTTATTTACTCGTAGCTGTGTAGATTGAGACGCCGGTGTTGGCGTTTAATAATAACGGGAAAGCTACACGAAGCGTTTCTTGTTTGTCACTTGAATTTGTATGGAGGTGCCTTTTGAAAAGAAACCGCGCTGGACAGCTCACGACTCGGTTTGCCTAGGCCTTGCAGCATTTGTGGTCATCAATGTGATTATGTGTCTCTGGGTTGCGGCGATATCCACGTCGACGGCACGACGCCAAGCGACCGCGGTCTTCTTCGCCGTAGAGAAAGCATCAGTAATTGACTTCAATCTTACCTTGCAGACGACGATGAATTCCTTGCCAGTCAATGTGACCGGGAGACTGCAGCCACGTCACTCAGAGTGCTCACGCAGACTTTATTTCAATGGACGAATTATAGTGACGACGCCAAATACAAGCGAGGTATTCGTGCTACTAAACCATCGAGGATTCCGACGTCAGCTTTATGGAAGCAACGCGAATACAACTTGTTTGACAACGCGGGACATTCCACCGCTACACACACTCGTCGACACTGTCTACAGTGCATTCCGACCGGTAGTGTACGAGGCGTTTAAAGTCGATTGCAAACCACTCCAGTTCACCTTCTATGACATGCCGTTCGTTGTGTGTGCGGAGGATTGGCTTCGAGCGAGGCTGTATACCCAAAACTTGACTCATTCTACGAGACACGATCAACACCCAGGAACTGTCAAAGACCCAGTGTTGATCATTCATGGCAAGAAATCTGCGCTGGAACTTATGGTCCTGTCCGACACTACGCCAGTCATTACTGACCAACCATTTGAAAAGTTGGATCACTGCGAGTATCTTCACGCCCCAATGACTTCAGGTGAATCTTGTTTGGCTCAAAAAGTACGAGGCTTCGACTTATAAGACGTCTAGAGACATGACATGTGCAAAATGACGTCTTGAGTGTACTTGTAAGCAGGCTAGCGGTCAAGATTCAAAGCTCTTTTTTCAGGCTTTAACGTAATTAGCTAGCTGTCTGCTATTGACAGACCAACTTTCCTTCGTGTCTCTGATGCCCCTAGCAATAGGTCTTGTCATGTGTCGGCTAGTAGTATTTCAAACAAAAAGCGCCAATGTGTTCGACAATTTTGTCTTGTTTGGGAAGCTGCGTTAGTGTCGACTGTTTTGTTCACCTCCTTTCTCTTTGAAATGCACAACGTCACTTGTCAAAATGGACGGTGAAGAGCAGCAGAAGCGAGTAGAGCAGTTGAGTACGGCATCTCTCGACTCACTTTACGATCAAAACGATGAATCAATCGAAACCACGAAGCGACCGATTTGCAACCGATGCACTTGGACACCGTTTATGGTTCTGACTGGTTTAATCTTACTCGCCGTTGGGTTGGTACTGGCGCTGGATCGTAGCAATCCTGATCAACAAGAGGCTGTAGTCAGTTCCTTCCATGGGGATCCAATTCTGACAGCATTAATGAGTAGTAGAGGTCTCGACGCTCCTGGAAAGAAGTTGATGGAGTGGTTCGAAGAGGCGCGTAATGCAAGTGAGCTCTACGTCGCAGGTGGTAGCAGTAACATGAGCGTGAGCGGTGCCGTCTTTCCACAAAATAGTCGTGACACATTGTTGCCTTATAACGCCGTAGTGGCGATAAATTCCAAAGGAGTCTTGTCACGCCGGCAATTCATAGTTCAGGCAAACGGACGAGGCTTCAAGTGGGTCGTGACCTCGTTCGGTTATGGAGATATCATTGCCACAAGCGGCTGCTTGACTTCAAGCCACAGTTTGCCATTGAATGAGCTTAGCTCGATCATGTCGACGGCAAAGTGGACAACCTCTGACATTGATGACCAGAATAAGGTGAGTGTTGTCTCGGATGAAGTAACCTATACAGTGTCAAAAGACGAAGATGACTATTACTCGAGTGAGACGGTCGACGATCAATGTTGGACGATTGAGAGTGAAGACGAGGAATTTCGATTGCACGTTTGCACCTCAGTTGTTGGTGAGGAGCTTCCACAGGAGGAGCTCGCAGATTTGTTCGGTGCCACAACTACATGCCCACAACTCGCACCAATGGCAACATATGCGATGCTTTCTGCTCCATTGCCGTTGCGTAAGTGGTATGCTAGCTACCAAGCGTAGTGAAGGCAATCAAAATCTTCTGGTAGGATTCTGTGGGTCGACTGAAGTCGTATACATGCATGACCTTTAGATGAATACTGTTTGCTCAAAGCATGCCACAAAGTTATTTTCATTTGTTGATTGTGTAGTGTGAGAAAACCTTGTTTGAAATCTACGATAAGCTTCGATGCACATGAGCTGGAGCCGATCAGTAAACGTGTCAAGGCCCTTCATTCTCGTAAATTCTATAGCCTTACTATCACCGAGGCAATGACCGTCCAACCACGTCGTCTTGTTAGCAGTATCGCCCAGCTTCAGGCAGTGTTTCAAGCCAACGAAGCAAGTGAAAATGACTGTGCTCGCGAGCCTCATCAACAACAGCCTCAAAACCAAAGCGTCTTCGATCGTGGTTATATAGCCACTGAAGCAGTTCAATATCTCCTCTTGTCGCCGCTTCTACCGTTTTCGGAAGACGAGAACGAAGACGATTGTTTTCTTTCAGAAATTGTAGCACTTGCACTGAACGTGATTCACCCGCCAAAGCCGTGCAATATTCGCTACGGTTGGCAAATAGATATTTCACAACACAAAAGTGTCCATTGCGTGCAGCATTATCCATTGCCGCTGTCGTGCAGCCTTCCTTTCGGTTTTGGTGAAGGAACTCCACAACATCTAGATGACCATTAGCAGCAGCACGATCCATCGCAGCCACTGTGCAGCGTAATCTCTCAACGTTCTCGTGCATCCAGCGTAAAATATCAAGATACCCGCCTGCTGCGGCATCGTCCATCGCGCGGTTTGTGAATCGGTATCCTTGATGATGCAGCCATTGAACGAACTGAATATTGCCAAAACTAGCAGCGCTATCCACGCGAATACGATGGCGCTGGCGCAATAAAGGTTCAAACGTATCTTCCATCCACTCAATAATGGCTTTATGCCCGCCACTAGCAGCTCCACGAAGGACATGTGCTCGACGACAATGCACAGGGTAATTGTTGGTATGCAGCCATTGCAACACATCCAGTTGTCCATTTCTCGCTACAGCGTACAACTGGTTGGTATAAATTTCAAAGCGAAAGCGTCGATTAAACATAGCAGCTTCCGTCGACGCCCGATCGTGCAGCCACTCCAAAATCCGAAGCTGTCCGTACGTAACCGCAGCAGTCAACGCTGCCTGCATCCAGGACGTATACGCCACCACGATCGTTTCCATCACATATTGCACAATGTGTAAGTGTCCCCCCTACAATGGCATTTTCCAACGATCGAAACGTCCTGATCTCATAGTATCTCGAATCGTTAAGCCATTTAACGACTTGCAAGTGTCCATTTAATGCCGCTTTCTCCAACCCTCGTCTAGTACATCGATTACCCAGTACACTGTCTAGATACTGCACTACTTCCATACGATTATGTGCCAATGCAGCATCCATGACGTTCCATCCAAATGCATATGGACCCTTCATCTCACAATACCATTGTACCAAATCCAGTCGACCATCAGCTGCTGCATGAGCCACTGCATCTTGACTATCCACTACTGCATCATCCACCATTTTATTGCTAAATTCACTATGAAGGTACCGTAACATTTGTAAATTTCCACTATATAGAGCTGCACGCTCGACACCATGAAATTTTCCTTTGGGATAATATTTGGAGCGTAACCATCGGACCCCGATGAAAAACCCTCGGGCTGCTGCATAATTCAATGCTGTTTCAAATTGATATTGTTTATAGCTTCGTTTGAGCTCCGAAGACCAGGAAAAGAGTTTCTTCTTTTCTCGAAATGCAGCATGTTCGAGTAATGATAACGAGGGCTGTGCTGACTCGAGTGGTTGATACTGCACTGCAATAACGACGGATAAAACCTTTGATACATCAAGAAGGTTCTTAAGATGATGGATTATATGATCCAGAGCTTTAACTTGAGGATAGACACGTAGAATAATGTCCACAGAAAGAAAAGTAGGATGAAAAGACGACGTTGGTTCGAAAGGACTCATGATGATGGAGAACAATAAATGAACTGGTACCGATAATAACTAGGTGTAATCATACCAAGACAACGAACCCCAATTAATACCGTTGAATTATTACTATCAAGAGGCCAAGACATACTGCAGACGCACCGATGGTGATCACCCTTTGTCCAAATACGGAACTAACACCCGCCAACAATTGTAAGACATCTTGTACTATCGAAGATTCCAAGTAGATTAATCACAAGGGACCAGATCAATGCGAATAGACAATAGGCAATCGTCATTCCACCAAGTCGCTTGCTCCGATGTCCACTGCGCTTTAGTGTTTGAGTCTCTGTCTTTTGTCTTGGAAGTAGGCCAAGAAATAAGAGTGAGAGGAATTTACTCGTGTAGGAAATGAGAACGATGATCGTGACATCCCATCGTGTATCGTGCGAATCATTCAGAATATCACGATTACTAACATTGAACGATTCATCAATGACCTTGGTCAGTGTCGCTGAAAATGGGCTGCTGAGGTTACCAACCGTTGTCAAAAGTCCATAGATGGCAGCTTCATTGCCCTTATCAGCCAATTCGACGACCACAAAGCTCGAGACAATAAAGTTCATGCTTGATGGGATAGTCTCAACAATAGGCAAACCGAGCCAGAACCACTGGTTCCGCACGACATCCCACGTGGTGAGCATTGTACAGATTGAATCCAGTGCCACGACAACTACTGTGGTAATTATAGTAACATTGCGCCAGTCCCAGTCCAGTCCATGGCGCCTTATAAATGCTAGCGTGAAGGCTGTTACACAAGAACCAATGATCTGGGAGATTGAAATACTGAAACTCGTCGCACGGACCCAATACATTGTGACGGGATCGGAAGCTACATAGCCAATTCCACTAAAGACGCCCGAAAAGAAGCTGTACGCAACGACTTGGTAAAGCGCACGACCCTGTAGGGCTTCCCATAGAGTATTCATGTACTGGCGCAGGTTTGGAGTACTGACCCGGTTTTCAGCAACAAAGTACCAAGTTAGTGGAATCACTGGTAGGCAGCAGATGGCCAATATGAGCGAAAACACGGGAAAACTGATGCCAAAACCAAACTCTCCACCGTATGGTGGAGAACTAAGTCCAAAGCCTACCAGTATACTTCCGAAAATGCCAAAAAGAGACCGCATAGTGTAGATTGCGGTCTGCGTCCGGCCTCTAATCGCGATAGGTTCGCGCTGGGCGTACTCGACAACAATGCCGTCAGCTGCCACATCTGCGACTAAATAGCCTAGAGTTGCCAGCATCATTAGGACAACGTACTTGCCTCCTGTCGCAGGGGCGTGATAATTGATTGCATCCATTTTTTCCGTTGTGTACTCGTTGGTCTTCAGTTCTCGCCACGATGCCTCAGGAAAGTAGGGTTTCTCCAGCGGAAGTGCTGCCATGGCAACAAGACAAAGAAAGCAAAGCGTCCAGCCAATGATTATGTACGGCCGACGACGATAGCCATGTACAGGAAAGCAGTCCGATATGATCCCGATGAAAACCTTGACCGACCATGGAATACCAAGCAACGCGCGAGCTGATGTTGTGGCTTGGCCTTCCATGTTCAGGTAATAGCCTAAGAACGGTGTGACTGCACTCGGTAGTGCTCCCATCATGAGTCCTACCGCGGCATATTGCACAAGCAAACCACAAGATTCGGTCGAGAAGAGTTTTGGAACGTCTCCGTCTCGTAGTGCCCCACCATTGCTAGAACAATGTTCCTCTTGACGAGAAGCAGCAGACGGACAAACTAGCTCTCCAAAGGCATCCTCTTGCGTGATTTTGATGGCGCTCAAGTATGAAATCCTATCCGATGCCTCCGCTTGCTGGAATCGTCCAAACATTGTTCGTCTTCTTGGAAACTGATCCACTCAACGGAAAAAAAATGAAATAATCCGACAGTGTTTTTTTTTCGCTTCATGCTACTGCCAAATGAGATTACGATTGTTGTATGTGCAAGCAAGATAAGGTTTCGTCTCACGTTGAGCAAAACAATCGTGGGCAGTATTCACTTATATGCATGTACATCTGAGTATAATAATGAGGAGAGACCAGACTGTTGTTGAAGTCAAGTGAAATCTCTGGCTCTTTGTCAATATTGCTTCGTTTTTTGCGTGTCAAACATAGCAGTGACGCTAAAAATTATCACTTTTCACGAGTTAATGATGAGTGTATACATGTATACAGACATGCTCAACCTAGTGCAATGATGACCTTACAAATGTCTAAACTACTTGATTACCTCATGACAGCAAGCACTTTTTAGCATACAAGATGGTTAAGATTAGATACCACTCTAAAAGCCAAGAAAGATTAGTTTTACTATTTTAAGCTAATCTCTTCTGGTATTTAGTATCCTAATTAATCAAGTGAACGGACAGTTAGTTATAAGACGTCATCGACCCACGGGATAAAGAAAACCCATTTGTGTCGTCTATTGGGTGCATCAAACACTAGTTAGGGTATAGCTATTTTTTTCTCTTTCGCCTATTATGTTCTCTATATATAATTCAAATAGTCCATTATCATATCTTCCATTTATCCATTGTCATCATGCCACGAGCCTTCAAGTCTGTTTAAGTCCATACTAAATTGAAAGATTTCCGTGCTGCAACTAGAATTATCGACGTTCCTGACATTTCAACTCCATCTGCTTATAATGTAGTGGTTAAGAACTACTTTTTGGGCATTAATGCCACGGATATTAACATCACAGCTGGTGCCTGCCTATACGGGCACATTGCCGCTACCGTTTGGTTGTGGTCTAGAAGCTGCTGGTATTGTATCAGCTATTGGTAAAGAGGTCAATGACATGAAGGTGGGAGATACTTGAGATTATCAGAAGCTTGGAGCCTTTGCAGAATACGTTGAGGTACCCTCTAACAAGCTCATCAAGACCCCAGAATTGTCAGCTGCAGTAGTTTTACCGTGACGGTTTGCGGCATTTCAGGGTCGATTGCATTGGAGCAGGTTGGGGAGATGAAGTCCATTGAGGCGGTGTTTGTATCAGCTGCTGCTGGAGGAACGGGTCAGTACGTCGTGCAGCTTGCAAAACTCGCAGGTAATCACGTGATCGGCACGTGTAGCTCGGATGAAAAGGTGGAAGATTTGAAAAAAATTGGTTGTGACCGTGCAATCAACTATATGAAGGAGGATGTTGATGCTGTGCTGAAGAAGGAGTACCCGAACGGCGTAGACCTTGTGTTTGAGACTGTGAGGGTGACATGTTCAAAGCTGTGACGAAAAATCTGGCTACACACGCACGTGTGATCGTGTTTGGTTATATTTCTGGGTACCACGGTGACAAATCGGCTGATCCGATGCTTGTCAATGATCTGAACTTGACGCTGCTTGTAAATTCAGCCAGTGTACGTGGCTTCTTTTTGCAAAACCATGCCAAGTTGATCCCTTTACATATTGAACGTCTCCTGAAGCTAATGGCGGAGGGAAAGCTGAACCCTGGCATTGACCCGACTGAGTTTCGTGGTCTAGAAAGTATTCCGGACGTGGTTGATTACATGTATGCTCGCAAGAACAGTGGCAAGCTTATCGTTCAATTAAACTAATCCATTACTGAGTATCTGAACGAGGTAGAGTCCAATACGACCTTAAGAAATTAAAACACTTTTGTATGGTTTTGCTTACTGCAAATGTATGACATCCGATTTGTGTAGAAATAAAACCCGTACCTACTCAAATTGGGTCAATCCTGAAAAAATAGATTTCAAAATCTAAATAGCTCTCATTTGTGACTTTGTACCATATTTCCGGTACCTTCCATTTTTTATTTTTTTTAATAATATATATATATTCCTAAAAAATAGTTTCATTATTTCTTAAGCCTATAATTAACGCACGCACGTCCGTCCGCACGTCCGTCCTCGTGTGCTTTGAATCTCGTCTGTGTGAGTCCTCCGTGCGTGTACCGTGTCTCTTAACATCGTTCACTTGTCCGTAATTCTCCCGTATCGTTCCTTCTCTCTTTTCTTACCCCTTTTTTTATAATAAAACATTAAAAACAATGGACGTTTCTCAATACAATGAGCCTCCTGATCTATCAACGACTGACTCGAAAGCTTATCACGAGCAATTAATTGATGGACCTGTAAAGCTTTTTGTAGGTCAAGTACCACGAACAATGGAAGAAAATGATTTACGTCCTGTGCTTGAAGTTTTTGGTCCACTGGAAGATTTAGTCATCATTCGGGACAAAATTACAGGCGCTCATCGTGGTTGTGCGTTTGTTTCGTACTTTACGCACGATGCCGCTGAAAAAGCTGTGCATGAATTGCATAATAAAGTGACATTGCCTCAGAGTATTAATCCATTGCAGGTTCGACCTGCTGAAGGACAGGCAGGTGCGTCTCAGGAGCATAAAATGTTTATTGGGATGATTCCCAAGACAGCCGATGAAGCAGCTATTCGTGAAGTTTTTGAGGTTTTTGGCAGTATTGAAGAAGTGTATATCCTACGCCATCCAGCTACTGGACAAAGTAAAGGGTGTGCGTTTCTAAAATTCAAGGAACGCTCATCAGCACTTGCTGCTATTGAAGAAGTCAATGGAAATGTTACGATGGAGCGTGGAACGTCGCCGCTTGTGGTAAAATTTGCTGACAGTCGTCGACAGCGTCTTCAGCGTGCACGGAACTTGGCTGCAGCAGCAAACGCTTACTGGCCGTTGCCTCCTGGAGCTGGCATGGCTTTTCCGCAATTGCAACAATTGCAGCAGCAGTACATGCAGCAGATGCAGGCTTTTGGAGTACAGGCTGCTGCAGGGCTAAACCCGGTAATAGCTGGTCTTGGTTCGCCTGTTGGAGCTGTTGCCGGTGGTGCGGGAAGTCCTACGAACTCGTTCATGTACTACAACCCGTATGGGTTTGCTGCTGGCGCGGCTGCTCCGTACGGATTCGGCGGAATGCCGAATATCAGCGGTGGTGCTGGCTTTGACATGCAGTCGAGTGGCATGGTTGCTGGATTGGACATGCAAAGCCAGAGTGGGGAAGGAGCAGCCAATGCTTCGCGTACGATTAGCCAACTTGAAGGTCCTACAGGCGCTAATCTGTTCATCTACCACTTGCCGCACGACCTGACGGATGCTGATTTAGCGACTGCATTTGCGCCGTTCGGGTCTGTTATCAGCGCCAAAGTGTATATGGACAAGATTACGGGCGAGAGCAAGGGCTTTGGATTTGTGAGTTATGATAGTGCGGACGCTGCCGATGCGGCTATTGCTAGCATGAACGGGTTCCAGATTGGCACCAAGCGGCTTAAAGTCCAACACAAGCGCATTCATCAGAGAAGCGACTACTTTGGCGGTGACTCGAATAGCAGCCTCGGCGGTCATGACGACGATCTGGCGAGCATTGAGTACCATCAGCAGACTCACCAGGGCATCCATGGTCTGGATGACGGTCTGCACTCGCACAGTGATGATAGCGACGCGACGTCTCTGAGCGAAGCCGCAGAAGTCAACAACGGCGTCGACACGTCACTAGACGAGGCCGTGCAGAACCTGCGCATTGACGCGTAAATCGCGATGATTTTAGCGGTTTGTTTTTGTGACTCGTTAATCATGTCAGTCAGTCGGTCAGTTGGTTGGTGGTGAGTTTTGAGCGTGAAGATGTACAAAATGCCGTGTACAAACAGCGATGCGATACTGGAGGTCAGAAAGAAGCAGTTGAGGCACGAGAACGGAGAAGCTTCTTCGGAAGAAGCTTCATAAGCAAGCACGCAGCAAAAGAAGAAAAGAAAGAAAGAAAAAAGAAGTGCAAAGTAGCGACTCCGGTGAAGCTGCGAGCGAGCTTATGTAAAATCAGTGTGCATTCACTTACGTTACTGTTAAACTACTGAGTGTTGTCTGTCATGCATCGGCACTAGTTTCTACATAATTCTTTACGACCATTTTGCGAGCAAACCAAAGATAGCATATCCAGTTACTAGGGCGATGGATTTCTTCAACATCATTGCAGATTTCTGCGAGTGATCATGTCTATCGTGGCCACCATCGTGACTGTGTCGTGGGAATTCCTGAGGAATGACTTCCATGACCGCCACATAAATGAACGTCCCTGAAGCGAGAGCAACACAGATACCCGCTGCAGCCGAGTCCTCTGACGAGTCAACAGCAATGATCCAGCCCACAGTAATGCCAATGATACTCATGAATGAAAACACAATCATATATAGCATCACATGAGTCACAGGCATGGCACTCTGCACAAGTCCGGAGCCCAGGGCAAAAGCTGCTAGTCCCTTGTGCATGATAATAGCCAGAAACACACCCCATGCTGTCTCAGTCTGTGCTCCAATACCAAGTCCCTCTAGTACTGAGTGGAATGACAGAGCAATAAACAACACCATGGCAACAGCCAACGATCCTGTCTCAGAATCATGTACGACATTTTCATTACGATTGTGTAAGTGATCCAGTTGATTCGTACTTCGAATATTATCCAATCTCTCTTCTTCAAAATTGTCTATATTTTCCAAATATGTGTCATCACTTTCTGGAGTTTTATGAAATTCATCATCATCATCGTCTTCATGCTTGGCTCGAATATACGTATTCGTATTATGATTCTTCCAGTCAGTATCCGACTTTATTTTAACTTGAGCTGCTTGTTCTAAGAGTAAAAGACCCAAGAAACCCAAGGTACAAAACATTTCAGCATATGGAAAATCATAACGTCCTTCATTCACTATAGACCATTTCCGTAATGCTGCATTTTCAATTGCTGAATGCAATAAATGAAAAAAACCACCAGCAAGGAAAACACCACCAGAAAAAGCGTTGAGGATACTTAAAAGAGGAGATTTTGTATGCTTTAATGCAAGCAAGACAGGAATTAAACCACCAATGAGACCCACAAGCCAGATACATAGAATCGACACGAGCTTAAATATTGTAATTTGATCCATGAATGAGTCTGTAGAACTCAACGACATCTTGATCCTATTATAGAGCATATATATGACATAACTTTGTGTTCATTTTACCTAAGAACCTTATTTTAGTAATATATCGATTAATAACCAACACAATCTCGTCTACATCCTTATTATTTTCGCTCAATCACAAGTGATCATTTTCAAACTACCATGACCTGTCTCTCTTTTGATTCGTTCATAATCTACATTAGACCATTTTAATTATTAACAAATAAGATTTCATCTTATATAACTTTGATATCTTCTTGTCATTAGTCAAAAACGCCCCCTCATAGTAAAAAGAAGATAGTATTATACTTATGAGTACATCAATTCTATATGATTACATTGTTATTGGTGGTGGTAGTGGCGGTATGGCCTCAGCCCGTCGAGCTGCTACATATGGTGCAAAGGTTCTTATTGTCGAACGCGGTCGTGAATTTAATGGTATGGGTTTAGGTGGTACATGTGTAAATTATGGATGTGTACCAAAGAAGGTTATGTTTAATACTGCAGCACATGTGGAACATTTGAATCGAAATAAAGATTACTGTATTAATACAGCAATGAAAGAATTTAAATTTGGTGATTTTGATTGGTCCACGATGAAAATAAAGCGTGATGCTTATATTAACCGTCTTAATGGCATTTATGAGAATAATTTGAGCAAAGCTAAGGTCGATTACGTACAAGGTATTGCTAAATTTATGGCCAAGGATACGATTCAGGTGGATTCAAACGTGTATACGGGTAAACACGTGCTAGTTGCGACTGGTGGCGTCCCTATGATTCCAGATTTTCCAGGAAAAGAGTTTGTTATTGATAGTGATGATTTTTTTTCGACTGGAGCAACAACCAAAGAAAGTGGCTGTTGTAGGTGCTGGTTATATTGCTGTGGAAATGGCTGGCATCTTTAACACATTGAAAAGTGAAACAATGCTCTTCTGTCGCCACGACCAAGTACTGCGCAAGTTTGACCCCATTGTACGTGACTTAGTGAATGAAGAAATGGAGAAAGCAGGTGTCACATTTGTGCGCAACATGGGAACTACGCGTGTGGAAAAGCAACACGACGGCAAATTTACGTTTGTCGTGACTATTAACGGAGAGGAGCAAAAGTTTTCAGACTTTGACACGATCTTGTACGCTGTTGGACGCGTACCACGCACCAAGGATCTTGGTCTAGAAGAAATTGGTGTCAAGCTTGCGGAGGGTGGATTCATTCAGGTGGACGCACAGGAAAACACATCGGTGCCTGGAGTGTACGCTATTGGTGACGCAACGGTGACTGGCTGGGAGCTCACGCCAGTAGCTATTGCCGCAGGCCGTCGTCTAGCCGACCGTCTTTTTGGTGGTGAGAAGGATGCGTGTCTTCACTACCATCAGATCCCGACAGTGATCTTCAGCCATCCACCAATTGGCACAATTGGATATACTGAGCCAGAAGCTATTGAGAAGTACGGTGTGGAGAATATCAAGGTGTATTCGAGCAAGTTTGTGAACTTGTTGCACGCAATGGCGGACCCCGAGCACAAGGTTAAGACGGCCATGAAGCTGGTGACTGTGGGTGAGAAGGAGACTGTCGTTGGTGTGCACGTAGCTGGCGATGGAGCGGACGAGATGATCCAGGGCTTTGGTGTAGCGGTCAAGATGAACGCTACAAAGGCGGACTTTGACAACATTGTAGCTATCCATCCTACGGCGTCTGAGGAGCTTGTGACCATGGCACCATGGGGAATGATTAAGGACAAGATTGTGGTGGCGCCAAAACCGGCACGTCCCGCCCCGATGGGCAAGCAATAAGTAAGCGTACAACCAGTTGGACATGTGCATACACGGCCTAGGTAGTTGTAAGACAACTAACATGAACGCAGCCATTGATAAAGACGTCTTGTCTGATGTAAACCACCGAATTGTTGTGACATGCGTTGTTTAGTAAATGAAAATGTAATGTTCCATGTATATTTTGACTAAATACACTAAATCTCTCGAATCAACCCATTTTCTTATTCTTGGATACAAAATATAAATGTCTTCTAACTCGTACTTTACATGGAAAAAGATCTTGAATACATATGTGTAGCCATCTTCAACCTTCTTCTCTTCTCAATTGTCCTATTAACCTTTATCACATTCCCACCTCTTCTTCTCTTTCAAGCAATGTCCATATCTCCTCAAGATCAAGTAGAATATTTGCGTTCACTTCCGTCAATACGTGATGGCTGCCATCGTGTCTTCCTGCTTGCAAAAGAGAATCAAGTACCTCATTTCTCAGTAATGGAGACTAAGATTCCGGCTTTAGCTGACTACGTCATCAACGTCATTCGCCAGTCGTATCCGACTCCAAACGAAAGTAATGTCCCATTCCATTCACGTTGGCGTCACTTTGAGACAGGTGATCCACATCGTGTAAACAAGATGACGTCAACGTGGAACTGCAACCAGCTTGAGAAAGCGCGACGATTGTTAGACTTGGCACTTGTTAGTGTCTTACTGGATGCTGGAGCCGGTCCAACGTGGCAATATAAAGAGCCAGATACTGATAATGTGTATACTCGCAGCGAGGGCTTGGGTATTGCCAGCTTGCACATGTTTTGCAACGGCAACTTTTCGATTGATCCCGTAAACGATCCACATCGAGTAGATGCTCAAGCACTGAATACATTGTCAGATGACGCAATCATCAAAGCGTTTCAAGTGGTAAGTGACTATCTGTTAGTTTTGTATTGTTGTATTGTTGAATTGTTGATAATTCTGATCATTCTGATCATTCTTTTGTGTGCTATTGTGATATTTGAATAGACAGACACAAATCCATTGGTTGGTTGTGCTGGACGAACGGATTTACTCAAGGTGATGAAGATTCTTTTCATCTTGTATATATCTGGATCTTACGCGGTAAGAAAGCACTGATTTGATATGTAATGTGTAGCGTCTCGGCAAGAGCATTACCAATTATCCGGACTTTTTCAAAGGAACGGATGGATCCATTCGACCCGGTAATATGGTGGACTATCTGGCGAAACACCAAAGTGCCAGTGGAGAAATATCCATTACGGAATTGTGGAAAGTTGTGCTGTATGGATTGCAAGATATTTGGCCCGAAAGCCGAACGCGCATTGGAGGACAAAACATGGGTGACGTGTGGGAGTTGTCGTATGTGGATTTGTCTGAACTTTGTTAGCATGTTGTCCACGTTTGAGAATAACACATGTGTCATTTGTGGATTAATGTCGTACCAGTTATTTGCCCGAACATGAAAAAGCGGGCAAATTTGTGAGTTTTCACAAGCTGTCGCAGTGGTTGACGTACTCGCTGATGGAGCCACTTCAGGATGCCGGGTTTATAATTACAGATCTCTACTTGATGACTGGTAAGATTGTGAGCAGTTTGTTTTTACAATGTGTTTATTGTGTGTTCTAATCTATAGCTTTTGGTACTAGGTTTGCCTGAATATCGCAATGGAGGCCTTTTGGTGGACTTTGGTGTGTTAGTACCAAAATCTGCTAACATTCTCACAAGCGAGTTTGATCCAAGCTCTGACGTAATCATCGAGTGGCGAGCTCTTACGGTTGCAATCTTGGACGAGTTGCATAAAGTGATTTTGAAACGTCTTAACTTTTCTACCGACTTGTTTCCACTTGTAAAGGTATTGCAGCTCATTCATTCTTGTGTTATCATGTCAAGATGTCGAAAATATTAACCTTTCTATCAAATGCTTGATGCGAAACAACTAGATGCTGGAAGGAGGAACCTGGAAAGCTGGACGAATGATTGCAAAAGAAAAACGTAGTGACGGTGGACCTCCCATCAAGATTAAAAGCGATGGCACTGTCTTTTAGGCTGCATTGTTTCGATCGGATTGAATCTGCAAAATGTGTTCGGTGTCGTATTGAATGATGATACTTCCGACGACTGATAGTGCTGTGTGTTGGCTTGAAGGGAATCAAACATTTCCACTCTGCATAATAGTTTGATAATTGCTTGAGTACAAAGCAAATTTGGTGCTAAGTCATACAATGCCTCAGATCTTGGAATAGCACCTTATAAACAATATTACAGTGTCCTGCCGGATCAAAAGAAGGACCAAATCACAAAACACAAATATTGAGCATTCTTCTTAATGTCTTTCAAATAGTTTTCATACCCTCTAATAACCGATCGTCTCCATCACACTCTTCATATGCGGTGGATATAGCTTGGACACGATCATTTGGCGATAGAGTACATCCGACTGTTGACGCGCATGCTCAAGCACTTTCTCTTGCTCGGGACTACCAGTCTCAAGTGTCTTATTCTTGCGAAAATCTTCCTTGATGCGACGTAGAGCGTAGCTGCGAAAATTATAGTTCTGTACAGTTAAAGAGCAGTAAAATACAAGCACGTAAGTAAACTATTACAATTGAGGTAATGGAGTAAAAAGCGCATGGAGACGAACGAAAATAGATAATGAAGGTACGAGATGAACAAGAGCATGATACGTACCTCAAAATTAGCGGCATTACGCAGCATCTGACGGTACAAATGGAGCACGGATGACGACGACATGCTTATCGAGAAGTTTGATAATGTTTTCTGTGGTAAATGAGGCTTTAGGGAGCAAGCAACTTTATAATGGTGCTAGTAAACAGAAGTTGCTGTAAGGATGTTAGAAAAGCAGTAATCTAATTATAGATCATTTCTAAATCTACCTGTGAAATCACATTTTCAATACTTTTTTACTTTCGCAGGTAACCGAGTCCTACCGGTTCTAGCTACATACACTCTTGCTATCCTCTATTTCATCTAACCTTCAAACTTAATAGTCAAGAGCTTCAACTTCTCGATGCAGTGAGCTAATCCTACTTTTTACGTATAAACCCTTAATAACCAGTCAGAATTAGGTAAAAATAGTCTTATCATCATGCAATTTGTTGGTAGCAAATCGGTGGTAATATTGACTAACAACATGGCTACATACCTCATTTACTCCATTGACCACGTACTAGGCACATTTTGACTCGATTGACGTCCAAGTACTTCATATTCTTGTCCTTGTTGCTGTTGTTTCTCAATACATTCCATTGCAATCGCACGAGCTTCTTTCTTTCGTGTTAAACGAATTGCAAAACACGAGGTAATTCCAAGTGCAAATAACAACGAGCCAATACATGCTGCTAGAGCAATAGGAGGACCAAACGATGCAACGTGTAATCTGCTTGGAACAATACAACGTGGTCCTGTCCATGTCTTGCTCAAACATTCACAGCGCTGTTTCCTGCATCTTCCAGTCAATACAAAAGCTTGACGGCTCTCTTCATGACGATCAACAACTCTTGTTTCGACAGTACAATCCTCATCAGTCCGACAAAAGGCTTTCCCATGCACCTCGACAAACTGATTCTCGTCATCTTGATACTCATCAACATGATCCAGAATCCACTCATATGTGGGATGTGATGGTGGATCACACCCTATGCTCATCACCGACTCGAGTGATACATCTTGATACACACGAACATAATCAATCTTCAAGTGCATTGGAAATGAGTCACAAATTTTGTTTGCCACAGGATTGAGTCCGTCACCACGGCACGGTTGTTTTGGATTTGGTGGTTGCGCACCCCACTTGCTCGACATGGCAACGTTGAAAATGATATACAATGGTTCCTCAATCATGATCTTGCTTGGATTCGTGATACGCGCTCCTTGTGGAGGGTTCGTCACTGCTTGGGCTGGAATCTCGTACAATACATCTCCTGATAACATCCACCGAACATAACCATTCGAGCCTGGAACCCACTCCACTTGATACGTCACAAATTCGGTGTACGCTGCCATATGTACGGGCCAATTTGCAGAGAGCGCATCTATTTGAAAAGCAAACGTCGACTCGTCTTCCGGCAAGACTGGTGCATCCTTCGGTGAGTCACAGTTTGGATCTGAATTTCCAGCGCTACAAATAAACTCGCCCATGTACGAATTCATGGCTGAGAAACACGTGCCATTCGAGTTAATGCCCCAACGATCGTTGCTTTTGGCGTCCATGAACCCTAAATCCGAGTTAATATCCAAAGACGCAGGGCATGTCGTGATCGAGCACACATTATCTTCAGTTCCAGCTTCTACAGCTGCTTTCACGGTGATGTAACTCTGTATTTCACTGGCATTTCGCTCACAAAAATTGTTTGCTGCATACCGCAAATGCTGATACCATGACTCATGTCCACGTGATTCGGCGTACACGCTCTGCGGTATGCCGGGAATGTTGGCACCTATAGTCTTGCATGAACTGGAGTATATGCACAGGCTATTTTCGTTGACTGGTGCGATGACTCGAAAGTCCGGCGGCATACCAGGTCCTACTTGAATCGATGCTGAAATTGTTGTACCACCACCTTCGACAATATCGATCTCAGGTGCACCGCGACCTTGGTGAGGATTCATTCCAGACCCTGGGTTTCCATCACATGCATTGATTCGCTGGTTGTTTGGCTTGAACGTGTCAGGATCACACGCATCGTAAGAAAATGGCCACATTCTATTTGTTGAGCCGGTGAAGATTGCACGACCTAGGTTTCCCATCATCCAAATCCCAGGCCAAGTTGGGTAGTATTTGAGTGTCTTAGCTCGAGCACTTGAGTCCAAATTGACGTCAGGATTACCAGAGGACTCGGACAGAGCTCCTGGAAGTTGTGCTCGAACCTCAACCATCCCACCTTGCATGCAAAACTTATTCCAAGACTGGACCATGCCTCCGCGATAAAACTACAATACAAACACCGTCACAAGAATTGTTACGTGTGAAGAAGGTTTGCAAGTTCATGGCAAAATACGACAAAAACACTTACGAAGGTGACATCTTCCAGACCCGGTGTGCTCAGAAAGCTGTTCCACACCTGCAGCTGAATGATGGAGTCTTCCAGCTCAATTTGAAAGCTGCAAACGCCGTTGGTTTCATCACACAACGTTGTAGTTTTATTGTGAGCATACACTTCCATTGCTGCGTTCACACCGTCGGGTTTCTCAATCGATGTCCATATATGGTCATCTCCAGGCCGAAACGATCTTCCAGGTGTGTTAAACTCGTCACTCATAACAAGCTTCCACGTTTCGCCGCGTGATGTCTCCCACGTGTACTTTTCAAGGGGTGTTTCGGGATCAACCCACATCTTCAGATGAGATTGTGTCGTCACCTGATTATCATTTCGACGATTCGTTCGCACTGGTAAGCAACAAGGGACCATGGCACTCCAGACAACACCATGTGATAGTCTCATCTTTCTCACGGTGAAAACTGAATGCCTTTTCTCGAGAACCGGGCGAGAACTTGGGACGTGGACCATTTAACGGCTTCAAGGTATTTCCGAAAAGAACAAACGAGATCGTTCGCACGTGGATTCTCGTAAGAATACAACCGGAGGCATGATGGCTCATGGTTGATGCTGGATGGTTCTTGGTTGCTGCTCGATGAGATTTGACACGCGCTGAATTGAAACTTGTGATTGATGGCACTGGAGAGATATTGGGAATTCTTACACGAGATCAGAATTGGGTCACTCACTCACTTATGTTTTCCCATTTTCTATTGTCCTTTTATCCCATTCTGTCCTCTCTATAAGTTATACCTTTCATCTCTCTCTCTCTCATTAGTAATAATTATTACGAATATATTGGTCCGAAGTACGTCGATTCCGTGCAACTTCATTCGCCACTTGATGATTTGCATATAATGCTTGCAATGCTTTCATCCGTTTCATATTTAAGTACAATGGTCTTCCACGACGTACGTTAATATCTTCTTCACCAAACATATCGAGATACGGTGACCCAAAGTACGAACTTCGTGGCCCAAAAATCAATAGAACAGATGAGGATCGAATGAGAAAGAATAAACCAACTCCAGCACCACACGTCAGCGCATGAGACGTACACGCACCCATTCCATCTTCACGTCGTCGACAACATTCAGTTCCAGCACACAAGACTTGTTCACATACGAGACAAATTGCTGGATTCTCGACACTCTTCCACGTCTCTTTACATTTGCTTTTCCCCAATACTTGAGCATGTAAATCCGTGTAGGAAGACGCTAATTTCACAAGTCGAACATTCGCAACATGAAACAACCTCTTCTTGTCTTCTTGTGCGGCATCTGGTTCCACACGTAGTGGAAGACGTGGAACTTGTTGTAAATTACTGCGAGCAATGAGATTTCCACGTTCCGATCGAGGTTTTTCATCCGTCTCCTCTTGACTTGAGATGAGAGACTCAAGCTTTGCAAGAAGTGGCTCAGCGTGACCGTGCTGCTTGTAACCAAGAAGTAATGCTTCATCAAGTGCAGCACTTGTCGGACGAACACGAAGTTCACGTGCAGCACGTACGAGATATTCCACCAGAGCTTCATCCGTCAACAACTGACTAATTGTTGGTAAACCAATTTGTTGGCACATGGCGTGGTAATTTGTACTAAGACGAAGAGAACTCACAAAGTTAGCACTCCACGATGCATCAGGGTCGTGTTCGCCTCGAAAAAAAGCACGGCACAACAGTGTCACCTGCCGCATAAATGCCAAGCACGATGACTTGAAAAGAAGCTCGAGCTGTCGGCCATGTGGAGCTGGACGTCGGTGAGGAAGATCAATGGTACTACCTCCTGCTCCCTCTTGCTCTTTCCAAACAAAATCCACACCAGCCTCTTGTGCAAGACGTACCATGAGCGACTCCAGCCCACGTTGCATATCTTCCTGTTGCTCTGGGAATGAGCCGTTGGTCACGGCAGCACATCGTCCTTCTGTTTCGTTCTCTTTTTCTTCAAGGCAATTGTCCTCATCTTCAGCTTCCATTTGTGCTATCTGAATGAGCACTTGAGCCATGTGCAAGACGCAGAGAGAACGAATCGTAAGCAAGATATCAGCCTTCGTCGTCAACATGCTGCTGCAAATTGCTACACTGAGGTAGAACAAATCCTGACACAGAATGGGCAAGCCTAGCTGCAGCGGTGGTCCTCGTGGTAGCGCTTGTGACCACTGGTCCGGCGAAAGCGCAAGTCGAAGATTTTGTGCGATAGGAAAGCACATACTTTTGTAAAATTCTCCACGATGCTTAGTGAATAGCAACGGAACGCGGCGCAGTGAACGAAGCAATATATTCAGCTTGCTGTCATCCTTCGGTGTACACTGATCTAGCTGTGGGTCCAGCGCTTCGGGTAATGACACTGCTAGACGTGTTTTCAGACATGGCACAGCTGGATTCAAGATGTTCGTGATCCGCAACGAAGAAAACGAAGAAGCAGGCGCTACAGGACTGGCACCTGTACTCGTTTTTCGAGTAGCGGAATTTGATCGCCAACTAACTCCATTGTGTCCGTTCTTCGACGACGATGCATGCATTTCGAGCGAGTAAATTGCAGAAGATATGCCGCTTACTTGAGTGCTTGTTATTGTAGAAGCTACTGAAGACCAAATCAAGTGCGTCAACTGCGGTCCCGTTGAGAAGAATCCTTTCTTGAGAGAACTCAATGCAGTTCCCAGATGCGTCAATTCTGGTTGAAAGCGCAGCATTGTTTCGAGAAATGACAAAGCAAATTGGTTCATAGCACGAATGTCATCCTGCCGCTGCATCCGGGTCCTTTCGTCTGCATCATCATCACTCATACTTTCGTCTTCAGATGATGCAAGAAATTCTAGTCGACTTGGTAGCCCCTCTGACAGCCACGACAGAATAATGGATGTATCTTGCTTAGACTGAAATACTCGTTCCATAGCGTCACGATCGTGCTGCTGTTCTACTAACGTCATAGGTGGGCAAACTGGAAAGCATGGTACGAGCATGGAACTGAGCGCTTGACAAAGTGGGCAGAGGAATTCACCAAAGTGCGCATCAAATGCGATGTTCGTTTGACTGTGCTCGAGATTAAATCGAGACTGTGTCTTTACCGACTCGAAGTATTTCTGCCAACAATGCAGATGCACGGCGTGACCACATAGTGATAAATGAATTTGGGGCGGGAAATCCGGGGCAAGAGATGTTGTAGTCCCACTGCTGCCACATGTCTTGTTTTCATCACTCAGGGCAGTCTCGACATCGCCAAGAAGATTCTCTTGAGTGTGCTTAATGACTCGACTCATTTGTGCGTGACCAATGTACATGATTGGCTCATCTCTCTCTTTCTGAGAGCAGATAATACAATCTGGCGGTGGTGGTGGTCGATACACGATCGTATGACCAGGCATCACGCACTGAGGGTCGTCCGCATCGATGCTAAGCTTCCCACTCGATCCAGGTCCCCCTGACTCACCATCGTCCTGATTGTCATCATCCAAATCAGCAAAAGCGTTTGACTGCGCAAAAGCCTTTTGGCATGCCATCATCGCGGCGATAGCACGCTGTTGGTGAAGCTTCTTGAGCTGCGCCTTCGACATACCATTCTCAGTTGCTAATTCTTCGTGCTTTTTCATTCCACTCCAAACCTTGAGCTCAACATAGGCATGAATGATGCGGTCTAGTGTAGCCAGCTCGTTCAAGATCCAGTAGATAGCCGAGATTGTTGATTTCGAAGTTTCAAAATCGTGCTTTACCATATCCTTTGAAAGCGTCACAAGCAATGCAACTATACTCAGATCGTTTACCTCGCCCAAATCACTTTGATCGCTATCACTATTCATTTGGACATCTCCATCGTCTGGAGATATCGACTGCCGCTTCACACGCTTTTTGCCACGAGAAGTTGTGTCGGCTTCTTCAAACGTATCTGGGCCGCTGCGCAGCAATACTAACGTTTGCCGTCTCTTATCGTCAGACACGACAGCTTCAATTTTGTGCGGTAAAGTGGCACTGCCAGCACCGCATTTCAATACAAGCACTACCAAATTAACCAGATGAATACCACGCATAACGACCATCATATTAGTTTTCTTGACTCCAGGCGTACAACTCATGCCATCACAGTGGCCAACAGCGTGACAATTTGCATCCTCTAGGATGAGCCGCAAAACACCTAGCAATCCCTTCTCCAGCACAAGGAATCGCACCATGCCTAAGGACAGATGAGGAAGTGGAACTTCCGCCACCAGCGGAATAGGTGGATTCTCAACCTTCCACGTCTTGAACAAAGCCTCCTGTCGCGCAAATTGTGCCTTCTCGTGGCTGGAACGGCTCAAGTGATAGAAGGACGGATCATACTCCTTGAAGTACGCCTTCTTCAAAATGTACTTAACAGGCTCCATTGCTCCGTCTCCCATACTATCTGCATCGCGACCTCCGTCACCAAGAGGAGCAACCATAACAGAACGCTTGACCTGCTCGTCAGCCACTTCGTCCAAAATCCGCTCAAGCCGAGCTAAATGCTGCTTTTCTTGGCGAGCAGAAATACCACCAAAAGGTGTCGAAGCAACAAACGTGGTCTGATCGAGCAATTCTGATAGTCGGCAAGGGTGTTGGCTTAGTCGATGGATAATCTCACGACGAAGTACCGTGTCTCGTTGTTCGATCGCATCTAATGGCGGCGTGAGCTCGGTTACAATCCAGATAAGCTGCAAAAGAGCAGCTTCTAACAAACACACATGCTTTTCGTCTTCCGAGCCACTGGAAGGAGCACCACGAGCCGAGATACCGGAACATTCATCATTTGCAGTGCGAACATTAGACCATGCGAGAAGCCACTCAGAAAGGCCAAAACGATCGAAAAATATCGTTAGAAACTTTGGAAAGCCCACGACCGCTGCGCTCACTTGTACAAGAAAGAGGTCCAAATCTCGCAACTCACTGCACCACGGTGGACTGGTATAATTGAGCATTTGGCGTTGCATGTTCTGGCCATTGCGAATCCACAGCCCACAGCTAATTTGTGCACAGAGCACCATGGAGCGCAGTGGATATTCCATCATTCCATATATTAGCATTGCTTTCTTGTGTTCCACATCATCATCAACTTGCTCCTGCTCCTCAGTCTGCAGCACCTTGGCCATAGACCGGTCTAGAAGTGTGGCCCAGTCTGTAATCCATGGAACTGCACTACCAGGAGATGATGGTGGACCGTAGTAGAGACTCTCGATCAAAAAGCTGCTCAACAGACCGTGCAGTGGATTGTGAAAAGATACTGGCTCTGTTGACACGTCATACTTGACAATTTTTTCGGTACAAGGCGACCCCATCAACTTACCACACGGCGGAACATACAGTTGCAACCGAGTTGTACCCAAACCGGTTCGATCCAGCTGGCACCAAAACCCTTCCAGCATATTCCACACCATGCGCTCGCAGTCTTGGTTGCGCGTTTCCGTATCTGCAGCCTCGTGATAGCGAAGGCCTTTCGAAATGAGCGTGAGAATTTTGCTGATGTTAGCATGAAAAGCAAACGCCGTGAGCCATGACTGGGTTTCGTACGTCACGTGCGCACGACCATCCTGTATACGTAGTTGAGGATCCAAGCCCTGAATTTGGGCAAGAGCATTGAACCACTTTTCTAATAGATCAGACCGAAGAAGTAGAGAGCTTGACATCGCCGGGATACCCAATACGTAGCCCAAATTTTCAACCACAAAATGATACCGCTTAAATTTGAGCAGTGGATGATCACAGTCAAGGGTTTGGTAAACATCCTGATGTTGTGGCAATAGCGTCGGCGCGCGCGCCATCTCAAGGGCTGTATTGATAGTATCCAGGAGCATATCTAACAAACCCATGCTTGCCAAATGATGCACAATAGAGGGTGTTGTAAGAATTTGTACACCGTACTGAAAGAGTGATTCTTCACGCGTACCAACACCACAAAAGTATTTGACCATCATACGATTATATACTTTCAGGAAAACGATAGAAAACTGCAGCTTTGGATCTTTATCTCCCTGTAGTTTCAAATACAATTCATACAACTCCAAGACAATATCCTTACGAAAGTACGGGTCTGAGAGAAACATGACCTGGATCGGCTCTTTACTCGAGTCATTTCTCGCAAACAACTTGTCACAAAAGAGCACATGTAGTTGCTTCGAAAGCGCGCAAATTGTTTTCACCCATTGCGTCACACGCAACAGTACATCTTCATCATGAATAAACGTGTCCTGCACGACACACACGTGCCACCCTTCACACTTTAGCGCCTGCATGAGCGTCAGCGCATCACGTAGTGTCAGATTCCGAGCTACAATCTCTGATCCGTTCGAGTCAATCGCACGCACAAGTTCTTCTGCTCTTGGAATTCTTTTCTGTGACAACGACCGAATCAAATCTTCGTCCGAATGAACATCATCATTGCAGATTCGCACATGAAATTGTCGTTCAATGATCTGTCCTTGCTCCAGACTATACCCTCGCTCCTGTAAATTCAATCGCAATGCATGCAACATCTGGCGTCCTTGTGCATCCACAATTTCTGCATCAAACACTTGCATGGATTTCTTGGCCATTTCAACACAAAACTGTACAATGGTCGTAAATAAGACGTCGGCCATCTTGTATAATTTCTTGAGGCAAGGATCGTATACGATTCTTCTTGATAGCTGTAGCTGTATCGGACATTTCCTCATTTTCTGTTTCCTCCTCCTCTCTCTGTCCATGATAGATACAAAATCCTTCTGGTGCCCATGCTTCACAATCTCCACAATCACACACTCCACCTGGACTTGTTCGATGAAAAAAAAACCTCATGACCTTGATGATTTCCATTTTGAAAGCATTTGAGACACAAGACACACGTTTCATCCGATTGACACGTTTTACAGTTAAAAACAATGTCATTGCGTTGAAAAATGTAGCCACATAGCACTTGCGCCGTGGTTTTGGATTGATACGTGAGGAAAAAATGCTCGCGTGGGATTGGTGGAAATACATCACGCGAAGAGTTAAATGTAGCCATGTCAGGATGTGAATTATCTTGAATCAGTACATGATCAATAGGCGCCAATAGAATTGTATCAAGAAATTCGCCAATGGACTCGAGAGGTACTGAATTACTGGTTTTCTCGTCTCCGAGAGCTGGAAAATGACGCAAATTCGACAGAAAACTCGGCATAATCTCGTGACATATTGTCTCCACGCTCTGTGCCCGTAAATAACGTCGTAATGCTGTTGGTTCGGTACGAAATGGCAGCGTCGACATGATCCAGTTTTTAAACAGCGATTAAACGTGATCTAGAGCGAGGAACGAGATAATAAAAGAGCCACAAGAGAGACGAGATAACGTAGAACACGATGAATGTCTTGTGCGAGTCTGGGAAGAAGGAGAAAGCGAGATATGGCGCGTACAATGAGACAAGAGCTCGCGTGACGAGTGGCAAATGTGAGAATGGTGGGAAGAGGCGAAGTAGAGCAAGGGATTAATGTGGACGACATGAAATTCGACTAGACTAGGAATCGCAAATGCCAGGAATGTTCGGTCAAATAGAAACGATAGAAAAAGCGCCGGGTGAAGAAATTGCTTGTTTTGAAAACGTGCTTTTTTCAATCACTGCTTTTTATTGGCAAATTGGGTTTTGCTAAGTATACAAATTTGTGTCAGTATGTATGTATGTACTTGCTCTCTACTCGTATGTATTCAGCAGCCTAAAGAGCATGACTTATTCTACAACTAGAAACAATAGACAATCCAAATCGCGATAGATAGAAAACCCCTCAGTAGTAATAAAAACCTTTTAACTATAAACATGAGCAATCACTTGATGTGGCCACGTTGTACGTACAAGCTCAGCAAATGGTGGACCTTGTAACTTGGCAACTCGAATGGATTGCAATTGTTTTCGTCTTCGACCTTTTCCAATCACTTTTGACTCAATTGTTTCATCAAGTAAAAGAAGATCCTGACGCAGTGAATAATTCGGATCATCCAGTAATTCATTACTTCCACGAAAGAGAAGCTGAACTTGACAACTATTCAATTCCTTACGTCTCCATAGTCGTAAATCAAAGACAAGACCACTAAAACCAAACCATCCAGTAAAATGAGGCTCTGGTTTTGCTGGAGAGAGACCACTGATACAACCTGAACCAACATTAACATGATGTAATTTTGTCCAGTCTCCAAGTAAAGCACCATTGTCGGAAAGACGTTGCTCGCCATTCAAATAGACCGTCAAGAGTTTATCGGGCTGGTCATTTCGAGTCTCCAAGCCAGCATCACCACCATATGTGACCACAAGATGATACCAATGATTAGGTGACAGTTCACGTGCGATGCAAATCGGTGTTGGACGATTGAGGAACGAACACCAGAGATTACCTGCAGGGTCCACAGAAATCAATTGCTGATGGACGTAAGGCCAACCACTAGCATCACTTGTTTCCTGAAATGGTAAATCTTGAGCTCCAAGTAAAGTACCACCCATAAACGTATCACTTAGCTTAGCAAGCGAAAACCACATTTCAAGCGAGAAGGGATCGGCAGCGTTGCCAACTTCAGTTTTAAAGTTGGCATCTTCACCGCTAGTAGTAAGCATGTGACTCAATGATTCCGGCAACGGCAGTGCCGAGCCACGGTCACGCCAGCGCGGATCCATCGATAGTCCGCGGAAACGAAAGGATTCCGTAAGCAACTGTGGATCACGCTTGAACGACACTTCGAGAGGTCGAGGTGAACTCTGAACGATGGCACCGATTTGAAGACGGTCCAGACCACTCACGCCCTGGCCATTAATCGCAACGATAATATCGCCACGCTCAACACGCCCAGAGGCCTCAATCTCTCCAGCCGCGCCCGACTCGGTTCGCAAAAACTTACTTACTACCACACGGTTTCCAATCGAGTTAATCTTTACCCCCAGCCACTTTTGTCGAAGTTCCACGACTGCTATGGTAGAGGTTGGTGACTCAGGCTCAGCTTGCTGCGATGATTCTGAAAGCTTAGCCATAGGCTTTACCGTTGAGTTTTTGACTGGTGGGTTCACAATTGGGCCACTTTGCACCCTGACAAGTTCTGGCACACTAAATGCGTTGTTTGGAGGAGTAATGAAAGAAGGAGCCGCCGCTCGTAGATAATCTGCACTGGAGCATCGATGTAATGGCAACGCAGTCATTGAAGAAGCATCTTGAAAGTTTTTATCATCACCATCGCGCTCGCGCTCCTCTTCAGCTAGAGCCTGGAGTTCCTCCACAACGGTATTAATTTCAGGTCTTGCAGCCTGATCAGGATCACACATGGCCTCAACTAGTGACCACACATTTTCTTCTACACCGACAGGAGGAGAAGGCATGTTACCAGCCAGTACTTGCTCACGAACTTCCTCATCAGCCATGAATCCCCAAGGCAGCTCTTCTGAAAGTGCCTCCAACAGTGTCATTCCAAACGCATAGATATCCGAGGCCAAGTCAGCCTTTGGGTCATCTCTCACCAACTCCGGTGCTTGCCATCTGAGTGATCCTGAACAGCGAGTGAAGGGTGCATAAAGCTCAGGCTCCGACGTGTTACGCGATAGAGAAAACGAGCGAAGGTTTGAAAGTCTAGCTTGACCGTCATCTCCAACCAAAATATTCGCACAACAGAGATCACCGTGAATCAATGACGCCTCATGCAGACTCTGGAGTCCCATAGCAGCTTGAGCAAGTAGACGAAATAATTGACGTCGGTGGTCAACAGACAAGTTCAAGTAGTCTTCAAGTGATGTCACCATTGGTGATCCAGTATCAGGGGTTGCCCATGGACTCACAAATGCCACAAATGGTTGTGACCCAAAAGTTGATGCTCCTGCTAGTTGCAGCACATGTGGATGACAGACAACATCACGTAGTAATTCAGTCTCGTGTCGTATAGCTTCAACTGCTTGCAATAGTGCCGCCTCGGACTTGACATTCGCTCCATTTCCAGTCACAAACTGTTTAATCAAAAGTTGTTGGACACCACTTTTCCTCTGTCCACGACTTCGCATCCAACTAGCACTTGTAATTTGACATTGCGGTCCTCCACGAAAGCGCGTATTTGGATGTAAAGCAACTTCAGCAGGTGATAGGAACCAGGATGGTAAAACAGGCACTTGAACGCCGCAAACTCGTACTAATCGACGAAATAAAATTCGTAACGATTCTTCATGATCCGGAAATAACTCTGTTCCATCAAGTTTTGATTCCTCGACGGTATCTTCCTGACTCTCATAGCTTTGTGAAAAGACAACAACGTTCTTATCTTTCTTTCTCTTCTTCGTCCGTCTTGTAACAACATCTTGGACTTGTTTAAACGCAAATTTCACGACTGCTGCCATTTCTTCTTGTTCATGAAGGATACAAAAATTTGCTGCTTGATCAATTTGTTCCTGTGCTGCAAGTTGTAATTGATGTTCAATCCGTTCTAATTCTTCTTCCCATTCCTGTGCCCAGGAAGGATTTGGATCAATATGTTGCGCATGAAACGCATGAAAGATTGTATCCACTAACACATGTAACAAACGTAATTCACGAACTGGTGAAGGAGCAACTGCTAGACGAAAGACGGCACTGTCTGTCGCTCCTAAACTCTCTAATAAATGAGTAAAACGTGAGAAAGCAGCATCAATTTCCACTGACCAATGTGATTTCTCAGTTTCTAAGGATTTCACGTGATCCGTGGAAATGGCTGAAGTGTCTGGATGAAAATGATTTGTATAGCCACAGATTGCAACAAGACGTCCTAGTAATGTCTCACATAATGGTCGTAATTCCCAAGAATGTTCACATAAGGTCTGGATTGGTAGTAAATGTGGTTCCATTCTTTTCCTAGTAGTAGTGCAACTTAATGATAGACAATGTCACTCAGTGTGTTTGATGGAGGAAATTCAAGAATGACAAGAAACAGTCGGAGAGAGGGGGATCGAAGAGGAGAGATTACAGTAGGAATATAAAAAGATAGAGGATATTAAAAAGAAAGACACAATCGGGTCGTACGAAAGTGGGATGATCGTGATTACGATGGACACTACTGGACTTGCGTAGGTAATGTGACTGTTAAAAGAGTGTTTGACATGGTGTAGGAAATGGAAGATACCGGTATATCGATATCTCGTCACCAAACGACATATTGTGACGAATCTTAATGCTGGTAAATCCTACACATAAAAAAGCCATGAGCTTCGTTTGTAATGGACTGAACACGGACTTGTCACGAAATAACAGTCACACATCAAGTCAAAACCTACGCGACATCATATAGTGCCACTCATCCATACACTCACATTCGGTCATTCAAGACAGAGCAATCATTGCTAGTAAGTGATGCGAGTGCACACCTTTAATCTGACCTTTTTGTTGCAATGATAACCTTCACCCTCAAAGTTTACGTACTTGACAAGCACGTCTTCCTCAGTCTCTGCTCATCAAATCCCATACTTGTAGTCACCGGAAAACCCACTCTCGTCGTCGTCCTCACAAACATTAAGCGCATCAATCTCTGCCATCACATTGCGTAGACCATCAAGCGATGAAGCCGCCACGTCAATGCGACGAGCAACCAAACTTGGAGCACAGGAGAAAAATGCTGGGCTGTCGGTATTGTGCACATCGTTTTCTTGACGCACTGTCACCATCGTTGCTGCGTGCCGTAGTTTGTCGCAGAGCGCAAGCGAATGTACGTGACTCCAATCAAGGTGACTTGAAACCTCAACCGATGCACGCACGAACGATGCACCAGGTGTTCCATCAACCTCCGCTTTAATAAGCGCGACAAGGACTTGAAAATGGTCGGTTGGATCCAAGGGGCTTGTCTTCTTCAAGCCTTCCCCAACACAGCGATATGAAGCCATCACGACCGCACAGTCTCGCACTATCTTTTCCATCGCTTGAATCCACACCGTTTGTGCATCTTCGTTGCCTTGAAGCGCTTGAAGCGAGGTCCCAAATGCAGCAGCCCACTCGTCCGAGTTTAACTTTGATAATTGAGTCAACATCCGGTACAGCGTGAAGATAATGTGGCCTGACATGACGTCCGCTGCCGTCGGCATTGCATCCACTCCACCAAATGAATCGTTGGAACTGAAGCACTGCAGAATCAACCGCTCACTAGTGAGATTGATCAAAGAAGACAACTGACACTTGCTCGGCAAAAAACAACTACATCGACTCAACAAAATCGCGCGAAGAAGTGCAGTTAGTACACTATACGATTCGATATCAAAAAGCGCGCGGCTCATCCGTGATTGGAGCTCGCAGAACTCTAATTGTGCGACGGTGTTGGTGTCAACTCCACTTCCACATTCCATCGACCGAATTGTCATTCGCACGCAGAATGCTGGTGTGTGGCTCGATGCAGTACATAGACTGAAGTAGAGTAGACCTGGAAAGTTTGAGCCGCCAACAGCATGACGGACTCTTTGGTCACAGTTAAGTTCGTTCAATAATTTCATTCGAAGCGTCGACACCTCGCTAAGGGATGTTCCATCTGGCAGCACCAAGCATAAATCAACGACACTTGAGGATAATCCAGGCACAGTCATATCGATACGTTGCAGTGAATGGTTGGCTTTAACCTCCAGAACTCGGGCCCAAGCATCGCCAACGGTGTTAATGCCATGAAAAATCACGCTTCGCGTTTGCTCTTCGACGTTGATGCTTAGTAGATCCAGCGACGAGAGGAGTGTTGAGCTTGGAGGTTTCAGCGCAGTATTATAGTGCGTCGCACCGCTTCCAAATCCAACATCGGTACGGAAAACACTCACAGCAGCATCTTGGAAGTGATTCATCTCGCATAGAGGCCATCTCATGGATTCTTCTACGGTTGTCAGCATCGTGAGCTTCTTCGTCGGCCCCAAATGAGCTACTTCCAGATAATTGTTTATCACCTCTTCAAAACCTTCGAACGAAAAGGGATGAGGAATCACTACTACGTCGTCAAAAATGTGAGCTGACGCGAAACGATACTGAGCTTGTACTTTACTCAGCAACGCAGAAATTGACACCCAAGGAGAAGCCTGAGTTTTTTGTAAGCAAAGTATACGGCGTACCTTGTGCTCAAAGCCCATTTGGTGCAGAATCTGAGCCCTCTTCAGAAGCTTTGTCGTAGCCTCTTCAGCATCATCGGCGAGGTCGCATTCTCTCACGTACATAATAAACAATTCGGAGCTGGTAGGAGTATTTGTTTTTGCTCCCACACCGCTATCATTAGGGGGACGAAAATGATTAATGTCTTCAGGCGCTGTATCTACAGCAAATGGCGACGTTGTTACATTCACTTGCTGGTTTTGAATGTAAAAAGCAGCGCCAACACGAGCTGTTAAATCGATGGGCGGATTAATGACAGTTCGTTTCGCAGTCGAACTAGTCAAGAGATCGTTGGAGTACGTCGGACGCACGCCACCCTTGGTCGACAACGTAATATGCGGTATCTTGTTTTTCACTTGCAAAGGCAGTTGCTCATCCAGCTCGACCCAAAGTGCTTGACCACGTTCGTCTTGTACGACTTCAACGCCACGAACAGTGTATGGTGCACCAAGTTCAGCGAACCTAGCGTATTGTTTGTTGGGCCGGTAGAACAACGTTACGTGGTCGGCAAATTTGTTTGCATGGACTGGGGGAAGCCGCGCCGTCAGCTGCTCCTGCACAACGGCATCTAGGAACAGACCCAGGTAGGTAAAGCCTTCTACATCATCATCGGAAAGTGGATTTACAAAAAGTGTAGGATGCTCAAATTGAGGAGCAAAGCAATGAGCGCGTTGGTCCTTTTCCCATCGCTGAAACATACTGATTACTTTATCAGAAGGCACGCCGTGAGAATTGCGTTGGCTCATCCGAAATGCCGTCAAAACGTCTGGACACTTCATTTCAATGATATGAACACGACAACCTTGAATCTTCGCAATGTCTTCGTACGCTTCATATTCCCATCTCTGCGTATTGGAATTGTCAACCAAAACAACGTGCTGTTGAAGACAGCCGTCTTCGCTGCTACGTGAAAGTTCTTTTTCAACAGCACCCGTAAAGTCTGCCTTGCACTTGCTGTGGGCGGCACCTATCTTCCTGACATCATAGAGATATCCTCGCTGCGTTTCAAAGAAGGAATCAGCCGAGCATGTTGTTAACATCACTTTCTTGTGGCTACAAATCGCCTGGATTTCGCGTCGAATCGTAGTCTTTCCACTTCCAGGAATTCCTCGCAAAATAATCACCACAGCTTTTTCAGAATCAGCACTGCTACTCAATATTCCGTCCATATATTTCACTAGTCCAGGATACCGCAGCTCTTCAATAATGGCTTGTGCAGCTGTTGCAACCTCTCGAATTGGTGGAAAAAACACTCGTTGGAGTTCATCTCTCTGTTCACCCGCCACAGCAAGCACCACTTGACTCGACACTAGTTTTCCATTCCACTGATGCTTGTCACTTTTCATCGTTCCACAATCTCCAAACACCGACAGTAACGATAATATCAAGTGATTCGTCGGCAGCAGCACTTTCGACGTGACCCCACAGCTCTTCAGTCTCAGCATCAAAGCATTTTCAAACCTACATAGCGCATCCATAGACTCTCTCATAAAGTCCAAACTCAACATCCACTCGTTACATTTAGCGTTATGACGCAGCAATGTCTTGGCCATCAGCTGCACGTGTTTCTTGCCGTCCATTGGTCTCTTGAGCGCCGCCAAGATACGCTGGAGCTTCACCACGTCTTGCCACTTGTTCAGGCCACATTCTAATAGCTTTACACGTACGTCATAATGCTTCGTCAGTGCGTGATTACGTCGTGCCTTGTAGCATTGTTCAAATTCCTTCACAACATCATATAATGGCTCGGATACTTCTGTTTCAGCTCGAAATTCAAGCGTCACATTCACACGCACTGCACTTTCCTCGGTTTGATCCTGATCATCAGATGATCGACGATATCTCCCACGATTAGTGGAAGAAAAAGCACGAGAAGGTCGAGAATGAGTATTATTATAATGGCTCTTGTGTCGTGCCATGACAATTGAAAAGTGAGCTGATAGACCTTCATTCTTTTAGCCTGTAGAATTAAATAATCAACATATCACTCTGACATTTTATCGTCTTCTAACGGCAGCATATTTATGACAGATTACGTCAACTGTAGGATATAATAACACATCAAATACATATGAGAGACCTTTTTCAGAAATAACGAGACGTCTGCTCGTCCCGTAACTTGATAAAGCCTGGTACACTCTTGTAAAAGTCCTTAACCTTTTGCGTACGTTTATGCAGCTCGTCTTGCAACTTGGCCTCGGTAGCAATGACCGCTGGTGGCAACGATGTCTCAACTGCGCCAAGCCCTACAGTCGTAGATGGCAATGCATTTCGTTGTTCATCTCTTGTTCCTCGCGTTGCCATATATACATGTGAAGCTTTCACAAGAGCTCGATCTCTTGACTCAAGTACTTGCTCGTCCGTGTATTCTTCTAGTTCACGTTTGAGACTACGAATTCTCTTTTCCCACTCTTGAATCTCTCTCATCTGTGCTGCATTACGTTCTTCCATTTCTCGAGCACGTACATCAAATTCCAATGACTGATTCTTGAGTAATTGACATGAACAATGGAATAACATCCTTGCAGATGTCTGTGAAATGCCACTGGATTCACTTTTCAATGCTTTCATCGGCCATTTTCGTCTTCGATCCACATGTGCAGCAATTTTCCGTGTCATTGTAACTTCTTCCAATTTATTATTCACTTTCTCTTGAGAAATTGAATCCTGCTTTCCATGATACTGCTGCTGCTTTCCATGCTGCTGATGCTGCTTTCCATGATACTGCTGCTGCTTTCCATGCTGCTGATGCTGCTTTCCATGATACTGCTGCTGCTTTCCATGCTGCTGATGCTGCTTTCCATGATACTGCTGCTGCTTTCCATCTCTTCGCTTTCCATATACTTGCTGCTTTCCATGCTGCTGATGCTGCTTCTGCTCTTCTCTGTGACCTTCATTCCTCATGTCCACACACATTCCTTTTCCATCCTGTCCTGTTACAACTCCTTTTGCTGGCTTTACTGGAACCATTGGTGGTAAACCAACATCATTATATTTTCTATCGTCATTGCCTTCACTCTGCTGCTTGTTCTCCATATTCAATGTACGTTCCATCATGTCTCCGACTGTCCGTTGACCATCACTCTGTTCTGACCTACACAAGCTCAATATCAACCTCTCGCTTTGACGGCTTCATCACGTTGGAGAGTGACACAAAATCGGTATACCGTGCAACAATACCGATGAGCCGTTGAAAGTGATGTAACCAGACACCATCGATACATTATGTAAACATACACTACACAAGCCTTTTGCTTACGTAAGTCATTAAGTCACATTGTTTCGTATAAATGATGCCAGGCGTAGTATCAAGAGATCCAAGTCTATTGCTCAAGTGCCAGGATTTTCTCTTACATCCAACTGTGCGTACATTATCACTGGCCCAACGTGTGGATTTCCTCGAGAAAAAGGTATAACATGAGTCGCTTTATCTCGATAAGAAGACGACTATTTTCCAGTTTTAATTCTGTCCAATATGATGGTATTGTACTATAGGGGTTATCACCAGAGGAAATCACGCAGTGTTTAAAGAGTATTGAGCAACGTAATGGTCTGTCCCGATTAGCGCAACGTACGGCGAAAGATCTAGCAACGCATGTGGATATTTCCAGGCTCAGAACGCTGAAATTAGCAGTCAATTCGCCATTGCAGCTGCTTCAGTACGTCGTCAAGAAGTACGGCATTGTCATGCTGTTGTTAATGCTACTGGGCTATGGCTATGTACAGTTTCGACAGAGTAAAATGGATCAATTGTTGCTGCAACGTCAAGGAGAGAAGACACGGCGTAGCAAACGTCTGCATGCAAGAGTTGAGGCATTGCTGGATGTGGTAAAGCATCAGCAGATGCAGTACAAGCAGGCAGCGGAGCTTTTACGAGCACGAGTGACAAAGGTTTTAGTATCTGAAGAGACGACAATAAACATGGCGACCATGTTGAAGACCAATTCATCCGTGACGCAATTGTCGCGAGGATTGGAGCTTCAAGCCCTGCAGAGCGAGCTATTAGATCTGAAAAGCGCCGTCGTGGATACATATTTGCACCCACCAGGTGCTAGGAAGAGTCTGGAAAAGAAAGAGATATCGATGCTTCTACAACCAGCCTTGTTGGACAAAGGAGTTCAGGTTGTGCAGGCGACTACGGACACTAGACATTGTGTCGAGAGCTTTGAGACTGGTGGTGCTCTTTGCACAGCAGTGAAGAAAGCCTGTCAAACGGTTGTAGAGCCACACAAGAAAGCGTACAAGAAGCAGAGTGAAGCCCGAGATCAGACTAGTATGAGCACTGAGGAGATTACAGCTTTGTTTCAACGAGGTCAGGTTGAAGAGGAGCTGTCGACTGCAGGAAGCTACCGTCTTTTGTTTGCGACATAATAAGGATGACTGTGTTGACGAAAGTGGATTAATATGTTGCGTGCAGCGTGACTGAACGCGCTGCTTTCAACAATGACCACACCTTTCGTTTTGTTGAAGGCGGGCAACGGCCAGTAAGAAGTAACGTCAGATTGCTCGCTAACGACACGTTCAGCTACAGCTCCTCGTCCCAGACATGCAACTCGTGAACGGGCCGTTAAAGAGGCATTTCTGACTAAAGCTGTGCATGACGCAAGCGAACACTTGAAGCTCTTGCAACACCACTGAACATGTCGGGCTGATGTCGAGTCTTGTGCCTGCTACAGCCATTGATTTCTTGACTGCCAAGAAGATCGGCTTTGCCTCATCATTAAAAATACGGCGTAATGTCTAAAGATGTGTGACGGGCTGTTTCAACAGAGCACAACGATAAGTATATGAATTGTACACTGCAAAGTAGCATTACATAAAATCGCAAACAATACCACAAACGTTCGTACACGCAAGCACGGCAACTAGTTGAGCAAACTTCTGATCTTAATCCGTTCTTTGTGGTGGCTCAAAGTGATCTCGGCCGGTCAAAAAGCTTTTCACGGCGTCCTGATTTGAGGTAGGCGTGTCTAGCTGTAGACGTTTAGACGTTGAGCTTGACATACCAATTGCCAATGCAGTTTTTCATTTCCATCATGATAGTTACCTAACAAGCAATGCCGTGCACACGCTGTTCGTCGGGTACGCGTCTTCCTTTCAATGTGATGTGGAAAATACGGTTGTTTAAATGCGCCACACAGGACGCAGTCTGGTATGGTTCGACGGTTCCAAGTCTACAGCTTGTGCGACCGGAAGGTCGTATCACCCATTTTAAACTTAAACTTCTTGCCGCGAAACGGCTCAAGCGCAGAATCGGTCGAGTTGCTGGCATTATACGCAAAGCCTCGCTTTCGATCATCCTCAGACTTTCTACCCAATCCGTTATTGGCATCGGGACCACTAAGACCACCACGACCCGAGCCGCTCATCAACATCCGGTTTTTACTATCTTCCATCATAAGTCGAAGACTTTCGTAGCCACCTGCCCAGTTTGGAGCCTTGTCCTGAACAATGTGAGCAACTGAGATGGGAGTAGTTTCACCCCACACCCTTCGATATAAAACAATAAGTGCCACACGCAGTCTCTGGTCCATCGCAGCAGTCGTGTTCATCAAGTTCCACAACTCCTCAATGATACGTTTGGCTGAGCTGCTATCGTCACGAAGCTTGCTCAAGTCAGGGCGATCAAACAATCCCAGTATCTTGTCCTTCTCCGGGCTTTTGAGAACAAAAGATGTCGGCTCCTTCATCTCAATATAATTCATCAGGCCTAGCGTATAGCTGTGGTCCCACGTTGCCAGAACTTCTTTTCCAACACCAGGTGGAAATCCGCGTATGCAGTTTAAACACACTTGCACAGCAAACAACCGGACACCTGGAGACTGTTCGGCCTTCAATAGTTCACATAGCCACAACATCGCTGCCGTGGCACCATAATTATTTGCAAGCAAAGAAGACGCTCCCCGTGCCGATGTTCGACTGGCCTTATGGTGTGCGGCAGAGCCGACTGAGTAAATCAATCCCTTAGTCGAAGAACTGTTGTCACCAGCAGTCGGACCGTGCGGGTCTTCAGCAAAGTACAAACGAAAAATGCTTTCGATAGCTGCTTTACGCACAACATTGGAGTGCTTCGGTGAAGCAAACGAGTGAAAGTTCACCAGCTTCTCCTCACATCGGCCAGCTAACACCAGATTGCACAGCGCCTCTAAACAGCATACGGTAATGGTCTTATTGTAGCTTGGCTGAACCTGATCGTAGTGTAGAGAGCGCAAAATCTCACGCACGACAAGCGTATCGCCACCATCGGAGCGCGCTGGTCGGTCAACGCTCAAGACTGATAACGAGAGCACCAAATTTCCAATGTAGTAGCAGTCGTCAGCAACCTGCGACTGATCGCCCATTTCAATGTAGTTCTTCGAGTTGTCATTCTCAATAAGTAGTTGCAGCAGGAAAGCTTCGATCTCGGGCGGCGACTTGCCACTTTGGGCACGAATCATTGCGAGAGCCTTAGGAATGCTCTTCTTGATTTCGTATTCACCAGCAGCGTAATCCTGTACCTGAATTTGCTTGCTAGAAACCGATGCCTGCTGCGCTCCTAAAGCTTCAAGGATAACCTTACCACCAGACGGCAAAAAATAGTTCGGCAATGGCATATCCGTTGCTCGGTCAAAAAAGTGTTCCTTAAAGATGCGCACAAGATTGTGCATCGCTTTCCAAATTGGTAGCTGTGTGTTGGCATTAGTCAAAGGCGCATGGATTGATTGCCAGATACCAAGCGATTGAGCAGCTTCAGCACGCAGCCGTCTTGAGTGAGTCGTAAGACCGCTCATACACTCCGTAAGCACTCGGCATGACATCACGTTGGGCTTCTCATGTGGTCGATGGAATAGTGCTAGTGCACGGGCGGCGTGCACACGGGAACCAACCTTTTTGTCTGATAGCAACTGCTCCATCCAGTTAAAGTCTGGCTGATGCATGACCACGTGCCTCAGCCACGCACAGCCGGTATCAATCTTCACCCAGAACACTGGCGTGTCATTTAATCCCATGCCGGGACCACCAACAGACACCGAGTCGTCCGGGTCTGCAAGTCCCTGGCGTTTGCGGCGTTTCTTACGGACCTTTGAGTGGCACGGAAAGTCAAATTTATGCCGCTTGTGTTCAACACGTTTCTGGTAGGAGTATTCACTCGTATCCTCTACAATCGTGATTGTAATAGGGCCAGTATAAAGCTTTCCACCAGGAGGAACCTCTTGTTGTAAAACCACTTCCGCTTGTGTCTGTTTACGATTGTACCAATAGCCGACCGTAAAGAATGGCATTCCAGGTTCGATAATCCATAAAGAAAGAAAAGACTTCGTTAGATCCTGGCCCGATGCCCCCCGCAATCGCCTTCACCGTCTTCAAAAACGACAGCGTCGTCAAAGGCTCGGACGAAGCTAAACTACCCATCGACTTTCCAGCTGCACCAGCATTTGCAGCCTCACCACCTGCCTCACCCGCTTCTTCTTCATCATCTCGTCCACCACCTTTCTTGTCATCGTGCATCTTCTTTGCTCCATCATCTTTGTTTCCATCTCCAGTCGCAGTACCATCGCTCCCACCATTTGCAGCAAGATTAGCCACAACGCTTGCACTCCCACCAGACACAGCACGTTGGATAGCGATGCTTAAATGCTTTGGACCGACGCGCTGCTCAACCATGTGCAGCACAAGAGGTGCCTTCACTTCGAGTAGTGTGAGAGACAACGGATCGTATTCGGAATAAACGTCTACCTCAGATGACAGCAGGGCAGGTGACAACTGGTCCGTTGTTAATTCCATTGTGGTCAGCGCATCCATCGCAAGCTGAATTCGGTAGCCATACTCCTCCTCACCGTAGATTGACCGAACATATGTGTTAACAAGATGACCAATAACACCAATGAGCACCCATGCGTCTTTCGTGCTCTGAATTCCAACAGCACCACCAACCCAGCTACCTACAAGTCCTTTCACTTGCGCCAAGTGCGATGGCAGCTCGCGATCAATAATCCGCGGTCCATGCAATAGGTTCTGGTCCAAAATAGCCCCTCCAGCAATGTACTGCAACTGGTCTGGCAGGTCCTCCACAAAGACCTGCTGGTAGGTCTTGAACGGATACGAAGCTCCCAGTGCAGTTTCAAAATACGTCATCGTTGAGGCTAACCTTGACGTACAATGCACTAGATCCTCAAAACACTCTGGCAGTGCAAAATGCGTCATCTTGGGCATTTCCGGCGGCACGTAGAGTCGAAAAGGACCAACTGCAAAGCCTATGGACGAGCAATTGGTCTTGGGGTTGACAATGTATCGAAATGTTCTCCACTGCATTCCATCCGCATCAGTCTCTGGACTCAGTACTTGCTGTACCATTTGTCCACTGCAAACTGCTACACACCAGTCAGGGACCGTTAATTCAATCCGAAATGTACAGGCATCTCGTAGTGTATCTCGACACGGCATCCAGGAGCGTGCACCATCACAAAGACCTCCAAATGGTCCACAATAAGTGTACATATGTGGAGAACGTTTTGGCTGATACTGTTCATCTGGTAACACAAATCTTAATCCTCCACTTGGCTCAATAATATCGTACTCAATTCGTACGACAATAGGTTTAAATCCTGTAGAACTTTTTGGTAGACGGTCCAAGTCCCACATATCCAAGATTAATTTTTGTTCACGATGAGTACCAACTTCTGTCATCTCATCATCATCTTGTTCTACGTGGTTTGTTTCCAAAAATGGTTTGCTTAAGTTGCTCGAATCCTCAACGTCTTGTTCATCCTCTTGAAAGGAGATTTCTCGTGGAATTTCAATGATAAGTTCACCTTCCTTTGATGCAACAATAGCACCACGATAGAATAGATCGAATGTAGCTAAATCTCGGTAATTTTCATCCACAATCTCACCTAAAAAATTAAGTTGCTCAAAGTGAGTCTTCATGCCATCAATGTGCACAGTCCGCACCTTAAGTTGCCGCGCATGCAATCGAAGCACACGCAATTCCATAGCACGTGGAGCTAGTACGACTTCAGCTACACCCACGATGTGCTGACGCAAGACGTCCACTTGAAGCGCCACACGCTGTTGCAGGTATTCAAAGTCCCCGATCATGTCGCTAGTTATTGATTCAATATGGAATTAATATTGTAGTAATGACATTTACATTCAGAAGACATGTGCTAGTCACTTATGTGGACTACACTAATGTAGAACTGCTCAGCTATAATCGGCTGGCTGTATACCTTCACCCTTGATTAATGGCTATATATTTCAAGACAGACAAGACAAATGGGAGTAGGAATGGTATTTAAATCTGACAATTTGTCTATATTGTCATACGAAATGTGTTTAGTGAACACAGTAATCATAATATAAAACTACTGGTTGTAAAACGTTTACCACGGGATCTGTAGACATCGCACTTCGATCTATCTTGTTGTCACGTAGGACACGAATGTGCAATGGGGACTTGTTTTGTATGCAGCAAAATCAAAGAAGGACGATCTGAACTCGTTCTGCCCTCACGTGCCTTATACATGAGCAAGAATACCGTGATTCATCATTCTAACAATGTCTTTGGCCTCTCTGCATCCTCTTGAATGACTATGTCTATAACTTTAGGACAGATAATGCAAGTGCCAAGCAAGCATCAGGTATCAATCAGATTGCTACTTACTCTCTAATCAAGCAATCATCATACATTCGTTGCAGACAAAGGCAATTCAATCTGTTCGACAAGACATTGTCGTAGATCTTTAAATCGAGACGTCATTTGATCACACAGATACGGTATGCATACAATCTTTCATATACTTTTACCCCATAACTGTCTCAGCTCATGGATAGATAAAGATCACAAACCACCTTCGTCAATCCTTCATTCTCCAATTTGCTAGACAATACATAAGCCACAAGGACGTATCTGCTTCATAGCATAGTCTCTCTCTCTTCCTCTCTCCCCTTCCTCTCCCTCTTTTCTCGATCAAAATGGTACGCTTTACGTCTCTTACTTCTCTTCAAAAGCGTGTCAACCGTGTACTTGTTGTTGGGTCACTGGATACGCTGCAATCTCAAGGTAATACCAATAGTTTCTTACAACAGACGCTAATCACCGCTTCATCCAACACTCTTGACTTCTCATCTGGTGCCAATCCTCTTCTCCTCCAACATGCTCTGGATACTCTTAATCCCAGTACTGATAATGGTGCTACCTCGGAGCTTCTACTCGTTCGTGATGTAAATGACGCACTACACGTGACACTCTACGCGCTACCAACGCAGGTATCGCGCTCTAACTCATTAGCACGTCCTCATGCCATCGCATCCTTTGTCAAGAGCCGCTCGAAGCTACTGACCAAGAGAGACGCGGAGCAGAGCACGGACGACGTGGTGCTAGTGGTGTTAATGTTACCAGCTCACACGGACACGTGGTTTGCCGCCGGAACAGCTGTAGCTCGAGCAGCTCCGCTCTATGAGCACAAACACCAGCGGACAAATGCCCTGCCTGTAACAACAAAGACTTTGACCGAGTCAGACAAACTCGAGGTAGTGTACCAGACCCCACTGACGTCAGAGGAGACGACACTTGTGCAACACACAGCCAACGCCATTCAACTGGCTTCGAGACTTGTAGATGCCCCACCTAATGAGCTACACTCGGATGCATTTATTGCTGAAGCTCGTGCAGTGGCAGAAAGGACCAAGTCAAAGATCGTGGTTATTCAGGGTAAAGAGCTCCTTGATCAGGGATTTGGTGGAATTTACGGTGTGGGAAAAGCTGCAACTCACAAACCGGCATTGGTGTGTGTAAGTCACGTGCCAGAAGGAGGTGAGGACGTAAAGGGTGTGGCGATGGTGGGCAAGGGAATCATCTTCGACACGGGAGGTCTGTCTATTAAGACGGGGGGTAGCATGGTCGGCATGAAGCGTGATATGGGCGGTGCAGCGTCATTGCTGGCTGCATTTGAAGCAGCGTGCCATGCGAAGAATACGACGGACAAAATTCCGCTCCACGTGGTGCTGTGTGTAGCTGAGAACTCGGTGGGACCGGACTCTACGCGTGTGGATGATATACTGGTGATGTACTCAGGTAAAACAGTGGAGGTAAACAACACAGACGCTGAGGGACGTCTTGTGCTTGCTGATGGCGTGGCATACGCTGTCAAGCACCTGAATCCGAAGGTGATCGTAGATATGGCCACATTAACGGGAGCGCAGGGTATTGCTACGGGTAGCCGCATTGGTGCCATCTACACGAACGATGGTGAGCTCGAAAATTTGGCTGTCCAGGCGGGTAAGGTTTCTGGCGACTTGGTGCATCCTATGCCGTACGCGCCAGAGTTTCACCGCCTTGAATTTAAGAGCACGATTGCCGACATGAAGAACTCGGTGAAGAACCGTGCCAACGGACAGGTGTCGTGTGCCGGGCAATTCATTGCAAACCACTTGGGCGAGTTTGAGCAGACGGGCAAATGGCTACACGTCGATATGGCTTACCCAGTGTATACCGGTGATGACGAACGATCAACTGGTTTTGGTGTTGCATTCATTCAGTCGCTACTGAAGGAGATTCATAATGCAGGATGGTAAGCAGCGAGCGTAATATGATTGCGTGACTGCTACTCCAATACATATGAATTGCCATTGAAGTGTATGGGAGCACCAAAGCTTGTATGCCTTTCATCTTCGCATACACACACTATTGCATCATAATCATGGTAAACATTGGCTAGCTTCCATACCGGTACAACCGGTAATTTGCTTCATATTACATCAATGTACATAAAACAGAGCACGCCAAAACTTGTAATTCTTGCACTTGTAGCTTATTTATCTTGTTTTTAGTATGCTCTAGAACATTCGCGATTACTTCTCTCGAACGTCTCTCTCGCTGACTGTCTTATTTTCCCATCTACATACATTCTTGACCTTCACTTCTCATGTCAATCACACCACTTGAAGATTGTTCATTATTGAATTTACCACCTCCAAAACAAACTAATTTGATTCATTACAACTTAACGTCAGTCTTCTAGACTAATTAAAGCTTCACGTCATGGAGACTCCGACATTTCATGAGAAGAATCGTCTACAGATTATTGAACAGAAGGTGAAGGAGGTGCAGGAGAAACTCACTACACGGCTACCATCACAATATCAACATTTGGTGGCCATGGTGTGTGGCATCAAGTGGCGATTGCAGACACTGAAACCACAGGACACTGGAGCTGTTGTTAAGAAGATGCGTCTGGAACTAGGAGCTTTTGACTATCGTGCGAAGGAGCAGGCAGAGCTCCTGACGCAGTATCTTCTAGATCTGGACGGTGTGTTGAGTCACGGAGACGCCGATATCAAGAACACTCGTAAGGCGCTAGTGGTGTTTATCCAGCAACAGCTGTTACCCAAGGCTGACGCATTTAAGAAACGCAGCGCCAAGTTGAAGCAGTTTGGAGAAGATACGCTCGGTAGATTTGAGAGGCAGACACGAGAAGTTTTGATGCAAAGTGACAGTGGTGCTGAGTCTGATGATCTGCACGTGAAGGCTTTGTTTGATGAAAGCGAAGAGGAAAGCAGCGAGTCAGATGAGGAGGAAGCCAGTGAACAGGGTAGCAGTGAGTCAGATGAAGAGGAGGAAGAGCGTGAAGAGGAGGAAGAAGAAGTCAATGAAGATGAAGAGATGGAGGAGTTTGCTGATGCAAAGGACGACGAGCCCATGGCATCTGAGGCTGAAGCAATTGACGAGGCTGAGGCACACGATGTAGGTGAGGCTGACGATGAAGAAGACGAAGGGGACAAAGAGCAAGCTGCTCCGTTGCGCAAGTCACCGCGACTTCAGTCGCCTGTAACTCCTGCACCTCCAAACATCGATGTCAACATGCTACCCGTGTGGCGGCCGTACTACCAGCTACAGCGTCGACAGGATGGCATTTATCTCATTGCCCGACTGAACGATATTGATCCGCGCAACGTGCGCGTGCAGTGGAACGAGCGTAATGGAGTGTTACGTGTAAGTGGTTTCCGACTGCCGACGCAGAAGGACATTGTCATGTCCCGTCTCAGTGGTGCACCGACATTTGGTCGTTTTGAGATTGCAGAGCAGTTTCCGCGGAATATGCTCAATATGGAGGAAGCGACACAGCAGATTGTGGAGAACGGTACTTTACAAATCCGTATGCCGTATTACGTGTCGCGACAGCCGTTGCACTATCACCCGGCATCACTTTTTCAGCCCCAGGACTGTTTTGTATGGTAAATGAGACAGCTTAGGTCAATTGGTATGTACAATATCATTAGGATTAATCATTTCTGCGATCAAATGCCGGTTAAGAAGCAAAAATACAGAAAGTCAATGGGTCTTTGATAGTAGTCACTAAGCAGTCAGTTGCCATCTCGACATACTAATGAACTTGATAAACAAGATGTGCATAGTGAGAAGAGCAAAGAGAGTAAGTGGATCACACTACATGACTTCGAATTGTACTGACTGGCATCGATTCAAATGCCGGCAGTTTTCGATACTTCAAGGCTACTACTACTTCCAAAGTCGACCACTTCATAAAGTGCTTGTGCTTACTCATGAACAATACTCGACTATTGCTGAACAATGTTCATTGTTCTTTGCTAATCAATGGATGCCATCTACCAAGAGGTTTGCAACAATCCTAAACGGTTGTCTTGTTTTCAATGGGTGATGTCATGCTTGAAGTCCACCACCAAGTGAGTTTGAGCATGACAGGATAGCAAGACAGGGTTGGTTCACTAACTAACCGATGATCTAGTTTAGAACGCATACTCAAAGTAGCTATAGAACTTCTTATGGCATGTAAAAGTGAACGGAATAGTGAAGTATGAGCTTGATATTGGTAGCTTAGTTAAGTGCTGGTTATCAATCTACAGGAGGTCAGTTGCCGAGCTTTGATGTGCTCGAGTTGGACGAGACTAATTCAACATTGAAAGAGATAGAGTGAACGTGTGTACCGTGATGATTGACACGATCATACCACTTAGTAGTCTCACTGCGGCACTATTGTAGACATTCTTACCGACGCGCATGTTGGCATCATCACCTACCGCACTTTCCAGTCCTTCGCTCGACGATCCAGTCTCATTATCAAACGCAATCGATGCGTCCGTGTCGGCGTCGGTCGAGATCAATTTTGGTAAGGGAGTCAAGCCGTTTTCAACGTCATGGAACGTCTCTTCCTCTTCACTTGCACTGCCAAATGGGACCTCGATAGGATCGATTGTACTGGACCAGTTCGAGTGGTGCATCGATTCGTTGCTTGCGTAGGAATGAGCTAACAGAACGTCAAGCAGTCTTTTGAACTTGTACAGGTCGTCAGTTGGGTAGTCTTTCCAAACGGCTGCGACCAGTTCGTCGAGAAAGTCGGTCGCTGTTGCATCCGATTCGTTATCGTGATGCTGGGGTTGGATCTGAGTTGGCCTTGGAGAATGCGTTTGCGGTTGGAGCACAAACCCATACGCTTTCGTCGTCATCGTGAACAGAAGAGCGTTGAAGCAGAAACGGATATTCATCTTGAGTGATCAGTGGACTTGCTGAACTTGAAATGATCTTGATAAGATCTAGAGACCTACGCGGCTTGTTGAGGAATGAATAGAGAAAGACAGCAACCGCCAGTACATTTTCAGTCGAGAAAGTACTTGAGCTTCTACAGTAATACGTGTGGATGAAGCAGAGAAGGGTGTACTGTGTTCGTAGTTGAGTGCCAAGTATAAACGTCATGTCAACAAGATTACTCGATGACGGAGCTACGCAATAGTCCTGTGGATGTAAACGTGATGTCTGTAAGTCCGATGTAATGTCGTGTGAGGTAGATGTACAGCCTAGACAAGGTCAAGGTGCATAAGTAATCGTCATAGCAAAGTAGAGGGCAAGAATACGATAGCAGAGCTTGCGCTTGCTATTCGAGATGCATTCAACTGGATGTGAAGGACATGTCAATGATGCTGTCACTTATTAATGAGCCCTGATGCAGCATGATGCGTTGTGATGTGCGCTCTAGGTAATATCTCTGACTGGTGCAATGCACAAGGCAGTATCAATGCTCATCAATGTGGCATATTAGTTATTGCAATTCATGACATGGTCACCAATGTCACCTACCGAGAAAAGTTAGACCATATTCCATACAACCGTTAAGCAAACTTGTTAGCTGTGCCTGTAGGAAGAGTGAGAAAAGCAGAATAACTTGACAAATACCTCGCTGTTGATCGATCATGACCCAAACACCTGTGTTGCTAGCACTTTTAACTCATGCACGTCATCCGTTGTACTAACAGCACGTTATTGTCTGGTTGAAAGCATCTGCATTATAAATATGCCGGTGCAAATCCAACCAAGTTCCATGCGTTGTTGCAAATTCTGGATGCTATTGACCATACATGAATATTTACAAGACTGTTGCGTAGCTCCGTCATCGAGTAATCTTGTTGACATGACGTTTATACTTGGCACTCAACTACGAACACAGTACACCCTTCTCTGCTTCATCCACACGTATTACTGTAGAAGCTCAAGTACTTTCTCGACTGAAAATGTACTGGCGGTTGCTGTCTTTCTCTATTCATTCCTCAACAAGCCGCGTAGGTCTCTAGATCTTATCAAGATCATTTCAAGTTCAGCAAGTCCACTGATCACTCAAGATGAATATCCGTTTCTGCTTCAACGCTCTTCTGTTCACGATGACGACGAAAGCGTATGGGTTTGTGCTCCAACCGCAAACGCATTCTCCAAGGCCAACTCAGATCCAACCCCAGCATCACGATAACGAATCGGATGCAACAGCGACCGACTTTCTCGACGAACTGGTCGCAGCCGTTTGGAAAGACTACCCAACTGACGACCTGTACAAGTTCAAAAGACTGCTTGACGTTCTGTTAGCTCATTCCTACGCAAGCAACGAATCGATGCACCACTCGAACTGGTCCAGTACAATCGATCCTATCGAGGTCCCATTTGGCAGTGCAAGTGAAGAGGAAGAGACGTTCCATGACGTTGAAAACGGCTTGACTCCCTTACCAAAATTGATCTCGACCGACGCCGACACGGACGCATCGATTGCGTTTGATAATGAGACTGGATCGTCGAGCGAAGGACTGGAAAGTGCGGTAGGTGATGATGCCAACATGCGCGTCGGTAAGAATGTCTACAATAGTGCCGCAGTGAGACTACTAAGTGGTATGATCGTGTCAATCATCACGGTACACACGTTCACTCTATCTCTTTCAATGTTGAATTAGTCTCGTCCAACTCGAGCACATCAAAGCTCGGCAACTGACCTCCTGTAGATTGATAACCAGCACTTAACTAAGCTACCAATATCAAGCTCATACTTCACTATTCCGTTCACTTTTACATGCCATAAGAAGTTCTATAGCTACTTTGAGTATGCGTTCTAAACTAGATCATCGGTTAGTTAGTGAACCAACCCTGTCTTGCTATCCTGTCATGCTCAAACTCACTTGGTGGTGGACTTCAAGCATGACATCACCCATTGAAAACAAGACAACCGTTTAGGATTGTTGCAAACCTCTTGGTAGATGGCATCCATTGATTAGCAAAGAACAATGAACATTGTTCAGCAATAGTCGAGTATTGTTCATGAGTAAGCACAAGCACTTTATGAAGTGGTCGACTTTGGAAGTAGTAGTAGCCTTGAAGTATCGAAAACTGCCGGCATTTGAATCGATGCCAGTCAGTACAATTCGAAGTCATGTAGTGTGATCCACTTACTCTCTTTGCTCTTCTCACTATGCACATCTTGTTTATCAAGTTCATTAGTATGTCGAGATGGCAACTGACTGCTTAGTGACTACTATCAAAGACCCATTGACTTTCTGTATTTTTGCTTCTTAACCGGCATTTGATCGCAGAAATGATTAATCCTAATGATATTGTACATACCAATTGACCTAAGCTGTCTCATTTACCATACAAAACAGTCCTGGGGCTGAAAAAGTGATGCCGGGTGATAGTGCAACGGCTGTCGCGACACGTAATACGGCATACGTATTTGTAAAGTACCGTTCTCCACAATCTGCTGTGTCGCTTCCTCCATATTGAGCATATTCCGCGGAAACTGCTCTGCAATCTCAAAACGACCAAATGTCGGTGCACCACTGAGACGGGACATGACAATGTCCTTCTGCGTCGGCAGTCGGAAACCACTTACACGTAACACTCCATTACGCTCGTTCCACTGCACGCGCACGTTGCGCGGATCAATATCGTTCAGTCGGGCAATGAGATAAATGCCATCCTGTCGACGCTGTAGCTGGTAGTACGGCCGCCACACGGGTAGCATGTTGACATCGATGTTTGGAGGTGCAGGAGTTACAGGCGACTGAAGTCGCGGTGACTTGCGCAACGGAGCAGCTTGCTCTTTGTCCCCTTCGTCTTCAACTTCATCGTCAGCCTCACCTACATCGTGTGCCTCAGCCTCGTCAATTGCTTCAGCCTCAGATGCCATGGGCTCGTCGTCCTTTGCATCAGCAAACTCCTCCATCTCTTCATCTTCATTGACTTCTTCTTCCTCCTCTTCACGCTCTTCCTCCTCTTCATCTGACTCACTGCTACCCTGTTCACTGGCTTCCTCCTCATCTGACTCGCTGCTTTCCTCTTCGCTTTCATCAAACAAAGCCTTCACGTGCAGATCATCAGACTCAGCACCACTGTCACTTTGCATCAAAACTTCTCGTGTCTGCCTCTCAAATCTACCGAGCGTATCTTCTCCAAACTGCTTCAACTTGGCGCTGCGTTTCTTAAATGCGTCAGCCTTGGGTAACAGCTGTTGCTGGATAAACACCACTAGCGCCTTACGAGTGTTCTTGATATCGGCGTCTCCGTGACTCAACACACCGTCCAGATCTAGAAGATACTGCGTCAGGAGCTCTGCCTGCTCCTTCGCACGATAGTCAAAAGCTCCTAGTTCCAGACGCATCTTCTTAACAACAGCTCCAGTGTCCTGTGGTTTCAGTGTCTGCAATCGCCACTTGATGCCACACACCATGGCCACCAAATGTTGATATTGTGATGGTAGCCGTGTAGTGAGTTTCTCCTGCACCTCCTTCACCTTCTGTTCAATAATCTGTAGACGATTCTTCTCATGAAATGTCGGAGTCTCCATGACGTGAAGCTTTAATTAGTATAGAAGACTGACGTTAAGTTGTAATGAATCAAATTAGTTTGTTTTGGAGGTGGTAAATTCAATAATGAACAATCTTCAAGTGGGTTGTGATTGACATGAGAAGTGAAGGTCAAGAATGTATGTAGATGGGAAAATAAGACAGTCAGCGAGAGAGACGTTCGAGAGAAGTAATCGCGAATGTTCTAGAGCATACTAAAAACAAGATAAATAAGCTACAAGTGCAAGAATTACAAGTTTGGCGTGCTCTGTTTTATGTACATTGATGTAATATGAAGCAAATTACCGGTTGTACCGGTATGGAAGCTAGCCAATGTTTACCATGATTATGATGCGATAGTGTGTGTATGCGAAGATGAAAGGCATACAAGCTTGGTGCTCCCATACACTTCCATGACAATTTTCTATTTTATACAATGCTAGCTTTTACACCACTCTGCTGCTTAAATGATTGGGATCAACCCGATATTCGATAAATTGTTAGCAAGTCGTGAAATAGTGAAGAAATGAAGCTGCTGCCTCAACTCACCAATATTTGGGCTTGTTTTGTCGAGTGATGTGGCCATAAATAGTTGAAGTGCCTATGAGAGTATGCATGCACAGCTTTTCTTACTCGCAATTGCAAGTTTAGAGCAAAGATTGTCTCTTGCATAAATAAATTATATTAATAGACAAACTTTATTTAGGTGTCTTCTTAACATTAACATTGGAAAGTAAGCAGTTAATTGAATGAAGGATGAGCTATATGAAACAACTAGACCTGGTAGTCAAAACTTAGCAGATCAATAGATTGGTGTAAGATACACAAGGTTTATGCGTTGCCACTAATCTAATATCACGAAATACAATGCCTGAAGTGATGCTATCGATAGTGTTGTTCCTGCTGCCATGCGCCGTCATTCTTGAACGCTGCATCAACAACTGGTCACTATTATCCCTTCATCCAGCTTTGAACGCATTGGCAATGCTTGTATGCTTGCCCAGGTACCACACTACAAGTCCTTTGCCTTTGACTTGATCTTTTGTAGCTGACACGTTGTTCTGGTGGTTGCCATTATTGTTTTGTAGTGCATTGCAAGCAATGATACAACGAAAGAATGAGACAAATGATGCAAAGCGGTGGGCAACTAGCTTATTTGCACTGATTTATGTACGATATTGACCAAGTTACGGGTATTGTGTTACAGTGTCTGGCTGACCAAGCTGCATCTACTGCTCAATGTATCGGCTGGAGTATTAATAGCTACTGCAGGCATCGCCGTGTTCATTGCCAAACGTGACGCTAGTCATCCGCACTTGGCAACACCACACTCATGGTCAGCTCTGGTAACTGGTTTATTCTTCTCACTCAACGTGTTCCAGGGGATTGTGCTGACGTTTCAGGACACAAAAACCAACTGGCAGTGGAAAGACGAGACTCACGTGCTCACAGGCGTAATGATCTACATTGGAAGTGTCACTACGATGCTCTATGGATTGCATACGAGCTCATGGGGGGTCGAAAACTTTAGTTTAGAAAGACAATTCCAGCTCACAGCACTCATCATTGCCGCACACATGACGTTATTGGGAAAAATGCTCGTGCCACAAGGTCGAGAAAGTAGTAAACCACATGTTGAGAAGACGGCATAAGGACCGATGACTGATTGTACGGTTACTCGTTCATAACCATTGCGTAACCCCATACAACATAAACACTGTTAAAAACCTCATTCCATACTTTTTGCCTGTCAAATTTGGTCACCTGAGACCATATCGTCAATTGGACCACAAGCCTCCGCCGCTATAATGGTCAATAAACTGGAACTCTCCCTATTAAGTGGGCTATTGATTACGCCCTGCGCTATCATTCTATCCAAATGTGCAGCATCACCGTCTCTTTTTGCAGTACACCCTGCAACTAATGCCATCGCCTTTTTGTTGTGCTTTCCACTGTACACTCGCTCTTGACGTTGAATTGTGATTGTCAAGTGCTGCAATTGATGATGGGATTGTATTGATGTCTTGTGGTCTGTAGTGGATTATACGTCATGCTGGAACGTAAGCATGTATCAACCTTCAAAACGCGGTCCGTGACAACATTCGTATCTTGATCTTGATCTTGTGTATCGCAAACTCATGTTGCTATTGTTATTCCTAATAGAGTATTCCTTTCCAAGATACACATGTTGTCTCAAGTATTAGCAATGTTACTGCTGAGTGTGGGAGGTGCAGCAGTCTATATGAATAAAAACAATCTTGGCAAAGATCACTTCACGTCCACGCACTCGTGGCTTGCAGGTGTGACAGCGACGCTAGCGACGTTCAACATGCTTGGGGTACGGAAATTTGCTGCATTTCTTTGCTCGTCATTAATTAAAGCTAAGTGTAGTATCTTCCATCATTTCATCATTCTTGATGCGCAGGGCCTTGCCACTACTTTTGGTGGCAAGAAGACCAGCTGGCAATGGAAGAACCCTGGCCACCGCATTGGTGGTACTCTGGCGTTTGTGGGTGGAGGTATGTTTTTGTAAGGTTTATATGTTACATAGCAGAATATCAGGACTAACACAAGTATGTGATGTCGATAGGCTGCAGTGTGATTTTAGGCATATACAGCGGTTCCTGGGGCCCTTCTCAGCTTGGTGAGAATTTGCAGTTTAAAATGACCAGTTCCGTGGCTGCTGCATACTCGTTGCTATTCCTCAAGATGGTCATGAGCAGCTTTGTGGTAAAGAAGAGTGATTAGAAGATCATTGGGGCTCATCAAACAGTCCTTTCACGTGCTTATTGCTCGACCGACCGCTATATTTTTGAAAAATGTACAATGGCTACGGGTACTTTCTATTTCTAAATCATATTTGAAACACCAAATATACTCTTAATACAAAACCCAGAACTGTTCGTAACAGCATAGGATATGTTAGTAAAGACACGTCGTGGCTCCAAAATGACATTCCAAAGTTATAAAAAAACAAATTCGTTTTTTTTGGGTTTTTTACACGAAAAAAGAAGCAATTTCACTAAAATATAAGCAAATAATATTGACTCAAGCCCATATTTCATCAGACTTCATTCATCATTTCTACATTCATCCGTCCTCACACGCACATTCACTCTCGTCCATCACTCTTCTTACATGTCAATATCGTCTTTTCTTCTTCTTCCTCTTCCCCTTCTTCATTAATACATAATGAACTACTCCATTTACGACTCAAGACATTAGATGAACGTGTATTTCATGTCATGGCTACATTATCCATGTCCGTCATTGATTTTCGAGCCGCCGTCGCCCAAGCTACAGCTATTGCAATACCAAGACAACGTTTAATTTACCGTGGTAAGTTATTAAAAGATGGTGCTCTATTAGCTGCTTATGATGTACAGGACGGTCATACGGTACATTTAGTAACCAAACCAGCGACTAGAGATGAAGAAAATACGGACAGACGACCAGCAGATGGACTTGCAGATGGACCAGCATGGAATTTAGCGAATCTTCGTTCAGCTCTACGACGTACAGGCGTTTCAACTACATCTGGACATCAGTTACCAATGCTAAGGGAGATTTTGGCTGAAACAGCAGTTGAAAATACAAGAAATGAGGAAGAATTCGTAGTAGTTGACTTGGAACCACTGACACAAGGGATTTTTACCATACAAAGTGTACTATCAACAGCACAACGAGAACAACCGAGACAATTTTTTATCGGACAGTGGCTTGATGTTAAGGATACAGTGAATCAGTGGCTTGAGGCTACGATTATGGATATTGCCAATGGAAAAATGCTTGTGCATTATCATGGATGGCCTACAAGATGGGATGAATGGATTGAGTTGGATTCGGATCGGATTGCAGCCTTTCGCACACGAACTCTACACATACCAAATGCACAGCGTATGTCACCTGTGCCAACCACAAGGGTACCCAATGCACCACGAGTAAGTGGTCGTGACATACGTCGCACAGTGATTCAAGTCCGTAACTTGATGCGCGAGATGATGCCACATATTGAACAACTTGCAGACTTGTGTGAAGAGGATCTAAGACAGCAGCAGCCAGAGCAGAGGGAAGAGATAGCACGGAATGAGACGATGGAGAACGCTACTGACTCGTCGATGATGCCAGAGGATAGACAATCGCGAGAAAGTGAGGTGTCGGAGGCAGCTCACCTCGTGGCCCCTCTTTTCGATCGATTTGGACGGCTTTTAATGGATTCAGCGCAGTATTTGGACCCATTGTTGTACCCGGAAATGAGAGCTTCATCACAGCGGCAACAAGAGCGCCGCTTGGCAGCATTGCGTCGCGGACACGGAGGCTCTTCACGACAACACACTGCGAGTAGTTCGACGTCAATTGAAGTGCAAGACAGCTCGCTGTCCATTCGAGATCTGATTATTTCCTCTCCTAACGTAGCAAGCGAGTCGAACCAGCCGAGACGAAGCATTGATGTGCATATTCACGCGATTGTCGCGCCAGCTTCGCTGTCGTCGCTTGCTTCGCTGTCCCGTGGTAACGTTGCAGGCAGTCATACAGAAGCTTCTCCTCAGACGCCTTCTACGCCCCCGATTGGACGCTCTTTTGGCTTCAATGACACAAGAGTTTATAATAGTCACGCAAGTGATGACGAAGGCGACCATAGTCGGGTCCCTCTATTAGGATCGTATCGCCATCGCGCACATTCACATACTAGCGACTCAAGTCATCATCATCAGCAGCAGCGTGCAGTGTCGCGTGATCTAGATGATTTTTTGTCAGATGATTTTTTCAGAACTTCGTTCGGCCGCAACGATGATGACAGCGATGATGAATCGAGTATTAGCTACATGCACTCAGATGCCATGCAGTCTAGTCGATCAGCGTATCGCCCCCCTTCGTTGTCTGAAAGAATGTCTTCGCCAGGCACTCCTAGCGATGATGGTAGTGCACAATACTCGAGCGGCACGATAGGTGTGATTTCTGAAGTTGCAGCGACTGAAGAGCAACTGCAAGCACGAGTGTCTGAAGCAATTAATCAAGGCCACAGTGACGGCAATGGTCGAGCATCGCTTGCATCAACAGGATCGTCTTCCCCTGATTCGTCATCGGGTTTTCCTACATTTTTGGAAGTCATGCGCCGGACTCTCAGCAGTGTCCGAAGCTTTGTCCATACGGAACAGAGCAGCAGTTCTGTTGAAGATACACGCAATTCTTTGGAGTTGGTGTCGGGCTCTTTCGTGCCATCTTCCTCACCGTTACCGTCATCACCGTCGTCGTTGTCGACGCCCCCGGTGTCTCCAGTGAGTCATTCTTCAATCGAAAACGTTACCAGTTATCATCGTGGTCTGAGCGAAAGCAGTATTGATGGAGCGTTGGATTTGGATGAAGTGGATTGAAGCGGTCATTCGCCTAGTTGGTAAACAACGCGAAATACTTTAAAGCGTATGTTGCGAATCCATACATGTATGACGTGTTATAAACGACTATTTGCATGTGTCTTACGTTCGCTGATGATTTCGTAACACTATAGGAACGCAGCATGGTGGTGTCTACGTCGAAGCAGGAGTCAGATAAACTTGCGGCCACAATCATTGCATGCACCGTGTATTGATCGTTTGATCGTTGCTATAACTCTGATGGCTCATGAAAATCACTGATTTCAAGCTAGATGCGCTACTCGGCATCAAACATCTATGTATTCAAAATGGAGACATCTTGGCTGCAGCAACATTTGATATTTGCTTACTGCGTATCTACAGCTCGTCCTTGACTTCGGGTTCGTCTGCAAATTTGTCCACAACCTTTTCCTTTACGGCGTTCTCGGTCGACTTGGTCGATGTTGACGCTAACGCGTCCACAACCTTAACACGCGGTACAATGCTAGCGTCGTAAACGCCGGTGTACGACGGCAGGGTAAGCTTGGTTGGATAAGCGCCTCCAAAGTAAATTGTAAGCGTGGTGGTTTTCTTTTCCCCAGCTAAACCGAAATCAGGTGGGCTGGCAACGCCCACGGACACTCGGATCTGGTGGTCACGCTTGATAACATACGAAGTTGGCTCAAAGCGGAAAACAGCCTCGTACACGCGACCAGGCACAATTTCACGCGAGTCGGCACGCTTAAACGAATGTACATGCGCATCCGGTCGGATCGGCTTGTGTATTGGATTCAGCAGTGCCTCTGTAATGTACGTGACACCAGGGCGTTTGTTTTCATTCGGGAACGGAGCAGTGGAATCAACGTCCTCAAGATAGGCCACAAAGTTAACATCAGGCTGGTCCACCGAAAAGAAGAGACGCAGCTCCGCTTCGCCAGTGATCTCCGTCAGCGCCATCTCTGGAGTTAGGAACGTCACATACTGGTCAGCCAGCGACGTGCGGTCGTGGTAGTACGACGGACGCAGACCAAACAAGTGGTCTAGCATGGTCCAGCGTGACACTGCATTCAGCGTTTCCTCTACCGTCACATTACGAGTTACCTCACTTGCCTCACTCTCCGGTGCCGACTGAAATTCCTGGCTAACGCCAAGGTAGAATGTCTCGTTGCTCAAATAAGTCGGCGGCCACGAGATCGACTCTTTCCAGCGGTTGTGTGCCATGGTAAAGTAATGTACGGGCAGCTCTTCTTCAAGTTTAGTAATTTTGCGTCGGTTAGCATACATGTGGTAATCAAAGAATCGGCTCACTTCGTCCAAGTGGTAGAAGCACTTTTGCTTTGATTGGGCAAAAGGGTCGACATTGTCGACACCAGCGTGACTCCATGGTCCCAAAGTAAGACGATAATGGGCGACGTTTTTTTTCACAGCCTCCAGTGTTTTCTTGGGTAGCTCCGGCAGTAGTGATGCAGTATCTGCATCCAGTGTATTGGTCAGGTACCTGAACAGTAAAATACTGGAGCGCGCCACGCCCATCTCAAAAAAACCAGCCGACGTGTGCAGTGCAACACCTGAAGCAGCAATCGCACCGAGGTGGCGAATAGCATCCAGTTGTTCAGCTGTTACACCACTCGACGCCAGGTTGTCGTCGCGGAAATGTACGTTCTTGAGCTCTTGAGCTAAATCTGGATTTTGAGCATGCTGATGGATATAATTGGCAAACTTGGCGTCGTTGTCATCTACGCGGTAGACGTTGCCACCGAAATGTTTAAGCATGAGTCGCGGCTTGAACGTCGGGATCTGATCCCAGCGAATTTGGCGGTCCGTAGCGCCTGTGAACGATGCCCAGTCATTCAATGCTTTCTCATTCTTGACACCACCAGGAAACAAGGCGTCCTGAAATACATCCACGGGCGCACCGTTGACTGACACGGCCTTAAGTGCTGGATGGCCGCTCGCCGCCACCAATAGGGCACCGACTCCGTCCAGTCCGTGACCAAAGACGGCAACCTCTCCATTGCTCCAAGGCTGCTGCGTGATCCACTCAATAACGTCGTAGGCATCCTGCATCTCAACATCGGCAAAGTCGTGGGCTTTCGTGCCGGCCGAAGCGCCTGTGCCCCGCACGTCCACTGAGACCCACGCGTATCCATTAGTGACAAACCGCTGCACATAGGCATTGACCCGTGGATTGGTAAACTTGCGCTCATAGCGTGCAAACAGATTAAAGGGAAAGTCAAGTGTGTAGCCACGACCGTGACGCGTCGGGAAGAGCACAGTAGGCACCTTTTCTTGATTATCCCATAGATAATCAGCTAAGTACGAGTCTACAGCCAAGTCGATACCGTCACGCATAGCCACATATTGTGTTTCATGGTGAGTATTCTTCGGATCAAAGAACCGTAAAGACTCATAACGCTTGACACCAAACCACGAATGATCATTCACATGCAAGTCACAGGCGATGGGGTCCTCACGATCTGAGATGTAACCAGCAAATTGGTGCGCTAGATAGAGAGAGACCATGGAGAAGACGGCATTTTTCAGGTAGAATTTAGTATTTGTCACTGCCGGAGGTGGCTGACGCGCTGCATCTTCTGCCATAATAAGCACGACGGACTTGCAGGATACGACGGTGGGAGCTTATTAAAATCGATTATGAAACTCGATTAGACAGGGTATGGAATCTAGCGACATTTTTATACATAGAAAGCATAGATATTAAGGATAATATGGCCACTAGCAGTCAGATTGCTGAAGATAATTTATTACGTCAGCTACGAGCACAACAACGTGGAGTTGTCTTTATGGGAGATGGATACGTGGAATACGCTCTATAAGAACGAGTTTACGAGAACATTTGCATTTGACTCGTTTAATGTAAAAGATCTTCACGTGGTCGATCGTGGCGTCACGGCTCTATTTGTACATATTCACGACGGTGATCACATAGCGCGGCCACAAATCTGTCGATTGAGATACAAACAGTCGCTCCACTGGCATGGGTGAAACATTATACACATACCTAACTTAGAAAACGTATGAAGCTGAATACAACGATCAGCGAATTTGATATGTCCGTATGCCTGACATATAAAAATTTGCCCACCGAAACAACGTTGTCATGAACCAAAACTATTCAAAAATGACTATTTCAGTGCTTCCAAACTCGCAAAGAATTTATTGGATTGTTGTGTTGAGTGCTGTGCCGTTACTCGGATGTGCTAGCGCGGCTACGACGGACATTAACTACAAGACCGCTCTGAGCGACTCTAATGGCACCAGGCTACGCATGGAAACCGAGGACTTGAGTCCAACATTGATTCAACACAATTCCGAAGCGAGAATGTTCAATTTTGGTTCGCTCACGAAGGGTGCTACAGCAACGACCGAACATTCTTTGGAAGAGGAGGTGGCCACATTGAGTAGGAAACGCGCATTCCTTATTGATTTAAACGAAGTGCCTTTATCCGATTTTGATCATAGCAAAGTCCCCCCCCATCCAATATTAATCTCAACGAAATGCCCCCGTCCGATATTAATCTCAACGAAATGCCCCCGTCCGATATTAATCTCAACAAAATGGATATTAATCTCAACGAAATGCCCCCGTCCGATATTAATCTCAACGAAATGCCCCCATCCGATGTTAAGGCAAGTACAAGCAATCTATTCCCTTCCAATATTGTCGCAAAGGGGAAAACATCCAGCCTCGCTCCCCTGGAAACCACAGACGGTGTCGCACTGATGAAAAAGCGTAAGATTCTATCCGATGACGAGGTGAACTTAGAAAAACTCTTTGAAAGAAATGAGTTGTCGAAAGATGTCGATAACTATTTTGACAGTCATCGTTTTCAAAGTTGGTTTAATACAGCACTTGAGATCTACAATGGTGACGTCAAAGAGGCAGCAGACGCGATTATTGTAATTTTGACTCGTCATTTTAAAGACGAGGCTTTGCGAATGAAGCTGCAAAATCCGACAACGACAGATGAGGCAAAAAAAAATTGTCTTCGCGTTGGACGCTGCGCAGATTTCATACTGGGTAAAAATAAAAGCGACAAGTAACAATGTCTTTGTGTGGCTTCGTCTTAATCGCGGAGATGTCAATGTTTTGCTCAATCCAGAACTACAAAGCTGGAAGGCCTTCTTCATCGCACGTGGATTAGACCAAAAATTGTGCTTTGAAAGTCTATTCAAGCTATTGCTAAACAGTGGTTATAGAAAAGTTGACATACTTGCGATGGCGAAACAAGTTGCAGAAAATAAAGACATTGCCTTTGATGACATTTACCAATTTACGTATGTGCTGCTCAAGGATGTAATGACAACACCTCAGCGAAAGAAAGAGCATTTACCTACTTGGAACTCAAGATTGAAACTTGCTTTCAAAGCCCTCTCTTGAGCGTGTGGTATAATTATATGAATGAGATTGGTTTGAAGCCGGTGGACATGTTGCTCAAGAAACTGCGGTACATAAGACAAAATTTGGAAGACATCGCAGATGTGCGAGAAGAAAACATGTACATTGTTAGGGCTTTGAAAGAGAAGGTGCAGTTGCAAAATCAAGAGTTGGCCGAGGCCCAAATTCGAAGCACTATTGATTTGAACAACTAGAGAGACCAGATTTGGATACGCGGTCATGAACATTGAGGTAACGTACGCACCGTCCTTTTGATTTCACTTGGTTAGTTTTTTAACGCAAATAACAAAGCTCTTATTATTGCGTTTCTAAGTAACTGTTCTTGCACCGGCGCAATCTAGATTATAGACAGCCAAAAGAGTATCGTTGACAAAGAATATCGTTGACCCAGTTTTTTTTACATCTCACTTACAACAACTAAGAGGTTGATACAACTCGACATGATGTCGTTACGAGCACGTCACAAGATTTCTATCAGCTCTCCTTGTGCTGACCGAAGTGGCTTGTGCACTTCGCTGGTTATATCAAGCGCCTGATATACCGGGCTAGTGAGCACTTGACGTGGCGGCTCGATATACGCTGCACTAACGTTATTTCGAGAAGCTCTGCCTCTGGCCTTGCAAAACGCTGATATGCTGCAGCCATCGCTCAATTGACAGCTACTTTGGCACGTTCATAGAGAGATGCCCATGCATGTAACCCTTAAGCTTATAATAGCTCATACAATGGGCAGTTTATAAGCTTTGCGACGGCTTTGTTATTTGAAAGAGAATTTCAATAGGTAGATCTCTCATGCATTGGTGCTCAACAAATTGCCATGGCGACACCAACGTTGGCGGTGGCCGTAGCCGACAAAGTGTGAAGTAACACAACTGCATCAGGTTCCAGAGTATAGGCAACTTCTGGTTGCTCACAGCTTCTGAAAATTCTCTGAGGAGATGCAATAGTCATCTGAGTTTGCATCTAAGCCATTCAGGGCGAGACGTTTGTTGTACCTTGAGTGTGAAATAGTGAAAGCGTGATTTAAAAGCTTTAACAGTGCTCCAGCTTCGTCTCGGCTGATATCTATTTGACGTCGGTAATTGCAACTTTAGAATGTGCTTCTTAATCCAGCGTCTCAACAAGTTCACTAGTAGTTGACATAGTTTTTCTTCAATGATCTATTCATCCCAGCTGCCAGTTCAGCAACGCCCAGTTCAGCAATGCTCTTTTCAGTCTCTATGCTTCTAACATAAATATTCGTCTTTTCATGATCCAAAAGGAAGTAGCCCATTGGAACGATCAGGAGCTCGAAATACGAAGACGCACGGTAAGACTTTTCAGTGCCAGCAACATTCCTGGCGCAAAGTAAGCACCACAATTCTATAAGATTAATGGAACCGAAAGACTGGATGCGGTGATAACTCCACTCGGTATTTAACAGATTTCGGGGAAGCAGATCCTCGATATCAGGGAGCTGGTGCACGTGGGCGCGCCGAGAACGATGAGGATTATTACACTTTGTTTCCATTCAGTTCAAGTGCTGGGAATCGACACGTAACGTGACATCGATTCTTATCAGATTTACTAACGTGATACTGCATCACTACCAGCCATGTACAATTTGCTATAATCATTTACACTTATGTACGATGTGTAAATTGCCGGAAGGACGAAGGGTAAATGCGAAAGCCAACCGACAACGGAGATATGTGAGGTCCGCTGCTGACATCACCTCCCCCCCCACTTAGAAGATGTGACACATTTTAGTCGCTATCGAAAGACAAAAGACTTACTAGGGTTCTAGCGGACACGGCAGATGCAGAGACTGCACTAAATAGAGCACGGTACCAAAGGCCACAGTCTCTACGGCAGTCACGGGCAGGTCCAGACGACTACCATGCGAGCTGGACGGTTGACCCGAGGTAGCAGCGCGACGGCCGGCGTGATAGAACTCAGAATGACGTCGCGGCTTTTCTAATAGGCGAATGGCGCGGAAAATGGTGAGGTTCTATTCCCCATTATGAAATGCGAGGAACGGAGTGTACGTCCATGCAGCGAACGCAGGCGGTTTTGCCACAAAGACGACGACAAAAGAAGAGGTGCTGACTGCTTCCAGTTTACGTGCGGGTCTGGCAATGTCGCGGCGTCAGGATAATTGCGTGGTGACTCCACTAATGGACAGTTTAAATTGATTGGAAGAAACTGGAGGCTAAAAATTATGCTGGGGACGATATGATCAGACTATATCCCCAGCGGAATCAGGCTCGGTCACCACCTGCTCTGTGCCTACTCTACGACCATGAGATAGCAGCTTTGGTAGATGTCATGACATCAGGTTCAGGGGTACCTGACCAAATGCAAGCCCATATTCAGCTCATCCAAACCAATACTAATAGAAGCAGGCTTTCTACACAGCCATTCAACTGGAGGATGGGGCCGCAATCTAGCGAATTTGCTACGCCAGGCTAGTACGGCCGAAGACGGAAAATCTACATTTATACTAAGAGCACCCCAAGGGATTTAATTATGTCGCGCTACATCTGATTAGAGCTACAGAGCGCTGACGCCTACGGGCTACTTACTTTGCTACAGGGCTACGAATTCGATTTGGCAGTACGTCATCCCTCACTAAAGCGCGCACCGGACCGGCGACTTCTCACTCAAAAGGTACGTGGATTCTCTAAAGATACACGGCTACAGTAGATGAAAGCCTGGCGCCAAACTTCGTCGAGTCGAAGACCGTTGGCGTGGTGCAATCAAGAAACACACGTGGCCACCAAGGATGATATTGCTGCTCTACGACTAGAATGGCGGTACGGGGCCAACGGAATATGTTCTGAAGATTTCAAGGCCTGCTAACCAATTCAGGCCCCACTATGCAGCAAGATCACAGTGGTAGGCGACATTATACTGCTCTTCTCCCCATGCATGGACGTAGGATCGAGCCTATGCCGCATTCTAACACCGCGGCTTCGCCACGCTCCGCCAGTTTTATCGACCTATGTTTGGTCGCTGAATAGCGAAGCGTCATCGCAGGCCCGCCTCCGGGTGGCGCGCGAAATTCAACGCAGAATATTACGCTGCACCAAGGAACCGATGATATGCACTGGAGGTGCACGGGACCCATCCTGGATCTGGCCGATAGATCTTTTGTTGAACAGCGTGCGTCTAGTCAGGAACTGAGGGAACACGATCTCGTCTTCGACGTGCACCCACAGCCTCACAGGTCTCCGTGGGCGATCCGGATACTATCCCGAACAGTTCCGTCCAAGCGCCGCTCATACGGCCGACCTTAAGGTATCACACAACAGTGTTAGCCCGTCCTCTGGGTAATTTCCTGGACCGTCTGGAGGAACGGGCGGGGCACGACGAATGGCAACGCGCGGCACATGGTCAAACACCGAAGCAAGCATGGAACCATTGTCAAGGCCTTACGACTGTTCAAGTCTGGACGGGAATAGGATCGCAACGAGGCAACTCAATCTGCACCATGCGGGGCGAGTGGAGAACAACACCTGCCAAAGCAACCAGGCTGTCCAGAATGAGTAGAGACAATGACGCACTTGTTTTGGACTGCCCCTTTGCCTTCGTGGAATGGACCAAGCTAGTCGGACACTGGAAGGGTGAGCGTGTATCCCGCCAGGTAATTAATCACTATTTTGGCGCGTGTGCCAGCAGACGAGTCGTCAGCATACCCGAGCACCGACAATCCTTCCTCGCAAACGGTTTCAGGAGGATGTGGAAGCGGCGGAATGGGTGTGGAAGCTAATGGTTTGTGCTCGAGTGATTCAATGCATCGAATCACTCGAGCACAAACCGAGAGGGTCACCAGGCATAACTGGGGACAGCTTTGGTCAGCCCTCGGATCCTTCGACGCTGACGCCATGACTTAGGCTATATCAGAGATCTTGCGCATTGTTAATTCCGGGGAAATAGACCATCTGAACACAAAAAATGATGCAGGAGAGATCCAGGTCATTCTAGGCTCGTTACAAAACACGTCGGTGGTTTGCTGACCTGCCGTGTGTTTTAGTGCATTGGCTAAAGGATCAAAAGAATATGACAATAGAAGCTGATATTGTACCTGTTAGGACGAAATGGACGCGTTTTCATGATGTAGACTTTCTGTGGGATAGTGGAATGTGAACATAGTTTTGCTGTAACAAAACGTATAAAAGGAGAGAGGCGAGAAGCAAGAGCGTGGGCGTCCGCAGCAAGGTTGTTGTAGACTTGAGCGCGACAGGGTCGAGTGCTAACATGGCGGTGAAATAATGACGGTAGCTCGTCCGATCGTTAGATCCAGCAACCGTAGAAAACAAGTCGATTAAAGCTTCTTGCCTTTGTCATACGCTCAGTGTGTAGTCGCTGTATATTTTATCCATCCGGGGTTTACTGCCGACAACAAATTGAAGACACATATCTAGATAAATACGTCGATAAAGTGATCGCAGCATTTCCTCGTATTGCATTAGTAGAGGAGTTTTGAATAATCAGTCGATAATAGGCCGTCTGTCTTGGCACATATTCCAAAACAAAAGATCCGCACGCACTTCACAGCCCAGATAATAATTGCTTGAGTTTGCTAGTGTTTTAACGATTCAAAGTTCCCGGCATCTAGGCTTGTCTCCCATTTTAATTATCTCGCCCCATTTCCGTGTCTCCCTTAAGCTTATACGCTGAATCAAAAAGTTTCTGACGACAAACTAATTCATGATTACCTTCACATGAAACAGAAACGACCGATAACTCTGCTTGCATTAGCTCACGTCATCAGTAAACAATACATTAGCTTTACCATAAGACCGTCGTATATCTTCGCTACTTCAATCGCTACTTCGGAGCTGCGAGGGCACTCCTACCACCAGCTTCTCCACCTCGTTAGCAGCCTCTTGAATTCGATACACGAGCACTTGTAGTTCTTCCACCGAACAAGCAAACACCATCTTCTGGAGTCCCGAGTCCACAGCATCAGGTGACTGCAGTTGTATCTGCACAAAGTACAAAGGCTCGTGCACACTTCCGGCATTACTTGAACGCAGCACGTAATCCAGTCTCCAAGACACTTCCACTACTTGAGCGAAGTCAAAATCTGGCCAATCGACACAAAATACACAACAGCATCGAGTTGGTTTGCATGACACACTGTAAAATACATAGTTTCACTTACTCGTGGCTTCCAGCACACGACTCACGCGCGGAATTATCACACCCAGCACTGCAATAAGCTTTGACTGTAACTCGTTGTCTTCTACCCCAAGGGCGCAGAGTTGCTGTCTAATACAGGTAGAGGATACAGTCATTTCAAAGTACAAAATGTAGAGGGTCTGAATTGTGTTGTTACCATTATTTCGATTCGTACCGCTGATTTGCAGGCGTCCATGCGCTTCCTTCTCGAGCACATGTAGCTACGATGGTACACATAGCAACAAAAGCCTCGAAGCTTCTTGGCGTCTGCTGCATAGCGACGTTCTGGTAACTCGACGTGTGGTGTTTTGTGGGATTGGTAGTCAATTCGGAGGCTGCTGCGTTGGTCAGAGACTCCAGAGATTCAAGCGATAGAGAAGAAAGAAGAAGAAGGATAGAGTGAGGTATTACATGTGGATCAGTATGGAGGAAGACTCCATCGTTATCCACAAACCCGTCCGCCATTGGTTACAAACAGTCTGTAGAGCAGATGTAAACGCTTTATATTTTGATTCTCAGATCTGAGAAATTGGAATCAAATAAATGCGCGAAAGAAGTAGATTAACATCTTGAAAAATCACAGCATTGTTACCAATACATTCACATGTATAACTGACACTTTTGCTCAAACAATAACACATCTACAATGCTCTCAGTAGACAGACCTACAAGAGCAGGTGCATGAACCGGCACAATGCCTCGGTAGACTTGCTTACACATAAGAGACCGTCTCAGTACATGCAGAGCGATCCTGATGGACCAGCGCCAATATTCATCGGATTGCCGGACGACGTGCCATCCGACCACTGGCACACGTCCAACTTCTTGCCCTTGATCTTGATGTTCTCAAGCGTGGCTTGGTCGCCCCAATTCTTGTTCACCGTCGCAATGCTCACACCACCGTTCACTGCGAGCACGTTCTTGATGATCACCTTCCGTTGCATTCCAGCGCACGTGCCGCACGAACGGTAGATCTTACCAAAGTCCTGTGCGTAGAAACCCTCGATGGAGACGGTTTCCAACCCATTGTGCTGAATGATCTTGTCGTTGGCCCCGCGGGCGCCACCACCAATAACCTTGGTCACGCTCCTGCTCGAGCCGCCTTTGATGCTCAGCGCGTCCTCGCACACGTCCTCCCACCAAACGTTATTGAGCGTGCAGTCGCCGTTATCGCAGTGCACACCCTCCATTTGGTCCTTGCCGATGAGCACGTTCTTATGCGTGGCACCAGGCTCCAAGCGAAACACAGAAGTCTGGTATCCACTCTCCGTCTGGCCTTTGCACTTGATGTAACTAATTCGTCACCCTCCCCGGCCAAGTCTAGGTATGCAGATGATTTGAATAAATGCAGAAAAGGCTGGTTTTCTATCAAAAGAAAAGGCCTAATACGCGCCCAAGTTTTCATCTCGTGGATTCACGACGTTGTTTATTGCTATAAGAAATTTGATGAAAGTCGTCTTACATGACTTGAGTTGGGGCTCGTTCATTCAATTGTTTGGTCGAGACGGGTGTCCGTATATCGTGCTACTACATGTACATGCACTCAGTATGATCAGAGAACCACAGATTTGGCATTTGCGTCAACGTAAAATATCTCGAGTCATCCTCATGTGGCCATGGAATCGCGACTCTGTCATGACTGGGTCGTGATACTTTTATTCGCCTTAAATTAATAGATTACGGTGATAACTGAAAGTATGAACGGCAATTTTCGCATGTTTATCTCTATACACTGCCGTATCATTCCTAACCCTTTCCATACGAATGGTCTTCAGATTAATGCAGTTGCATTTTAGCCAAACCCGCTTAACGACAACAGCGCTTACAGCTTGTCACGAACCTCAGCATACTACCAGCTTTAAGACCAAGCATTTTGAATCTGTAAAAGCAACAGCTCTACGATATCGCTGTTGCCGCAAGCTTAAGAGTGCGTCTGTTTGTAGACGTGGTGGATCGGATCCCGTATGGCTGGACTGCACCACTTGACATCAGATAAAATACACATGTCCATGTGGCAAGAGGGCAGACAAAAGCGGTGGTCAACCTTCTACCAGCATTTAATCACGCCGCATGCTTTGTCAGATGATACCGTCAGCTTTGCCCTGATAATCAATAGAAAAACGCCGTTTACGGCACAAATCACAATATAAGATCTTCGCTCGCATGAAAGATTACCATGTCCTTGGTGTTAACATACCACCCAACACGACAACTCGCTGCATCTCAGTACCACCTCATCGACACTAGGTAGCAGCGTCAGCAAATTCGTACACCGTCTCATGAGTCAATACCTTTCTCACCTCATTGTTCAATTTGCGCTATTCACTACAAGCGATCAACCAAGACCATTCGGGAAAACCCAGAAGATTTACTAACCATGGTCAGTGCTTTATCCATTCTCACTGTCACGCTCGCCACAGCTTCTACGGTTGCCTCAGGTGCCTCCATGCGCTCCGAGTCAGCCGCCATGCCAACCGGATCGTGGCCCGCAAGTAAGGGAACAGTCTTCCTGACGGAGCCGTTCACGGTTAAGAAGGGCACGACTTTTGATGGCGGCATGAAGACGTACGCGCGCTCGAACATCAAATGCAAGGGCGATACGGAGAGTGGATACCAGACTTCTGTGTTTCGCTTGGAGCCTGGTGCCACACTCAAGAACGTGCTCATCGGCAAGGACCAAATGGAGGGTGTGCACTGCGATAACGGCGACTGCACGCTCAATAACGTTTGGTGGGAGGACGTGTGCGAGGACGCGCTGAGCATCAAAGGCGGCTCGAGCACGAGCGTGACCAAGGTTATTGGTGGTGGCGCCCGCGGGGCCAACGACAAGATCATTCAGCACAATGGGTTGGGAACCGTCTCCATCGAGGGTTTCTACGCACAGGACTTTGGTAAGATCTACCGTTCGTGCGGCACATGCGCTGGAATGCAACGGAAGGTGATCATCAAGAACGTGCTCGCAGTGAACGGTGGTGTGAGCATTGCGACGGTGAACAAGAATTGGGGCGACCAAGCCACGCTTGAGAACATCAAGATCAAGGGCAAGAAGTTGGACGTGTGCCAGTGGTCGGATGGCACGTCGTCCGGCAATCCGACGAATATTGGCGCTGGTCCATCAGGATCGCTCTGCATGTACTCGGCTAAGACGGTCTCTTATGTCTAAGCAAGTCTACCGAGGCATTGTGCCGGTTCATGCACCTGCTCTTGTAGGTCTGTCTACTGAGAGCATTGTAGATGTGTTATTGTTTGAGTAAAAGTGTGTGTTGCTGTAAATGTATTGGAAACCAAAATGTACTTTTCCAAGTTTTTGATGTTGGCACAATTTGATTCCAATTTCTCAGATCTAAGAATCATATATAATGCATTAACATCTCAATACAGACTGCTTGCAATTATAATCGGGTAACACAACGGTAAGTAGTTTTTATACACCTGCCACAATATTATGGTGTGGCTGCACTTTGGGTACATTGGTGGGTTGATGTGACCGTACCTAAGGTACAATGGTGGCAGGAAGCCACGTGGTCATTATACTTAGTTTTGGTATACATATGTTTACGTGTTAAGCTACCGAGGCAGTTAATTAGTGACTAGCACTAAGTATAGAATAGGTGCTTCTATATTTAGTGCTAGAAGATAAACACTGAATAAATCAGTTTGAACATGCTCTGCTTAGCATTTGTTGCTGGAGCCTTCGTTGCATACGAGTCTCATTGAGACGTGACTATGTACAACAGAATGCACAAGCTTGTAAAGCTAGCCTTGAGAGGGTAAGGAACCCAAAAACGTAAAGTTCGTAAAGCTTATCGTTCTCTGCGCTTAGTGCGTAAGTAGTTTTGCTACGGTGTCTCTTGCTTTCAATCCCGCACCTTGGTCTGTGACCATTTCTCTGTGAGGATGGACAACAAAGCTAATTCCGTGGTTGGCCTGTCACAGGCATCGCAAGTCGGGTTGCATAATCCTCTTTCGATCCAAGTCCCAAAGAGCGTGGAAACCCTCATCTATCAAGGCGAAGACGGGTTTAACAAGCCTATTCATATGCTTGAAGAGTACAACAACGCCCTGGTAGAGCAAGTGGAGTGACAAATGCCTTCAGCTGCGCACCATTGTGTCGGAGTGGGTTATTAAAACGGTGTGATGAGACCTCAAACCACTCACTGTGCCAGACTGCCGACTAGCGGAGCTGTGTACCCCAATGCTGCGTATGAACCTTCTATCACCTTGTGTACACGTCGGCTGGCGGGTTGCACTCTTTAAACACTTGGTAAGAATGCAGCGGCGGCCTTGAAAGAGGTTGAACATGAGGTGTCTCGAGTGGATATACTTCACTCGGTAGGCTATTAAGGTTCTGGACTGCGTTTCCACATACGCAAAGATACAGCTTTAGAACGCTCGGCTAGTACCAGATTCAAACCTGGCGAGCGTCCTAATTTATCATCTTCTCGGCATTCTCCGGAAACATTCCGACGTTCTTGGTTGGGTTGTACTATTGACGAATCAAGTTGTAAAACGCTTCCATCTGACAACTCCCAACCTCGTGAGGTTCTCTGCAGCCTCGGCGCACAAACAAGCAACGATCCGACGGGTGACACTTCTTTCCACAGCGGTCACAAATCATTAGCTTCTATAATCCGTATTACTCATGTTTCTAGACCCACAATGGGCACATCTTGCGTTTGGAGTCGCCGGCATCAGGCGGAGGGTCCAAGGTCCTTGGACGAGGGTTGTGGCTGGTCAACCTCTTGGGTGGGTATTGGAATTTTATATAGATATCCCTCGGGGACCTTGACTCTAGGTCCTTTTCCGCTTCCTGTGCCATTAGATAGGCCTTCCTTAGGTCACCTTCGTTAGCCTAATCGCTTAAGTTGGTTTCTTTGGGCTTTGATTCCTCTTGGGTCGCTCGAATTGCATAAACAGAGCGCGGTTTATCTCTTTTAGTCAATCAGGGGGAGCCGGTGCTTTCTGGCAAATTTGCTTGACTCGAAAACATCTTGCCTCGTCGTGTCTTCGTCAGCTGGCGCACTCTCAGCACGTCCTCCAGCTCTTCCACATCCACCAGACGGAGCACGGCCAACTGGTCCGCCAGTTCTGGGTTATCCAAGGTTTTAGTATAGTGCTCGACATTTCCAATGAATCTTGGACGACCCGTCCTTGATGTTAACCTTCGCTCGAAGTCCAACGACATTCAGCCGATATAGATCCTACCACGGGGATTTTTTCAACCTCTTTTTTGCAATGTAATACTGGCAAGCCACTGGTACCCCCAAACGCAGAGCTGCCTCTGGAATTCCTGTATTAGTTCTTTCCAATTTACTCGAGCCAAGTGACCCAGTTGGCGGTACCAGTTCTCGGCTGGTCCGTTCAACAGTCTCCCAGAAATGAGACACTTTCTCTATCCGGCGCTTAATCGCTCGTGAATGCGGTCTTCATAGTAGTCACCCAGATTCGGGCTCGGTCCTCATCTTAGTCTCTCCCATGAAACTACTTGAGGTCCGAGGTCGCTGAGAGCTTGATACGGGAGACCATGTTGGGTGCCTGTCCCAGGGTGGCATTGGCCACCTTTGCCGGGTTTCCTCCCAAGGTACATGTCATCAGGATCATATTCGCATGAATTGACCGATTCCATCTCCACACCAGTCATCGCTTGATGTCGTGAAGCTTGTATGCCTGCACTTGGGCCTGGACAGGCCGTCGACCTTTGTGCCACTGTCTCCCTCTGGTTGTTTCCATCAAGGTGTGCTTGCGGTACTTGAAGCTCTCGCAGAAATTTTGCCATCGCCGCGTCAAAATATGCCTGCAGATTACCTACCGAGTTGGAAGGTAATCCTCCACGGGCAGCTTCGTCACGTGATGAAGTTAAATTTGGCGATAGCCCTGGCTCATTTCTACTTGGATAAAAATACAATCAATCCGAAGCCCAATTACATTGGCTGTACACGCGTTGTCGTTTCGTGAGCTCGTTGCTTGTCTTCCGCGTCTTCTTCTCGGGACTGGATCAGTGGCATACCAGTCGGTCCAACCTGACTATAAGCTTGCTTATCTCACAGTTGTGAGTTCGTCAGTAACCGATCGTATCCGTGTGGCGTATGAACGTGATGCGGCATGTGTTGCCAGTATTTAGGCGCTAGGTAGCGCAGAAGTTTAAAACGCTAAGGTGAAGCCGTCACCGCTAGATTACATCGTTATGCACTGAGCGATGGTCTGTTGAACTATAGTACAGGACCGGATGACCAGCTTCGTGTTGGGGTGCCTCATGATGAAGACCTCAAGTATCATATACTATATGCGGCTACTTGGTGGTCGTTTGGATTGTGCAAAGACCTACAGCTCGGTAAACAGCCATCGTTGGTGGCCCAAGTTGTATAAATGGGTTGGTATGTATGTACGACGTGTGAAACGTGTCAAAGGGTGAAGCCCTCGCCTAGTATGGCTGCGCCTTTGGCGAATTTGCCTGTACCCTCGGGGTTGTGGCAGTCCACTAGAATGTACTCTGTGTTTGGCCTACCGCGCTATGCGGCAGGCAACACTGGGGTTGTGGTCTTTGCTGACCGACTGAGCAAGATGGCTCATTTAGCGGCAGTGCCGGACTCCATTGATGAAGCAGGAACAGCTAAGATGTTCATGGACCATGTCTTTCGACAACACGGACTGCCTGTGGCAATAGTCTCGGATAGAGACTTCCCCCTTTACGGGTAAGTTTCAGACGTCAGTCTTTTAAGTGCTGGGCACTCGACTGGACATGTCCACGGCAGATCATCCGCAGACCGATGGTCAAACTGAACTTGTGAATTGCGTTATTGTGATATGCTTCGCAGTGTTTGTGATAAAAAGTCTACGCAAAGGAGCACACTGATTCTACTCATTGAGATTGCGTTAGTTATACGAGCTTATGCCTTCTTGCTTGTACACGCAAACTTCTCAATGAGACTAGTATCGCAGATACTAATTCCGTCACAAGGAATACGCTGACGCAACAAGTACTTTACAGAGCAGGATTCAAACTAATTTATTTATGATATTATCTTCCAGTACTAATAGAGATTGAATACCTAGTGCTAGTCACCATATATAACTGGCTCTGTAGCCTTCCTACCGTATGTACATATATATACATAGTACTGAACGAAGTACGTCATTGTACCTTACGAGAGCCCCAGTGTATCCAAAGTAAAATTATTGAATTAACAAATTTTCCAGTGTACCCAAAGTACTGCCACACCATTTTTCGGTGTGGCAGGTGAATGAATAACACACATCTTTGCAGTATCTACTTGTTATGGTCTCTTAGCAACGTTGAAGACTTTCTTGATGCAATTCTATTGGCTCACGCAGACCATGTACTGATTCAATATGATTCACATAATATGGCTACACCGCAACAAGTTATGGCGAGTGACTAACGAATAAGTAGAGGTAAAGAAACACGAAAGTGATTGAGATTAAGTTACTTAGCATTCCATTTCTACTACGCTAGCTTTGTAGTAACGTACATCATTTAACTTTCTCTAGCTAGAATAGGCACCCATAACGTAGATCTTAAATCTCCTTAATAGGCAGCTTGAAGTTGTTTGGAACCTCCCAAAAAAGCACAAACTTCGTAGTAGCTATCCTGTCAGACACGTTCTGCAGCGTACGATCTTAACAAAAATGTGCATCTATCATGCGATTGATTAGAGCATTTTTTCTTAAAATAAGAAGCCACATGCTGCTCATAGGCTTCAGTCATGCAATTGACTAAAGCATGTGGCTTCTTGTTTCAACGTAATTTGACATATCATTTTGATTGTAAAACGTGTCAACCTGATGACAATTCCGTCGTATGTTTACCATGCTTTCAAACATCAATTATGGTAGTCATGATGCTGTGTTTATGTCGACAAGTCTAACGTACAAGCTCAGCAAATGATGGACCTTGGAACTTAGCAGCTAAAATCTAGTAAAATTGTTTTTCTGACCTTTTCTTGAAGTAGATAGATGATCATGACAAAGTCAATACTTGAGCTCATCAAGAAATACACTGCTTCTACGAAAAGCAGCTGAAGTTGGAAACTATAAAGTTTATTTACGTCTCCACATTCGTAAATACAAGACCACCAAAACGAAACCAGTCAGAAAAACGAAACTGGTTTTTCTGGTGCAAGCACTGATACTGCCTGAACTAACACTTTACCTGGTGCAAGTTTGCCCAGTTTGCAAGCAAAGCACCGGAGTTCAAAACACGTTGCTCTCCGTTGAAATATACCGGCTGATCGTTTCTGGTCATTTTGGTGGTGTCCAACCAAGCACCACCGCCATATAGTTACCACAAGATGATGCCAATGATTAGGCGAAAGTTATCAAGCTACGCAAATCAATGTGAGACGGTTCAGGAACGAACGCCAGACGTCCCCGCGGGTCGACAAAAAAAGTTGCTGATAGACGTAAGGCTAGCCGCTAGCATCACATGTTTCCTGAAATGGTATACCTTGAGCTCCGAGTAAAATGCCAACCAAGAATGTGTCACCAAGCTTTGATAGCGAAAATCACGTGTTGAGCGAGAGTGAATAGGTACAAGCATCGAACAAGATATCGAGCTGCAAGCGCCATAGATGGTTATCAAGCAATACTGTCCTCTTGCGCGTACTTTCGTTTGATCTGGGCGTCACGATACTAAGCTTCTCAAAACACAAACAATGCTGGGACGTCTCAGAATGAAAACAGTAAGTCCATCGTTCACTAGCTGTAAACGTATATTTGCACTCCATCCAGCATCAGGGCGATTTAAAGTGCCGTGCCGTCCTTAGTCACCATCGTGAAAAGCTTTTTAATAGTCTTGGCTTGGTCTTCAATCATTGCATTCTGGTGCTCGAGGATGACATTTTGCTGCTCGAGAAGCTCTATGATTCGATCACTGTCGGATTGGTTGCCCTGAATGGTACACTCCTGTTCTTGCTCCTGAACCTGCACTTGCTGTTGCTGTTGGGTTACAGCAGAAATTACTGCCATTTGCTGGTGGTACTGCTGCAGTTGCTGCTCATACGTTTGATGGTCCAACGCATTGATTGTCATTTGCTGGAGTTGCGATTGATCTGCGTCTATGCTCGTATCATTGGCATCGGTCGTCGCTACATCTGCAGGTGTAGGTGCAAGTGGCTTCTCCTCCACCAACACGCCTGTAGACAAGTTAAATCGCTTGCAGAAATTGTAGTACCATCCATTAGATGCCTGGAAATTTCCTAGTCCATACTTAGGCACCAATAACTTAGCCTTCTCCTTGACAAGAGACGGCGGTACCGGCACTTTCCGCGCCTTAAGTCCTCTTACCCACTCAAACAACTCTCGTTCAAAAGGCACACTCAAAACGTGGCCCCCTCGTTTTCGACCGTCCCTAGTCTCAGCACTGCCGTAGCGGTAACGAGCTCGCACCTCAGAACCTTTCTGCTTGAGCTTCTGTATGGCCGCACGCGTAATGCCGTAGCGTCTTGCGATTTCGGCGTTCGACAAGCTACCGCTACTTTTCTCCATCATATCTAGAATCTCCACACGCTGTCGATCGGTCAGCCTCCTTCCCACTCCTTTTCCTCGCCTATTAGAATCTGTAGAGTCCTCGGTAGCCTCAGAAGCCGGGGCAGAGACGTCCAGCTGCGTGGCTGGGACGACGACTTGTTGCATCGCTTCTATCGTTCCACTGAATGCATCAGAGGATACGATATGTTCATCAACGAGCGCTATGGATGAAGCAACAGTCGGTGTTGGGTGCGCATTCGTTGGGAGCTGTGTAGACGCAGTAGGGATAGCGTCGGCCTTGGTCGACGGCTCCATGGTTTGTGTTGACATACTGAAATCTATACCAAGGCAGCCATCCATACAAAACCTATCTTAACGTATACTTACCCATCTCAGTTTCCATCGCAGTATACTTTTTTCAAATTACATAATCGTACCGATGCCAAAGCTTTGCGCTTTTATTTTACAATTTTTTTTAACAATTTATTTAGATATCTTGACCATAATTTATGCTCAAATTTGACAGATGAACCGATTTGATGACTCAAATATTACGATCGTTTCGTAAACTTTCCTACAAAACAAGAAAAAAGCACTTTATTGTAAATTACATTATTCTTATAACCATAACTTGAAATTCTTCAATATTATACATGCCGTTGACTGCACGACCTCGAGCCTTCTCGCATCAAGCGCTTAAATGGCTCGAAGAGGCGTCTACGAATCAACGCACGTCTCGGTCAAATAGTTTGACGTCCAATTCGTTGCGTTTGTATGGCCACTCGTACCTTTTGCCTACGCTAACGCTGCCGAAAGGGAACAACAAAGACGCTGAGAACTCGCAACAGCTTTTCCAACCTGCCAGAGCTAATCATCGACCCACGCCAGTGGTATTGGACCTCCACCAAGTCTCTAGTAATGGTGGGTGCTGGATACAGTACATCATTAGCTTTCTCTATAAGTTGTTTGTCTAAGGGGTGGGCTATTTTCTTACTCCAGCATCGGTTCATATTAGTTCTGATTCTTGTGATTGTTGTTGTATATAATTTGTCATAGGCTCACCACATTCGCATTCAATCAAGAAACATGAGTTGAGGAATCAGGTCTTGCAGCTACAGGTATGTTACATTGGCTCTTTAGGTATATACAAGCTCAAATGTATTGAGTTGTGCTCTTTGGTGTCTTGTTATGTAGAAAGCTGGATATATGGTTGTAGGCATCTCTAACGCTAGTGAAGACGTGAAGAGGACTGCAGCCGACCTCGAATTACCCTACTTTATAGGTACGAGGCTGCGACAGGAGCAGCGGAATTTTGGAGTAGATGTTGGGGAGCAGGAGGAGATTTCTACCGCTTCTGATGCAGCAGCCGTTTTCGTGGAAGAGGAAAAGTCTGTTCGTGTACATACAGTAGCAGATCCACTTCCACCAATGGTAGTGACCCATCCGGTGCGCTCAGGACAACAGATTTTTGCGCAAAATAGGTCACTCATAGTACTGGGCAATGTGAGCTCCGGCGCCGAGGTGATGGCGGACGAGGACGTGGTGGTGATGGGTGTGCTCAAGGGCCGCGCTCTCGCTGGTATCGGCGGTAATGTGCGCGCACGGATTGTCTGCCACAGTTTTGACGCAGAGCTTATTTCCATTGCACATTGCTTCACGACATGTGACGACGTGGAGCAGAATGAGACCGGATCGTTGCAGCTACACAAGCCCACGACTATCTCGCTCCAGGATGACCAACTATTTTTTGAATCGTCGTCGCTGTGATCCGATGGGGTTTGTTGTTGACAGCATGGATTTGCACGAGAGAGCGCATTGTCAGTCCCACCATATATGGTGTTTGTATATCTACTTCTATCCTAACACACTTCAGCCGCTTCTTCGCAGCAATTCTATCCTACACTTTGCCGATACTGAAATACATCCTCTGTTCTACACACGACACTTAAGTAAAATCTTATTGTTTTGTTGCGTCTGCTACAACTCACTGCTCCGCGTCCAATGAACTTTGGCTTGGAAGTGCTCGCGCTCGTTCACGACGTCTTGCAGGTCGCGACGGTACTCAAACGTGCTCTGGCAGTCGCGTCCGCAGAATGCGCTTGTGTCCGGTGCAACAGACAGCGGCCGGAAAAAGAGCAGCCCGCAGTTGTAGCACGTGATCTGGGCGGCATTGCGTTGCACCCGTGTCCTGAACCTTGGCTGTGCGCGAACGTCCGTGTGGGTCTGCTTTGCTGTCTCTGTGAAGCAGTCGCGATACTTCTCGAGCTCTTTCAGCATGTGAACACGTTGCCATTTGCTAGGCTCACAGCTCGGTATCGGCGTGTGTTCTACTGTATCGGTCGTCTCCATGGCTCCAGGACACGAGCACGCTCTTGGCCGAAGATGTAGTCGGCGCTGCACGAATCGCCACGCACGCGCGTAAATGCTGCGGTTATGATTGTCAACGATGCAAGTGCTGGTATTGCTGCCGGTGAAGTTGCACATTGTTGTCATGCCAGAGCTTTGACTGTGGGTCACGGATAAGGTCTTCACTTCAGTATCTAGAGGCACTTGTTGCTGTGCCGTTACGCTCTGACAGATTGCGAGCATCACGAGACAGGGAGTAGAAAACACTACTTCTCAATACAAATTCTACCATGACGAGCCCCGACGCATTAGCGTAATTCAAGTGAAAGAACAGTATTTTGTTCCGAATTGACGCCCCTTTCCCAAGAACAACCCCAGCTCTACGCGTTAAGTCGCTTTTGCTTCCAACGTCAAACATGCGACAGATCAAAGCTCGTGTAAATTTTCGCTACTCGTAATGTGATTGCGTCAGCTACAGAATGATGGTAATACTAGTAATTCATGTTCGATTAGAGTTAGTTACCAGGAAAATTGTTTCAATGATACGAGTGAGTTTGTCAGTAGAATATGTTACAAGGTTGTGAGTTCTACGAATTTCTAAAAGCTGCGTGGTTGACTCGCATTGCTCTGTAGCATAATTACTAGAAACGAACAAATTACAGGTACGATAGGAAACCGCAAGGCGGCAAATGTATTGTCGCGGCTGCGCAAATTCATTTTGACAAGTCCCAACTTGTAACATTTTGCGTCATACTACCAATGAGCGATGCGAGTCTGAATTCATTCAGCTCGTGATGCGTTTATTTTCAAGCTGTGTGGCAGCTACGGGATCAAAACGATGCTTTCAAATACACTGCGTTTATTGCCTGTAACAACTCGTGTCACTGTACTACAAAGTCTGAAAGCAGCACAACTGTATTTCGCAGATATGTGACTTCATTGAAGGCTAAGGACAAACTGTTGGTGAGGAATACAATGTATGGTGTTATAAGAAACAGTGCAGTTCCGCACGTGCGTTGAATCATGATGCTTCCACTCTTCAGTTTCTAGCTCAACTCTGATCATCATTCTACGCGGGCATAGAAATAAGGCAGCTTTGTTTTCTTATCCAGAAGACAACAACAACTTACTTCTTTTCTTCTGTGTCATACTTTGTCTCCTCAATGTTCTCTTCATTTTCCTCTTCTTCAGGGCTATCATTCAGCACATGGTAGTACTCCGGATTAGCGTCCACGCAGTCCCGCAGTCCCAACGTCTGAGCTCCGCATTGTTCAATAAAGTCTTCGCCACTCTTCTTGCAGCGATCTAGGCAAGCCTCCCACGCCGTAAACTCCTTGCCGCACGGACCTGCTTTCATAAACTTGCAAAATCCACACTCAGCCTTAGGTGCTGTGCACTCCCAAGTTACTGCGTCGAATTGGGAAGAGAGACACACAGTTCCCTGCAGTGCCAGCTCCTCGCTCTGTTTCGCATCTAACTTCGTAACCGTGGCCTCCACGGCTGGGAAGGGGCTAAACAGCGGTAAATGCTTCGAGTCAAAAGCCGGCAGCTCACCTGTCCAATACGTTGTCGTCTTCTCTTCATCCAGTAGATATCGAAGCTTGTCACTGGCGCGCAGACGCTCCAGCAGCACGCTAGAATATCCGGCACTAAGTCCTTCGGCTGACGTCGATAGCGTCAGGTGCGCGGGCTCCGCGGCATCTTCATACTCAAGCGACTCTCCCGTCTCAGTTGTGACAGCAACCAATACCTAAACAACATAACGAATTCAAACTAAGAAATACGAAGCCTTACTATCGGTTAAATAGGTATCGCACCGTCTGAGCATGGGCATCCTCGGCCACTCCATGAACGCGCAGGTTGGCCGCACGTCCAAAAAGAGGTGCAAACGCCTCCTGTTCCTCATACGTAGGTTGGAACCGCAGCACCACCACCAGTGGCTCGTTACCATCGCCCTTAAACTTGCTTGGGAACTGTTGGCGCAGACGCGCGGCCGACTCTTTCTCTACAAATACACCCACAAAGTCTACAGCGGGAGATGATTTGGCTTCAGGTTCTGCCGCTTCTAGATGAGCGGATGACAAAGCAAAAAGAGCTGTTGGAGCCGCCAGCGACGGCAGTAGGTGACGCGAACGCAGGAACGGGCGTGACATATGAAAAATAGTCGAATACTAGCCACAAGCAGATCTATTCAAGACACAATTGTGTATTGGACATGGCTTAAGGACAATCATTCCGCAGTAGTTTAAGCTCATTGATATTATTACTCACAACATTTTTATTCTCGATAGTACTATTTTACGAGTACTATTATTGCAACCATTATATTCTTATCAAGAGGTATTACTATTACAGAAATATATATTTCGAGAAGAGCATTTGTGAAAGTTGAAATATCATATTGCAGACAATTTTACGAAACAATCAATCTTTTCCATTAGCTGTAACGTGAATTTCACATCGTTGTCCTTGGATTTGTTTCATTGATGACAGTCCTATGGTGTTTCTCTACATCGTGTCTAAATGGAACAGCAAGACCACAATCTAATAGCTCCAATGTATAGATTACCAGGATGCCTGGTGGGCTTGGGCGGCCTGATTGGCCATGAGGGAGGCCTGGGTACGCTGCTGCTGCTCCTGGTCGCGAACTCGTTGCTGACGCAGACGTGCAGCCTCAATATTACGCGCAACTTCCTCGTCGTCGCTTTTAGCAAAGTTAAACCCGCAGCCCATGCAGAATTTGGCCGTAAACTTGCAGTCCTTGCTGCAAGTTGGGCAATTCTTGGTGCTGAGCTGCGAGGAGGGCGCGGACCAAGATCCCGACGTGGGAATTGGAGCAGGCAGCGGTACGGAAGTATACGAAGATGACGACGTCGATGAGAACGAAGATGAGAGACTCGGTGTTGGGGCTGCAGAAGTCACGGCTGCTACCACTTTCGTTCCACAATGCAGACAGAACTTCTGAATTTGCTTCAGAGGCTGGCTGCACTTTGCACAAGCAATCGGGGCTGCCCGAGCCGGCTGTGGGGCCGAGAAAGAGGATGTCGAGCTAACGGACGATACAGGCGATGGGACTGCCACTGGAGCAGGAGGTGGAGCAGTCGAAACCACTTTTGTACCGCACTTTGGGCAGAATTTCTGCGTTGCCTTGAGCGTGCAACTGCACGATGCACAGCTGTGCTCACCACCAGGAAATGACGATGACGAAGATGAGTTTGATGCAGATGAATTTGTGCGCTGCACTGGTGCTGGAGAAAAGTTGCCGCTTGGAGCTGATGGCGCCGACGAAAAGCTGTTGCTGGATACAAAACCACGGGGAGCTGTGGTAGCCGCAGCAGTAGCCACCTTCGTTCCGCACTGTAAGCAAAACTTTTGCGCAGGCTTGAGCGCCGCAGTGCAGCTCACACATAAGTTGAATGTAGCAGGGGCAGCAGCACTAGCAGACACAGACAGTGTCGACAATCGCAGAGCTTCTTGGCGTAGCTGATCTTCTTGTCGTTTTGCTTCAAACATCTTACGCGCTTCTTCTTCGGCCTGACGTCGGTTCGCTTCACGTCGTGCCTGTTCCTCTCTCAGCCTTTTCGCTTCCTCTTTTTGTCGTTCTTTCGCAATGCGTTTCGCTTCCTGCTTCTTCAGTTCTTCCTGCGCAGCATGCGCCTCGGCACGCAATTTCTCTGCCCTCGCCAGCTTCTCCTGGGCCATTCTCTCGGCGTCTTCTCGACGTTCACGCGCCGCCTGTGCCACCTGCAGATGCTGCTGTCTCTGCGACTCTAGCTCCTGTTGTATACGTGCATTTTCGCGCTCCACCGCCGCTCGTTGCTGCGCTTCATAGTCCGAGATTGCGTTCTGAGCCGACAGTCTCATAGCCTCCGCTCGGTCCCGCGCTTCTTGAGCTTGGCGCTCCGCCTCCTCGCGACGTCGCACTGCTTCCACCCGCTGCGCATCAATGGCTCTACGCTCGTTCTCCGCTTTCAAAGCGCGTGCCTCGTTGTCTCGAGCGGCTTGGGTCTCTACTTGTGCACGCTGATGCGCCTCATACTGAGCGATGGCATTGGACGCTTCTTTTTGACTAATATCAGCGTGATTTTTGGCTTCCTGGGCGCGTCGCTCGGCTTCTTCACGCAAATGACGCGCATCTCCCACGTCTACAGTTGAAGCAAACGTCACGCGACGCGCGGAGGCCGGTGCAGCGCCAGGAATTGCTTCACCTTGAGGAATCAATGATACATGAAGATATCAGGTTGTAGAGGGAGTTAGAAAGCAATACTGATACAGCTAAAGAAAGAAAAACATACCACATTCAGGACAAAACGCTCCCTGTAGGTCTGGGGCCAAATACGAGCCACACTCGCCACAAAAACCCATGGGGAAAAGAAGAGAAAGAAGAGGTCGTTTATCTGCCGAGTAATTGTCTTTACGTGCGACATCTTCAAGCTGAAATGTAGTACCGTAGATCATCTCGATAAGTACGATCAACTATCCTTGTTTGACGGGAAAACCCTGTCAAATCGAATGATCCAATCAGCCGTTCCTGGATCGCCACGTAGAACGCACACAGTGGAATTTCTGAGCTTGACTTGCAGACAATTTACGCAGGTTTTTATACCTCGCTCTACTTGACTTGCTCGCTTGCTCGCAACATTTCGTCGTAACTGTACACGACAAACTAACTCAATTCACTTTACGCGTCTGCTAATAACTTTAGTATGGGTGCCATTGATGTGCTGAAGAAATGGGATTTTTACAAGAAGATTCCAGAGGTACGATTGCCTGACTGTTACTATTGCTCTCGTGGGTCTGAAATGCTGCTAACATTAAGCTACACATGTATTGTTTTACCTTGGTTCTTGTTATTTATTTGTATTGGATTTGACAGTGAGTACACTGCCCGGTGTAAGTCTGTCCATCGTCGGCTGCTTCATCATGTTTTTGCTCTTTATCCTCGAGTTCAATAGCTACCTCACGGTAGAATACAAGTATGATATTATAATGGATGAAGGACTGGACCAGACTATGCGCATCAATTTTAACATTACTGTACCAGATTTACCTTGTGAGTTTGCCTCTGTGGACGTGTCAGACACGACAGGCACACGTAAACACAATATGACATCCAATATCTATAAGATTCGGTTGGACCAGAAAGGCCGAACGGTCGGTCTTGCCGCGGAGAACCAGATCATGCCTCGATTTACAGATGACGAAGAGTATGGCGATTTGCCCGAATCGGACGCTATTGTGACCATTTTGGATGAGACGAACTTTGATTCTTTCCTTGGACAACATCACTACGTGGCAGTAGACTTTTACGCGCCCTGGTGTGTATGGTGTAATCGACTGGAGCCGGTGTGGACGCGTGTGGCCAAGACGCTGCCGTCGCTACACTACGGCCAGCAACTACGTGTTGCATCGGTGGATTGCCAGTCGCACCCGCAGCTTTGCATGAGGCAGTTCATCCGTGCGTACCCGAGTATTATGTTTTACAAGGATGGCGATGCATCACCTGTTGAGATGTACTTTGGAGATCGCACAGTGGAAGCCTTTGTGGATAAGTTTAAGCAGCTCATGGCGGGTGAGATGGACGCTGCAGAGATTCGCAAAAAGGATTTCTTTGAGCAGGACAAGAAGGAAGCGCACCGGCAGGGACGGGCAATTGCTCGCTCGGGTGTCGGTCCTGAGGGATGCCGTCTGTTTGGCTTTTTGAACGTAAAGCGCGTTCCCGGCAATTTTCACGTGCACTTGTCGAACCCGGCATACTCGATGGATTCATCGTTGGTAAATGCGTCGCATACGGTAAACGAGCTATGGTTTGGTGACCACTTGGCGCCCGGCGACATGTCGAAGCTGCCGCGCGAGGCGCAGACGCAGCTCTACACGCATCGACTGGACAACCAGGATTTCACATCGTTTAACAAGAACCACACGTACGTGCACTATATCAAGGTCGTGACGAACTCGTATGTGCAAAGCGATGGATCAGTGATCAACGTGTACAAGTACACGGCGCACTCGAATGAGTATGTGGAGACGGATGACTTACCATCCATTATGTTCCGCTACGATCTATCGCCAATGTCTGTGCGCATTTCGGAGGATTCAGTGCCGTTCTACCACTTTATCACGTCGGCTTGTGCTATCATTGGTGGTGTCTTTACCGTCATTGGTGTTGTCGACCAGATCATTCATCAGACTTCGCGTGCTTTGAACAAGAAGATGTTGTAAGAAGGAGCATCAGATGCAAGGCAGAGAGTAAAAAGGTATGTAGAAGAACTGCTTGAAATACAACGTTAAACGTCTTTGCAAACCATTACGAGTTTGTTACATTGCAGTCGATGATATCCCAACCACCTGCTATTTTAACCAGATTTTTGATGGTCTTTTTGTATACACCGAATCCGAAATCAGGTTGACCACTCCCCTTCATAATTCAATTTTCATTGTCTCGGAGTTGTCGGGCACGATAGTGTCTGTCATGCAGGACACACCGTCGTCCAATAATAACATTTGGCACGTGGATTACAATGCAACCGTGGCCAAGGATGCAGCCATGGGCTGGCAGGGAATGGGCTTTGTGCTTGGTCTAAATGGTGTTATGTTCCTTGTGGCGCTGGCGATTTTCCAGGCAGGCGCACGAAGTACTCGCTTTAGTCTCTTTCGCTTTGGCTCGAGCTCGATTTTATCTGTGAAAGCGCAAGAAGCGGCTCAATTTACGCTTAGAAAGTGGATTGATTTGCTGTGGCGTACCCCAATACGAGACACGGATGTGGAGCTGTGTCTCGGTCCAGAAGGCACATTCTATCTGCTGTATCAACAGTACACGGCGCGGTTTCTTGGGACACTTAGTGTGTTTGCCATGGTTGTGTTGCTGCCACTTTACCTCATGATTGGAGCCAATGCCTTGCAGCAGGTGGAGTCAGCTGCGGAGGCTGCGGTCAAGGGCATTGAAGGACTTGCAAACAGCTCTCGAGCTCTTACAGTTACAAATAATCTCTACGTAATGGAAGAAGATGCTGTTACTGCTAGTGCGAGTATGAGTGACACCGAGGAAGACACTAAGTGGTGGTCATTTGCTCATGCCACGATCCGTGTCATGCCGCGCAAGTCACCGTACCTTTGGGTGCCGGTAGTGACGTGTTACTTGACGACGGTCGTGTTTTTAATTTACTACCGGCAATTGAGCGCGCTTTCGATGATTCCGGCGCCTGATTCTAGACGAGGACTAAAGTCAAGTAAGATTGTAATGCAACGCTCATCTTCTACCATGTCCAACGCGACTAGTAACGGGGCTGCAGCAAGCCAGCCAGTTGGAGAAGGAGACAAGACGACTGGTGGAGGAGAGGAATCTGCAACGCCGGAAGAAGTTGTATCGTCGGGTGAGGCGAAGGACCAGGAGGACGCGGAAAATCAGCCTTTGCTTGCTCAAGAGAAAGATATAGCCGTGCAGGAAGAGCAAAAGACAAAGACATCCAAACGCACGCATTTCATTGGAATGCAACCCTCTACACTCAGTAGCAGGTCGCTCTTTGTGAATCGCGGAGTGCCCAAGACCCTTCGTGAGCAACGGATGCTTCGTCTGCTTAATGAGGTGTTTCCTGGTTATGTAGAAGATGTGAGCGTCGTGTTTAATCTTGCTGAATTTCACGGACTCCAAGCTCGTCGACGTAAAGAGGAAATAGAGTTAGCACGCATGAAGATTTTGCACGAGCGTGAGAATATCGGCGAGAAGCCGTCGTGGTCGCTTCGTTTGCTGCCTGGTGGTATGATGATTCCATCGCTTCGCTTGACATTGGCCAATTTGTTTTGCTGCTTCAAGTGGTGCTCGAAGCCTGTATCGATGGAAGAACAAGAGGAACAACTTGTACGTGGCATTAACAAGCTTCGAGACAAGGAGATGGCATGCTTATCTCGCATTTTGCATGAAAACAAGGGCGCTGGGCGCGCGTTCGTTATTTTCAAGTCAGCAAGACTCCGTGCTCGCTTTGTCCGCCGCACTCAAAATCAAAGTATCACGTCCATCTTAGCTCGTTTTCCGGAACATGCACAGTCTCGACTTGTGCGTTACGTGCGTGAGCTAGGCCTTACGCGGTGGCAGCTAGAAGCAGCTCCAGAGCCTGATGACATTGACTGGCAAAGTGTGTCGTTTCCCTTTGCGAAACGTACAGTGGTAGTGGTGTTGGTGAATGTATGTATTCTCGTGGTGCTCCTGCTGTTTACATCTCCTATTGCTGTGACATCCGCGATTACCAGCAGTACGATGTACTCAACAAACGCAGCTCAATCGCTGTCAGACTTTGTAGCGCTGTTCGGTGATCTGCTGAGGAAGGTATCTCCTCGTATGGCTAAACTGCTGGCGAACTACATTCCCACGCTTATTTTGGTGATGATCAATGCAGTGCTCCTGAACGTGCTGCAGATGGCCGGGCGCATCCAGCCTATCTCGACGGACTCCGCCAAGGAACGGTTGATCCTGCGCACGGCTTCCGTGTACTTGATTTTCAACACCATCTTTGTACCAAGTCTGGCGTTCATGTCCATTGATGCCGTTATACTGTACCTCGAAGACGACGGCGAGGTGTTGGGTATGCTCGGAACACTTTTCTTGCACAATTCCGGTATCTTTTACGTCGACTATGTTCTCCAACGGTGCTTCCTGGGTACTGCTCTCGTATTGCTGCGCGCCACCGAATATGTTAAATTTTGGTGGGCAAAGCCGCGTGCGTTGACGCGTCGCGAGCAGGTTCAGGCGGTAGAATCGGACCAATTCTACGCAGGCACGCAGTCGGCTATGCAGATCAGTACGCTGACCGTGGTGCTCATGTTCAGCACTGTCGTGCCGTTGATTCTTCCTTTGGGCACGCTTTACTTTGCAATGCAACACGGCGTGGATAAGTACTCGCTGCTGAATGTGCGTCGTCGCATTAAGGGACGCGGTAGCATTGCTCGTACTGCCACCCATGCCACATGCGTGAGTCTGCTCTTGTACCAGGGTGCCATGAGCGGGTTCATCCTCGAACGGGGTACAACAACCCAAAGTGCTGCCGTGCTAGTGTTGCTTATGGGCACATATATCGTCGTGTTATGGGGATATGTGCGGGACAAGGAGCAACAACATCATATGATAACACGCAGCGGCTACAAGTATCTTGAGGACAGCACGAGTGTACAAGTCGCGGGTATGACGCCCAAGTCGACCGAGGTTCCGCTCAGCATGTTAAGCTCGAGCCTCCAGTCACTGGAAGTAAGTGAGCTCAAGGAGCTTTGTACAGGCGACAAAGAATCTCGAAAAGGACTTGTTTCGATGCAACGTTCACTAGAGACACTTGACGAATCTTCAGCTTTGCTGATGGGTTCATCGAACACTGACTTGGACTTCTTGGCTGGCCTTGACGCTGACTCGAGCGATTTGTACCGAGAACCTGCGTTGCGTAAATCCATGCGTATGAGCTTTGGACCGCAAGATCTTGGAGACTATGGCACATGGCGTCAAGTGTAGCAACGCGCACGTTCATGTGACCATCACCACCATTAATGCGAAAACCCCAATAGTGTAGCCATTTCATTCACTTTAACATGGACCCCCATGTCGATTTCCATTATTTCATGTGGTTCACGCTAATGTCATCATCATCAACATAATTCGCTTTCCTTTTTTGATGTCATCCACATAAAAATATCCACTCACTCCCCCCCCGACAATCAAATTCTCATTATGGAGACCGAGTGGCATACATTGGGTAAAGTCCAGTATCAGAAATGGACTCTATACGGCATGAATTGGGCCTCGGAAGGTGTAAAAGATCTCCGTGATTTTGTATCATCTTGTGCTCCATTTGGTGGACCCATTGCTCTCTTACGTGATCCTAAAAAGCTCGTCAAAGTAGCATCCGACAAGACATTAACACGTGAATTACTACTATTTAATGCGTGTGGACAGAAATTAGGATCAACAGACTGGAAACAATATGAAGACAAGCGAGAGACACTTGTTGGTATGACATGGACAGATGAATTGCGATTACTTTGTGTATTTGCTAGTGGTAATTGTGTAGCGTTTACAATGACGGGAGAGGAAGAAACACGGTTTGCATTATTACCACCAGGTTCCAAGGACAGAGTTGCTACGTTTGAAGCATGGGGTGGAGGTCTTGTAGCACTTACAGAGAAAATGGCACTTGTACAAGTACTTGACATTGACTCTGTGCGTCCAAAAGTATCGTTACTACCAGATTGTGGGCTATCAGATATCAATCCACCTACGTGTATGGCAGTATTAGAACCCAAGTTTCTAAAAAGCATTTATCCGGATGTTTTGCTTGGTACGAGCAATCGATCATTGGTGATTGTTAATAAAGATGGAGGCGCTCAAGACATGAAGCTACAGGATTCCATTTCTGCTCCCATTTCAGCAGTAGCGATCGCTCCGAACGGTCTTTTTATGGCTTTGTTTTCACAGGATGGTATCCTGACAGTATTGAATACAATGATGGACAAGAAAATTCTTACTTTTGACACACAAAGCAAAGCCAGTCCACTAAGTATGCGCTGGTGTGGAGAAGACTCGGTGTTGATGTACTGGCCAAGCGCTGGTTTAGTCATGGTGGGACCTTATGGATCATGGCTTCGTTTTCCATACTCGGAGAACATTGTTTTGGCACAAGAGGTCGACTGCTGCAGAGTCTACACTGCATCCTCACATGATATCGTGCTCCGGGTACCGACGTGTGTCGAAAACATCAAGGGTGTGGGCTCTACTGCTCCAGCAGCGATGCTGTACCAGGCTCTGGACGCCTTTGACTCGGGCGATGCCAAAGCAGACGAACACATTCGATTTATTCTGGGTCAAAACGCATTGGAAGACGCTATCAAAGACTGTGTGGATGCTGCTGGCAGCGAGTTCGATTACGCATCGCAGACAATACTGCTGCGCGCTGCATCGTACGGCAAGTGCTTCGTAGAGTCGGCCATGGATGTTTCCTCGGCACTTCCAGGAGGCACTGGAACTGGAGGTGGCAACGCTATGATGGACACTGAGATGTTTGTCGACATGTGTCGCAAGATCCGCGTGCTGAATGCTCTGCGCCAGCAAGACATCGGCTTCCCGTTGACTGTGACGCAATTTGATCGGCTCACGGCGGAGGTTGTGGTCAGTCGCCTTGTGGCGATGCGTCATCATTTCTTGGCCCTCAAGATCTGTGAGTATTTGAATATCCCGACGGATCGGGTACTAATCCATTGGGCCTGTGAAAAAGTGAAGGCGGCTACATCGTCCAACGTATCGGATGAAGCGCTGGTCGCGCTTGTGCGTAAGAAACTGAAGAATGCAACCCTGGTTTCGTACGCAGACATAGCCAACTGTGCGGAGCGCGTAAACCGGCGGCGGCTTGCTACAATGTTCTTGGATCTGGAAGAAAACGCGTCCGACCAGGTACCACTATTGCTGTCCATGGGCGAATTTGAGCTAGCATTACGCAAGTCCCTTGAGTCCAACAACACAGATCTCATCTATATGACATTATTCCACCTCGAGCGCACTCTGCCATCAATGGACGAGTTCCGTTACGTTTTGAACCGTGAGCCGATGTATGCCGAGGCTGTGAATCTTATGCTTCTATACTACCGTGCTACAAAAAGCTCGGGCAGCCCTGCGCTTTGGACAGATGTGGCCAGCGCTGAGAACGATCTATTGCTTTCGCTTAGGACTTCAGACGTGGACGAGAAGATCACGGCACTAAAGGATGCAGCAACTAAGTACACCAACGCAAAGTTGACTGCTCATGCCAAACTCACCGAGGAGCAGATTGAGTTGCTGCAAGAGCAAGGAAAGCTGGAAGAGAAGCCCGAGAATGTGAAGCGTCGGAAGCTCGTGGGTCAGTCGATCTCAAACACGATAAAGATGCTACTGCGCGATAGCAAGTACGAACCCAAGTTGCTGCCATTGGTTGCTGCATTTGCCAAGAAGTTTAAGGTACCGGACAAACGATTCTACCGGGTAAAAATCAAGGCTCTTGCTGAGACGCAGCAGTGGGATTCACTGCACAAATTTTCGATGGAGAAAAAGAACCCGCCGTGCGGTTTCAAGGCGTTTGCCATCGCGTGCCTCGAGGTTGGTGAGAAGCAGCAGGCCGAGAACTACACAGCTCGCATCACGTCCGTGGACGAAAAGTTTGAGACGCTTATCCATCTCGACATGTACAGCGATGCGCTACAACTTGCCATTAAGCTTAAGGACCCGGAAAAGCTTACGAATGTGCGCAATCTCTGTAACGACGAAACCATTTGCAACCAGGCGGATAAGGCAGCCATGGATTTGGGCTTTGTGTCATAAGTGACTCAGAAGCAAACCTAGTCTTTGCGACTTTGCATTTGTATATTGCTGTATCAGTCGCACGAGTGGGGGAAGGTAGAGGGTCGATCCAACGTTTTTGTTGGTCGGTCAGGATTGAATACGGAAGCCACGACGAACTCGTTGCTACTTCGCCCCAAGGTATCTATCAGCTTAGCCATTGCAGCATTTCAGTCAAATATCGCCATAACCGTCACCTTCATACTATGGAGCTGGTGGAGTTTTTATCGTAATTGCATGCTACATATACGTGCGTTATTATGAGGAAGGCAGGACGATTTCTCAAACGCGACGGCCAATTCCGCAAGAAGATTAATGTGCAAATACTCCAGAGCTCCATGCTTAAATTTTTGTAGGGAACGACTGCATGCGCCTTGGCGTCACATCAATCAAAGGCTGCAAGTTGCAATAAGGTTGTGAAAGTGAAGCTCTTGCTGGCTGGTGTTGGCAATGCCAAGGTAAGATGAAGTATTGAAGCGTTTGATAAATCTACTTGCCTCGATCACATTACTCATGCGTTTGTGTCAGCACTTGTCACCGTTGATCGCTTTCCTTGGGTATCATGTAACGCCATCCATACAGTCTAGCAATATACCCTTATCTTGTTCGTTTGCACCAGCGGCGTACAAGGTCAGCGCTCCTTTCGCAGCTAGTGCGTGAAGTAACTTGTTCGTGCTGCTTGCCTTGCGCTAGAGCTTGAGCATCTTGTTTCGAGTGCTCTCGTCAATGCAGTTGTCCTTGTAATAAACATACCAACAAACAAATGGTCGTCTTCACTAGACTTTAAAGTATTTAGCTGGATGAATCTGTCGTCTATTCGTATAGATAGATAGATACACAGGACCTTGCTGGCTGCTAAGGTTACGGGCTACGAACTGCCGTAATACGAGAAAAGCTGAGATGATTACTGTCTCAATTGTATCTCACGTAGGCTGGGATCTTCTGTGGTTGTCGACAGCTTTTAAGTTTTTCCTGCCCTTGCCAAGCCTTGCTTGCGTTGCCCGGCGGTAGGCATCTATAGCAGCCCCATTATTATGCGGACCCGAGTGTTCGTCATGCTGGACTTGCTGCGGTTCAAGGTTGTGCGTGGTCAATAGTGATTTTCAAGCTCGCTTTAAGCTCTCTTCAACATTTTCAGCCTCGATAAGTCGTTCCGTGTGTGGTCGTCAGCTTTTGATAGACAGAGACATGAATATAAGTTATCATGTATGTCGAACCCACTTGGCGACTGAAAAAGCGCCGCTTCTGTCGTGAGCATGACTTGTTCGATGCTACTTGTTTGCTGCATCTATGAAGCTATGACATTACTTGCTCTTGTCTCCTTCCTCTTCTATCATACATGTAGTGAGTGAATCAGATCGTAGTACGGCATGACATCTACACTATTGAGTTATGGCTGCAATGTCAGTTACATCACCAAAACAGATTGACGAGATGCCGACTGTATGGGCGAGACATACACGCCGTAGATGACCAGCGAGGAATATGAAGCCCTACAGAAGAAGATGGGCGATAAGGAATATACGTAAATGTGTGTTTATATACTTTACACGGCTTCTATACTGAAACTACTTAGTTAATCACGGGTGTGGTGACTTGCGGTTGTGTCCGCTGTGTGCAGTGCTCGGCACACAAATTACCGTTGCGCTCGTATGCAGGCTTCTGACACGTCTCCACCAGACAGCGTTTACCACCACCATGCGCCCAGCACAAACCATGCGATACTGCAATCTTAGAACACCCGCCGTGCTTACAGCGAGTGCCCCCGCCATGCGACCAGCAAATGCCACGCGACTTGGCGCGCTTTGTACACCCCTCCACCGTGCAGCGCGTGTAGCCACCGTGCTTCCAGCATAGTCCGCGGTTCTGCGCGCGGCAGTTGCAGCCCTCGACAGAACAGCGCTTGCCACCGCCATGACGAATGCAAAGCCCGCGGTCCACCACGTACTTTTCACACCCCTCCGACTTGCAAATGCGTGTCTTGCGTTTCTTCTTGGGCTGCGACATACCATCTCGTGTCTGAAGCAAGCTCGTCGTCATGGGTGCCGAGGACGCAGCGTTCGCGTACGGGTGATACAGCATCGTGGATGGAACAGGCGACGCAACAGGAGCGTACGGCTGGGGCAAGAGATGATCAAACTGCACATCCACCCCTTGACGAGACGGCGGGTTTAGCAGGAATGAGATCGATGACGACGTACGAGTCGGTGATGCCTTGATTGATGCGGCGTAGCTACTCTGTGCCGCAAGCGTGCTCATAAGGCTCGGCAGTGTTGGCAAGCGAGGTGCCAGTGACGGTAGACGATTGATACGGCTAGTGAGCGGGGCCGAATACGGTTCAGATGGCAACGAGGCCGCCCGCAAGAGAGGTGTCAGGTACGAGGATTCAATGGGGCCAGCTTGCATTGTCAATTTGATTACTGGGGGTTTGCGAGGTTAGTAGAGTTTTATGAAATGCGAATACAAGAGCAAAAAGTTATGCCACGGATGCACTGATAAATTCCGCGATGAGCTGTGGAGCTTGAGCTGTTGGTCGCGGCAGCTGTGGCGACTGGCAAGAGTATATGGGAAGATTTGCCCATAGAAGCTGTGTACAGGGCGATTTGTATCGCCAAAATGTAAGCATCCGTCTGTCCCACCTTGCCATGGTCCATTCTCAATGGTACAGAGACCGTCACGCTACTGTCCAGTGCTGGGGACAATTGTTTATTTATCCTCTTTTACAATCCAGTGCATTGGGGACAGCAAAGCGTCATTGCTATTTACTGCCACATCTGACGTCACTGTCATACATGTACAGTAGCAGCTCAAACTTTTCTGCGAGGCGTATGCGATTATTTTAGGATTTGAAGTATGTATCCTTGAGTAAACAGATTATGTCTTCGTCTATCCTCGATAGGGTTAGCACCCGCGATTTCGGTAGGAAGAAGAATGCACCAATGCGGTGGAAGAGCCTCGCACTATAAACGCTGGTCCGATCGTCGCGGTGATGTAAACCTGCTAAAAAGTCGTACCGTTGTGGATGCGAGAGCAGATCGTCACCGTCTTGCAATTTGTTATCGTGCAGCTTGTGTTAGTAGGCTATTAATGGTGGCACACATGTGCGCTGGCAGTTGTTCATTGATGAAAATACGATGGGCGCTACCTAGAGCGCCGTGGTAAACTTAGCCAGTATTGTACATCGAACATTAAAATGAAAGCAATGTAATCGACAAGAATATGCATAACCTAGACGCTTATGTGCTTTGTTTTCCCAGCTTCGCATCCCGATCCTAAGAGAAGACGCTTTTGTCTCATCCAACCGACACGGCTACACACCCATGCACTTTCGAGGCATGCTGCCTTTCGATCGGTGCGGCAGCACGGGTTTAACCGTTTGACACAGCAAGTACCAAGCGGTCCGAGACAGGATGTTGAGCATAGCAAACACTTACGCGCTGCATTTTGGGTTGACGTCGTGCGTAGACAGCTCGCAGCTCATCAGGATAATACGCGACTGCCTTCATTTACAATGATTACCAGGCCGTCTTCATACAAGAATCACGTATCATTCTTGACTGACTCGTCTGTGACAGCCGCCAGCACGCTCACTTAATGTCCGACGCTGTTTACGGCCGGACAAATCTTCGTAGCTAACAGAAAGTCAGAAACGACATTGAACTGGCATGAATATTTGTGGATCGCGAAGAGCCAATTTTTACTCGGCAGTTAGAAAACAGCAGACACAACTATAACGAAAGTCAGGTCTCTAATGCCCCTCAACTTATACACACTTGAGACACACTGAGCTTTGTATACCAAAAAATTAACATATGTATGATCTGTACGTTTTTACTGAGTTGTTACGATCGAATAAGACGTGTAATTAATGACAAACGATTACTTACCACAAGTGACTTAACAGGCTGGTAATGAGTGAGTAATCCGCTGCTGTGCAAACTGCAATTCTCTTTCGTATGTAAGATGGGAAACAAACTACTGTTTATGTAATGGTTTCGTACGTCTCAGCTATCCGCCACGAGCCACTGGCGACAAGCGCGACTATCCCGCGATCCATTTCAGGTGGTGTGCAGCAAGCCCTCGCGATGAACGACACAAGCAAGATATCCATCAAAGTGACGTACACTACAAAGACGACAGAAAAAAAGACACAGCGCCCTCTAATCAAAGCGATTGGGTGCTAGAAGATTTATAAAAAAGAGATGTTTAGAAGAGCATACCTTGTACAGCACAGCTTCGATCGAGTTCGCTAGCTCAGCTCGATGGAGCTGAAGTTGCTGGCTTGAACAAAACTGGTCACCACTTTGCAACAACTTTTGCATCTTAGCCTAAAGATGAAAGACTGCAGCTCGTCTCTCGTACATGTCTGACGTCGCGTCGAGTAAGAAGCTACAGCGCCTATGTCTTACGTACCTACATTTCGAGGCGCGCATGTTGACTAATTAACAATGCCCTCAATCATATTAATCATTAATTGTCAACGACCTAGGAACTACTAACGCGCTTAGGACGATGTGTATGATTCAGTTGGTGTCAACGTACTAGTGTGCGCAGCAATGGTAGCATTATTACGACAGGTTTGGCATAACTGCACGCGTTTTTGCTGTTGGAGCGGCGCACACTGCGAGCGCTTCATGTCCATAAACGATGAATTTTGGTTGGAATAAGGATCCACGAAGAAGGGTCGGTGTGGAGAGGCTATCGCGCAACGGACAACGCTATTGTTGACGTGTCGTATATCTTGGTAGTGCGGGGTGGTGGGTGGCCAGGATGCGTTGCCTTCCCCGGTGAGCTTCCTTTTTCGCTGCAATTGGCATCTAACCGCTCTCTTTGAGAGTCGGTAGAACCACCTGAAAAACGTGCACTAGACGGGGGCATTTTCTCATAGTTACGTCCGACACGATGCTTTCCAGCCGCGAAAGGTTCGACTGTCTCTGGTTGTCTGAGCACGACCAGCCAGCCTACATCAGCGAAGCTTTGGCACATCGTCTCTCCACTCGTTACTGGCGGCCAACACGTCTACAAGCAAATCGGCAGCAAATATTTTCTAATGCAAATAAAAAATACCTCGATGGCTTTCACAAAAAACGGAGGACTCGTTGGAATCCAGCCTGGCTTCACTGGACGCTCCACAGCCAAGACCGAGTTGCAAACTTCAACTTGCTTGCACTTTGTTTCGCAAGACGTACGACATGAGTAGCTAAGATTTGCGTCGCAGTGTCGTCTGCACAATTAAATAAGTATCACCTTTACGTTTGCTCAAACATGTCTTTTCCGATTTACCTACAATATTAAGGTCTTCTTATGATATTTACTTTGTCCAACGATGCCTTGCAACAATTTGCATGTAGCCTTCACAAGTCGTTAGCAGTGAAAGTAAACTAAAGATGGAGGAACTGGCCGTCATGAACACCACGACAAAGACAGAAGTGCTGTTAGAATATTGTGTCGAGATGCGCTCAATCAAGATCCCTTCTTGTGATGTAACAAGCTTAATTTACAGGTCATGGACATCCATTACAGTGCAGACAATTACAAAGACAATCACTTTAGCTCCATGTTCTGGAAACCTACAGAAATGATCCCCAAGATTAACAGAAGATTTCTGCAAAGTTCTGTATCGAGTGTTAGTCAAGCATATATACCACCTTGTGAGTAAGCAAACTTGTCGAAATTATAACTGGAGTCGTGACCTGTAAACACGAAGGAGCGAAACATGCCGCTCCAATTTAGCCTGCACCTACCATGGCATGGGCTCAGATGGCGTGCGTCCAGTTGGGCACTTGGTCTATAATCTGAAAGTTTTCGCCAGGCTGATTCTCTCGTTTGTTTACGATAAAGCCAAGACGAGCGTTTTGATGACAGCACATCCTATCCACACCACCATCCCCGCTCGGATTCTTGCAATCTACCGAAATTGAATCTGGAAAACATACGTCTGTGAAAAGCACGCGACGAGGGCGACACTGCTGCACCACACAGTTTACCAGGAATTGCATCCCCAGCCACAAAATCGTTGCACAGACAAGTGCAATGCTGCGTCTAACAAAGCTACAGAAACCTTGTCCAGCATTCAGCTTGCGCTGTAAAGAAGCCTCTGGTCTCGACCGGCCGATTTATTTCTACGGTAACTTGGGGATGCACTACTCAAATCTCGTACCTGAATCTTGACAGTCGCCAAAAGCGTGGTCACAATTCGCTTCGTCTCCGGCGAAATGAAAATGTTTGTGAAAACAAACTTTCGTCATTTCCTCAGTTGTTGAAACGCCACTAACCACGCAAACCCCCAGTAATCAAATTGACAATGCAAGCTGGCCCCATTGAATCCTCGTACCTGACACCTCTCTTGCGGGCGGCCTCGTTGCCATCTGAACCGTATTCGGCCCCGCTCACTAGCCGTATCAATCGTCTACCGTCACTGGCACCTCGCTTGCCGACACTGCCGAGCCTTATGAGCACGCTTGCGGCACAGAGTAGCTACGCCACATCAATCAAGGCATCACCGACTCGTACGTCGTCATCGATCTCATTCCTGCTAAACCCGCCGTCTCGTCAAGGGGTGGATGTGCAGTTTGATCATCTCTTGCCCCAGCCGTACGCTCCTGTTGCGTCGCCTGTTCCATCCACGATGCTGTATCACCCGTACGCGAACGCTGCGTCCTCGGCACCCATGACGACGAGCTTGCTTCAGACACGAGATGGTATGTCGCAGCCCAAGAAGAAACGCAAGACACGCATTTGCAAGTCGGAGGGGTGTGAAAAGTACGTGGTGGACCGCGGGCTTTGCATTCGTCATGGCGGTGGCAAGCGCTGTTCTGTCGAGGGCTGCAACTGCCGCGCGCAGAACCGCGGACTATGCTGGAAGCACGGTGGCTACACGCGCTGCACGGTGGAGGGGTGTACAAAGCGCGCCAAGTCGCGTGGCATTTGCTGGTCGCATGGCGGGGGCACTCGCTGTAAGCACGGCGGGTGTTCTAAGATTGCAGTATCGCATGGTTTGTGCTGGGCGCATGGTGGTGGTAAACGCTGTCTGGTGGAGACGTGTCAGAAGCCTGCATACGAGCGCAACGGTAATTTGTGTGCCGAGCACTGCACACAGCGGACACAACCGCAAGTCACCACACCCGTGATTAACTAAGTAGTTTCAGTATAGAAGCCGTGTAAAGTATATAAACACACATTTACGTATATTCCTTATCGCCCATCTTCTTCTGTAGGGCTTCATATTCCTCGCTGGTCATCTACGGCGTGTATGTCTCGCCCATACAGTCGGCATCTCGTCAATCTGCTTTGGTGATGTAACTGACATTGCAGCCATAACTCAATAGTGTAGATGTCATACCGTACTACGATCTGATTCACTCACTACATGTATGATAGAAGAGGAAGGAGACAAGAGCAAGTAATGTCATAGCTTCATAGATGCAGCAAACAAGTAGCATCGAACAAGTCATGCTCACGACAGAAGCGGCGCTTTTTCAGTCGCCAAGTGGGTTCGACATACATGATAACTTATATTCATGTCTCTGTCTATCAAAAGCTGACGACCACACACGGAACGACTCGGTTTCGACTTATATCGAACGCGTGAGTGGGATCCATTGGTTTGAGCAGATTAGCTTTGATCCCAAGTTTTGATTCTTATCATAATTAAGAAATTTGAAGGTGAATACCACGTTTTTACATTCCTTCCTTCATTTAATCGATGCCGGAGTGCATGCTGACGGTCTCTCATGCAACGTTGGAACAATCCTTAGACAGATCGCCAGCACCAAAACAAATCGGAGACGTGAGACGATAATGTGTTGTAGATAAGTCAGTTAGCATATCATAATCTCTCACGATGAGGGTGGTCTCGACAGCCTAAAGCCTTTACAGTTGAGGACCAGACGCTACGATACGTGAATTGCCGTTGCCAAAATCTTGGGCGGTAAAAATTACGCGGTCTGCAATTTGCTTAAAGGAAGTGTGTATTTAGTACGGACTGATAGTGCGATCAGGACGAACGAACAGTAAGATCATATGTAGCTGCTTTACACAAATTTATTAGTGTGCTCTTCCATACGTCGATAGGGTGTTACCTCACGTTGATTGAACAATCAGGATGAAGAGCGAAGCTGCCGATCACGAAAGTATTGAACGACATCCCGTCATGAAAGCGACAAACAACATATCACGATGTTGAATGATCACGAGCTAGCTGATCGGCTGGTTTGTTACTTCAAAGGTCGTGGAGAAAACTTACGTAAGTATTGGTACAGGTTAAACCTTGACAAACAAAATAAAGCACTGTTGCGGAGAAAGCTTGAAAACACGAAGGTGGCCACAGAAGTTGTTGAAAAAACATATGCATCATAGTATCTACAGAGGACAAAGGCCTACAATAATAACGTATCATTGTGCCCCTCCTTTCGACGTGTCCAAACTGATCGAAATGTTTGGCAGCTCTTTGTGCAACTGCATCATCAAAAGCAAACATGCATTTGATAACTGCAAGCGATCGGTGCAAAAAAATGCTGATCGTTGCTTCAAGTATCACCTTCTGCAGTCGAGCAAGTTAATTATAGAGGTTGCGCAGTTTTGTAGCTGAGCCACATTGTATAAGAAACAGTTGTGTAGAGCTCTCCTTGTCGATCTTTTTTACTTATGAGTTCCGTACGACAGGAAGGTTGCGCACAACAAGTAACAATCTCTTGTATGGTCACTAATGACTATTTGCAACCGTTGTGTATGTGGCAATGGGCATGTTGTACCTAAGCATTGGTCATACAGCCAGGCACCGAGCAGGTCTTGTTACAACCATGATGGAAGTAGAAACTGCAATCGTTTTTGAAGTTAGTCCGGGTGGTCTGCCTCCTGCCTGCGGATCGCTGGGGCTGCATATGAGCGTCGCTCTTTTCTCCGCAAGTGACAATTTGTGCGTACCCTTGCGCAGCGTGGCCACAGAATGTTCGGACTAGTGATCAGGTTGTTGCTGGTGGCACGACATCCAGCTGTTGACTAGGATGAAGGACAATAAGAGGTTGGGTGGTAGAGCTATTAGAACACGTTCACCGGAGAAAGGAAGTATTGGGTTGACAGACATCATATAATAAGTGCGCAGCAGTAGCCGAAGTCGATATCGGCGGTAGAGTGATACTGCGTATGACGTTTTGACTTGCTTTGACTTGTTCATGGCGAGCTGGTTGCGCGAGGAAATGGTCAATTGAAACTTCGACATAAGCAACACACGCAGCATTCAACAGTATTCTCTCGCCAGTTGGTATAGTGACCATAATGTTGTGTCGGACACGTCGGACGCGTAGAAGAGTGCAAAGTTCTCAGTGCATCCTGTCCTGCACCCATGGTAGCTCTGACAATGGCCACCAGCCTGCTTGTGGTCACTATGAACTCGGGTGCAATACCCTTATCTATCAGCTCAGCTCAGCACAGACAGATAGGAGAAGAAGATAAAGCTTTCGCCGTGCCCTTGGTCGAGACGACGTTATCGATGATTACTGTCGCTACATCACCAGCTGATCTGACTAGCAGTTGCGTCTGATGTCGTTTGCGAGAAGGAAGGATGCTTCGTGCAAGCGTCATCATTTTGGATCCGACAATGGCAAGACAAATGCGTGAACAATCCGTAAAAGTATCCATTACATGGACATATCCTGTCCACATTGTCAATGTCGCATCTCAGGGTCATAAACGCAGTCGGAAATAATCGACTCAGTGTTGCTGCTTTGTAGTTTTGGCTGCAGAGCCGCATGTACAAAGCAGCAATATAAGCTCAGCTAAGTCATAGATTAAGCGAATTGCCACGGGGTGTCGTGTCCTACGCGTCATTGCGCGGGAAATCCGTCAATCGGACAACCACCGTGTCACCTTTGTGTGATCAGTGTTTTCTGCGAGGTCTTAGAACTTGGTATTGGAGTGAACAACAGAGAGCTCGTCACTTGTAAGAGTACCAGCTTGTCGTGAGATGCACGAAAACATTGATAGCTTGACGATGCCCATGAATAGTGTGAACGCGATGCTTTAAGTTCGGTGGATGATCAAGTTATGCTGTTAGTATTGCGCAACTTCCCACGGTAAGGTGCGACAGCACTCCCACACAATCATGAGATGCTGCCTGCACACTGCTTCAATGTGGAAGCTGTACTCGCAGCTAAAGTTGACAGGGCTGCAATAGCCATTCGTTTGCAAAATGTCGACATGCATACTTCAGCAAACGCATGAATAGGGTTCCCTCTTGTGAGTCAGCATTGTTCTGTGCTCGATGGAATATCCTTCCAAAGTCATGCCATTTGTCATACATTCCTGCCGACCACATTAGTAGTGAAGCGTGACGAACGGCAGCGTGCGACGAAATGGATGTGTTTGCGCTGTTCGTAGCACGCTCTGGTCAGACCAGCTGCGTGTCCATTGGATAGGCACGGAATCGTCCGTTTCGCTACCGTTTGACAGTGCTAAACCACTTGTCCAAGTTGGAGCTAACTTCGTGCCGTTTGACAACAAAACTTTCTTCACCGAAGCATTTTACAATTTGTATTCGTGCGCGTAGTTAATTAGCTACATGACCAATTTACGTGTTGAGCTGCCACCGTTGACGATGTTCACTAACTCTGCATTCAGTCGACAAAGTCGTAGTGTAAAGGACATGGCCACAACGCCTGTTGTAAGCACGCCCAAATTGTCACTGGCGTTTATCCTTGACGACAAAAAAGCTCTACTATCGCCAGCAACTCCGTCCAGCCGGCAGCCTACTTTGCTGCTTCAACCATCATCCAAGCGGCGCAAGAGCAACAGACGTAAATTCACAGCAAATGAAAAGCGTGCGGCGCGCCAATGCTGCATCGAAGGCTGCACTAACTACACCATTGACCGCGGTCTTTGCTTTCGTCATGGCGGCGGTAAAACCTGCTCTATGCCTGGCTGCGCGGCCAGCGCTAAACATTGCGGCCTATGCTGGAAGCACGGCGGGTCTACACCTTGCTCGGTGAAGGATTGCACGCGTGGCGCAAAGTCGCGCGGACTGTGCTGGTCACACGGTGGTGGATTTAGATGCTCGGTGGCTTCGTGCCTCAAGACGACGATCTCAAAGGGTCTGTGTTGGACACATGGTGGTGGCAAGCGCTGCGCACTTGACGGCTGCAAACGACCGGCACAAAACAAGCAAAACTTTTGCTCCAAGTGTCACCCGTTTGCAGTCTAGTAAGCTCAGGATAGCTATATAGTTGAGCAGCATTATTATATTACAAACCATTCATGTAGATGTCGAGAGATCTATACTTCCATTTCCGATATGTGTTTGTCGATCCAGCCTGTCTAGAATCTACTGTATGCAATGAACAAGTCGGCTGTCGATCAGCTAGATCCAAAAAATTAGATCAACGGCTGAGTTACACTTGATTCTCTGTATCTTATGGTAGACCGTTCTGATCATACGTCAGCAAATTCGCTTTGTAGCCGGTAGCCGAGACAATTGAAGGAGATGGCAAAGGGTAAAACAGTAGCGGAAGATTCCTCAAATAGACGAATTCTCTTTCAAAAGGCAGTTGTCGGCCCACACAATTGATGGCGAAAAACAAAGAAGTAGCGGTGAGTGGCGTAGTGTCGTGCATCTATTTTCGTTCATCAATCTTATTCGAACAGCAGCGATGCACAAGATCGGATAAAGCTGCAGGCTTAAGGCTTAAGAAATGAAGGGATGTGCGCTATCTAGATTCTATAGCATTCAGTTCAGCGCTGGCAGCATCTCTACAGAGGTCGGGATCATTTCATCCTAAGAGCAAACTGATGCCATTGCAGAGACCTCTCCACCTTGTCTCTCGACCCCAAAGTTTTGGGACAATATTCGTCTCAGCAAGGAGGTTGAACTTGAATGGCATCAGTGCAAAAAAATTCAACGCTTTGCATTGACGGTACTAACAAGGAGAGTGAACAGAAGATTGAGCAAAGACATGTACCAGCACTACATACGAACCATACTATACAATCAACAACCTAATAATGCTGATCAAGTTACCTGTCAATTGCCAAAACGAACGAATCGTCAGGGATGAGTTTAACCGACCTTTACTGACCATGTAGAGACAGGAATGACCGAGGAGAGATTGATGTCATAAGTGATATACTTTTCTAGTCGTTATTAACTATGACAAACGTGACACATCAGTTTCGCTGTTGCATAGCTTTGTTGTATTTTCGGATCAGCACAACAATGGAACTCTGAGGTATCGAAGATGTGGTTGTTCTTTTTCAGTGCACTTAGACATATTTTGTTGACCTGAGCCACCTCAGAATTGTTAACAGACAAAGTATGGTTTTTCAATGGAAGGACGTGCGTCTGTTTGCTGCACCATACTCATTTCAGTGCAATTCGATTGCGTGACCATAAACGCGTATCATCGATAGTGTGTATCGTTTTGTGGACCATATTCAATGTTTTCTATCTGTTACATACACAACAACGTCGTTGGCATTCCATTGATTTGAATGTGGCGGTTCCATACCATTGTGTTGTTATACACATGCTGAGCCACAAATCAAGCCGTTAAAAATCGGTATGGAACTGTTGTTCCTAACCGATTTCATTCTTTGTAGTGTCTGTTCGAGTATGAACTGACTATCACAAATCCCAGTAAAAAGCAGATCCACAATAGTGTCCTTACGTTTTTTCTGCGTCTTTATGCCTACCCTCCTGCTCCTTCCTTTCACCGTACGTTAGCCTCTCCACTTGCTTAAGGTCTGTCCATGAATTCCAAACAATTTGTATTCTGCGACTTACCCGGTCATTTGGTTCAGCTGTAGAGACACTCGTTTTCAAACGATGAAATTCATCTGGGGGTCTGTCGTCTTGGTAGTTGGCATGGTCTCAACTACAGGTGCCCAAGCACGCAACATGACGGCGAATTTGGATATTTTGTCATATAATGACGTCTACGAGATGTTGCAGGATACCGTTGATGGACTAAAGCTCGGTGGTCCCTCTCGGGTGGTTCTTGTTGCCAAAGCCATGCGTGAAAGGAACCGCAATAGCCTTGTGCTGTTTGCCGGTGACACTGTATCCCCATCGCTTTGGTCGACACGGTTCAATGGCCAGCACATGGTGAAAGCGCACAATGCTATTGGGCTCGACTATGCGTCACTGGGCAACCACGAGTTTGATTTTGGACTTGAAAACTTCATGAACGTGACATTGGCCTCGAATTTTCCATGGTTGAACGCCAACTGCTACGAAATTGCCAACCGCAAGCTGCTACGTGGCACGGTGCCTCATGCTATCAAGAACTTGAGGAACTGCACGAACGGAAACATTTCTGTTGGCCTCTTTGGTGTCATGTACGACATGAATGACACTAGCAAGGGTCTGTACTGGGAAGATCCGATTCAGGCTGCCCGGGAGCAGGTGGCTGCCCTCCAGGCTCAGAACGTCGACTTTATTATTGCTTTGACCCATCAACTCTTGGCTGACGACAACCGACTATCGAAGGAAGTGTCTGGCATTGACTTTATAATTGGTGGTCATGACCACACGTCGATGCTACAGACCAATTACGGCACGCCGTACATCAAAGCCGACTTTGATTTCCGTTCAATCTGGAAGACGCATATTGAGTACTACGCCGCTGACAAGTCGAACGACCGCAAGGCTCTCATGACTCACCAGGCTATTTCAATTGTCGAGAGCATGCCAACTGATAGCAACCTGGATGCTGTCATTGCCACGTACCAGGCACAGATGGATGCTCTGGCAAAGCAGATCATTGGCAGTTTGTGCGAGGATCTGGACCTCAGACAAAGTGTGGTCCGCACTCAGGACAGTAAGATCGGTCACCTCTTTGCTGATGCAAGTCTGCAGTACTACGGAAATGGCTCGGCTGATATTGCAGTTATGAACGGTGGTGGAATTCGTGGCGATAAGATTGTCGCTACCGGCAGTCTGTCGCTAGGCGAGGTCTTGTCATGGTCGCCGTTGGGCAATACGCTAATGACCGTTGAGACTAATGGTGCTTCGCTCAAACTCTACCTAAACCGTCAAATGGCCCGCAACTGTGGTGACAATATCATCCAACAGAACGGATTCTACGTGCACCCGTCAGGCTTCAATTATACTTACACGTGCACTGGCATCGGTATTGGCACCGTCTCGAGTTTGGTATGGCTCAACCACCCGACCAACATAGGCGAGATCAAAGATACGGACGAGTTTGTTATGGCACTAAGCAATTACTTGTACACGACTGAATTTGCTGTTATTGACGGCGTTACTGCTACTGTAAAGGTTAGCGAGGCAGAGGCTGAGCGTGTGGACTTGGCTCTTGAAGCCTATGTAACGAATGCCAACGGCGGTACCGTGTGTCTCCCGAACGAAAAGCGCTCGTCAGTCTCATTCTGAGCGTACAAGAGGTAATACGAAGGTAAAATACCTCAAGAACTACTTATAGATGATTTTCCAACTAGATAAGAAGTTTGAAAGCTCGTTCGTTTGGACAAAACCTCTTTGTGACTAAGTAGATGGTGTTAGCTACGTTTTAATCGGACGATTGCAACGATTACAAGTTGTCGACGACACTTTAAGGCAGTCACCAAAATCTCATCGATCGAAATGAATTCATGCATGTGTCTAGTGTCTTCTTGAGCTAGCACTTTGTCTTATCACCAGCCAAACTTTTATCATGCTTTGTCATTGTAATGGAATGAAGCCCTACAAATTTGGTCTAAGGACAGTCTATCTCAACAAGAGCGAGACGTCGACGTTGTCTGGCAGCTTTACTTCAGCCGAGACTAGAGTCAGCGCTAGTACTCGTACTGCAATTTATTTCTTTCTATAGCCTGGCACTTGTTGTTACAACAACGGCGCTGCTCGATACATGTACCTCAGATCTTCCATTGTCGTCCGTCGTAACAAACCAAGCGTAGGGTAAACGTCATTCATTATATTACTTGTCACATGAACGGAAACAAACACACTAGTCAAGTGAGGCAGGCCTATGAAAAAGTAGACTCCATCTCTCCACTGCAAAGAGGAGCTTCTCGGCGCTCGCCAAAAATGTAGTGCCCCACAACGTAACCTGAAACAACCCAGAGTAGCAGCGTAAAGTCGTAGGTCATAGACACTAGCATGAGCATATAGGCGACAAAGAGCGTAACGCCGTGCAGCAGAGAATGAACACCGTGTTGCGTCTCCTGCGACAGCTTGCGGAACCAAATTGGTCCACACGATTGAGCTAGGGGGCATGCTTTGCGTTGTAGACCGCAGCAATTGAACACTCTCCGCAGTACGTGGCGCATTGCTACTCATCAAGCGCTTGACACTGCTTTCCTTACGCAGCACACGACGTAACTGCACCAAGTACTCGTTGAAAATGGCTACAAGTGCCACAAGAATTCCTCCAAAAATGTACCGCATACGCGTATTCAGCACCCATCCAGGAAACCACAGCAAGATGCACGGCGTCGAGCTACGAGCAACCGAAAATCCGTTTTGCATGGTCGTACCAGGTCCAAAGCAGAATCCTTGCGTCTTCTTTCCAGCAGCAGCAGCACCACCTTCCTTACTTGACTGAAAAGACAAGATATCGTCGTATACTTCGCGTGCGTGTGTCATACTACACGTATGCACTGCTTGTTCTCCGTGCTTCATTATAACTTGCGGTCCACTCGATAGAGAAGACACCATGCCACACACAGGGCACAGAACGCTTTTGTCTCCCTTGTCGTCATGAGAATGATCGTGTACCGCTGAAAGAGAAACCACACCTTTCAAACCATTTTTCTGCAACAAAAACATACAACGCTTGTAAGTCTTTCCATCTCATAGTAACTCAACGATAAAGTAGTGAAATCCGTACGGGGTCTTTCAAAAACATGTCGAGCGTTTCCTGACTCGCAAATTTCAGCTTTTGACCATTCTTGAGCTCAAAATTGTAAGCTTTGGTCATCACCATTTTGCCACTTACAGGGTCTTCCTATAACACACAAAGCAAAAAGTTGTACGTGTTAGAATGCATTGAACACATGATGCAAGCGATCTGTACACGTTACCGGCATATTGTCCATGTCCATGGCATTAATGGGCTCTAGAGCGCCGTAAAAGGCAAAAATTACAGCAAAAAGCACGACGAAAAGTACTGAGCAATAACGATTCATTTGCAATATATAGTAAATGAAGAATGGTAAGCAAACAGCGAGCTAGCGCAAGGAACCAAATTGTTCGTCTTTGACGTGTTTGGCTGGAGATATATATGGAATAGACGCTGAGCTCAAATCGGCATCATATGTTTATTGAAAATCACAGGTAGCCTGTATTATTTCATACAGATGGCAGACTGCGATTTTTATTTGCTACATTTATTCTGCTAGAACTTGTATAAATGAATATTTGACAAAACAACAAGAAAACATATGCTGAATATTTGTCACATCAATAATTGTGCAATTGTTGACAGCTTTTTATCTCATCTCTTTGGTGTTTAGTATTGCTGACTTTGCTAATTTTGTATTAATTCAATCGAATAATGAAGCAAAGTGATTTTTGTATCGGACCTGGTTCGGTCATGGGTACAACTGGATTGAAATGGGCAGGACGGAATCCAATGGACGATTGTTCGATGCTATGGATGAAGGCTTGGGGACTCACGAGCTTTTCTCGTGTACTACTGGCGTGTTTCGTAGTGTTTTTCTTGGCCATGCTGTCGCAATACCTTACGACATCGAACGGTTTCCAATTGCACCAGTCCAAAGTGTTTGCCAAGCGTCGACTGATGAGGATGATGAGGCAAGTGCAGAGTCACAGCAATGGTTCAACCTTTTATGATCCAGGGCTGGGCGACGAGTGCGGGAAGAGCAAATGCTCCATGAATGCAGAGGCAGCGGAAGAGTCGGCGGTGCATCCGGAGCTGCATACAAAGACGACGACAATTTCTACAGTGGAACGAGTGACGTCACAGCTAAATCCAATGTCCGTGAAGGTTGGCAACTGGACGCATTTGGCTGACGCTATGATGCGTGGTGTGCGGATTTTCCTGGCTTATGTGCTCATGCTGGTGGTCATGACGTACAACTTGATGTTGATCACTAGTATCGTAGTGGGTTTCATGACCGGCTTCTTTGTCTTCAGCAAGGACACAGCCAAGGTACCTGTGTCAGCTGATCCGTGCTGCTCGTAGGTCTGTCTTCCTCTTTCTACGCACAGCAGCTACTTTAACTTACTCAATTTGATAACCTTCGTTGCGGAACACGATCCGTGTATTATGTGTGTGAAGAGAAATTGTACGATTTCAAAGATGCGTCCACTGCGTACTTCATGCTCTTTCCAGTGCCTGGCCGTTTTTTTATGACGTCATACCACTTTCACCGTGCGCATGTCTGCCAACTTACTGCTTCTTGGCCGCGCTGGCGTCAAAGTCCTTGGGGAGGATGCCGTCGCTAATGCCACGTGCTACGATGTCTTTGAACAACGCGGCCGCATTTGGAATGTCAAGCGCCACGTCGTATAGTACTAGTTTGAAGCGCTCAAAGCCCTTAATAAGCTGGCCTGTGGATACCACCTCGTGGAAGACCAAATAGGCCAACAGCGACGCCATGGCCAAACTATTGGCCTCGCCACCTTCCTCGAGTGAATTGGTGATGCCACGCTTGACTACCTCATGGTGAAAGTGCGGCACGTTCAGCTCGCGGACGCAGCGCGCAGCCTCTTCGAGGTCACGAGATAGCAAGTACTCCTTAGTCAGCTGATCGATGGCCACCTTGAGCTCCTCGACAGGTCGGCCGTCTCCAGGTCCCCAAGCCTTCTCCATCCGCGCCGTCGCATGGTTAATGCTCAGCTTCTTAATAGCCTCGGCCGCAATCTCAGGGGCGTATCGCGTGATAAAGGGATCCTCTAGGAAGCTAGGCGGTAGGATTTCGTCAACCACCGCGCGCGCACAAAAAATGGCTAGCATGTTCTTCGCTGTAGGAATGTCAATCTGCAAGTCACCTGCCAACAGCAGCACACGACGAAAGCCCATGAGAACTTGTCCGGATGTAAATCCATCCAAATACAACGTCGACAGCAATCGCGACGCCAATTCACGCTCCTTGTCATTCTTGTCCATAGCCATGGTAATTGCACGTTTCACGACCTCGTAGTGATACTCCGGCTCGTCCAGGTCATTGAGCGAGCTTAGCACTTCGTCAGCATCTCCATTAGTAAAATATTCTTCCAAGATCTCGGTCGTGCGCTTCTTGATCTCAGGTGGTGCATTAATTGCTAGCTCCTTAGCCGCCAATTCGTCAGGCTCGAGCGTCGGCGTTGACTTTTTGGGCGAGTCAACCACTGTGGACACAAATACTACGTTATCTTCGGCCTCACTGTCGTAGTTAGGGTCCTTTATATCAGATGGCACAGCACGCGGAATCTCCGCCACTTTCCAGGACGCCTTCTGACCGCCGCCCATGCGCTTGCCAGCGTTGCGTGACTTGCTCCGCTCTTTGCGTGGTGGCAGTCCCTTGTCACCACCAGTACCACCTCCACCATAACTACCGCTTGAAGCCATTGGACATGTCGTTGGCTGCATCGGACTGTTTTTCATGGTAGATAGAGTCGCTATGGAATCATAAGAGAGGCATAAGACACATTAAAAGGAGAAATAGAGAGAGAGGAGAGACGTTTATTTCTAAATGTGATAAAACACCTTCAGGAGCGAGAGACATGACAGAATGAAAGAGGAGGAGAGGAGAAGGATTGAGTAAATATAAAGAAGTCGACTGCTTTTCCTTACGTGGGTATCGTCCGTTGATCCTTCCTTTGAGTCTTTTTGTGCAGCGTTTTAGATACGAGTGATGATGATTTTTAGACTTCATTTATCTATGACTTGAGGATTTGTCCCTCTCGAGTGTGACAAATAACTTGCTTTCACGTCGTACTGTTTCTGATGCAACGTCATGAAATGGCAACGATGTACACATAGTTGCGTTCATACTTTGTCGACGAATTCAAATTGCTTGTCTCCTTCGATACCACCATCGGCTTTATTCTATTTGCTCGGTTCAAGACCACATGTTCCTGCTTTTGAACAACAATTTTCCATGCTCGCGCACCCACTCACACACATACGCATTAATACAACATTCAAGAATGGACATCTTCTAGCTGCCGTCATCTCCCTTTTTCTTACATAACTTGTTCGTTTGCGCCTTAGTTCCGTGGACATTGGGCAATTTGTGTGTGTCTAATAGAGCCGACTGGGGTCAGGAGGTATATAAAAGGTTGAGCGATCGACTTCAGGCAGTGACTCCATGCAACCGTGGCAAGACGCGGCGAATGATTCATTTGCGGTGAAACAACTGTACCGCGCACACAAGAATTAAAGGCAGTCAGCAGATAGGCATGAGCACCAAGCAATCGTAATATCTGTAGATAAGTGACTCACAGTGAGCATAACCACGAATCAGCTCCAATCTTGATGTTGCTCGGTCCATACACACGCTTCCGTCCGCACTTGTCGCACTTGGCGTTCCACACGCTCACGTTGGCACGACATTGTGTTTTAGTGCACTTCCACGTCTCTCGTACCGCTCGAAACTGCAATGTTAGTATGCGCTGGGTATGAATGTCCATCCGTCGCACTTGAATCATCGAATTCTTCACGTTTTTTACTGTGAAACAAAAATCATAATTACACGTAAGCGCTTCAGCAGTTCCATTCTACTAACGAAAATACACGACAGCTTACAGTTAAGCTCCTCTACTGCCTCTTGTGCTCCTTCTTCTGTTTCAAATGTCACGCACGCGTCACCCCGACCGAGATAGTTGCGCTGGCACGCAAAGAGCTCGATGGCGGGAAACCCAGTCTCTCGATCAACCTATGTATCCAGTCAACCAGTATCTGTATTAGTCACTATCTCGCATCGAGAACCGTCAAAGACACCCAGAAAAACTTACCGCGACACCAAAGCGTGCAAAATCCTCCTCAATCTGTTCCGCACACACAGTAGGGTTCAGTCCCGTTACATACACCTGCCTCGTGATCAGAGCTTCATCAACTGGAACGCTATCCAGGTCAATGCGAATGTCTTCAACTTCCATTATTAAAGCATTCTCATCATCATCCGAGTCTGAGATAAACAAGTTGTCTTCCTCGTCATCCAACGTGGTCAGCGCGTTTAGTGAAGAAGGTGCTACCGTGGAATGAAATATCTTCTTCTTCTTGGTAAATCTATCAATGTCTCCAGTTTTATTTTTACCATTTTGGCAAACTTCAACTAGCTTTGGCGGCTTAGCTAGCCTTTCCTTTTTGCTCGAATCGCGGTATTCTGGAGAAAATGATACACGCTTTTTCTTGCTATTAGTTTTTCGATGACAATCACGATCGCGGTCGGTCGGACTTGTTTGGTCGGAACGTCGGCGTTCACGCTCACTTGACTTCTCCCGCGACCGGGACTTTGAACGCGAACGGTGGCGTTTGCGATTGTTACGATAATCTCGGCTTCGGGGACTTGGTGAATGAGACCTTGAACGAGACGAACCTCTACGCCTGTAACCATCACTTGACTTACGTTTTCTATCATAATGATTCCGATCTCTAGACGGCGATGATAATGATTGCTTTCTCTTACGATCGTTCTCGCGCCTGCAGCTGCTGCGTTCTCGGCTACATTGTCCGCGTGAAGGCAAGTCATGCTTACTCGATGTTACAAGTTGAAAAGCTTGCGGACCGTAATAACTTGAGCTTTTATTCGATGACGCAGATTTCTTCTTGCGATCTTTATTTCGAGATTTTCCAGCATCACTTTTACTGCCCTGGTCCCTCGTACTTGAAGGCTGTAATAGTGCATCCTCGTCAGCTTGACGCGCTTGCTTTCTTTTCCTAGGTATTGGCATCTTCTCCCAATCCTTGTCTTTCAATTGGCTTTTGACCATTGGTGTGCCATTTCGAGCTGCTTCCGCCTGCATAGTCTTAAAGCGACTGGGACGTTTGTAGTCCGTCTTTTCGCAAACATCAATAGCACTCTCTTGTCTATCCAAGTGCAGGGCATCATAAATATTTATTTGAGGGTCTCGCCTGTATCCGCCTCTGATGACAGTTTTATCGATCATTTGAGAATGCTGGCCATTGGATGCTACCGAGGAGGTTTGTACTGCAGAAGAACTTGACTGCAGGCCCCCACCGAAGCGTGACTTTGGAACAAGGCGAGGCGTCTCTGCTATATAACTTGGAGGTTCCTCAGCTTTTTTTGCCCCCCCATACGATAGATACCTAGTTTGTGGTGTGTCTTCTAGATTTTGTGACAATTCTTTCGCCAAAATGGCCAGTGGTTCATCATCAAGAACATGTATGCCACTGTTTCTCGTTTTCTCCGTGGCCACCATTGTGTACTGTCTTTTAGGTTGTCGCTTGGCGTCTGGAGTATCACTCAGCACTTTAATACAGCGTCGTGTTGACAAATATTTGCCCTTCGTTGTCGTGATTGTTGCGATAGGTTTTTGACTTGGACGAAGCCCGTTCGAACCAAGTGATGGCGTCGATGGCACAACTCCGGTTTTCTTGGACTTGGCTGATTGGCTCTCGACATAACTGTTCCCTGCCTTGGAGTGAGTCACGGTGTAGCTGTGGAATGGTAATGGCTTTGGGGCTATGGAGCTTACTGTCTTGACCTTGGACTTCAACTTAAGCGGCACAAAATCAAAAAATTGCTGCACTCCAGTCATCGACGCCGTAACCTTATCCTCTTTCTGATCGTTCGACGCTTCTTGCTTAGAGTCAGCGCTGCTATGTTGATCGTGTCTTACTGTCGTTTCAGTTTTTATTTCACCGTCCGTGTTGTCTAAAGCATCCTTCTGGGCACCCATTGAACTTTCCTTTTGGTCCATTGGTATACTACTTCTCCCATCGCTTTCAGCACTTAGTTCAAGCTCAAGATTGTCCGTGTCCAACTCATCGTCTTCCAATATTTCTGTTTCGGCCTCTGAAACATCATCGTCGCTCACTTCTACGCTCTGCTTCAATTCGCCATGGGTACGTTTGTATACTATCGTGGCATTCACCGCAGCATCATCTAGTTGCGCAGCAGAGTAGTTGCCAATCACAACTTCAGTCGTAGAAGCAGTGCTTGCTTCATTACGCTGTTCCTGGTTATGACGTAACAATTCTGTGCCCTTCAAAGTCATTGCCTTCGATAGATCAGCATCGTCAGAGTTTGCCTTTTCATTAGCTGTTGGACTTCCAAATGATTCGATTGATCCACAAACGATGCGAACCGATTCACAAGTTCTATCTCCAATTGCAGCTTCGCTGCATGTGAAGACTGGGGCTGCTTTACTCAAATCACTTGCTAGACCACGATCTTGTTGCATGTTACTTGAATTGGTTTCTTTCAGAGGAGAATCTCGCAAGTTGATCAAAACCTTCAACTGTTCGGGCTCTGTCGCATTGCTGCTGGCGCAATCAGCACCGTGGCTGATCGTTGACGTGTGATCCACCATTTCCGCCACACTGTTCCTGTTATTTGTCTCGGCTTTTTCATCTTTATAGGACCGATACTCAATCGGTTGGCTTGATGTGCTTTTTGGGTGTGCTTCTGTTAATGCTCTTTCGCCAGCACCTAGGTTGCGCTTAGCTTTAATCCCTGCAGAACTAGCTTCTAGTTGCACTTTTTGTAAATTGTCTCTATTGCGTCTAATAACACTTTGCTCGACCACTTTTTTGCGCGTGACGATTGATTTTCGTGAGTGCGGTCGTTTTTTCGTTAATGAGCCACGCGCTTGATGTAACCGCTTTCTCTTCCACTTTCCTCTCTCTTCATCACTGTCCACATTAGCATCACTAAGAAAAACAATCTCTTCGTTGTCGTCTGGTCCAGAATTATCGTCCTCCTCCACTGGCAAATAGTCGCTGCTCGAGTTGTCGTCACTGCCACTGTTATCTTTGCTATCGTGCGTGATCTTCTCAACCTGCATCAAGACCTGACGGCTTTCTTCTTCTGACGCCATACCGTACCAGCGAGTATTCTTTCGCTTCTTTCGCATATTTTCTTTGCGTCGAATTACCTCCGGGTCACGATAGCCTGAGACCCAACTCAACATCTCGTCGGTAACATCATCTTCCTGCATTGTAGCAATTGAATCTGCCTTCTTCTTTTCTGGCGATTGTGGACTCTTCAATGATACTTGCGGCATATACTTAAATTGCTTTGCCTCATTGTTTGCTGTCGTGTTCACCCCTCCATAGTTCTTCAATATGTGTGGTGGTGTACTCTCCTCTGTCTTTTCTTCATCAATATCAAACTGCTTCAAATGAATTGTGTCCAATGCTAGTTCTTGCATTAATTCCTGAACATCAGCCTCAGTTACCAACGTCACACCAGCGTCTGTTGTCGTTGCACTCTTCGGATCCAACTGCAGCGTGGATACCGACTTGGAATTCAAACGAGGTGATATCAAGTTTACTGGCATCTCCAGTGGTATCATCAGATCCCTTGCATTTGGCATGTGGCTTTTCACTGGCGGCACGATCTCTAAGAGCGGTACAGCAGCTGCTATATTGGCCGCCTCAGCCTGCAATAGAGTACTCATATCTGACGCGTCTATGTCACCCAGAAATGCCAGCGCTGTATCATCTTCGTCCTCGCTAGCCACGGCCTGGCTCTGCAGTGACTGCTGGTGATCCTTAAAGCCAATATGCATCTTCACGCGCTGAAAAAGCCACTCGCTCTCCTCCTGTTTGTCCTTATGTCTAGATTTAAGCCACTGACGCGCACGCAGTAGCTCACTCTCCCACAACGCCGCCGCGCTGTCACCCATGGTGCAAATCTTCCACGGCAAGTTTCCTTTCAAGTGCGCGCCAGAGTGCGGAATACAGAATGAAGGTCACGCACGAGACCAGATTGCCGGTTCGAAGCTCTTGGTCTTTGTGCGAGCAACCGTAGGATGATAATGATTGGCTATTAAATGAACTTTTCATCCAATCACGCAGCATTTATTGCTTCAATGGCCGAAAAGCAGCAACCACTCGAGCATGTCGAAGCTACGCGGCTATGATTTCTACCGTGCTATTGGTTCACCTAAGCGTATTGTAGCACCCATGGTGAGTCTTATCAATTGATCTTGTATTATGCACGCGTTACAATAGGCTCAATATACTGCGTCACGCCATTGCAATGCGCAGTTTAAAGGGTTGACCATTTGATTGACACAATGTGTGTATATATTATTCGACAGGTCGATCAGTCCGAACTGGCTTTTCGGATGCTGTGTCGAAAGCTTGGAGCCGATTGCTGCTACACGCCAATGCTACATAGTCGTCTATTTGCCGAGAGCATCGAGTACCGTGAAAAGATGTTTGAACATCACATTCATGACCGGCCGCTCATCGTGCAGGTTGGTGGTAATATCTTTATTTGAAACGGTCGGAACATTTTCAGTGACAAAACGTGCATATGATAGTTTTGTGGCAATAATCCAAAGACCCTGTTAGCAGCTGCTAAGATGGTTGAAGGCCATTGTGATGCAGTGGATTTGAATCTCGGTTGTCCGCAGGGCATCGCTCGGAAGGGACACTACGGGTCTTTTCTAATGCACGACAAGGATACGGTCAAAGCTGTTGTTGAAACGCTGAGTTCAGAGCTCAAGATACCAGTGACGGTCAAAATTCGGGTCTTTTCGGATGACAATGAGACGTTGGAATTTGTTGACATGCTGCAAGAGGCTGGATGTGATATGTTGACCGTCCATGGGCGTACGAAGGAGATGAACAAGACATCTGTACGAGAAGTAAACTGGGATATTATTCGACGTATAAAGGAGCGGTTAATTATTCCCGTGATTGCAAACGGGGGTATTGAGACACATGAGGATATTGCTCGTTGTCTGGAGGCCACAGGCTGTGACGGCGTCATGAGCTCCGAGGGGTTGCTGGAGAATCCGGCGCTTTTTGCTGACATGAAAAACACACCCGGCCACAGCACGTCGTTTTTAGAATTGGCTCGACAATACCTTGAGTGTGCTACGCTGTATCCGCCTGCGAGTGACAAAATTGTTCGTGCACACCTTTTCAAGATTCTGTTTCAAGACTTGCGTGTGCACTCAGACTTGCGTGACGCGTTGGCGGCTGCCAAATCTCAAGAGGAAATGGTGGAAATCGTCAATGAACTTGATGTGCGACTGAAGAAAGCAGAAGACAACAACGCAGGGCCTGAGATAAAAAGGGTGACGTACGCAACGGAGACGAGCTGGTATCGCCGTCACCGAAAAGGCCAGGAGAAGCTTCGACACCGCCATTCATTCGAAAAGTGTCTTGATACGGGTTTTGGCAATTTGTTCGCATGAGCAGAAATCTTTTGGCTGAAGTTGAGCAAAGTATTGGCTAGCAAATAGAAGTCTATTGATCCTTGCACCTGACGTCCAAGTTGCACAAATAGCGTACTGCTGTCTAAATTGCCTTGTATATGCTGCTACGCAACGCAAGTGCCCTACTACTCCGTTATGATTCTGAGTTGAGTCCCATTCCCCAGCCAAGCTTTGCACGTTTTTCACGCGGGGGCAAGCTACCGCCATCTACCATCGAACGTAAATGTTCAGCAGAGGCAGTGAAGCTAGCGGGGAGCGGAACATATTCACTGCTATCATGCATCCCCACATCCTCAACACCTGCAAGAACGGTGTCGAGCTGGACTTCTCGTCGTGAAGTCGACAATGGTCTCACTTTCCGCTTGTCGCTTCTGGTCCTATGTCGGTCATAATGGCTAGGTTTGTCGCCGGAAACTGACACATCGATTGCCGATGCCGTGGATCGCTTGTGGCGATGGTGCTCACTGCTGCTGTGTTTGTGCGAAGAAAGTTGATGCGAAGATCGTGCAGATGCGCTACGGCTACTGCTACCAGCACTTCGGTACTTCTTGGACTTTGGTTTCAACAAGTGCTGCATGAGTTTTCTTTTCTGCACATGGAACGTTGGTGATAGTCTGCTGTAGTCAAATGTCTGCTCGCTGCTACGAATACTGTCAAAGTAACGCATATTTAACAGCCTTTTCACCGTGCTGCGCTTTGCAGGGTCCAATTGCAGCATTGCCTCAAGCATTTCAACGGCACTTTCGGGAAAGTCTGGGAATTTAGATCGTTGTTCCAAAAGTGTCTTGCGGAGGCGCATCTTGTACTCGTGCTTAGGTCGAAAGGCATTGTATAGCGGGAGCTTGTGTGCGCCTTCCCAGGATGAACTCGGAGTGCCGCAGAGACGATATATCAGATCAAGCTGTAACTTGAGGTCCTGCCCTTGCAGGAATGGCGTTTTCTCAAGGAGAATAGCAAGCGCCACACAACCTGCGGACCATACGTCCGAACGCCATGTGTACTTCGTTTCACCTAACAGTACTTCAGGCGCAGTTACGTACAGCCACGCGCCGTAACAGTGTTCTTTACGCTCGTTGTCAGTCATTTCGTAAGCAGCAATCAAAGGACCTTCACCACCCTTTGGCTTAATGTTGGCGATCTTGCGCATGGCATGAAAGCCACCCAGTTTGATACCATTTTTAAACACTAAGACATGCGAGAGGGCAACAAAGCGGTGGACATATCCTTGATCGTGGACAGCGGAAAGACTTTGCAGCATATCAAAAACGGCCTTCTTACGCAGTTCCGGTGTGAGCGACAAGTGAGCCTCAATAAGACCCGAGAACATGTGCAGCGGCTGTTCAAACGCCAAGTAGTGCTTCTGTGGAGCTAGTTTATCCATGCCTTCAGGCAGAGGATTACCGTCGTCATCGATTGTAGCTGCGAGCAAGTCTAAATCATCAACGTCGGTACTGGTTGCTCCTGATTCGTTCATCTGCCGGTCCTTGCGATCAGCCGGGAAAACAACTCCATAAAGCTTCATAAAACGATCTGGCAAGAGCGACGAAAGGGTGGTTGCCGCAGATAGCTCGCGCAGGCATGCTTCATTGATGCCTTTTTCTTCCGTAAAAAACATTTCCTGCTCAAGGTATGGCCACGACTGCAGATATACTGGCTGTCCAGCCAGATCAAGGCTCACCTCGCTTGAAATTGCTCCCAAAAAAGCTCGTTTCCGAATAGACTCAACCTTGGTAATTTCGTCTGTGTGCAGGCGAATACCCTCAACTCTCGTGTCATTTGCGGCAACTTTCTTCGAAAAGATTGAGAACGCCGAGACAATGCCCACACTGTCACCACTTTGACTTGTAGCCCAGCTGGGAACTGACACTGAGCTTCCCATTGCTTTTAACGTAAGGCAATTCTTCTCTCCGATGAGTGACGGCGTCACAGTCGACGACTTTTTATCTGCTGCCGTTGAAACTGCATTAGTTGACGAAGAAGATAACACCGGAGTTGTATCCGACACCGCGGAAGAACTGGTTGACAAGCTGGACATCGAAGGCACATTAATCCATTCTCTCAACGATCGAGCTATTCGTTCCGAAATCTCCACATCCTTTTTCTCCCGAGACACGGCAAATTGTTCCAAATCAAACTCACTCAAATCGGGATTCCTCGGCTCTTTCTGCTGCGCTATCTGTGACTGCTTTTGTAAACGCACCCATCGCTCTTTCAACTGAGTACAAATGAATAAGGAGCAATCCAGTAGCATGCGCGCTTCAACTGCATTAGATTGCATGTCGAACTGCGGCAAAAATGCGGGGATTTTGACAATGGGAGAAGACGGACTATAATTCAGTGCTTTGATTACAGCAGCGCTCACGTATACCACACTGAGCATGATACACTCCACGGGTGTGTGCGTCCAAATGGACAGCGGTAAGGCTTCTGACACCAAATGTTTCGCTTCTTTTTGCACTTCTGGTGGAGGCAGTGAGTGGAAAAACGGGTCTACTGGATGGACATTGCTTCTTTGAGACAAAGCTACAAGCTTTTTTGAGCCTTTGCGTGTTGTAAAAAGGTCCAACAGCGCGTACGGATCGTCTCCCGTTATGTCGTAATGCAATCCTTCCAGTAACTCGCCCTCCGCTTTAACAAGGCGGCGATTAAGAGCTTCAAGCTCAGGGGAGGCGGTTGTGAGACGTTTAACGGCAGGAGAACCATGCTTTGCCTTGTATACTTCTTTCACAAAGGCAGTCCATGGTACTTTTCGAGCGTGGGCCTTTAAAAACAGTTGTAGCATCGCCGCAGCATAAATGTCAACCTCCATCGGCATTGTGTGAAACGTGAAGTACCGGTTCAGCGCAATAATGGCACTGGTGGCATCCTCTCGGTCGAGACGCAATCCTTTGGCGATGCAAAAAATGCTTTTCACATATTTCACGCGCAGCGTTTCCTCTAGCGATGCAGATAGAACTTGCTGAACAGCCAATTTTTTTAACTCCGCTTTGGTAACGAGCCAATTGAGCTTTCGGCCAAAGCAATAAGAATCTCTCCGTTTTACCTCAGACACACTTTCCTTTTCTGCTAAAGGCAATGTGCCCGTCCTCTCCGTCATTCCCTGTTGACGCATCATCCGCACTTTACTTTTCTGGTGATGAAAATTTTCTAACTCCATGGCGCCGGCTTGATACACTCGTAACATCCTGTCGAGTAGATTACGGCGATCCAAGGTGCGGCGAAACCAAGACGCAAGCTCGGCACTTTCCAATTCCACAAGTGCCCAGCCCGTACCATCCAAAAAATTAAACACGTCGGCATTTACAAGTGCATTTGGATGCTTTCGACTGATAAACAAGCTGCGCAAAGCACGTGCATCGTACTCTTTCGGCAAAAACTTCACCAGCAATTTGTTGGACATTGCTTTGCTGTCACGATCGACTAGCTCCCTAAACTGAGTTTTTTTGCTCGTGCTGATGCTGCTCTCCAATCTGGCTGTGGTCATCGGTGACGGAGTGCGGACAGGCGACTGTAGCACTGTTTCTCGTTTAGGTGATGGATCCCTGCTTCCAGCAGCACTTGACATACCCGACGGAGTTAGCACAAAACGTCTTTTCGGGATCGCAAAAATCGTCTCGCCCACTTCATCTCCCGGGGGACAAAAGATCTGCCAGCCGTTTTCCTTAAGCTGCACATACTGTTTCTCAGCTGCATCTAGTTCCTCTTCAGCGTCATTTTCATCGATCTCAAATCCTGCGGGTTCAAGCAGATCCTCCACCTCATACCGATCCTGCTCTTCGTCATAAGCCTTAATAAGCTGCACGTCATGCTCTGTTTTATCCTCAGGCGAGCGGAAAACGCGTACACGTCGTCCTACCAACGCTCGTCCAATTTCCTGACTTTCTGGGTCACGAAAGTATCCTGTCTGATTCTCTGCATTCTGCAGCGCGTCATTCTGCGTACCAATAAATCCCTTACAAGTCTTTGCTCCACAAAAACACGTAATCTGTCTCGATCCTAAGGCTTTCCACTGATAATCAAACGTCAGCTCTTCACCCACGTTAATATCTCGCAATGCAATGACTGCAATTCTAGTCTCTCCTTTCACTGTCCACTTCTCTGTCTTACAATTTGGTTCACAGCTATGATTTACAAACCTTGTAAAACTTCCTTTGTTTCGGGCATCAATATAGACACCAGGAGCTAATAACAGGTAGTAAAAATTAAGTTCATGTCTCGGTACGCTCTTTAAACGTCTTGCTAATTCCTTTTCATCAATAATTTCACCAACGTACTCACCCACAATTCCTCGTTGTGCAATCTTCTGTACTGTACGTACTCCATAGCCTTTATATTCAGTCTTAAATGGTTCTAATTGAGGATAACGTTCCGGATGTTGTAGTCTCTGATTACGACAGAATACACCCGTCGCACAGGACAATGAGCATTCCACGTACGTTGCAAAATTCAAGCATGAAACATCATCACAACGTCGTGTCTCTTCTTCTTCTTCTGCTACTTGTCGTTCTCCAGCGTCGGGATATGTACAAAAACACAATGCACTCTCTTCATCATCATCGTCGTCGTCGTCATCGTACTCGTCGTCGTCTTGACGTGCTCGTCGCCGTACTTTCTCACGTGCAAGATGACGCAATGGATATTCATTATGTGTAATAAGTTGGACGTTCCGTAGCGCTTGTAATTGGTCAAAACTCGTGCTGTCCGAGGACACACGCGGCGACGAGCTTGTCATGGGCGGGCACTAAGAAGCGCAAAAACGTTTTGGCGCGAGGGATTTTTAGCCAATATGAATCACTGTTGACAAGAATGGTACAGTGTACCATTCGTATGCGACACGATTTGTAATCATTTGAAGGAAACGATATACCGGTAGTGTTTTCGTACTTGACAGTATGCACTGTACAAATTAATATTGCTAAAGTTTGTGTATAGGGTCGGAAAGAAAGGATAGCCCGACCGGTGTCGCGAAGAATAGTCTGGTCAGATAATCATCTAAAACCCCTTTGCAGTTTCTGCATATTTGGGCGATGACATGTTTAACGCGCCTAATTGGTTTTACATGACAATGCGTCGATCTAATTTTGCACGGTTGCCAACTTTTACGACACAAATGTCGTTGCATCTTTCTACTTAGAACCGCAGCTACATGGCGGCAAGGCATTTCCAATCTACGAATATCTCAAAGGTGTTCATTAGTTTATTTACGTGAAACTTTTCTCGAAATGGCGACAGGATACGGTGACAGATTTGGACTACATCACGGAAAAAGATCGACAACTACGTTTTCATGTTCAATTTAACCATTTAATGAGCAACCAAGTGTGTGACTAAAAGATTCGCGGTCATATTGCCATGAGCTCTAGACAGAAATTGCGGTGACGGCAACCGTTACCATAGACAACAAGAACGCAACCGCAGAAGTCGTGGTGGTGGCCCCATTACTGCTACCTTGCGAACCGCTGTCGAGCGCGATTCCGCCGTTCTCTTTGTTCGATGGTTGCCGCTTTTCGCCGAACTCTGTGTTTGAAGAGACGTGCTTGTAGCTGTTGGCCTTTACGCCATTGCACACCGGCTGCGCGATCGTGCACGCGAGAATCGGGACTGCAAAAAAGCCACCAGACAAACAATACAATATGGTGAGATATCTTGCCGACATTCCAAGATTATACGTCGGGTCTGAATACATTACCATCGGGTGTAGGCGGTAGATCAATCGACATTTTCTTCGGACATGATAGAATTGTGTCGCGCGTAGGCGTGTAGCTATCGTGGTTAACAGACGAGTTCTTGGTAGTCGTGTAAGCCTCCTTGAGATACTTGTATTCCGGGTACGGTTGGAAGACACACTCGGATGTTTCATGATCACATTTTTCCGGGAGAAAGAAGCCGACACCGTACTTGCCCGCATCGGCGGCCTTGTTCAGAGCTGCAAACACGCAAAAATATTGGCATTTAAGTATGGATGCATCACACTAACAGAAATATTAGTCTCTTACTCTTGCTCTCAACCAAGTTGGCAATTTCAGTGCTGAACTCAAACACGTTGCCGCCCACGATCTCTTCCATCATCTCCTCTTCTTCATTCATCCACTTTGCCTGAAATAAAAACAGAGCACAATGTCGGGTTAACAACTCCTATAGCTGCCGTCAGCACCATTCACATTTCAATATGACAAAACTTACATCGTAGAACATACGCTGGCTTTCGTAGCCATCGATAGTGTTCACACCCTTGTTGCAGCCAAACTCGCCAAACATCAGTGGACGAGAATAACCAACCTTAGCGTACTCAGACATCAGTTTCTTCAGACCGGTGGACTGCGAATACTTCTTGTGAGTAGCAGAATCGCACTCAACGTACGGGTTGAAGCCCATCCTGTTCATCATAAACGCATGAAAACCCTAACATCATGTCCTAGAAGTAGTATCACTAGCTTACCACTCAGCACGTGTGTTTTCATCGTCATCCACAGAGCAATCGTAGTACGAAATCCACGTCACGCGAGGAGGAATGTCGGCAATGTCGAGACCAATCGGCACCTGACGCACAGACCCCGAGCAACTCGCAGCATAACTTCGAGTGTCTCGCAGGAATGCTTTGACACATGGGGCTGTCGTAGTACCGTCGGCTCCGTTCTCCACTTGCAGATTGTTTTCATTACCGACACTGAAGCCCAATGTATTGTCGTACACAGCAAACGCGTTGTACACCATTTGTGCACGGGTAAAGAGGTCATCCGGATAGCACTTGGGTGGCTTATAGTCAAGCACCGAGCAGTTCTCACACCTATCAAGTTGATTCAACGACTATCAGACACCAACACCAGCACATAACGAGCATAACCCATAGTTCATGATGAAATAACTTACGGAGCAGTGATACCGATCAAGACATAGATACCTGCGTTGGAGCACGCGCACATGAATTTGTCGTGTGGAAGACTCGGATCCACCGAATATAGACGAATGGTGTTTACACCTAGATCTATCAGTATTTTCAAATGCGCCAGCCATATTTTCTCGTACTTGTCCGCTGTCCAGTCGAAGTTGCCGACATTGGCCATTTTGCCACCGTTGGGGCGGGGGGTAGTACGCAATACCTTTTATGCGGAACTCCTGACCCGTTGCAGAATCAAAGAGCTTATTGCCCTTGGTAATGATTGGAGCTAGCCATGCATCAGCAGGTGACAAAACGACAGCAGTGCAAAGTATAGCAGCAGCACAGAGACTGCGAATACGTGAACCAAAAGCCATTCTATAAATGGTGGAAAAACTTCAGTAACTATTTCAATCCGCTTGCTCGTTAGTAGCGAGCAGCTAAATAGAGAATGAACTGGTGGGAGAGCCCGAGAATGTACTGATGCCGGGATTTGTGTCGAAAGGCCTTAACCTTTCGCTCAGTTGCACATGTTATAAGACCATGTCGCACTGGTCATTTTTCCTCTTTGTAGAAAAAGAGAGAGAGTAACTAATCAACAGAGATGAGTTTTTGCTCGTTTGGATGACATATTGAAAGTTTAGCAGTCGACATGCCCAACAGGCAAAACCTTGTCTTGTTGTATACGGACTGACGACATTATGAGTTTGAGTTATCAGGTTGCTTGCTACTACACTACACATTCACATGGAATCCTAACTACTTTTGTCAACAAACAACGTCTCATCGTTATCTTTACTTTCAAGTGCGACAGCGTGTGGTAGCAAAATTTTACTCGACTTCTTTTCAAGCGGTACCGTAGCACCGTATGAACGTGCCTGATGTATTACACAATATGATACTATACATATCACACTTTACATACAGCGGCCGCAAACCGACGTCAGACGACACGATGACGATGCTGACAACCGTTCTGTTCCTACTCTATAGCGCGTATTGATTGCATGCCTTATTGTCATGAATTCAGATTGAAGGAACAAGCATTGTGCGTTAAAGCTTAACACCTATGGGTCGGCAATAGAGCTTTCAACATCACATCGTTATGATAATGAGTAATGTTCACGCAAGGTACCGAAGGCTGGAGAAAAAGACCACAGAGTCAGTTTGTCGGTCTTAGTACATGGAGCTGTCCAGCTTGCTGAACGCTATGACGTTGTTAGGTTCAAGGCAAAAAAGTAACGGGAAATGGTGCTAAAGTCTTGTTAAGACTTTGTGAGCCACAGCAACAGCAATGCCCTGTTTGCTTGAGAGATCGATCCTGTTGCCAATGCTGCTTTAGCTTTAGTGCATCGGACGGTGCACGAAAGAATGTTAGCGCACCATTTGATGGCAGCTCGGGATTGTTACTTTTCTACTCTACCATTTGAGTAGATTTTACGCATCTCGTCACAATCTTTTCGTTTTTCACTACTACGTAAAGTCATTCACCACCCTTGCAACCAGATTCAGTACTATCAATGCTCAAAAGCAGGTCTAGCATCTCGTGCTCTGACGGACAAAGGGATCTAACGCGAGGAACTATGAGCAACAGGACTGGATGTTTTCACCTTTCTCTATACAACAGCTTGTTGCATTGAATTAATTATAAATTCTTGATTATTTCGCGTAGCTAGACTGTCAGTTCAAGCCGAACAACAATGCGATCATAAGTGATAGCGTGAACGATCATCCAACTTAAGCGTAAATGGTAGAAAGCCTAAAACTGCTGAATATTTGTATTTGTAAATTTGCGTCAAAAACGTCGATTCAAAAGGTCAACGATCTTGACTTCCTGATGTGATCCGCACACACGTGCTTTTCTAACGCAACTCATAAGTGAAACGAGATACTGAAACACCATTAGCAGTACGACATTGGTTTTTCTTGTCAATTCTTCTCTTCATCTAAATGTTCTTGCTCTTTTTTTCAAATTCGAGCAACGACAGGAAGATCTTGACATTTATCAATGACCTGTAAATACATTTGATGCTACATAGTCAACTTACACACCTCTGAACCTAAACATATGGAAGAAGCTAATTCAAGAAAAGACTTTCTTAGCTGAAGAATTTTATCAATTCACTTTCACTATAGAAATCTAAACAGGTCCAAATCCTTTTGCATAATAATCTGTCAGTTGCCGTAGCCGTTTATCGACTAGGTCTGGCATCGACGTTCCCTTAGTTACGCACTCGTTAACTTGTACACGGTCAGCGTTCATGGACAAGTTACGGGTAATACGCTTTGGTATTATCAATACACAAGGGCAATATACGGCTTCCAAATGAAGCAATTGTATAAGGTAATAAAATGCACGATACCTAAGTAATTTCGCTGAGGATTTTTAATCGCGACTCGGAGAGCATATGGTAGAAACAACTAGAAATGTGATATTTATAAATATTTTCGTTCTTTGATGCATCAGATTGCATTGAAAAATTGTACATCGTTAACCACACTTCATTTGCACGTGACTTCGTAATGCCTGTAATTCGTTTTTCCATGCCAGATTGATTGTCTGTAACAAGGTGACGAGTTATGATAGAGAACGTTATAGAGAGATGTGGTACACATGATACTACCTGAAACATTTCGCTTAGGTACGGCTGTCAAGATAGGTTGTGATGCATATTATATTAGCTTTACTATGAGGATAGTAATGTTTATATTGAGTATGTATAAATAAATATCAATAAACATCGTATACGTTTTGCCTTAGCGTGTGAGACTTGTGCCTTGATCAGACCATTCTCAGTAGCCGAATAGCTGGTGTTTGTAGATGCATTGCACTAAGTAGCTAATTGTTTGAATTTTGATTGTTAGTGACCGTTCAACCTTCATCTAAGCTTCAATCTGCATCCAAGCTTCTAGTTGCTTTACCTACTACTCAATCCTATAGCCTTCCTCACCAACTGACCTTCATGCAGCATCAACAGTCACTTCTTTTTATGAACGAGTTCCACACTACACCGGAATTCTCCGGGTAACTATTTAGGGTAAGCAAAACAAATTTGAAATTGCAACAGCGTACATTATGCTCAACATGACTAGCTTCAACACTCCTCCTCGCAGTCGTATAGACAGGTCCCACACACCTAGCGAACGTAACTTGTCAGGCATGTGCTTGCTAACCGCCTTGTGAATAGGTCCGTGCTTGCCAGCGCGTGCGGCATACCGGTAACGCAGGTGGATGGATGGTGTAGAATGCACTACACGAGATAGATACTGTTAGATGCACAATTCAGTTCTTCTTTCTACAAATATTTCCAATTTAACTAACACGTTATGATCCATTAGATTCCACCATTCAAAGCGGCAAGACAAAAAGAGCCAAGACTGATCACGGTAGTGTCAGTGGTCAGAAGGAAAGACAAAAAGAGTGCGAATCCGAAGGATCCGTAGGAAAGACTGCTTGAGCTTCAAACAGGTTTCACGGTACGTATAAAAAACGTCGTTTGAGCGACAGGTCGTGAGGGAGTATAATAGCCGAGAGGACATGGATTATGACTTGATAATCGGACAATGAAGTGGGTGGCACTGAACTTAGGAACGCCCCTAAGGGTCTCTCCTCGCGAACCTACTTTGGAGCTAGGCAGCCAGGCTATGGTCAATCCGCCGCAAATGTTGAGATGGCGCAGGTGTCACACCCTGATCTGCCTAAACACTACGTGCAACTGCCAGCACAATACCCGGCCTTGCAAAAACACCACGCACCGGCGCTAGGTACACAGTCTGTGCGGGCTCTAGATGCGCGTCAAATAGATTTGAACATTTGCCCATTTGACGGAAAGGAACTGTACCAGGGATTGGGTCAGTGTCTCTATCGTGGGGACATCTTTTCGTGCAACAGATCTTGCTCGCACAGCGTGCGATCGCTCCCGTGGATTGACGGCGTATGGGGCGACAAATTTGAACATCGCTTGGCAGGAATGGCTGAGAGGTACTAAAATCAACAGGGCGACGGTTGGTTGTAGGAAGAGCCAGCCTTAGAGCACGCGATGCAGAGACTACTTCATACATTTGCAACCAAGATAATACCTGCTAAAAGCATGAAGATGTTTACAGAACTCAATAACAGTAAGAGAAGCTGTACGGAACACTATCCTAACCTGATAAGTGCGAGTGGAGAGTGCGATGGGGCGGATAACTTGGTCCTTGACAATGTCATGTACTTCGCCGACTTAACCATAAGAATATCGATGCTATCGCGTACAAATCTTACGCACGCAGAGTGCCTGCACTAGGCTGATGAATCAGCGCACTTTGCGCAATCTACAGAGTTGTAGACACGAGTAATACATCTGAGACAAAAACTGGTGAATTCAGATAACAACGGGCGGGAACGCACGCGAACGTGTTACAGGTGTGGAAAAGATGTACACATAAAGGCCAAATGCCTTGAAAAGGAAGACGATAGGCATTACAAGATACGGACTTTGTCCTCAGAGTCAGTAATTCCACAGATGCGGAAGGAAGCTGGATCCTTAACAGCAGGTCAAGCAGACACTTGATGAACGACTTTAGTCTACTTGAAGACCCGGAGGAGCTCGTGATTGAATGCGTAGCTACAAATGGCGGACCGCGTCGTATTACTAAGCGGAATAGCGTCGTGATCGTTGATACAGTACAGGGAAGAGGTAGTTAAAGTGCGTCTAGTGGACGTATACTAGCTGAAAAGTTGGAGAGAATATCATCTTTTACGGGGAATATTGCGGCGATAGGATAAAGGGTTAGCTAAAGAGTCGAGCATCGTGTGACTGCAAGACTTAACGGAAAAAATTTCGTGCTTGAAGAACATGTATCAAACAATGTACTTGTCGTGCATACGCAGGGGGGCAAGAAAAATGTAAGCCCTACTGATATACTTATGTCTGTACTAGTGTGGTAGAGTGGGTTTTCTAAACTGCTTGATAAGACCCAAAGCCACTCACTGTTCCGTACTGCAGACTGTTGAAAGGGGTACCCCAATGCCGCGTATAGACCTTCTCTCACCTTGTGTACCCGTCGACAGGCGGTCTGCACTCTTCAAAAGACTTGGTGAAGATGTGATGTCGGCCTTGAAAGAGGTCGACCTTGGGGTGTCTTGAGTGGACATGCTTTACTCGGAAACCTAGAAGGTGATCAATCGGTCGAATAGGTCGAGGGTGGACTTATAACCAACTCTTCAGGAGATACTCTCGACCCTGGCCTTTTCCTTAATATGTCAGGTATATTAACCGCCTGGCCTTTCCTTTGTCCCGAACCGCTAGGTTGGGGAGACCGCTTCCGATAGCGGATTGATTGGAGGGAGGAAGGTGCTACTCAGACGAAGCCACAGGCCCTATATATCCTAAATTCTCTTCGCACGTGGGTCTAACCACACGACTGTCTTTGATAAGGGTGCCAAAATGTATTTCTTCCCGGAACAGGTGGGTGGACTTGTAAAAGTTTTTTATAAGCACAACGAAGACGTGCCCTGTTGAATTGTGTAATATAGCCCTATCTCTTAACTACTTTACTCTATCATAACTCTGAGACATGATTCTTGATTCTGATTGACCAAGGTAGCTGGACCTCTGGACCGAGGTCGACCGACCAAGAATTGAGGTCCACCACGAAAGACCGAGAACGAAGGGCCAAGTTATATCACGAAGGTTCGAGGCACACTTTGAGCAACCGAGATCCACCTTTAGAGACCGAGGCTGACTGACGAAAGACCAGTGTCGACCTCAAGGAGCCAGGGTCAAGGGTCCACCGACAGAGGACCGCGGGCTACCGATAAGAGACTAGGATGGACCTTGAAGGACCGTGGTCCGCCTTGAGGGACCGCGGTCCACTGATGTAGAACAGCGATTCACTTCTTTAAATGGTGATTTACGGGTTTACCGGCAGGAGTCTTAACCGTAAATTCTTTCCATCTGATGGATTCTCCTTCTCGCCCTTACTCTCTGGCCCGTCGCCCAACGGTCGCTTTTCTTCTGTGGTCCCCTTTGTCTTTGGTCCACTGGTTGTTGGGCTCCCGCATTTTTTGAAGCTCTTCACCACACTAGATCGAGACAAAGAATAGATGGGACGGGGTTTTTTCTTCAGAAGGTCGCATGCATCCTCATCGCATATTTTTGCATCTTAATTGCGTCCAGATGGCTCAAGACCTAGCTTCGGGGATATAGCTCACGGGCCAGGTCAGCACAACCTGGCTTTCGTGTGCTCAAGAAAAACAGACAAGGACGCGCAGTCGCAAAAATACACTAGTGACACTTCCTTACGTTTTTTGAGGAGTAGTTTACTCGGACCTCAATGGAACTATGATTCCCAAGGACAGACTTGAAACTCGGTACATGATCAACTTTAATAATCACCGAGCAAATTACTGTACGATATTTCTCGCAAGGAACAAGGATACCGCTGCGCAAAAATTCAAAGACTTTATGAATCTTTTCAAGCGCCATCTCAACTGCAGAATACATGTGTTGAGGACAGATGGCGGTGTCATCTCATCTCTACTTTTAATAAATATCGTTGGTTTCCCATTCCCGCCTAGCGACTTGTTCTTCGCGTCACGGTGTAGCATATATCTCAATCCAAACACTTAAATGCCACTAAGGTCCGGTGTGCTGTACTTAAGCCTTTGCAGAAGTGACTTCCTCCCCATAATAGCCTTTTCAAGGCTTCTGTTCTGGATATAGGACGCAAATTCTGCCGTGTCCTGCCAAAATAAAGAGGCAGGTCGCATGCAGATGTAATATTACCACCGAATTTATAATGGTGCGGTGCGTACGTTCCGCTTCTTCATTCTCGTCTGATTACGTGCTTCGCTAACCTGGCGAGCAATTCATTTTCTTTACAAAATATATCAAGAGTCCGATACTCCCAGAAGTATCGTGTATACATACCAAGGACAATGTCGTCGTCGTCGCGTAACACGTTAGAAACGTGAAGAGGCTCTCGAGTGTGCAGAAGGAACAATTGCATCGGGTGCATTTTGCGGACGAAGACAAGGCATCGCGGGAAGTGGTGACAGCGAAAGAAACGGGAATAAACCAGAACGCAAATTTAAATAGAAAGAAGAAAGTCCAAAGGCAGAGGAGGAAGTGGCATTGTGATAAGCACCTTTTCCGTTCAAGTTCACGCAAGGAGGATAAAGAAAAAAGGCATAAGTATGCCAGGGCGAATGGTGTGAGGCAAATAGTGATTTACAGCGTGCGTGAAGAAGATCCTAAAATATATGGAAAGAAAATGCGCAGCAGGAAGCAGGAACAATGGATCGTGGTTATAAAGTAATAGCTGTTGCCATTGGAGCAAAAAGTGTGGTGGAGCGGTAATCACAAACATTCTGCGATCCCGACCTTCCACTGGTGCCCGAACTGTCAACTGACGGAGAGGGTAATCTGATAACGCATGCTTGTCCTCCTCACCTTCTGTACTCGTCAACTGGCGTGGTTGCACTCTCCTCGGTGGACTTGCTACAATATTGATCGTGATGAGGTCTGGTTGGAAGGGGTGGATCGTGTGGAAATTCCTCACGCGATTGCAATAAAAGCTGACGCCCAAATCTGCCTTGATCCGCCCTGGGTCTTCCCTTTCCCGTCCTTGTTTATCCTCTTAAGCCGTCTTAGTAGATCTTCTGACCACATGAGTCGTCCCTTGATTGAACGCTGCGTCTGACCGCAGTTGACTTGATTTGAGTATACTTGAACCTCTGGCCAAAAATCTTCCAGGGTTGATCTGCTGTACGTACGTGACCTCCCTTTATTCGACGGATGTCCAACAATCCAAACCGGAAGAGATAATAACAAGTGTACGTCAAATGATACCTATTGTATTAGATAAGAACCAATACCTGTATCATTACTAGTCTAAGGTAAACTACTACCTATGGCTGACCTTGCAAATTCAATACTACCCTATGTATGGTAAATCAACTATATCATCTTGCGTACTGCACGACAGGGCCTCCACTGCCACGTGTCACTTCAATCTATTGCGATCCGGGGTATGTGGCTCACACCACGTTACCTGATGCACTGATGACTTGGTCGGCAATCGCGATCCGAATCATGTAATCCACACCATGCCGCGCGATCCGATTTGCAGACGAATTGATCGGCTGCACACGACCGCGATCCAGAGTATGTGGCCTACACAACGTGATCCGATTTGCAGACGACTTGATCGGCTGGACACGATCGCAATCCGTTTGTGTAGTCCCACTACGCGGTCTCTTTATTGACCAATCGCGTGTAATTCGGGCTTACCATCCCATAGGATCGCCTGATCGTCCCGAAAAGTGACCATTCCCACAACTTTTGCTTTTCCACAACCGCCCGCTCGACATCAAGTGTTTAAGTCCCCGTGCAACGTCTTCCACGCTTCAGGAATTTTTATATCACTATTGCTCCTTCTTCGTCTTCGTCTTCTTTTCCATATCAAATGTTCTCCTCGTTCGTGATCGCTTTTGAACCCGGTCTAATCGCGGGATACGCTTTATCTGGTCCATTATCCCGATTCTGAGACATCAGCTTTGGCCAATTTCCCTTCTTGCTCACGCTCAGGGTCTGCTGACTTGATCTAGTATGGGGAGATACTGTTTCACCACTCTGTTATCATGATTCGTCCACGGATCATGATCTACGGTTTCAAGTGATTACCCATCGCTGCTTCCAAGTGGGCGAGACTTCTATCCTGCGGTAGATCAATTCACATTAGAAACCCTGCTAAATTCTCGGTTTGGACAATTGGAATCTCAACAGATGTTACATCGATACAGTGAGCTTGCAAATACCTTGCGATATCAAGTGATACAGAACAATCGGCTGGAGGAGAAGATCGCGCGCATGATAATATCAGCGTCTCCGTTCGTACAATATGTACAATGAAGATATGACATATCCTACTGCCAGCTACACGGAGTGACTGAACGTTAATCGAATTACAAAAAGAATTGGGTAATCGACTGGATCAATTTCACAAAGACCAAAGATTGCGACTTGCGCTTAATCTAGCCAACACTGACCGTAATGATCGAGAACATATGAACGCCAGCTGGCTGATTACGAAGATCCCGTGTCGAAGGCACCCAAGTACAAGAAGCGCTGGTCCCATTCTAAGCACAAGATCGAGAAGTTGCAGGCCGAAATATCCAATTCTCAGGTCAGATGCGATCGACTACTTCACGATGTTGCGGAACGAGACGCCAGCCTTAGTCGATTACAATTCCAAGTTCTTTTCTGGGGAACAGAACGTGATGACGCGACCGCAATCACGATTTACTTCGCGATCAGCTGGCAAATCTGATTCGATTCGTCCCCATCCTCCTTCCATAGTGGCTTCTCGGAAATCCAAGCAAACTCTCGATCTATCAACTCCCACTGCAGTAAAATTCGCCGAGTTCAATCGCAAACTTCCGTTGTCCACAAGTCTAGCGATTCGTCCTCCAAGCTTTATTGAACGCCAAAGAACCAATAATTAAGGACTATCGAGCAAAAAGGAAGGATCCGCGCAATCTTCAACTATCAGATCAGGACCCCAGACTATATCTTCAAGTCAAATTGCTTCCCAGAGGTGCCCCTTCCAGTTTTGCAATCGACGCATTCGCCCACATAACGTTGCATACTCCAGTATAGGCCTTGCCAATGTAAGTTGGATCAGATTTTCTGATAAGTCCTACCAATCCTTTGGCGGCAAGCTTCCAGACTTGAATAATAATGATCTTGTTGCAATAGTTCCAGCACCGCCAAGCAAAACAATTTCACCCAATTCTTCAAGTTGTCAGACGCTCACGGGCAGAAAAACAACAATTCACTTTCATCCGCTACATAATCTGGCGCGATCAGAGCACTTGATTTTGCTGACTAAGCATCTAGAGTCGCCACGTCCCCAATCAAAAGTGTCTTTAAGTCGGCAGTCTAACTTTCTTCATCTTGCGCTTGTTTGATTCGCTCGACTCAAAGTCATTGCAAGATCTCATCTCGCAGCACTTTAGGTTGACGACGCTTTCTTAAAGCTGATGGGGTGATCGTCGCGGCCATCTTGACTACTCGATCGGCTCCTTCTGCTATCAAATAATCGTCCAATTTATTGAGGGTCGTCAGATCTTGAATAGCTTGCTTAGAAAAGGCAAAAGCGCCTATTTCCCGATGTAAGGCTTCGCTCGCTAGCCGATCCCCACTTTGGTTCCAATCTCGTCTTATATGTAGAAATTCATGAATCGACCGCGATCGAAGTCTTTCTACAGCCTTTTGACGAAAGGCTGTAACTCGAGTGCCCTGCAAACAATTTCTTCACGTATCATCCGGATCACTAGGCTGTAGTCAACACAGATGATCGCCTTCCTTCCATCTGATCCGCAAGCAGATTGAATGATAATAGCAGACCGCGGTCTTCAGCCTCATTTACAGTCACGTTTACTGCATACGCCAAGGCTGCTGCTATACACTTCCTCTATAGAAGTTTGTACACGATCGTACTGTAAGCTCCACCGCTCCGCTTGATCCGCTTAATCCGCTTGACCCGTCAAAACTGGCCACCAGTAGGTTCTTATCTTTCTTCACTGTAGGTGAAGGCATGCTTATGGTATGCCTCGACTGCTACTGTGGAGCGATCGCGATCAATACTTGATCCACTACTTTGTGAGAGATTATACTTGCCGCAAAAGCACCAAAATCGCATCTTCTCCTTTCCTACATTTTTTGACCTCTAACGTCCAGTTCGACAGCGGCGCAGTCCATCTTTCCAGTCTACCATTGAGTCCAGAAGATTGTACAGCCATGCAAACACAAAATACCATGTAAGCACTTTAATCGCTCATGACACTAGCATAGTATAAGCAATATACAACATAAGAAAAAGAGACAATTATTTCTTCCACCATTCCATAGTTGACTTCATTGGATTTCAACGTACGGCTTGCAAAAATAACTGGCCAAGAGGAGCCTTCATGCTCCGATACCGCCCATTTGCTGTCATATACTACGATCACTGGAGTTTGATCCGGATCAAATGTTTGAGGGTTGGGGTAGTAGTAATCTTGGCCTTCAACATAGTGATTGCAGCCTTCTACCAACGGATGCTGCCTTCGGAAACAAGATCGTCTTCCGGATCGCGCATGTACCTATCTTGAACAGGATCGCGATCGTCTCAGTACTGAGTAAAACTGGACCCACTCGATCCGTGCGACTAATTTAATGGAAGTCTGCACCCCTCAGCTTATATAGAACGGATGTATAAATTGCGAAGACCTCGATGAAACGACTGTAGTAATTCAAACTGCCCAGAAACGATTGCATTGATTACAACGTCCGAGGAAATGGGATGCTCACAAATAATTTTAACTGATATATCATTTTGGCATTCTGTCAACATTGAAGTCCAATTGAACAGCCGCTCCAAAGCTGCTACTAATAGAGGAGAACCCATCGGCCTTGTCTTTTGCTCATTCATTACGAAGCCATGTTAAGGGGGTTTAGTACTCGTCGCATCATTTTGAATGCACCAGTTCGAGCTACGAGCAAGCCATGCATGCTTAAAAGCCATCCGCGAATGTTGTAAGAGCTATACCATAAGCATAATATACACGCATTGTTTGGATGTGGTTACAGAAGGTATACACACCTGCCACAACATCTTGATAAGGCTGTCCGCTAGGTACAATGGGTTCATATCGTGGCAGAGAGCCACGTGGCCATTGTATTTGGTCAATTACTATGGTTGTAAATTTTTTATACATTAGATAGACTAATGAGCTAGTTATATATAGGTGACTAGCACCAAGTATGGAGTAAGTGACTCTATATTGGTGCCAGAAGATACGCAAAAAAATTTCAACCAAATTTGAACCTGCTTTATGTGAAGTTCTTGGTGCTTAAGCATATTCCTTGTGAAGGAAAGTATCGAATACTTCTGACCTCGTAGATAAGTTGGCTGTATAACTACTTTGGCACAAGCTTGTGAAGCTAGACGTGAGATATTTAAGAACCATAAGACTATGTCTTATCTGCACTTAGTGCTCTAGTAGCTTGGCTATGGCAGCTCAGCTACAGCACTCACAAGCTCATGGTATCCTTCTTTGAAAACGAGTAATTTTAGACGCTAGTACACATGGATAAACAGGCTGAAAGCGCATCGTATTTTGCACGTAGCTGAGCCAATGATGTGTGTGGTGCAGCACTCTTTGCTTGTCGCGTCTCTCAAGGAGCTTAACACGGTAATATTAGACAGCGCAAAGCGACACGCAGTCGTTCGATAAAAATAAACCGCATCTATCACAAGACTTCCATCGGACTAAAATCGAAGGCTACTTATTCCTTGCCTCCATAAGCTATACGCCAATACTGACAAATTCATCTTCGGTACGGAGGAGATTCTCTTTTTGGGATGCTTCATTGGGAAGCGAGGAATCCGGGCAGACCCTGTTAAGGTCAAAACCATAGTGGATTGGCCAGTTCCGAGGAACCAAAAGGACCTCCGCAAGTGGTTGAGTTTGGCAAATTAATTGCATAAGTATGGCCACAACCATGCGGAAGTGGCTAGGCCATTATCAAAATCTTCTTAAAAAGGATGTGGAACGGTTTTGGAACACCGAGCACCACGAGGCTTTTGAAGCCATTAAGGAGAGTCTCTTTCAGTCTTCAATTCTGGCTCTGGCCTTACTCCTAGGGTCCCGTTTAGCGTCGTATGTGATGCTTCGGACTTTGCCATTGGCAGTGCTCTCTTGCAAGTCGACTATGAGGGTCGAGAACGCGTCATCACGTTTGAGTCTCGCCAGCTAAAAGCTGCAGAGAAGAACTATCCAGTTCATGACAAGGAGCTACTTACGATGCCCGTGTTAAGTTCAGGGTACACCTGTTGGGTTCAAAGCCGTTTGTGATCTATACCGATCATGCGTCGTTACGCACAGCGACACAGCCGCCTCATCTATCGCAGAAAATGGCTCGTTGGCTCTTCTTCTTCGCGGAGTATACCTTCGAGGTGAAGTATAAGCCGGGAAAACATAATGTTTTGGCTGACGCGATATCGCGTAGACCTGACTATGAGCTTGCTCATCTCACTGTTGTGAGTTCGTCAGTAACGGATCGTATCCGTGTGGTGTATGCACGTGATGAGGCATGCGCTGCCATTCTGCAGGTGCTGGGTAGCGCAGAGTTTGAAACGCTAAGGTGAAGCTGTCACCACGTAATCGTGCAAGATTACATCGTCTGGATTGTTTCTCACGTTTTTTGGTGATGCCGCTGGATACTCCACGTATATTCTGAACAGGAGCCCCAAAAATTCGAATCCTAAGAGAGCGTCGCCGCTTAAAGTTCTGACGAATAAATTGCCGGATTTGCGCAACATCGTCGTGTTTGGCTCCCACTGCACCGTCTACCGTGATTCAAGCAGAACACGTTCGCGTGCCGCGCTCAAGTGGGCACGATCGTTGGATGCAGTGACGAAACCAAGGGTTTCAGAGTATTTATCAGGAAGGAAAACAAGGTCATCACGACGCAGCATGTCAAGAATATTGAAACGTTGTCTGAAGCCCAGAACAGGCAACTTCAACTAGCCCTTGATGACGATGACAGGGCAAATTCTGACAAAGGTACTGAGACACCTGTGAGACAGAGCAGTAGTGTTACTGCGAGTAAGAAGCCCAATAATAAGAAACAGTGGACTTGTAATCCACACGTGACAAGAGGTGCGGCAAAGAAAGCAGCTGCAAGCCAACAAGAAGTAGCTTTCAGCGCAGATGTCGTCAATCACGTGTTTGAAAGAGATCCTCGCAACTATGGCGAAGCAATGAAGAACAAGAAGAGAAACGAGTGGCAAAAGGCACTGCGTGAGGAGCTGGACGCGCCCAAAATACACGAAGTGTGGCGTTTGGCGCTCCGATCAAGCAACAACAACGTTCTCCACAGTAAATGGGTCTTTTAGACCAAGAAGACTGCCGATGGAGATTTGGATAGGCGCAAAGCGCGCCTCGTTGCCTGCGGTAATGAACAAGTTTTGGCGTAGACTACGCGCTAACTTTCGCTGCTGTCATGGACATGACGACAGTGAAAGTAATCTTGGCGTTAGCTGCTACATGGGGCGTCCCGGCTAAGCAAGGAGACGTCTCCAATGCTTACAAAAAGCAGAGAAGGAACAGCATCTCGAGATTTTGGTGCATGTCCCCAAGGGCATGACGATTGATACAAGAGAGTTAAAAGAACTGGGGGTAACGAAGATTGAAGATGTCGTGCTTGAACTGAAGAAAAGTCGTTATGGCTTAAAGCAAGGGCGATTGTAAAGCCAATTGCTTAACAATCGGTTATTGGAAGCCGGATTTACTCGCCGCATCAGCGACTTCTGCTGGTATTACAAGCGCGACATCGACGTCATCGTCGGAGTCTACGTAGACGATTTGCTGGTAACTGGAACATTCGCTGTTGAAGTTGACGGTATTTCGCGAGCCTTGAAAGTCTTTCGATCAAGAAATTTTAGACTAGTGTCGAAGTTTTTGAGGATGCGGGCGACGTGCAACGAAGATCGTGGATAAATTTTTCTGACCAGGAGGAGGCGATTGTCGACTTGCTGCGTGACCACGGAATGACCAGCCAGCTCAAATCGTGCGCCTATCGAGACAAATGTCTATGAAGTTTAATGTGCAGACAGCGGACTACTTGCAGACCCGAATGCTCCAGGTTAACCTAGCGTTCGTGCTTTTCAGTATATTATCTGATCGTTGCTCTGGGTAGCGAGATGCACAAGACCCGACATCGCATTTGGGGTGCACAAGGCAACCAGACAAACACACGAGCCACGTATCCATGAATGGAAATTGGCTAAGCGCATCGTGCGCTATTTTAGTGGCACGTGTGGATTGAAGATCAACATGAAGCCAGCAGTAGAAGAAACTGCACAACCTGTTCTAATAAGCTACAGTGGCGCAGACTACGCAGCCGACAAGGCAGGCAGAAAGTCTTTGACCGGTAGCGTTATCATGCTAAATGGAATGATAATCAGCTGGTGCTCGAAAAAGCAAGGAGGTGTGGCGCTCTCGACAATGGAGTCGAAATTTGTGGCAGCGTCTGAAGCTGGACGAGAGCTACTTGGAGTGAGAGAAACGCTGAGTGAAATTGGTGAGTCGCCTGCACTACCGATAAAAATTCTCATCGACAACCAGGCAGCGATACGGCAGATTGAAGGAGAAGCGTCGTTTACTAAAGCCAAGCACATTGATGTGAGAGTCAAGTACTTGTGCGACTACGCTCGCCGAGGCATTGTGTTGCCACAATATGTGCCGAGCGACCTGATGCTTGCGGACGTACTCACCAAAGCATTCGATGCAGTCAAGATGGTCAAGTTGCGATCACTGCTACACATCGTGTAAGCGCAGTGTAAGTCGCCGACAAGGTGTCGTGTTGAAGATGGGGATGAATAGTCACGATGTGCGGCACGACATGTCAGATCAAGTTGATGTCGGCGACTGTTTGCATGTGTATAAGAGGACAGTCGACAGATCAAGGAACTGCAAAGATAGGTGAAGAAGCTAGCAGTTACCAACAGACAGGAAGCGCGTCAGCGGAGTGGTGGCGAATGGTAGCGCAGCAACAGTAAGTCGACCTAGTAAGAGCGGCAGATACAGAGACATAGTGTGCGAGGCAGCGAGCAGAATAGCTAGGACATAACGGCAAAGTTCAAATAGCAGCTTCCTTCTACCTCATCAAGTGCAAGCTCAACATAGGGAAACATACACCACTTGGTGGTCATTTAGGTCGTGAAAAGACCTACAGCTTGGTAAGCACCCATTATTGATGGGCCAAGTTGTATAAATGGGTTGGTTCATATGTAAGCACGCGTAAAACGTGTCAAAGGGTGAAGCCCTCGACTAATATGGCTGCGCCTTTGGCGAGTTGCCTGTACCCTCCGGGTTGTGGCAGTACATTAGTATGGACTTTGTGTTTGGCCTACCGCGTGATGCAACAGGCAACACTGGGATTGTGGTCTTTTAAAGCGATTGAGCAAGATGTCTTACTTAGCGGCAGTGCCGGACACTTTTGATGGAGAATGAACAGCAACGCTGTTCATGGATCGTGTGTTTAGACACACGGATTGCCTGTGGCAATCGTTTTGGATAGTACCCCCGTTTTACGGGTAAATTTTGGACGTCAGTCTTTAAAGTGCTGGGCACTCGACTGGACATGTGCGTATCATCCGCAGACCGATGGTCAGACAAAACGCGTCAATCGCGTTATTGGCGATATGCTTCGCAGTGTTTGTGCTGAAACACCTAAGCATGGAACACGATGCTCCCTCTCGTAGAGTTTGCGTTGAATAACGCGGTGCATGCCTCGACAGGCTTTACCCCATTCTATGTGAATGGTTTGGTCATCCCTCGCGTTCCTTTAACGCTACCCCCTGCCACATCAGGGCTTAGTGGGGGAGAGATAGACGAAGGCTTGGCTGATATCAGCCCTGTTGCTATGCGCAAAAAGGTGGAAGCGTTTCTGTCAGCGCACTTTGATGTATTACGTCGCGTCAAAGACGCTATGGCTGAAAGCCAGGATGTTCAAAAAATGAACATGCGGATGCCAAAGGCAGGAAAAATGCACACGAATTCAAAGTGTGTGATTAAATTTTATTAAACGCTAGGAATTTACCTACCCTTGCCGTGTCGGCGTTATATAAAACTAAATTATGACCACGCTTTATTGGACCTTTCAAGGTCACAAGCTAGAAAGGTTTGGCCTATACGCTGAACCTTCCAAAGAAGATGAGAACACATCCTGTGTGCTACGTAGGCTTACTTAAGCCATACCTCAGCCCTGCCTCGGTGGACTTCGAGGGATTGTCCCCGAATTCCCGGCCAAAGGAGGCGGGTATTACGGCACCGGAGGTGCATATGGACACTGAAGGCGTACCAAAAGATCATGTATCGATGGGTCACCGACCCCCGCCAACGCTGACTGATGAGCTGAGTCATCAACAGTTTCACGTCGAGCGTCTATTGCCGCGACGTCTTCATCAGGGCCACACCCAGTATCTGGTAAAGTGGAGGGGTTATCATCAGTCGTATGACTCATGGGAGTACGAGGTACCCCTACGACAAGACTGCCCGGACGTCGTTGAAGATTTTGATCGTGAAGATCAGAAAGCGGCGACAGCAGTCGCCGGATGCTTCCTATCACTAAGTGCTGTGGAAGCAAGGTCAGTAGTTAGGCTCCACCTCTGACCTTCTTGAGAGAGTACCTCACTCGCGTGAATAGTACTATTATCTGCTTTAGAAGCAAGTTTACGACACGTTGGGGCTTTATATAAGCAAGTGGTAAACAATGTTGTGCTTCATAAGCAAAGTAACACTGTGGGACTTTCTATAAGCAAGTGTGAAACACTATGAAGCTTTATCAGAAGTGTACAACTTTTTGGGATTACATAAGCAAGTGTTAAACCTTTAAAGGCTTTTCAAAAGCAAGTGTTCAACACTAAGGTGCGTTACAAGCACGTGTTACACATTTTGGTGCTTTATAAGCAAGTGCTAAACACGAAGATGCTTTAAAAGCAAGTGTTATACACTTAGGTGCTTGATAAGCTAGTGTTATACGCTATGGTGCTTTATAAGCTACTGCTAGATGCTATGGTGCTTATACGCTAAAGTGAAGCGAAAATGTGCTTTATAAGCCAGTGTTGAACACTATGGTGCTTTATAAGCTAGTGTAGACACTAATATGCATTGTAGCTAGTGGGTTCGACACTAATGTGCGTTATAAGCTAATGTTCGACACTAATGTGCGTTATAAACTAATGTTCGACACTAATGTGCATTATGAGTTAGTGTTAACATTACGGTGCTTTGTGAGCAAGTACTACACACTTATATGCTCAATTGCTTATAAGCAAGTGTTTAAAACACTGAAATGCTTCAAAGCAAGTGCTAGGCACATAATGCTGTAAAAGCAAGTGTTCGTGAACACACAAAGGGTATTAATAATACCAAGTGCTTGGCACTTAACGCTTATAAGCAAGTGTCGTAACACTAAATGCTTTAGCGTGAGTGAAATGCACTGTATGCTCAAGGAGCAAGTATCGTCACACGAGGATGCTTCGAAAGCATGTGTGGAAATCACAGGTGCTCAAGGAGCAAGTGTCGGAATACTAAAGCTTTGTTCGCAAGTGCGAGGGACTTATTTGAAAAATCGCAAAATTGTGGGTACGTCGGGTCCCACGGATTGGTGGGGGAGGGTGTAACGGTTTACACAAAGGGGTGTATTTTAAATAAACACCTGCCACATCAATGTGGGGTGGCTGTAAGGTCCGATGTGACCGTACCTAAGGTACAGCCACACCAATGTGTAACCCCGTTACAGGCAGCATCATATATATCAAATATTGAAACAAAAGTGTGCGATACACTAAAAACAATTTATATCGCAGAATCGATCGTATGTGTACCACACTATTGACGTAACTATTACATCAAATTCAACTTCTTCCTGACATCCATGAAGATTCAATTGAATGCCGCGACGGAAGACGACGATAACATGGAGGAGACAATACCAACTACATCGTCGAGCTTATTGCATGCTGTACGTATGTCTTCTTTGCTATCACATGATGTAAATATGCATGAAGATGATACACCATCGGCATCGCACTCTGGTCTTTCAAGCCTGATGAACTCCCCTTTAATGAGCAACCAGGAGGATGAAATCGTACTTAGTCAGGAATCTGAAATTGTTGAAAATGAACTTGATTTTGATACTGAAAATGTGGAAATGGAGGAAAAAGAAGAGCAGAAAGTGTCGAAATTATCGAAACTACAGACGACGGAGCTCGTGAGACTGCAGAAGGAGTTGTATGCAGCATTGATGAAGCTCTGGACAGAGACAGGACCAGCTCCAAAACGACAGAAAAAAGGAAAACAGAGTCGAAAAGCTCGTGCTGCTGCTGTTAATACGAGCAATGCAGCGGAGATGGAAGTATATCGAGTACTGGACCAGTTGCAAGACACTGTGAGCATACAATTTGCTCAGAAGGATGTTCTTCGTGACGTTGTAAAGCTTTGTCTATTTTTTTGTGAGCTTTTGGATGAGAAAGAGCCAATTCAGAGCTTGGTTGTGCTGAAAACTGACGAGAAGAAAAAGGATGCAGTGGATCTGGGCAAAACGGTGAGCAAGTTGTTGATCCAACCACTTTATGGACAATTCGTGGCAGTTCTAAGACGTGCGGTGATTTGTGAAGGTGAGACACGGGAGAAAGTGCTGTTGACTCAAGTGCTTGACTGGTGTCTGGCTCGACCAAAGCCATCGAATTGGACGTGGATGTTTGTGTCAATTGCAGAAATGAATTCGTACTGCGTCCAGGAGTTTTTGCTCCGTGAAGCAATTTTGAGGTATCAAGATACTGTGAAAAGTGGTGATCAAGTGCAACATTTTCTCCCGGTTTTGGAGAATTTGACCGAAAAGTATCCGGCTAATATGGTGGATATTCTCCGTGATGTGTTGGAAGAATGTGCATCTAGCAACAAAGGATCGGCCGCGACAATTAAGCGGCTCGTCGCGATAGCAAGTGATTCTGCTGTTCTTGTTGCAGCGTGTGACGATAACCTTCAGTGGATTGTCACCGAAGAATTTGTAACTACTCTTGCTAGCAAGTTTGGGGAAGAAGAAAATGTGAATATGCACACAGATGGAATGGACACGATGCTGCTAGATTTTGTCTGCAAACGAAGCGCAGAGCTGTCAAATTCGGGCTTTCAGATGCTACTGCTGCTACAAAATCTGTCTGCATTGGACTCATCGCCGCGACTTGCAGCTTCTGTGGCCTCGTTTCAGCAGCAGCTACGTGAGGTTGCTGGATCAGAGCCTTTGCATCCCTTTGTGAAAGGGATCTACCGGTTCCTCCCTTACATCTGCCAAAGCACTCTTCGACTGCTCCGAACAATGACCTCAATTGATAAAACATCTGATTTTAGTATGACATTTTCAAGTACTGATAAAGTGATGTCTAGAGAGACAGCTAGCCGGCGTTATGAAGAGTGGAAACAATGGTTGTATATCTTGGCACAGTCGATTTCTCGAAAAGAAGTGACGGAATTGCTTATAAAGACCGATTTAATGCTGGCGGAACTGAACGACGTACCTCTTGCATTACCGCTTACCACAGCCCAACCTGCAGATCGTGCATTTTGTGAACTGCTGACGTCTTTGCTGGTACCTGGGTCGCCTGAATATGTCAATTTTGTGCGCAGTATCATGCATGAATGCCAGTCTGCTGCCCCAAAAGCTCAACGGCGCGTTCTTGGTATTGTCCAAATCTTGCTCAACTTTAATGAGGACGAAGGCCGAATCGTTGCTAATAGAGGCTTTCCAGTCAACTTGTCCGCAGAACAAGAGATGTCTTGCATGCAGCAGCTTGCTCAAGCAGAGAATTGGAGTGAAACCTTGGATTCATTTGATTTGTGGAAAGGTGTACGCGGAGTGGAGTTCTGGGAGAGTTTTTTGGGTTTGACGCGCTCAAAAGACTCACTAGTTGCTTCACGTGCACTCTCACTTGTGTCCCGAATACCGTTTTTATCCCTTGAAGACCCAGTTTGGCAGTATCGATGTGTGCAGAAACTGTCGGGCGTCTTTTTCTCGACATTGAGGCAATATCGGTCGGAACTTGTTATGCAGGGAGAAAAAACCTCCAGTGAAAGGCATTTATCGCACGATTGTGCTCTGCAGAGTCGCCTACATACCTTTAAGATGATCATATTTCGCGTTTTATCGCTGGATGGAGGTGTCGCTCACTATCAATCCTCTATTTACAGCATGTTTGCGTCGTTGTGGTTGGATGCACTGCTGTGCAATACATCTGCAACCAGTATCCCCACGCATTTCCCCAGTAGTACGAATCTTGCCGATTTGGAAACACACGATGATGATGGTCTGCTTGACGATCGCCAGATCATACGATGTGAGCGGACGATTAGCTCCAAGTGCACAAATTTGCAGTCATCACAAGTAATAACGAAAGTTGCCGATGCAAAGCTGGTGTATCGGAAAACGCTGGACTTGTCTTGGGAACGTGAGATGCATGCGGCTTGTGTGTGTGGCGTGTATGCGACAGACCTGTTCTCTCAGCTCCTTGCTTCCACGGGCGCCGCTGTAAGCCTACTGACTGATGCTGATATTAAGGATAAATCTATGTCAAACACGGAAATGGACGAGCAGTTTGAGTGGAGACTGAAGACAGTGGTAGATATGCTTCTGGAGCGTATGATTCCATGCTGCGGTATCCCGAGTGACGATGTGTACAAGGACATGCTGCCAAATCGCTCGAGCTTTGATGTTGACTTGCGCGTAGAGCAGTGGTTGAATCACTATCCTGCATTTCTTCCATTGCTACGTTCCGTGGTGTCATGTTCGACTGTATTGGGTTCTTCCCAGTTGCTACGTCTTGTGCCTGTCTTCAAATCGGCATTGATTGTTTTATTGGGTCACTGGAACAGTGTGAAAGGCGAGCTGAGCGTCGAAAATGTTGATGTGCCACCTTACATGCGCAATCAGAACCAGTTGGCAATCACGTGTGAGTTGATGCGGCTCCTGCGTGCAACAAATTGGTTGCCTGTGCCATTAGGCAAGACAGCCGAGTTGCTTCCATTGACTACACCTGCCGATATTCGCTCAATTCTCTTTAGTTGTTGGTTCTACCTATCCGATCATCCACCAAAGACTGGTTCACGTGCTCCTACACCAGCCACATCTGCAACGACATCTCCCATCTCGTCCGGGTCTTCTCCAGTTGGTTTTCGTATTGCTGGATTGTCCACTGGTGGTTTTCCGTCCACTTCCAGTCATCCACCTCTTGAGTTTTATCTCATTCCATTGCGTAAAGCTTTACATCGCAATATTCGCAAAATTGGTGTCAAGTATCCGCTCTTCTCGTGCTGAGTAAACACTACACTACACTCTCAACTTGAAAAGTAGTGGTAATATTTGGGTCTTTTTTTTCAGCAAAAAAACTTCATTTTAACAAAACATGGTATGACAAATGGGTCCGTTTGATGGTTTCAATTGTCTCTTTTTATCCAATCAAATTGTATCGTGTTTGTCTGTCCATTGGTTTATAGAGCTACTTAATTATTCATTATGACGGACATGGAGGTCCTATTGATCCGGATCGATCACTTCCGAGATCGTATTAAATACATTTCAATCCTTCGTACATGGCTACTGGAGCTTCAAATTATTAATGGTCGTATCATTACTATGGGCTCGAATCTACATTTTCTATTTGTCGTTGCATTGGAGACCCAAAATTCGCAGTTACTGGAATTCTATCGCTCTCGAGTCATTGATATTAATAATCGGGGGGAACCTTGTGTGGACAAGTTTATTGACGTCTTGGGGCGTAAGAAAGTGTCAATGAGAAGTAGTTGTAAGGGTTTTACCGAGATGAATGTATTGGTAAGAGACTGAGAGAGAGAGAGAATGGAAAGGCGAGGAAGAAAACTAATTGAGTGAGTGGACTGTTGTTGTTGTAGAGTCCGATATTACTGCAGAAAGTATTAGTGCAAGAGTGGAAAGTAGAGCAAGAGTGGGTAGATACAGCATTGGCAAGTACACGGACGATGGCATTTTTAAAGTGGAGAGATGCAGCAAAAGCTGCACGAAGAGAGAGAAGAAAACGAAATGGACAGTTGAAGCAACAGGAGAGAGATGCGAAACGAATAAAACAAGAAAAAGACGTCATGGAAAAGAAACAAGAAGAAGCACATGATGATGACGTGAAAGAAGAGAAATCAATGACAAGTGCAGAGGATTGTAAGCAACAGCCACTGAAAGAGCAGGATCAAGACCTGAAAGGGCAGGATCAAGACGTGAAAGAGCAGGAACAAGACTGGAAAGAGGAGGATCAAGACCTGAAAGAGCAGGAACAAAACGTGAAGCCGCAACCTTTGGGTCAAAAGAAGAAAACGAGGAAGAAGAGAAACAAGAAGCAGTCAGTGGCAAGTACTTGAGTAGAGTCTTGATTATTACTGTAGTCTTCGTATCCCGTGTATGTAAATGTATTGAAATATGTTATATACTCTCGTTCTTTTGACACAAACTATGAAAATGGACCCAAAATCTCACTTCGATATCGTATGAAGACTTGAAAATGGTACTTCCATGGAGTCCTGGGTTCATCAAATTCAGTACATTGTTGTTCATTACGCTATTAGCGGCTGTCCAACAATGCTCCAGCGTCGTGAAAAAGTTGTGCTTCCTCCAGGTTACAGTCCATTGGTAATAAATGTTGACTCATTTGTTTCCATGTCATTTATTCGACTCGTTACTAATCGAAACCCCGTTAGCATTGGATACGATTGTGTCAATCAGGTCAAGATTTATCTGGTTTGGGTTCAAAACCTCCTCGTCCAGTTATTTCAATGGAAGAAGTAGCTCGTCATGATACTGAAACGGATTGTTGGAGTGTTTTGAATGGTAAAGTCTATAATCTAACACCTTATCTCAAGTATCATCCAGGTGGTCTTGCAGATATTATGTTATCAGCTGGTGGAGATTGTACGGACCTTTTTAATGAAAAACATCCATGGGTTAATGGAGAAAGTATCCTGGAAAAGTGTTATCTTGGCAAACTTGCGTCCGATGCAAGTTTTTCGACCAATGTGAATTCAGAAATGGACACTTTTGCACTGCACAAGACCCAGTGGCGGTCATTTCCACTTGCTAGCAAGCAAACTGTGAGTTCGCAAACCATCAAGTTTACTTTCAAATTGCCGGGTAAGAAATTACTGGGACTTCAGATACCGGGACAGCATTTGAAAGTAAGAGCCAAGATCAATGGACAGATGATTGAAAGAGCCTTGACGCCAACGTCGAATTTCTCACAAGCAGCATCCTTTGACTTGATTGTCAAAGTCTATCCGGATGGAATTATGAGCAGATATTTTGACAACTTGACAGTAGGTGACACTGTTGAGATGCTTGGACCACAGGGAAGAATTGGGTACCCGCAAGCTGGAATGGTGACCATTGGAGGCCAACCGAAGCTCACGAATGTACGTCATGTTGTCATGGTTGCTGCGGGAACGGGTGTTGCACCGATGATGCAACTCATTCGTGCTGTTGTGGAAAACAGCAAGGACACGGCCAAGATCACGCTCGTAAACTGCAACCATTCACTAGCGCACGTCATCGCGCGCACGCAGTTAGAACCGCTAGCCAATATGTTTCTTGAGCGGATCAAGATTCACCACGTCCTCCGTGAGGCTAGTGAAGACGATTCTCGAGAATTGGGATCGGTTCGAACTGGTAAGCGGCTCGATAAGGCGATGCTGACCGAGTTGCTGCCAAAGGTGTCACCTGATGTGGCTGCTTTTCACTGTGGTCCACCAGCCTTTGACGAAGCTGTCAATACCATGCTAAAGGACATTGGCTTTAGCGAGAACCAGATCTTCATGTTCTAGATATTGTAGATGCCAGTCGCTACATGTCAAATAGTCGAGAAAACCCTTGGCATGTCGAGCCTGAAGTACCGATATCTACGTAGCAACATCACGTGCAATCTACGACGCTCTTTTTGCAATTTCCACGTTCTTGTGATCACCGTCGAAGTGACCAACTTGTCCGAGAACAAAGATGGTCGACAAGTTGCTAGTGACTGCCGCGAAGACTCAAAAAGAATGCCGCACAGGAACCAAGAGCAATGCAGAATGAGGTGATGGACAAAAGCAATCAACATCAAACTTGCAGCTGTGAGATGAAATTGAGCAGCTCCATTGCACCCAAGTACTCTAGAATATATTCCATCGTATTTTCCGGTGACTCGTACGTGGCTGTACTACACACACCATCATTGAAATGTAGCTAGAAACAAACGCATATGACACAAGCAGATACTTCATAATAAGTTTTGGCAAGCCAACACATGTGAAGTGCTATGTAGTCTGGAGTCAGATCACTTGAGCAAGCTCGTCGCGAAGACTGCGAAAACTAGCAAGTTCATCGTCAAACACTAATGTCTGGAACGAAATTCCCTGGCTGCCTTCGGCCGACGACTTGTCCGAGTTTTCATCTGTCACCGGCACAGATACAGCAGACGTGCTCAACCGCGGCGCGTTCTTGAGCTGGTGAAGGAACTCTCCCACTGCTGCAGTCTCCAACCTTGACGAACAATTCAGTGTGCTTGTTGACTGTGAATCTAACGCAGTATTAACCGTTGCCGAGCCATCTCCAATTGCAAAAGGCAGCAGCAGGTCCGACCCATCACTAAAGTATTCATCACCTTGGGCAGTACTGCCACCTCCCGTCTCTACACTTTTTGAAAGCGACAGCTGCGGTCGGCCTCCAGATGCATTAGTATTGGCACCAACAAGCGCGAGACCAAATGAGTCAGGGGCATCAGGTGAGACTCCCCATGCTGTCACACCACTATCACTGAAATCAGGCAAAAACCCATGCTTTTTGGCGGAGATCAGGCTTGCAGCAGTTGATCCTTTCATATGAAGACCCAGCTGGAACTGATCCGTCGTAACAAATGTTGGTGTGTTGCTGGAACCTGACTGAATGCGGTTCATGCTGTATGAATAACCAGGTGACGTAGAGAGAAGCTCGCACGGATTTGCTTGGAACGGCGGGCTCGCAGAGAACATTGCAATATCATTTGTCCGTGCATCTTCAGAAGAGATCGCGATGGCTTCTGCTTTCACAGCAAGTCCCGCAGAAGTGGCTAGACATTGCGAGTGAGCCGCTTCAGAAACGAAAGCGCCGTTAAACGAGATCTTTCTTCGCCTCGGATCGTGCTGCTGCAAGGAAACAGTCTTAGGGTGGCGAGGCGGGGTCGACAAGGGGCGGTGTGACGTATTGCTGTTACTAGTCGGTGGCTCGCCGTGGAAAGACGTCTGAGATACACGTAGCCCGCTTTCGGCCTCCTGACGGTTTGTACCCTCCCAAAGTTGTTTCTGGTGTTGCTGAAATGCGAGCGACGGCGAAAAAGTTTGTTGTTGTTCCTGCTCAATTGCAACATTCCCGTAGCCATACGGTGCCGCCGTCACATTTGGATTAGCAGCTGCACCCCGCAGCCGAACATCATGTTCACCTCCGTATGAGTGTGCATGCTGAATCAGCTTTTCATCATTCTTTTCTTCATTGTAGCCAATAGCAATTCCAGCATCTCTAGTACCAGCAATCGCAACACCTCCTTTGCTACTAACCCGTGGGATGGCCATGGGTTTCGACATGCCTGGCTGAGGCCGCAACGCTACTTCGTTGTCAGCTTCAATTTCATCCACAAGACTTGTACTCTTAAACTGCTGCTGTGGCGTAGTAATGGACGTTGGAATCAATCGAGGTGACGATCGACGTCGCTGTACATGTAAATCTCTAGCATCCGCTCCACCAAACTGGTCTGCATCACTTACTGGCACAAATGAATCTGTATGCAAATCCATCCCTCTCATCGATGACTGTGTCATTGTCGAGCAAGTCTGAGACGATGCAGGTGCACTAGCAGGAATCAGCTTCGGTGAGATCGGCACATAGTCCTGAATAATGAAATTATCTTGGAAAATACGCGAAGGTGCAGCTTGCTCCTGTCGCTCCATAAATTGATCGCAATCACGCCGATAAACTGCTGCTACTTTTAACAAACCAAATGGCGTTACAATCGGAATAAAAGCGTATCCACTTGTTGCAACGTGTTGATCTTCAAATGCTCGTGTCGTATCACTCGCTGGTGCTGGATGCATACTATAGCTCAACATGGAAGGGTATGATTGCGTAAACAATCGATGGGCTGGTAGTTGTCGCATAAATGAAAATAACGCACGTAATAGTACACTGATCCTTTTGCAAACCTCCTTAAGTTGCTGGATCACGTCCTGTGTAGAGCTAAACTGAGTATTCGAAGCAACCTTTCCATCCGTTGCAAACGTGACACTCCAGCGCTCAAGCAGTACTTTAGACTGTTCACTAGCCTCTCGTGCTTGTCGTGCTTCTCTTCCGTCCCAGAAAATATCAATCGTCAATGGCAATCGCACGTCTTCTTTCCATCTCATCATGGCATCACGAATAGTCGGAATCTCTTCAATATCAAGATTAAATCGAGCCCGACGAGTCCCACGTTGCAAGTCAGATGATGTTGTCTGAAGGTTCACTCGACTCTGGATAATCAGTTCAGCAACTTTATGTAAGAATTCCAATACCACTTGTTCCGTTTTTGTACGACCCGCTACAAGCAACATAAGCATAGACACAATACATAGGTGTGTTGACGTAATCAAGTTAGCGACATGTGGCATCATCATCATCATCATCATCAAACTACTACTACTATAGTCGTACTGGAAGAGCCAGAAGAGCGTGGAGGACGGACAACTTTTGGTGCGTGATAGCGAGTATACATTGTATACGATTCCTGTGATACATCCTCGTACTGTGGACGACTTGATAGATCCATGGACGACATATTATAAGCGCCTTTGACAAATAGAAGAGGGGGCGAGAACTTTTAATAGTATTACTCTTATTATCAGGGACGGTACGAGTTTTAACCAATTACGAAAGCGGACGATACAGTCAGGAGGAGAATCAGATAATTCGGATTTAACAGGATAAGTGTATCCGGATAATAGTAGCTCCGATAATTCTGTCAATTAAGCATTGAATTAGGTTGGGAATGATATACACCTATTTTTTAAAACGAGAAAAGTGTATTTAGGATAAAGATGAGGATTCAAAAATGTTGCACGAGGTACTGAAATAATTGCTACATTTGCACGAACCAAGGTTTCTATTTGACAGGTAGATGCTAGGCAATTCGTTCCATGCTATGACATATCAAAACTGCATCATTCTAGTCCATTCCAGCACTATAATGCTCTTCCATACATCTCGTAGGTAATAAAGACACTGGTGATCTACCTCTTATTCACTTGAACAAGTAAACCTTCTTCAAAATTGCCATGACCATCAACATGGTTGTGGCCCGTCTCACGGACCCTGAACATCAGCATTGAGGCAGGCATTAACGTCACTTTCAATGAACTGATCACTTCCAAGAGTGTTTTCACCATCTCGAAACTTAGACAACAGAATGTCATCGCATTCGAGTGTGAGCCCCTGGCATTTTTTTTGTGCTAGCGATATAAAAATACCCGATTCCAAACGACCATACGACATCGTCCGTTCTTGCTCCACTCGAAAGATAAGAATGCAGGTATTGAAGAACATTCTCGTCCTCTTGCTCCAATACCTCAGCTGAACGTGTCTGCAACCCTGACGTATCGTGCAACTTGTTCATCGTGTCTTGATCAATTATAGCACCAATGTTGTTCATCGGTAAAAATAGTGCTTAGACCCGGACCTCTTTTTGCTGACACTGCCCGGCACAGACGAATTGCTTTACTAATTGTGTTTGCTGCTAGAAGCATCAACATTCCACCCTTGTTATCATCAATTCTGACTCACTTTCGGTATTCACGGCGTTGGCGTGGCGCTATAGCCACATATTCGACCATATTGCTGTGACGTCCTCACGCAACGTCGCGGTGTTGAGAGATTCGAAACCATCACTGTGCATAATGTTTTGGTACGTCTGATACTATAGCAGCCTACACAAGGCGTTGGCAGTATGAAATAACAATCAATGCCTCTGTAGTAGCAAATGTCGTCATCAATCATACCGTGTCATGCTCTGCAAATCTCATTCGTACGATGCGCCCGTTTCATTGGAATGAGATACTGGTTTGTCAAAACTGAAAGGTGTGTTGACGGACTGCTAGGTCACTCGTCATTATCTTTGACCGATGATGAAGGTTGTTGTGGAGACTGACTTGTCATCGCTTGACTAGCACTGGGTGAAGACGATGTCAAAGCTGCCGTGGCCGTTGCTGAAGGCATTCGTAGTGCTGGAGCGATAATACTCTTCAGTGTGAAGGCCACCTGCATAGAACTCGGACGAGCATCCGGATCAACTTGGGTGCAATCCATAATCATCTTACGAAGAGCGGGCGGGCAATCCGCTTGCAGCGATACGCGAATTTTGCCCAGCCGTACGAGTTGCGCCAGCTGCATCCCTGGTAACCGCTTGCCCGTGTCAGAAGTCACGTCGGAGAATGGCTGTTTGCACGTGTCCATTTCAGACAGCACGACGCCCAACGAGTAGATATCCGCCTTTTCCGAATACTTTTTACCTTCGATAATCTCCGGCGCCGTCCATAACAACGTACCTACGCCGGATGTCATAGTTTCGTTAACATGTGTCTTGCGACTGACGCCAAAGTCACTCAATTTCGCGTGGAACTTGCGATTGAGCAGCACGTTTTTGGACTTGAGGTCGCGGTGTACAATCACAGGCCTCAAGCAGTGCAAGTACACTAAACCCTCAGCTACATCCATAGCAATTGAGATCTTCTCGCGCTGCCATGAGAACTTCTCCCGGTTTTTCTTAAGTACCTCGTCCAAATCGCCCGCATCCATGTACTCTACAACGGCACACAAGTTTTGCAGCCGATTCCAGCTCACACCTATAAACGAAACGATGTTGCGGTGTTGCAGTATACACATGAGCTGAAGTTCTCCTGCAAATTGTTCCAGGCTAGCTGTCAGCTGACATTTCTCTGGCAATAAGCGTTTGATGGCCACATGTCGTGTCTCAAGTTGGCCCAGCCATACTTCACCACAAGCTCCATTGGACAAAACACGCAAGAACGTGAGCTCGTCAAAGCTGATACGTTTTGACAAAATTTCAGCATCCTGCATGAAATCAGTTAAAGCCTCGGACTCGTTACAGTACTCGCTCACAGTTTTCCCACCAACCCCAGCCCCCACCCTGGTTCCTGCCATGGATGACCGGCGCCCGCAAACTGTCGATTCTCGATTGCCTCGATCATATTGAAACGTAAACCACGACGACCTTCGGCCTTCATGAGTCGGCACATTAACATTGGTGGCATTATTGACCGAGCTGTCACTACTGTTAGCCTCGCGTCTTCGAATCATCCGAGAAATATAACCCGCTCCTGTTCGAGTTGCATTTTCGGTCTGGTTCTGCTCCTCGGCCGGTTTTGCTGCAGTATTTTCTGGCGTCGGTTCAGCATCTGGCATTTTATTTTTGCAACAAAAACAACAAATGCCCAACACCATGAGAACGAGAAGTACGCTGCTTCCAATTCCTACCCGCCATATCAGATCTATTTTGCTGTCGCTCTCTGACGACACGTCAGCACTTAATTGCCTCATCTCCTTTACTGCGCTTCCCAACCCGAAAAACCTTTTGATCCTAGCAGCATTGATTGTTGGCTTGCAAAACCTCAAAGCACCATCCCATCCTGCTCTTGTCACGTCCTCTAAACGCAGACACGGGATAATTGTGTCCAACGTCGTATCACACAATCCACACGCGTCATTGTTACGCATATGGATCGAATATACTTGTAACGTCGCGATCTGATCACTCAACGCAATGCTATGGTGAAAAGCTTGAGGGTACGGAATGGTGCTAATCGACGATGCCGAAGACCAAAATGGCCTGTTGTTGGCTGACGGCAGCTTCTTCAATGCTCCATTTATTGCACAATGAAATGCATTCGTCACATTGGCCGCACAATTGGCATTTGTCGCCTGGTAATATGAGCCACAGTTCGCCACTTCACACTGACTCCCTCGACCTGCAAACTCGTCGTACGAGACCCAGATGTCCTCCATCGCCACGCCCATTGCTGCATCATCAATGCATTGAGTATAGACCTCTACAAGAGCCTCTCCAGACGTATTCTTGCTGCTAAAACCACCTGAAAACACGTAACCGTGTATCCATAGTAATCCTACTTTTGTGACATCATTCAGATCGTTCCATGCCGTACCTGAGTGCGCAGAAAGCGTGGCTGCAACGTCACTGGGCAATTCTGTATCTGTAGGCACTGTAAGCACTGATATGTCGCTCTGAAGGCTTCCACATCGAGCTAGAATGTCGCTCTCAGCAGACACGGTCGACTCCGACAGGTTTTTGTTTATTGCGAGAGCTGTAGATGCAACTAGAAGATAAAACTTGCATCTTCTATGACACAAGACGATGCTGCACATGATACATATAGTACCAATGCGAAAATATATACACAGCTGATGCAATAAAGACGCAGACACGGAACGCTACTTACTTACCGATTGATGTAGTGATGAGATAAATCAGGAAGAAAATAACTACGATTGATTGGTTATATATATCACGTTTAACTTCAGTTGGCCAATGAGAAATTACGAGTCATAAATATTGATACAAGTGTGGGTGTGCATAATTTAATGTAGTCCACAGCGCTTAAGGAGTCAATTTTGCACGTGACTAGATTAAGTAAGAACTTGCATGTGTGCTAAGACAGTATCGTTGCCATGGCTTTACGAGTGACTCTGATGTAAGACTTTCTGTATGGAGAATACCGTGATGGTAACGACAAGTTTGAAACGTTTTCTCCAGACTTCATACACTTCTTTACATATTTTTTTGTGTAACATTTTTCCTCTATTAATCAAGATCCCTCATTAAAAACACATTCCAAAAGTCCACTTACTGTTTAGTACAAGCTTCAAATCAGCTGAGTGTTTGGACAAGGTAAATGTGAAATATGTCCGTAACCTCGATATGAACGCCAAGGACCGAGAAGCGCAACGTTAAGTCAGGGCGATCCACATGGAAATCCGTGGACTGCCTCGGTGAATGGGTGCGCTCTCGTTGGACGTGATTAGTTTGGCAACGCGGATGTCCACGGGCAGTCTTTCCGAAGACGTTTTGGACCCTGAAAAGTAATGGGCTTACGAGCACAAAGTCAGCCTTGGTTTCCCTCCGTTTTGGCCGGATGTGCCGTGACTGGTCTAGCGCACGCCGCCAGGAGTACACCGCATTTGAGCACAGACACATCGTGACTGGTTTAATGATAGTTTATAATTTTTAGCAGAAATAGACGTAAGTAGGAGTAGCAAGAAGATATGTAGAGAAAGATAGTAAGACAACAACCGCAAGAAACCCACGACATGAGCCAAGCCTTCGAAGCTACATGCCTCCAGAATTGAAAGAATACATTCTGACGGAATGGCCAATGCTTGCAGCCATGCAGCTACCGATGCTAGTACAGGAAGTATCAAGACACGAAAGGGTACCACGACGCAGTGTACCAATAATCGCGGGTCCTGAAGCGATGGAAAAGGAATTGGCTGTGAGCAAAATGAATGAGGAACCCGCCGGCGGTGGATGCGTCGATCGAACTGCGGGCTGCGTTTGTGAAGGCGGAAATAGCAGGCGCTAGACCGGCTAGGATTTCGGAAGCAGAGTCAAAAGAAGTGCTGCCGCAAAAAGCCCAAGCGATCTGTGTGCTACGTGCACCCAACACCAACACCGACAACCCAAACGAACGATAATGACCAAGACGGCGAAGTGACGGCAAGGTTGACGACGACAACAACGCAGGAAGCAAGGAAGGCAAGCAAAGCCAGGACCAAACAAAGGAAAAGGCCCACATTGACCTGATCGGCGATGGAAGCGACTAAGTGGAGGCAGCACCTGGCTGCCGTCATTGGATCCTGGAGAAAGGGTAGATGCACTTACAGATACCCTGGCCAGCTGATGTTAAGTTTGAAGAATAAGAAAAATTATGCGTGAATTAGTTTAGAGTTCTCCGGCAAACAAACCAAACTACGCGAATGCGTGGGACGGTAGACGCTCGTGGAGTGTTGGAACGCAAAGAATATCAAGTGTGCGAGGCAGCAACCTTCTCGGCATGTGCCAGAGGGTGCTAAAAACTGATTTTACCAACGCAAGCTCCACCTGCAGCAACTTTGGTACGGAATTGTCCAACTCGTGTCTCGTGCGATTGCCGTCAGAACCGTAGTATGTCAGTACTGGAGAACCTATGTGTTCACACCCAACGCCAGTGCCACGTATACGGTGCGCTTACAGACACGAGATATTGAAAGCCAACCCGTGTACATCAGCGTGGGTCTAAAGCCTGATTCACCGCCGTGACCGGTTTGATAAGTTTTGATTAGTTTTAGCGAAAACAAACAAAAGTAGAACGTGAACGAGCCTAAAAAAGAAAGTAAGGCGGCAGAAAAGTAGGCCAGACAGCAGGCAAGCCACGGACCAAGACAGATCAGGAAGCAGACATCACAACGAACGACGAAGACAAACAACGCCCAACACATCCGAAGACGACGACAAGATCCAGATACGACGACTCCAGATGACGCATTCAACCGACGATAAAATGTGACAATGATGACGGACCGAAGGAGCGGAAGTAACCAGGACAAGATGCCGCCAGGGTGAATAAATACATCCCACCTGCTTGGTCACTACCTGCGAAACTTCAACCACCAGAGCCGGAGACCCGGACACGCAAGGACGCTGACGCAGTGCGCTTCCTAAAGCGGATCCTGTGGCAATGGAAGCGGAATTTCAACCGCGTCACCACCACCTGAAGGATCATAAAATGATGTATTTAAATTTCTATCAGTTAATAACATAGTAATGGCGCCAGCTAATACAGGTAAAGTTAATAATAAAAGAAAAGCTGTAATTAAAATAGACCAAACAAATAAAGGTAGTCTATGAAAACTTAAACCAGGAGCTCGCATAATATAAATAGTTGAAATAAAATTAATAGCACCCAATAAAGAAGAAATCCCTGTCAAATGTAAACTAAAAATAGCTAAATCGACCGAAGGCCCTGAGTGAGCTGGTACACTAGATAAAGGTGGATAAACAGTCCAACCTGTACCTGCGCCAAATTCAACAATCGCTGATGAAACTAATAATAATAAAGCCGGAAAGAGAAGAGTACCCAGACATCGCTGGTGATCGACGCCACCCAAGATGACGACGAAGAAGAGGAAAAGGCCATTCCGGGACGCGGAAGTGGATCATTGGGCACGCGGCAGTTGGACAGAAGGTAGAATGGCCGACGGACGTGGAGGGGATGACCAAGATGGCCAACCCAGAACAGTTCAGGTTTGACGGCAACAGGGTGAAGACTAACAAGTGCGGGTGCGAAGAGCGGTGTATGCCGGCAACCTGTCGGAACGCACACGAAAACCAGGTATGCGAGGAAAAGACATGTACACCCGGCACACAGCCGTACAAGAACTGGTTTCGACAGTGCGAGTTACACCTGCGACAAGCACGGCTTTTGTTCGACCTAATCGCGACGCGCATAATAGCCGCCGGATCCGTGGTCAGGTAGTATTGAGGCACGTATGTAGGCACCCGCCGAGGTCACGTACGCCATAACGTTTCACACCCGGGACACTGTAGGGCGGCAAGCGTACGTGAGCGCCGAGGAGGGCGGCGCGATGACGAGGTACGCCGCACACTCATTGAAGTCCAAACACACACTTCGTGAAGGTGCGCAAAAAGTGGCGAATTGTGATATCATTGGTGTTCTTGGCCCCCATGCAAATAAGGAGAGGTGACAATGGACTACACCGGGAGGACTGGCGAGACACTATGGTTCGAATGCCAATACGTGCGCGTCTCACCGAGAAACCAACCACGCAAAGCTGCAACACGGAGACATTAGGCTGGTAGACAACAACCAAGAGTAGTAAAGGAAAAGTAGGAACCCTAAAACGTAATCTCGTAATAAAGAAAATGACCTAAGGAGTAGTGCTGCGCCGATCCGTAAGTGTATCCCATGAGGAATCACCAAATGGAACAACAGCAAAATCACATAAATACGTGGTGCCAACCGCAGAAAAGACACCACAGAAGATGCTACCAGCGACGCACAATGACGCGGACAAGTAGCAAAAATGGTGAAACTAAAAAGTAACGTCGAAAAAAGAGTGACACCTTACTGTAGAACGGGTAAAGACGAATAACATGTAGCTTAACCACATCAATACGAGGTAAACAACACAAATTACAGCGCCAAACTCAAAGAAACCAGAGAAAAAACACTCCGTGACTGGTGTTATGAACCGTTGGAGGTTCTCCCGTGAGAGAGCTGTGGCAACGTTACTTTGCGACGGTGCTGGCATGACTGGTCAAGAGAGACTTAAAGGCTATGCATTTATGAAGAGTATCAATTCTACGTATTTCGCTGTAGATATCAAGGTAATTTTGTAAACATACGACGAGGAAAGGGAGTCTGCCAAGACCGGTGAGCACCAGGTTAAACGCGGCGCTTGGCGCAGTAGCCTCACTGTTTAAAGTCAGTGGCCAGACCACGCTGAAACAGATTTCAGAGCGAGTGGCAGGTAAAGCCACAGCAGGTTTTGCCAATTTTGGCGAGAAAATGTTTTGCGCGCTAAACGACAAGTTTTAAGCCGCACCTGAAATGCGAGTGGCATTGAAAGCAAGTGTAACTTACCTTACTAAAAAAGTTTGTTTGCACACAATTTTGCCTAAACGCAAGATAAAAACAGTTTTGAGTGTGATATACTAAAGAATCCTTTTTCAATTTTTTAGGTGAGGTGCTCTAATTTCAAGTGTGTGTACGTGATACATGGTGTACCACAAAAAAGGTGTTAGACAAAGTATATTCACACGGGTGGCAGCCACTGAAGTAATTACATCTGAGAATAAACCGCCTTCTCGACGCGCACAGGTGAGAACCCGGTAGAGCGTGGTCGCTAGATGCTCCCGCCTACAGCAAGTATCGAGTAGATGTTTGCTACTGTGCGCGCTCGGGCACTAATGCGTGTGGGCACTAATGCGTGTAAGCAGTACCCAGTAATCTGGCAGAATATCTTAATAGAGCGCGCTTATTGGTCGCAATCAACGGATGGTGTTAAAGTCATCCATTCATTTTTAGTGTGAGGTCAGATATAGGGGTTTATAGCTACTACTTTCATACATACTTACTTTCTAATGTACTTTATAGGACACTTTAGTCTTAATGTATTGAATCGTACTAATTTTAACAGCTTTCTATAAGCGGCTCTGCACGTAATTCATTCATCTTATAAAGCCTTTGGCTGCAAAAGTATAGTGATAATTTAAATTGCAGTGTACCAATATAAGAGTTCAGTGCCGTTATAAGGCGTACATTCGGTGCTTTCTCTCGTGATCCTTTTTGCATATCAGATTCCTAGAATCTGGGGAATCTTTGAGTTGTTATCTCTGAGTCTGTGCCTTTCTCTGGCCAAGGATACTATATAGCTTCACTGCTTGGAGAGTTTTGATGGTCCATCTAGGTCGACGGGTACACTTCGTGGAAACTATAAACGCTAGAAGTTTTGTGTGATGCGTTATGCTGTATCAGGCTAAGATCTTAAAGAATGGAAATCATTAGCAGGCTAGCAGATATGTCTATCGTGTTGGTAAACACCAGGGTTTCTCTGAAATTATTCAACTATCATGAGCAGCGCGACTGCACAGTAAGATTATAGCCATGTTGAAGGTGACTTGATCCTACACCTTCAACAAAACCCCATCATTTGCATGAGTCACCAAACTACCATTAAGATCTTAGGATAATTTCTACGGACAGTAGAGCTGATGTAGGAGAATTTAACAGGACTTTATGCGATGTTTGCCAAATAAAGAATGAGGATGAGCTTTTTCTTCCTTGAATACATTTTTTCGTATGGTTTTTACCTGGGAAAAAGCATAGCGTTTCAAGACTCAACATCCCTTTTTTGCGGCTTCACAGCTACTCGCTTAGACCGCATCTTGAATCCGGATGGACATCAGATTTATCTTTAGGAAGTGTATGTCTTCACCTTTGCAATTACACACGATATAGACCTATTGACTTCGGTTTGTGCTGATGCTTCACGTCATCGAAAAAAACTTGGCTTTGTATCCGTCTGTAGACAAATCATTCGATTTTTACAAAGGCGTGGGAATCTGTAAGTGCATCAAAACCAAAAGCTGCGACAAACATGAAGATACACACTAGATGAATTTGGAAGCGTGCTGCAACATATTGCTTCGACTACTACAACTCCGCTGATGACTTTCCATTCTGAGGTTGTCATCTGTTTTTCAGTTGGCCAGGGGCGTTGTAAGCTGTAGTAGCTAGAAGTAGGTAAAATGACAAGTAAGCTGATGTTAGCTAGGTCTTTGTTCGCTACGCTTCAGAACCACTAAGCGTATTAATATCAGTTTGACGACGTTACTTTTCACTATGTCGATACCTATTGTTATACATAATTTCGTTGTGGCATCTATGATGTGTGAACACTCTCCCTCAGCTGCGTACTAGCGAAATTCGGCAAAATTGTCTCATATACGACTTTTAGCGTGTGCCGTTCCTCCGGCGTGAATTGTTGGGATTGTGTGAATCGTGACCCGGTCTTACGCCAATGTTTACGACCAACAACATCGGAGTCTAAATCCAAAGCCATTTCCTTAGCTCCTGACCAGAGGAACGCTACGACTTTTTTTAATAATTTGCAACAAGGTCGCTAACTACAAGCTTATATAAGTTTCTATCTAGTACACGTAAACAAAGTCTGTATGAAATTATCCCTAAATCTGAGATATCATACTAAAACTGATAATGTATAATCAATGGCTGTAAGGCTATTTGCTGATTTGGAACAAGTAACGCAAAACAAGATTGCCTTCAGGCTTTATTAAACCTAAACAAGTAGTAGTTACTGCTTTTCGCAATGAACGCCACGTAACAACGTACATTTTGTCCTCGTGCATGACACCAGTGACAGACTATCGGGGTCAAGGACAAAATCGAAACCCCGATACTCTCCTATCTGCGCAACAGAAGGCACGTAAATGAGTATAAAAAAGGCAGTCGGCTTTGTTCGGCAACAGCTCACGCGATTATCCATGACTGCCTTCACCTTGATCTACCGGTTTTGGAAATCACTGTCGATCGCTATCGGAATCATGCACACTGAAAGCTCGTTGGCGAGCAGTCGCCAGAATTTCTGGTGAGCATAAGGACGTCTGAGCCAGTCGGTGGTTGGCGATACGGTGTCTCTAAGTTCTTATAGCTTGCAAATAGATGTGCAATATCACCGACATCGGCAATGTTCCGTTCGGCAACTACGATGGCTCCAAGTCCTCGAAGTTGAGCGTCAGAGAAACGGCAATGCGCAATTGGATGGCCGATGTTACCGATTTTTATACTTGTAATCGGTGCTCAACGTTTGGGTAAGTTGTGATTAAAATGGCGCCAAATTATATGATTCTGACCATTCTTTGATGAAAAGTCGGGTAAGTCGCTATCCGGAAAGTACGATTCTACTCTATCGACGTTCTAGACGCCGGCGTACAAGTATTCAAATCTTCCACTCTAAATGGAGTCTGGATTGTCAGGCGAAAAAAAATCATTAGCTTACCGTTGTCGCAAAACCGGGTCAGATATCGGATACTCTGCCTGCCGCCTCATTTGATGGCCATATGGACCGCGCTGTCGGTTCCCATAAGAGGAAAAAAAACCGCTGTGGAACCGCATTGTTTACTTAATCAAGTCCAAGTATCAGGTTTCCCGACGAATTCATTTTTTCCCTCTCCGACTGAGTCATTGTTCAGTGAACTGAGGAATGGCGTGGAATAGATTAAGCGATGTTTGGCGCGTTGCCGAATAAAAGCCCGTCAAAAGTGACGAGGGCTTGGTTGGGTTAGTGGATGCAACAAATCACAATGATGAAAGCGCGGAAAATCAACGGAACTTTGGGGACAACGCCGACTATTGGAGACAAATCTGTGTCAATGAATATGGAAAGACAATCTTCTCAGGTTTTGCAAATTAACCCGTCGGGTTCAATTAAGTCATCACGTTAGTGCGCTCATCTATATAATGTGGAAAATAGAGAGCTCTTTCGGTGACCGCAACGGGGGATACCTCCCGGACAGTTATGAAGGTCCATGTCCAGCTTTTAAAAAGCGATACGCAATATTATGCCAGTACTACGGGGACGGGAAACAGAGCAATTGGGCCAGCATTGTGCACTATTTTGTGGCAGCCTTCGATAATTCAATACCCTTGAAGGCGCTGACTACCGAGGGCAACCTGAAACGACTAGTCGGTCATTGCCTTCACCATGGTGCGGAGTCAGGGATAATGCGTATGGTCAACAGATGCAAGATAAGATGTTTTTTGAGCGACCTTATTCCTGCTTTCTATAGAAGTCTACATCAACTCTGATTAAAATAGATAATAACGCAGAATGTACGCGGGTTTTTTGTCAAATCTTGGTCGGTATGGATGGCAGCATTGCTTAGTGTGCCGCGGAAAATGCGCCCAGGTATTTGGTGCTTTCAAGAAACCAACGTCATCGCTCAGGATGAAACGGATGTCTTCGATAGAAAATAGAGACAAATTGGGGACTATCCACGGAAGTCCAGTGTCGCCGCTTTCTTACTGGAGTCTCGGGACGCGGCGGGGTTGCTTTTCTTCTTACACCAGAATTGGTCCTATTGGCACAGCAATGACCAGGCTTTCTGACAACTCCAAGGCAACTTGCTTGAGATGTCCCAGACAGCTTTCTGATCGTTTGCATTTACGCACCTAACGACCGTGCGGAACGCAAACTTTTTTCGCGAGTCTACCAGTAGTGCAGCATTCCGCCGCCCAGGCATTTTAGCCAAGGATTCAAACTGTGCTCAACATTCCTCGACTCAACCGACTGAGGTTACGCACGGCTACTCGCACTGAAATCCCTGCTCTAGATACTCTTTCTGACGTGTACCACCTGGTTGACGCGTTAAATTTAGTTTCTCACCCAGACGACAACCTGGGGTGGAATTCATCAAACCACTTTACGTATTTGGTGGGGTCGGTATCCAACAAGAATGATCGCTTCTACGTATATCACTCATAAAGAGACCGCGAGCAATCGTAGGAGACAATTCTTCCACTTTCGGCTTCAGATCACTAGCAAACCACCCTGCATATGTCTTCGGGAATACGAAACCGGCTTCGAAATCCGGGAAAAGCCGCGTACATACGTAGGGCGAACCACGACTGCACGGTCGCCGAACTCATTTGCTTTTATACGGATAATGGCATGCAAGAATTAACTACAGCCCTGGCTTGGTATCACGGGGTCTGTCGCGTCTGACGGGAGATAGCAACTATCGCCCACAAGCTCAACAAACGACGAACACGGTACATCCACAAGCTGCGACGGCGGACACAAAGGCCACTGCTCACCCGACAGGCCTCGCACAACGCCCAAAAAAAGGAACAACAAGAGGCCTAAATCAGATAAATACGCTCACGCATTTGCCTCTCAGCGGTGCTGATTGTGGGAGGCGGCGTCTTGTAGTCTTCCGGCGTGAGAGATGTGCGAAGTTGCTAAAATTGGGGGTAATTTGGGCGTTAGTTGCATTACTCTTAAACATCAATTGCTGCTTTGATTCGTCATAAAACAGGGCGAGATCCCCATCTCGTATATTGAGGCGCATAGGGTCGCCCGCATCTGCTGAGACGTATCTCCACGATAACGTCTGGACTAAATGCAGGTTTCTGTAATGCATTCAGGCGAGAAAGGGCAGCCGAGTAGTGTTGGTCACAATACCAAAGGATAATGAGTTGCTGAGGAGCTGATGATATCCACTGATGGCATCCAGACACTCTACAATATTCAACAGCTCTCGGTGAACGATGCGATACCTTTGCCTTTTATGGATACCACTCCAGGCCAAAGTGCCGACAACTACATGGTTGTCGGTATTTTGGCGCGCGTAACCGCAACATACGTATATATTGCGACGTAGGCACATTGCCGCAAGTCTAATGGTGTTGCTTTCTCCCACGTATGGCCTGCGGTGGCCACTCCCCGTTTGAAAGTGCTGGATGCGTAGTACTCAAAAACTCATCAGAGTTGATCAGGGGATTCTGGTCGCGTCATAGATGGCCTAACACGATAAACGATTTGTAGGAAACGCATCTGGATTTCATGCGGTATGCGATCTTCGACATTTGAGAGCCCCATGGACTATAGACCCGATTTCACTTTTGAAAATGGGGTCTAAGATATTGCGCAGGTATTATTGGCCTTGCTTATACAGGCTTTATGCCACATGTCATGGTGCTTCTCAAAGAGATTTTGTGCACAACGGCAAATGCAAAAGACTGTATCAATGATGCTCGATGACCTTCAAAGCGCAGGGAAGGAAAGTGCTTCAAACGCTGACGCCATGTGCGCCATTGTCTTACTCGACTTTCGGAAGGCCTACGATGCGTTTAGCCGGGACTGTCTGGTTGAGGCGCTTCGAGTATTGGATTTGACGGGCAGTGTCTTGCGCTTATTCAACGACTATTACCAACACGACAGCACGATTTACAGTCAACGGTGAGCTTTCTTCTAGTCGGAAAGTTCGGTCTAGGGCTGTCCTTTTGCTCCCCTTCTATTCCTGGTAGTCGTCGATATTCTGGCCGTGGCAATACAAACGTCGCTGTCGTGAACAATATCTTGGAAAATCAATCGCGTTAAGAATTAGAATGCGTTGTTTGAGGTTAGTTGTAGCAGATCTGCTGTAGCAAAGCTACTTATGCGCTAGTTGCAGAGGAGGACTAGTTCCAAAAGCTGTATGTCTTAGAACTCTTAACCTTCCCGAGGCTATCCTTAACAAGCTTATACCTTTTAGTTATTTATCACCACGTCTCCAAGAGACTAGTATTACGATACAATTTCCTTTTGCAAGGACCAACGCTCTAGCATGTGTGCTATTTAGAGCAGGTTTGAAACGGATTTATATAAATGATTAACTTCTAGCACTAAATAATCGAAGCACCTACTCTATACTTAGTGCTAGTTACTATTATCTGGCTGTGAAGTCTACTTATATGTAAAAATGTATAGTCATTTTACTGAATTAAGTACAATGACCACGTAGCTCTCTTACCTTAGGTATCGTTGTACCCAAGGTACAGCCACACCACAATGGTGTGGCAGGTGTATATGTCCATTACACACCTTTGTGCAACCCACACGTTGCAATCAGGACCTGACACTCGTTCAAATTTGTTAATAACTTCCAAGGTCGTCGTAAACATGCGATGAGTCTGTGGGAGAGCTCTTGGCAGTGTGAGCTTCTGAAATTGTGGCGGTCTTCAAGGCCTCCAGCTGTGCGCTCAATCTACTTGATTACCTAAACAAACAATTACTCAGGAATACGTCCAACAAGATCGAACCCGGGACACACAAAGTTGCACCCGGCCTTCCTGTACACTCCCCGCAAGGCTGGGTATTGACCTTGCTTCCATCCCCGTCGCCATCAAAACACAGCAGGTGAAACACGCGCTATTGGCGCTTACCCGGCCGGAGTATGCTTATCTCACAGCGTGGATATCCTGGGTAACGCATGGTGCCCCGAACATGTCCGTTAGCCCCCATCGACCGAGCGTGAAACACACAACAGCGCCGTCTCTCGGGCGGAATCCGGATTTACTTCATGGTCTTGGACGCTCTTTGCATCCAGTATATCCTCGCACGGCTAAGAGCATCTACCGAACCTTCACTTACCATGGACCAGTTGGTGGAGCGAACGTCTGGATATTGCACCTCTCAGAATCTCTCCGGTCGGCCTTAGGAACCCAAGTTTTGGCTCCAAGAGATTAAAGATTTCTGGCAGACTTTTAAGTGGAGTAGTAAATCTTGGATTTTTGCACTACAAGGGTCAGAGCTGTCTTGGTCCAAGTATGACCGAATTTTGCGATGTTTCCATCGCCCAACTCCTCATCCAGCGGCAGAACCCCAGCAAGACGTCTTTAGCGGGATCTGCACGGACCCCACGTCCCCCGTCAGTCACAGCAAAGCTGCTCGCCTGGTACCCAAAAGACATCGATCTCGTTCACCACAGCCTGGCGAACAAATGGGAGGTCATAGGGACCGTCATTATTACAATGCGCTGGCAACACCGCGTCGACAGTGTGTTTTGCAATGCGGCTATCACGATGCAAGCCAGTGAGGCATTGGCTTGGAAAGGACTCAGCCCATAACCGTAAGCGCTCATCAAACGCCTCCATTGCAGAGCTAATACAGCCGTGCCTGGAGCCCAACTCTGTATGTTACGATATATTTATATCAGAACCGAGAGGGCTGTCTGGACTTAATAGCCGGCGTGCCAGCCATGGACACTGCCTGGACCCTCCAGCGTTGCTAGAGTAGTAAGCTACCTACCAAATATCTTGCACTAATCAGTAAATGGACAATTTAGTATTGAAATCCCCAGACTATTGTGTCTCGTTCGCGTAGAAGATGTGTGATGGGTTTGCCAGGGCAGCCTCGTCTAGGGGGCCCTTGGCCAATGACCCCTCAGGGCCGGAAAATACGGAGTCCATCGAAGTAAAAGCCATGACACTTTATAGACATTAAATATGATAATCATAGTATCGAATTTCCGACACCGGAGTACTGTATTCTCTTACTAATATAACTTGCCAAAATCGTCTCACTTCAGCGTTCAAGTACGACTTCACCCTCAATTTATTCGCAGGTCTATGGATCATGCTCTACGGAAAATTGCATTCACCTCATCCTGATAATAATGGCCGGGCCGTCTCTTTTTTCCCGTCTTCTGTTTCTTCATCTCTCGTTGTCGAAGTCTCTGCTTCTCCTTTACTGCTGCTTGATCCTGAGACAATTTCTCCGCCAATGCAAATTCCAAGTCTTCCATGTTTCCATACACAAAATCAATTAGTGAGTCCACGTCCATACCAACAGGAATTAGGATCCCCATGCCCTGCTCCGGAAATTCTTCGTCCCAACTTACTTGAGGCTCTTTCACATCCACATCGGCAGTAACAAAAAGCGTGACTTTGTTCCACACAAGACTGTGCAAACGTAACTCCATAAAGTTAACAAGCAAGAAGTTGGCAATCCAGTGGAATGCACTCTTTTTCATGTGCGCGTCATCAAATTTTGGCAAAAAAAGTCTCGAGTGGAGTAAGCTTGTTAGCACGGCGTGCTGCATTGCTAGAGGAAAGGAGCACAGAACGATGCAATTAATTAGCGACACCCCTTCCACAATCATATACCCCAACAACACTTACTCGGTCCGTCTTCCAATCCTGTCGTCATTTCGTGTACCATATTCTTTTCGTGTGTAAGCATCGCGTGGTACGTTTTGTTAAACTGTTCATGTTCTCGCTGCTTAGCTCGGTTGTGTTCTCCGGCTCGAACGCCGTGCATATCGGCATGATCTACAGCCGTGTCTTCCTCGACCAGCCACTCAGCCAACGCCGTCATTTTCTCCTCATTCTCCTCTGTCACAACAAGCGGCACGTGTGCCACCTCGAACAGATCCTTTACAATTCTTTTCGTCGTGCGCTGCCAGTCTCGCGCAAGAGGTGCTTGCAAAGCAGCCTTTGGATCGTCTCGAATGCTAATTGATCGTCCTATATTGGACAACGTACGCTTCACTAGTCGACCAGGGATCTCAACAGTGTAGTGAACACGGACGAATCCATCCACATGCTCTGGAGACTCCAAATCGTCTGTCGGGACGTGAAAAACCAGTGGAAACCGCACTGGCTCCTCTGAAACACCTTGACTGCAATTACCTAGTGCCAAGATATATTTGCGAGCATTAAATCCGTCGTTATTGCAGCCAAAAGTCGCAAGTTCCAAGAAAACGTTGAGTTGCTTGAGTGCTTCTTCATTTTCTTGTGCCAGAGTAGGTACTTGATGCTGCATCTTGTCCGGATGAAGTCGAAGCAATAGAGGAGATACATAGAGCGTTAGATTTAGTCCTTTGGTGCGGCGGACGACTGGAGACGTCGTAAAGTGGCGGCGCCAGAGCGACCCTGGTAACGTCGCCATTCGTGATACCATAATGGATTGAGTGGCTGAGGATTGGCTAAAAAGACGATATGTGTGTAAACTTGGTGTAGCGCAAAAGATGTTGCTTGGATGTGGGTGGAATGTGCATTCAGATATTAGAGAGACCTTGTCGTTGTCAATGTCTTCTTTTTAACCAATACACGGAGAGATACATAAAAATTGGGTACACTGAGATGCACCCATCAGCAAGTTGAAGTAACATTAAACGTATGGTAGACATGGGTTCAGTCTAAAGGCTATGGAACTAATGCGTAGCATCAATATGGAAACTATCAAGTAATAATGATGTTATTTGGTGCAATTTTTGAGATCATAAGTGCAACATATGAACTCGTGACGGTAGTAACCGATGTCATTCTTAATTATGAGTACATCGAACGTCATTGGGTTGAAGAATATCAATTGTCGCTTGTATTTCTCATGTTTAATGGGATTGTCATGGGATTTCTAGGACTTGGACGAAACAATTTGTCTCCGCATCGTTGTGTTTTTAAGCGTCAATGGATGAACCAAGTACTAGGATTTAGTATTGGAGTACTCCAAATGCGTGTCTTTGTCGAGACTCTCTATGCAGTGATTAGACGTATCATAAAGACTCGGGAAGTCAAGAAAAATGGTCGAAATGAACATGACACAGGTCAGGATGATCCTGTCAATGGGATACAGACATGTCGCTATGATGGAGACAGTGTATCACGTGAAGTAATGACGCAATGGACAAAGCAGTGTAATTCCAGTGTTTCGTACGTCACGTTCATTCAAGTGATTGTACGTGATATTCCATTGTTCATCCTACAAGCAAACGCTACGATTCATTATCGCAAGTGGCAGTTTATTGATATGTTCACGGTCATGTCGACTTTTATAATGCTCCTGCGTGGCACAGCCGCGTATGTGGCAAAAGAAGACAGATTTGGTCTGAAAGTGGTGGCTTTTTGTTTTCTAGTAGGTCAGTTTGTATTCCGTTTGGGAACGATCTTACTTTTGGCAATGACCAAGGGCTTGGCTATTCTCGTCTATGGACTCGTGATCACGCTGTGTGCCATCTTCTCGACTGCAATGCTACGCTTGGCACACCCGAGTCATCGATTTGTTGGCCAGCTACAGGCAGTTCTTTTCTTCCCCTTCTACACGTTGTTTGTCATTGATGGCTCACAGCTGACTGCCCAATGTGGATCAGCTGTTCCAGCTTTACGCAGCAAGAAACTTGTGTACCTTCACCTTTGGCGCTGTCTGGAGAATGTCGTGGGGATTGTCCTAGCAGTGGTGCTTCCACGCTATACCGATTTTGGCGTCAGCTCGGATGCGACCGTAGCGGTTATTGGTGTGATCTGTGCTGTCATTTACGTCGTTACAGGAGCTGTCTTTCACTTCTGTTCTGGTAGCTGTGCCAAGCATCATGCCAATAGCCTGGACACCACTAACAATGGAGACGCTACCGCCGAGAAGCCTTATTATCAAGACACTAGCAGCTTGTAAATAGTAAGCATCGTGTTGCTTCGCCCCGATCAACCGTTGGACGCATCAAGCCTAATTTGTATCGAATGGCTGAGGTAGCGAGAGAAACAGATGTATGTTGAAATGCAAAGTCTTTTTCATGTAAACAACAAGAGACATTGGGTTTCAGTTCTCCTTAGTGGCTGGTTGATATTGGTGGGACTGCAGCAGTTCCTCACAACTTCAGTATATGACCTTGCTTTGCGCTGACACACACACATCCAGAAAAAATGTTAACCTGGAAAGATTATACAATCGGGATATTAGGTCTTATGTGGCAAGCCTGACCAATTTCTCCCAAACAGTTCGCCCAGAAGTGTTGACTTATCAATTCATCGGGCGTGTAGCGATCCAGTACAACGAGTTCGTTCGGGAGTTGCCGTCATCGAAAAAATTCAGGCTCTGGACCTTTGCCCACGCATCAGTCGGGTCGATAATGGCTAGGTCCAGATACGCATAGCCCTTCCAAAGGTCTTCAATAGGGTCTTTAGCGCGGTGAAACGCCTGCTGCTGCAAAATTGGGTACTCCTCCTTGACATACGCGGGCGTTAAGAACTCGCTCGTGATCGGCGTAAACGGAATCATATTGATCAGATGCATATGCTCGATTTGTGGACCAAACCACGTCGTATAAGACACTTTCGTGGCAGCAACTTGACCCGTCATCTTGTTGGCCGCGTATATTGGTTCATAAATGTTAGAGGTAGACGGCATCTGCCAGTATGTTTGCGCACCGCGGATCTCCATGGCAAGAAGAAGATGGCCAATATGCTCCACCTCTGGAGCCTGGAAGGACTTGCCCACCAGGTACACGCCATAATAAGCGTTAATGGCTTCACTTACACTCTCCTGAGACTTGCCACCATCTAGAATGTAGACACCACTGGCAAATGAGTGGCTATCAAACCAAGAGAAGTGACGGGTGAACGGGAAAAAGGTGCTGCAATACAATGGACAACTACGATGTCAATCGCTCACAATCGATCTCTCAATAGCAGCAGGTGCAACTTACTCGGTCTGGTCAGGGCTAGCAATGTCGCGCACAATGGACATAACAGCAGCCTTATGCGTCTGTGCAAAGTCCGGGCGATACTTGCCAATCACAGCGACGGCATACAATAAGTAGCCGTAGTGAAAGTGCTGTGCACGAAAAACATAACAATACAGCGTTAATTGGCCACGTCAACGTTCTATGACTTTGCGCGCCGTCCTCACGTACGTGGTCGTTGTACCAGCCATTTCCAAAATCCGTCATCCAGAATACACCCTTCAGTCCATTTAGTGAGCACAAGCCACCCCAAGTACGATCATACACGAAGTGATCACTGTTCTGACCAAGCATCCATGGAGTCAACCATTCTTCAAGCCTATCAAGCATGTCATCACGTAATTTCTTTTCGCCTAGCTTGTCAGCGATTAGGACCAAACGGGCCTGACGACCAACCTCCTTTCCAAAATAGTAAGGGTCATTCGCTACTGGAGTGTACTTCGAGTCGTTGAACAAAGCAGTCTTTATCGCTTCCACATACTGAGGCTGAATCACCACACTTTCTTCTTGGAATGAGGTTGTTGGTAGCGTTTCCTGCATCTCCCAGCAGCTGCCGAGTATCGCTGTCATATTCGACTTCAGCGTGCGATGTCCAAACTGACCCAGCACCCGAATGGCATCGCCTTCAGTCTTTATCGTCGCTACATGATGCGGGTTTGCCACCATGAGCAGGTCAGAAGTTGAGTTTGAGTGATAACCCGGCTCACCTTGAGCACAGAACCTCTTGGTTTTCCAGCAGAACGAGAATGACCCGCTAACGTCATTGACGTCCATTGTAATCGAAGATCCCACGGGATAAATGTCAGCAGACTGGTCAAGCGTGTCGACTACAACCTGTGACGCTCCCTGTGGAACAATCGCAAGTCGCACTGCACCCGTGTAAAAGTCCGTATCCACTAGTCGAACATTGGTTGGGGTTGTCAGCTCACCACGGCTATTGTACGGTCGGTAGGTCGTCTCGTTGGCAAACTGAAGCTGCAACGTGCGGACCTTTTCAAAATACAAGATCCACTTTTGTCGGGCCTTGCCCGTTCCGTGTGCACTCTCTCCAGCACCATACACTTCGACGTCAAGTTCAAAACGGTTGCTGGTCCATGTCTGTAATTGCTTCCACGTCGCGAGTGAGTCCATTTTCTCGTCCACTTTTTTGTTATTGATACTCAATACAGTAGCGTTAAACTCAAGCACTGGAAGTACATTCTGGTACTCGACTGTAACGTAAGGTGAGCCACGGACCAAGGGCACTTTCATCCACTTACTATCTTCTTCATAATAATACTGTAGTAATACCGATAGAACATTAAACTCCACTACATTTCTTAACGTACTATTACCTTCTCCCAATAAGATCTTGTCTGTCTTTTGTCCATTTACAACCTTGCGGCTATAGGCAGTAAAGCTCGCATCCACATTAAAATATTCCATAATCGTTTCATTTGTCGCAACACGACGTGAATCTCCATACGAAATTTCTAGCCGTTTTGGTAAACTTCGGATTGTATACGGACTTAGAGTGAGTTCACCACAACCAGCATTAAGCCCATGATTATCGGCTACTAGTAAATTAGACCAGAATGCATTAGTTGGTAAGGATTGATTTAATCCATTAGGACGGACAAGTTTGGGTGGAATTGGATGCGTTTTCTCAATAAAAGGTGGTCGCATAATCAATAGATTGCTATCACTAGTGCGTTCAGATGCCGTCGTTGAAGGTTTCTTGGATTCATTACTGCTCAGAAAAATGATACAGATCGTAATTACGGCAATTAATGCCAAAGGAATAATGACGTACAAGGCACGACGTAAGGAGGAGCGATTATTTCCTTGTGGACGACCAAGTAACGGGGAAGATTCAGTTTGAGCCATTTCGTAATATCAAAATGAAACAAAAAAGTTACCAACACTTGTACCCTAAACGGTAAATTCTGAAATGACAACAATTTGTTACCATGTGTCTTATTGTCATTTATCTATGAATCTTTCAATCGGGTTTTATATATCTTTCAATTGGGTTTTTCATGTTTGGTCATCTGATTTTATCCTGTTATTTCTCAAATAATGACGTCAATTAGAACTGATACTAAATTGAGGACGACCTGCTATGACAAGTGATCTGTTCCATAACCAGTAGTAATAGTGGATGATACACGTGGAACTTGATGTGATGGTTGAAAATGACGCCATACAAGATAAGTACTTGATACAGTCACGTTAAAGAGACCGCATATCATCCAAATACTACGCTTTTGAGCAAGTAATACACCTGATAGTACCATGATCTTAGGCAGCGTAATCGACCAGGCACCAACATTACCAAATGGTACCACAAACGGACGCTCCGAGTCTTTCTCAACGTATTTGAGCCGTAAGAATGCAAAAAATTCCAACAGGAGAGTGAGACTACAAAATAGCAACAATCTTGTTAAAATACTGCAAGCTTGTTAAAATACTGCAAGCTTTATACTTGATAAAAACACCGGAGGCAATAATCACGTACTTGTTGAAAAAAGTGTCAAGTACCACCAGAATCTCAAAGGAGAAATTCATAAGCACGCCTGTTGTCAACGTTTGAAGAATCACGGCCGCAATTGGCGTCCCAAAACGCTCCCACTCGATCGCGACAAAGGAGGGCAGCATCTTGTAATCTGCTGTTGCCCACAATGCACGCGAGGTGCAAGCCATCACGACATTGAACTCTCCAAGAGTTGCAATAACTGCAGCAATACCTACCCACACACCCAACCATGGAGCAACTGTCATTGCAATGGTTTCCAAAGAACCTTCACTCCACTGGGAAAAATCAGATTGCACCATAATGCCTACAGCGACTACAAAAAATACATATGACAAAGAGATGTTTATATGAGCTACAGTTTACAAAGATAATGAACCATGATAAACGAACCAGGGACGGCGTAGTTCATGGTAATCAGTACCATTGCAATTACAATGGCAATCGGATAAGTCCTGCCGCCGTCCTTAACTTCACCAGCAACGCATCCAAGAGAATCCCAACCTACATCGATGCAAGTCATATATTTAGACACAAGCAAACAAACTTTTACCTATCCCAGTTTCGCATAGCCCACCTTGATAATTCCACAAAATAGTCGAGAGGAACAACGACCACTCAATTTCCGGTGCAACACTACCCCACGTTGCAAGGTTAAACGTCTCGACTGAAAGAGGCTCCAAAATGAAAGGCGCGAGCACAAAAATGGACATGAGCACTGAGGCCATGGCTACTGCGCGCATACCGACAGCATTTGAGACGAAGACAAGTAGCAGTGCTAAACATTTCACCAGCCATTTTTCTACTCCCGACAGTGTGTAGCCATAGCCAGACGCCAGAAACGCTTCAATGTAGCTGCAAAATAAAACAGGGTATGTTGGCAAGTCGCAGACATTGCTGGCAATGCAGTTGAAGGCATTCACCCAGCCAGCGTACTCGCCCAGTCCACGTCGCACCCACACAATGTAGCCACCGTTCTCATCAATCATTGTGCTGAGTTCTGCAGTCTACGTATCACAGAAAGTCAACAAACATGATTGCCAAAAGCTACAGTCAATCCCTTTACTCACCATCAAGGCTTGTGGCAAGCCCCACGTAAACGGAAGCAAGACCACAGCCAGAAGTACCGGATAAGGTCCTGCAGCTCGTACTGCATCTTCAACACCAAAAGGTCCTGCTGCTACTGCAAAGTAAGCGATAAAGCCAAGTGTGATGTGGTTAATAGTGCGTGCCTTGGTCTTGCTCTGCTTTTTCGTCTGCACCTCAATGCCGTCGTACTCCGACTGATTCTCAAGCAAACAATGGCTACTCAATGGACTCGGTATATTACGCCATGATTTAAGTGATGATCGATCAGCAGACGATGGCGGCACCAGGTGCAGACCGTTCGTTTCATCGCGCAAGTCGAAGTGCGTGCGGATGATTGGACGAATGTCCAAGCTGCTGATGGTCATGGCACTTTAATTCTCTTTAGCTTTCGACTAGTCACGTGTTTGATTGTTGAATCAATTGACCTGTATCCTATTGCTTGGCTTCTTGACGTCAGGTACTCGTATAAGTAAAGCTTTAACTACTCGCCATACCAACACTGTAACAAATGGTACTTGGTCTCAGGTTTCACATGACTGTTGGTGACATGAATGGTGGTTACTGCGTACACAACACAAGATACAACATTCGTGCAACATCCACCTTTGTCAAGTCTACACCAGTCATTCTGAACCACGACGGCATCATTCGACTCAGTTCCAAATTTGATCGCCATCCATCTATCTTTCATCCATCACACGCTATTCTGCGAGGCTTCTGTATGCATTCATTGCATGATTTGCACATCCAACAGCCCGTTTGTACTCTGAACGTGTGCGAATGGGTATAGTATGAAGCATAAAGTAAGCATGGCGATACAAAGGCTGCAGGAAGTGCATTTGTGCTGTCCAGAAGCCGTCTGCACTGCTGTGTCTCTTGTTCCGGCGCTGTGCGGTCAAGGAGTGATGTGGTGGTCGCACATGTTTGTCTTGTTCATCAATTAAGCTCGTCCAGTTTGCTGCAAGATACACTCTGTTCTTTTCTTTGTTCGTAGAAAAGTCCAATTTTTTTCACTTGCTAGACTGAATGCCATTCTACTCACCATCGCGTTCATCTCTTCCAAGGAGTCAGTGAGTGCAATGGTCTTTAGAGTGGTGACATATTATTTGCGAATATCAAAGTCTATAGATGTATAATCCAAATCATAGAAACACACCCGTAGGTAGATACAGTTGGAGGCCGAAGTGAGGAAAATACTGTTGTGGAGATATTCAATGATATTCACATTGACTACAATTCTCTGATCGATCCAATTCAATCATTTGTATGATGTCGAGACGTTTACATGTCTTCGTCTAGATTCATCAAAAGTAACCTTTGCATGATACGTGCTTTCTTATGCTGCTGAAAAGCTCAAACTGCCGTCAGAGTCATCACATTTAGCTCATAGTCTAGCAGCGAATCTTCGTCTGCTGCAAAGCGGAAGTTTCCTTGCACGCTCTTGCCACTCAGTACATGTGGTAGCCAAAAGCGATCGTCTGCCCACATGGTATTGAACGGAATCCGAGAGACGTCGTACCACTGCGGCTTCATCTCGTTGCTCTCCGATGGCTGACCCGAAAATTTCTCGGTCACGTAAACATGCACCTCCTACAACAGCAATACTATTGAGCTTTTCTCCTACCCCCCGCGCTTTTCTCCTACCCCCGAGCTTTTCTCCTAACCCAATAACAACATCTCTATCCCACTCCGTACCATCACTTCATTGCTTTGTTCAAATGTAAACAGCAATACACCACGTGACTCGAGGTCCTCAACACTCACTTGCACATTGGCCTCTTCTTGTATTTCCCTTACTGCTGCTGACGCGATACTAGTGTCCGTACGTTCTACTTTACCTCCAAACCCATTCCATTTCCCTATACCAAACCCTCGTTTCTTTAACCCTAATAGAACATGTCTCTCTTCATGAGGCACAACGCCATTTCGCACAAGGAACGCCAGTGTCAATAGCTTGCGATGTCGTGGTGGCATGCTTATCATGTCAAACTTGATTGAAAAATCAGGTCCCTCTCGAAATGCATATGTTGTTTCACAGGAGATAAAGTATCGCATACTATTTCCAGATCAAAAAATACTTCAACGGGATCTTTCACCTCATTTCACGAAAAGCAAGCTCCAAAACAGATCCAAGAGTGTTGGTCTTTGTGAAACTTTCGAGTTGGTTGAAGTTGTCTTTCAATCACTTCAACCGCGCATTCATCATGTCTGGGATGCTAGTGATGGCGTTACTCTCCGTGAGTGTGTCGCTGTCGCTATGTGTTGTGCCCGGCCTAGCACGCATCACGGTCTTCCCACTGCTTTCGAGGCTTGTGCATAAGTTTGCGGCCGTTTATTTGACTGACAGCATTCAGATTGAGTATTATCTTGGCTCGTTTGACGTGCGTGGACGACGTGGCACCGGGACGGTCACGGAGCAACTGCGTGGCGTGACCATCTCACTGTTTTATGTGGCGCTACAAAGCGAGTTTCTCAAGACGTTGGCATTTACGAAGCAAGGGCTAGCACCATTTGACATCCAGCACGTAACCATTAAGAAAATAGTAATCCATTTGGCTACGACGTGGAAGGTTGTGGTCAAATTAGAAGGTGTGGCTGTGGATGGTCAGATGGTGGATCCCAATGCGGAAGGCGTGTTTGAGCTGCAAGATGCCGTGGCTATGAAGCTGAGCGAGGCGAACAACTGGGTCACTCAACTCATTGCAGAGCGCACCAAGACAGAGCTGAGAGAGAAACAAGAGGAGCAGGCGACAACATCGAAAGCTTTTGCCTTCAAAGATCGCGTGTTGCAGCAGATTGCGGCGCAAGTAGACGTCCATGTGAGCAATGTAAGAATTGGTGTCACAGGTCTGATGCCCGGAGATTCTGCTGTCGGCGGCCGTGATTGTGAGACTGAGGATAAGGACAGTGAGGATGCAGACGTGGCCACGACCAGCTCAATTCCCGTGTCTTTGAAGCCGACACGTGCGATTTTTGTCATGAAATCGTTTGACTTACGATCCTACATCCTACATGATAATCCAGAGGAAGCTTTGCAGCTTATCTTGACGTCGGAGGAGATTTCGATGGAGCACGTGATTAACTTCAAGGGTGTAAACATCTGTGCTGCTACTGTGGATGATGAAACAAACGATGACATGACCGGGGTGGAAAAGAGAAAAGATTTATTGAAAGATAACGAAGGAATCGGTTTTGGTGAACTACCACTGCTGTCTTTGGCAAATCTCGACCTAAAGCTCCAGGTACCGCCCATGCCACGGTTGTTGGGCATTGTGGAGAACATTGCTCCTATTCCGGTAACGAACCGTGTGGCGCGGGTGGAGCTTGTATCGTCGTCGATCACTAACCTTACAGTCACGCGGGAGCTGATTGTGGGAGTGCTGCGCGATTTAGTTGTGCCATACATGGATTACCAGGTTCTGGTGCAGTCGATGCGTGCGTTAGAACATGATGAGACTGTTCGAACCCCGCTGTTGAAGGAGGATGAAGCTTTCTACATGGATAATTACGACCAAGTGGATAGCAACAACTTGTTGTCAGCTCAGGATAAAAAGGATCGCAATGACAAGCTACGCGAACTTGAAGCAGTCATGTCGCTGGACAAAATTCTCAAGCTGCGTAGTCGATCCACTGGATTGGCCAAGTACTACCGTCGTGATCAAGAGGAGCTCTCTCTTTCCGATTACATTGCAATCGTGAAGGAGAATGCTGCCAAGACAAGCAACATCATGTTTAAAGCAATGCAGATTACATTACGCTGGGATAACATGAGTGTTGCGTTCGTTGAACGAGGCCGTCAAGTTTCTGAGATGGTCGTGAGCGGCTTTGGCGTCAATATGCGCTCGTTCACCATTGCAGAAGGCGATGAGAAACAGAAGCTAGACGTAGAGGTTGCATTGGACCAAGCAACATTCGTCGTTAACGTCGAGTCTTCGGCTTCGAATTCTGTTTCTCCAACGGCAAAGGTAATGTTTGCGGACTTCAGCAAGGTAGCTGCAGAGTCTGGCGCAATGTCGCCGCCACAGATGCTCACGGCCCATGTGAGTCAGCTTGAAAGTGGTAAGCAGAATGTGTGTGGTACAGTGAACAACATGAAGTTGGTACTCTCAGTCGGTGCGCTGGAGCGTTTCCTGCTGTTTGTTGATCGGCTGAGCACAAAGACAACTCAAGTACTGTCGACAGCGCGGCCGCCTTTCGTACCAGTTTCTCACTCTGAGTTATCGCCTGCCGCAGTCCAGGTTGCTAAAAGCGAGGTAGACATGGTGAGAAAAGAGATAACAATGTCTCCGTTTAGCTTGCTTGGCGGCATGCTGTTGAGCCTGGATGTCAACTTGAAGGACTGTCACATCGTTCTGCTACCCACTCAGTCGTACTCAAAATCACTTTTTATGGATATTAACGCGGAGACATGGCAAAGCGATTACGAGGTAGATTGCCGCGTGGATATGCCTGCCTCATTGAGCATGCATCTCGAAAGTTCAAAAGTGAAGGAATTGCTGGAGCTTAACGTTCACAGCTTCAATATCGGCGCCCAGTACGTCAATGATGCTAAGGAAGCGGAAACTATTTTAGCTCCAACAAGTATCGTATTTCAGTTTACCCTAAAACAAGACGTCACGGATCCTCTGATTTGTCACCAGAGTGTAATGCTGCACATGCCAGATGTCTTGGTTGCTGGGTCAGACCTCAGTTTGTCGTTATTGGCGTCCTGTGGGGAGGCCCTCAGTAACGTGCAGACAACAACGCCCGAGCAAGCCCAGCTTCGGCTCGAAAGTCGTGTAAAGCAGGAAGAAATTCGACGCCAGGCGGAAGTCGACACAGTCCTCGATCGCTTGCACCGACTTTTTGACGAAATTGATGAAAACGGGAACGGCTGTATTGAGCTGGCAGAGCTTCTTCTCTTACTGCGCCGGGTCAAGGTTGGCGACACATTGCTGGAAAGTGAATTGGAGTACTTTGTTCGCGAGCTCTTTAAGGAAATTGACCAGGATGGTAATGGCTATCTTGAATTTCAAGAGCTCCGCGCATTTTTGCGCGATGATCTTTTGTCAGATAAAGCTGCTGAAGCTTCTGGTTCGAGGCCAGGAAACGGCAGCAATGCTCTCAGCGGCTTCCTTAATCTGCGCGGAAATGAATACCATTCGTTTGAAGTCATTAACGAGCTATGCGAGACGAAGATAACATTTTCTGAACAACTCGCAGAGTGGATTAAGCGCCCTGCGTTTGAGGGACGCTTTTGGGAACTTTTTGAGAGTGAAGCTCACATTAAGAATCGTTCAATCATCAATCAAAATCCGCTGGATTTACAAAAAAAGCTGGTTCGGCTGCTCAAGAACTATGACGCCGCGAACCTTATCTGGGATGCGTTGGTGTTGCCTGCGATGGAAGACAATTGCTCGGACCGTTCTATATATGAGTGGCTACTGCAGCCGTCCACGCGCTGTGGAGGTATCAGCGAGTACCAGAGCGCAGCGAAAGTTATTGCAAAGAAAAAACGTGACGGTATTTTTAGTGCAGCCATCGAGGAAACAGAGAATTTGGTAAGCAAGCTTACACAAAATATGAACTTGGTGAAGAAAGAGCTGCACTTCACGACAGACGTAAAAATGGGAAACGTGCGACTAGTTCTTATGGATGCTGAACTACCTGCTCGCTTTTGCCGTGGTAATTTTGTCATCAAAAATGTAAAAATATCGATGAGGTTCAGTGGCAAAAATATTGACGAAATTGGTCCCATAGATTGGGTCGATCTGGCCATGTCTGGGAACACCGACTGGACGCTGTTGTTCGGCTTCAAGATGTCGTCGTCCTGTTATAGTGAAATTGCCAACGACATGGAAAACATCATCGAGCCATGGGAACTGGTTGCCGGCGTGTCTTCGAGTGCTGGCGAGAACGGATTTGCTGTTCTGTTGGAGGCTGCGAAGCGATTTCAGATTAATGTGACTCCAAGCGTCCTCAAGACCTACCGTGCGCTGATGGACGCCCTTGATGGAGCGGCTCAGCAGAATGGGCTGCAAAAGCATCAAGACAGCTTCCAACTTTCAACTGCTGCAAAGAAGCAAAAAGAAACAGATTGTCTTGTGCAGAACTTTACGGGATGCAAGATTTCCTTGAAACTAAACGGCAGTGATGAGGTAATCACAATTGACGCGCATGATCGCGCTCACATTGAAAATGGAGCTTTGAAGGATGGCGAGGCTGTAGTAGACTTACTTGAAATTGATCAGTGGGGTACAAGTAAAAATTCGGTGAAGTTGTCTTCCTTTGGTAATGTCAGCGTTGGTGTGAGTACAGCAGAAGCTTCACCATCATCTCTATTTGTCACAGTGTTTTCGCGATTGGAAAACCCGCGACGACAGCTTATTGTCCTAAGATCGAATACGTACTTCTGCAACCACAGCTCGGAGTGTTACGAGATGAAGTACCTGAGCTTAGGAAATGAGGATCGAAAGGCGGTGGAATCTCCCGTCATTAAATTGCGACCTAATGAGCGAATTTCATTGCCGCTCTCACTATTGATGGGCATGACGGAGTTTTACGCGCGTCCTGAAAATCATGAACACTGGATTGTAAAGACTTCTTTGAACAATGACGTGCTAACATCTACTACGGCAATCCAAGAGCTCAATGAGCACGAAGCTGAACGGGAAGCGAGAACGAAGCAGCGCCGAGGGGGTGGAACTATTGTGTATGGCCAAACCGAGGAAACTTGCACAAAGGTGGTGAAGCGCCTCATTCCGAATATGATCGTGCGACGATGGCACTTACGTTCGCATTTCGAGTATGAAATAGCGTTGCTTCCTCCATTTGTGGTACGCAACTCGTTACCCTATAAGATGGAATATCGATTTGTCGAGTACAAGTCGAGTTCATCGAGGGACATGAAGGCTGAATTCACCAAGGTAGATACGCTATTACGGTGCGAAAGCACACCTAAACCATCGGATGGTGTATTAAGCGGAGTAGTGAAATCAGGTCACGATGCCGAAGTATCCGGTGTTTCTGGAGGGTATCCTGGTTATTTGTCTATTCGTTTGGTTGCCCAAAAGCAAAACACAGGCAAGCATGTGACGTCTGCGTGGTCAAAACCGCTTCTGATGATGATTCACAAAGGAGTCGAGCAGTTTACGATGTCGCGAGAAAGCGTAGAAGCCGACGTTGGCCTCCACTTCAACATTGACCGAATCACACTTCCTGGCTGCCCTCGACTCGTACGCTTTTCAAGCACTTACTGGATCGTGGACAACACGTCGCTTGCATTTGACTATGCGTCTACTGAGCCTGGTGCAAAGCGAAACTCGTGCAAGGCCATGCGTGTGTGTGCGCCATTCAGTTACCCTGTCATGACGTCGCTGCCGCATGATCGTCTGAGCTTAAAACCGCTTGCCAACCTCAATCGCCGCCCAAAGGCATGGGAAGCGCTCGGTAATATGCCAGATACAGCGTTTAAGGCTTCAGCGCTCTCGGAACATGCAATCAAGAATGCGCAGTGGTCGGAACCTATTAACACGACAGCTATCAATACCATGGGTGAGATCGTGTGTGGTCCAAGCGTTTTTGGCTTGAAAATGGAAGGCCTTTATGGTCTATTCCAACCAGGTGTCTCGCTTACGTTAAGCCCCCCGGTATTTCGTTCAAAACCGCTTGAACCAAAAGCTATACATTCAGAGCTTTGCCTCGCACGACAAGGACCCGCAGAAGGTCGACGATATGTTCCACAAGCGAAGTGTAGATGATGTGAAGCAGTTACATCTGGCTCTGGAGGACAGTCAGACTACACCACTGTATCACTTCGGGTCCTTGAAAAAGGGCGAGTCTGTGGAGCAAAGTCAGCGCTATATTTCGTTCTCGTTCTCAGAAGAATGGGGCACTGACGCTGACAAAAAGAACTGGTCGTTTGCGATTCCGATCAACACAGCTGGAGACGTCTACTTACAGGTCTACTCATCTGTGCGCCAACGCTATCTTATTTGCCAAGCGAGTGTGCAAGTGGTGGACATGTACGTCTATGTAGTTCTGACAGATGTGTCTTGCGCACCACCGTATCGCATCGAAAATTACACCCCGTTCACGATAGATTACGCTCAGTTGGGCGAGTCATCTATTTTCAGTAGCGGGCAAAAGCAAACAGCTGCTACTATCAAACCCGGGGCGTGGCACGCTTTTGCGTGGTTTAATCCTTTGTCGAAGGATCGCCACGTCGAGCTCCGTCTGTCACATATGGATGCCCTCAAGGCGCAGACGAAGAAATATGACATTGACTATGTTGGCTACCTGGACCCCATCACCATGTGGGTGTCTCATGATGGCGAGAAACAGCACGCCGTGAGGTTGACTGTACAAGTCGTTGTTGACGAGAGTACGCGTGTGCTCAAAATTGCTGAGAAGGAACTAGAGCTTAGTCTATTGACAACCCAGGACTCGGAGGGTGATCTCCAGCACCGACGAATGCTTTACGCATCTTCTTTCGACATTGCATTCGTGGGTTTTGGCTTTTCCTTGCTGGATGGCTTCCCACAGGAAGTATTTTTCGCATCGGCAGATATTATGAAGGTGCAAAAAGCCCCTGCGTCGCTGGAATGGACATTCTCGGTGCTGCATTGCCAAGCAGACAACATGTTGGCGACTGCTAAGTTCCCTGTAATAATGAATCCTGTAAGTTCAGGCTACAGTGATAAGTCCGTGGGCAAAGAACCTGAGCCGTTTTTGAAGCTGGTTCTTGATGCTGACCTGGAAGCTCGGCTGGGAACGTACAAGCTGCTCGAATTTAGCTTAGGTGACGTAGCAGTGAAGGTGGATATCGATTATCTGGTGACCCTTGTAAGACTTCTAGAACCGTACTTGGTCTCTGATGCTACCACGGCCCACCGAACGAAGCTAACGTTGGAGAAAACGCTTCAACGTCGCGCACCACCAATGCCGGTAATGTTAGTGACAGCAGAAGGTGGCATTCACACAGATTTGGTGTACTTTGACGTCTTGCGCATCTCGTCGTTGTCTGTTGAGTTAGAGTACTCAATCACACGCAAAGACATCGTGTCGTCGACTGGTGGTGGCCACTCGGTGATTTTTGGCTTTCTAAGCCAGATCATTGGCCTTGTCGGATCAAACCTAAGTGGTTCGCCGACGTTTAACTTTAGCGAGATTGTGATTGTACGCTGTCTATCAACGAAGCAGAGGCTCCAGAATCAGTTGATCGCGAACTATGTTCAGCAGGGCATACTGCAGGCGTACCGTCTTGTTGGCAGTGCAGATATCATTGGCAATCCGATTGGACTTGTTGAAGACTTGGGTTCCGGTGTTGTGGAGTTTCTAAAGATCACAAAGGGTGAACTGACTGGCGATGCTCAAACTCGTGGCGAAGGCGTGAAGGTGCTGGGCAAGACTATCGTAAAATCCGGTGCGTCTTCGGTCGCGAGGATTACAGGCTCGCTAGATAAGTTTGTGGGCGAGTTCGCGGGCGACAGTAAAAGCGATACATCCGGTGGTAATGATTCGTCGTCGACTGACAATGCTGGTGTCAAGTTTGCAAAGGACCTCGGCCGCGGCTTCACTGGTATATTTACGAAGCCTGTCGAGGGAGCTATGAAAGGGGGTGTGGCTGGACTTGTGCAGGGCACAGTACAAGGCATTACCGGTCCTGGTGTTGTCCTGCTCAAGGGTCTTACGTCGACGTCTCATAACCTTGCGCTGGGTGTACGGTCTACGGTCGTAGATCGCTCCCCATTTGGCGGCCGCCGCCGGAAGCCGAAACTTGTTAAAAATGGTAAGTTGATTGCAGAGTTCGATGAAACCCATTACAAACCTACTCTGTTGAACTTGGAGATACTGGGTGCTAATGGACTGGACTCGGATAAGTCATGTGATCCACTCTGTGTTGTACGATTGGATGGTGTTGATGTAATGAGGACTGCGGTAATTTACAACACGGTAAACCCAGTGTGGCAAGAGAAAATACAGCTAGCGTTAACAGGCAAGGAGAACGAGGTGCAATTCGTGGTAAAGGACTCATATGGCGGCACCGTAGCCAAGACAATTGGCAAGTGCATTTTGAGCATGGCGCAGCTCCAAGACGACTTTAAGCCGCCTGAGTATTCGTCAGATCTTGCCGAATGGGTTCACACGGAGGTTAAGCCAGGAAACACCAAGATGAACACGAGCCATGTGATCGCAGAGAAGGATTATCCACTCGTCATGCTGCAGAAAAACAGCTTAAGAGTGAACCATGCAGCGTTGTTGAGTGATGAGAAGCACCAGGTACTCGTTACAGTTGTATCATTGACAAATATGGTCGTCACTAGCTCAACTGGTAGTGGCATGCTTGGGCTGGGCAATCTAGGAAGTAGTGCACTCAACATTTCACCATACATTTCAGTGCATGTTGGAAAAAACGTCAATCGCACGAATACTGCGAGAATGTCATTCACCAAGAATCAGAAGAACGAGCAAGTGGGTCAAGCGTCATGGGGAGAAAGTTTTACCTTCTCAGTCACAGCAAAGGAGCTTCATCGCGGCGGTGCCGATTCGAGACTAGTCGTTTATCTGAAAGACAAGAGTATGATCGTGGACGCACGACTTGGATCGGCAACTCTGGACATTGACGCGAGAATCAATGCACCTGCTACAACGGAAGAGCTGGTACTAAGGGACCAGTCCGACAAGCCGATCGGATATCTTACACTAAAGGTGGAAGTCACTGGCTCTGCCACATCGTCACGCTCGATGTCGCTCCAATCTATCGAGTCAGCCGAAGATATGGCACATCTACCACTAGATGCAGTCAAGGCCGGCACTATCCGCGTTTCATGCGTGTTCGAGTAAGCGAAGCACTTCATGTTTTGACTCCTTCAACATATTAACATTGTGTCGATGAGATTTTTAACGCATTTAAATGAGTGTTCAAACCACACTATACATCAAACGGATCTACGCGTACGAGCGTTTTAGAGTCTCACAACTTGTGACGAACGAATTAATTTTTCACGACGCCTCACGAGATCGAACTCACAAAGCGGGGAGTGAAAGAGTAAATAAAATGGACGAATACTCAGGTCTTTAGTTCGCAAAATACTTGCTGCCTCTAAGTCTGTTATTCTACTCTCAAAACATTCTTCTCGATATTGAAGTGTGTTGTCGCTGTCTGATCTTTCTCATCTGAGTCACAAGGGATTGCTGCAATTTGCTGAAGATATTGGACTTGCAACGCAACACCTTCAAAAGAGATACAACCAGCACATCCAAGTGACATTACAATTTGAAGTCACTTATTAACCCTCGCATCCCGACTAATCTCCGTGTTTTTCTCCCAACCAAACGCTTCCAGGAGTCCTTGACCAGTAGTAGCATTTGATATTGTAAAATTCTGTAGGCTGTCTTTAACGACAACAAAGACAATCTCCAATCTGTCAACGTTAAAACTATCGTTCGTTTCCGAAAGCTTCTTCAGCCACGAATAGAAGTAATCGATACGAAATGTGTGCGCGCTTGCACGAGTTATTTGTACCATCCTCACGAATCTAGTTTGCTTACACACCATAATAGCATCGTATCCACCTTGGTTCCATTGAAGGGGTCTAATCCAAACAGGGCCATCCTTCTTGAGTTCAGGTACTCCATCTGAATCCACAACAGTAGATTGTTCCCACTTATCAACAATGTTATCACTTTCATCGAATATTTCGAGACCGCCATGTCGTAAAGATATAAAAAAAGCCATCTCCAACATCCATCCACTAAATGCCGGGTTTGCAAACTCTCGATACTTGAAAAAAAAATGTTTGATCTCATCCGGACCGGTTTTGATTCCAATTTGAATTGCAGTATAGCGACTAATCAGCGGGGCTATTACCCCCGTGGAAGTATGACTTTCGAACAACGCAAACAGGCGGTTGACGATAAGAGGCGATCGGCTACCACTTGAAAGAGTCGCAGTACTATAATCGGGTAGCATTTCAATAGCACGATTCAGCTGGCGAATCACCTCTGCCGTCGTATACAGAAACATATATCGACATGACCCGCCTGCATAGTGATACTTAGTCTCCAACAAAAAAGCGCGATTATCGAAAGGGTCGTCAGACTGGCTTTTTCGCCTTTTCTTCATTGCTTGTTGCATCGCATTAGTCGACGATGTATTGTTACTTGTCGCGTCAAGTTTTGGCAACACGTTGTTGAAAAACTCTTTGTCGTTAATTGCGTCAAGGTATTCATCCAATGTCCAGGACCAAACTTCATGCTCCAATATCTTCCAATCATACTCAAAATCTGCACTAGATTTTCCACGAGAGGCCACAGAGCATATAAACACAAGTCGTTTCTCTCCAGAAACATTTGCACTGGTATACCATAGGAAGCACGTGCCTTCCAGATCTCCTCTACTTTCCGTATAAGTCCAGCCATCAACAAGCACCAAACAATTCTGGGCATTGATGGATTCCAGCAATGCCGTTAACTTCGCAATATCAATGGTTCCAGTCTTTCGCTCTTGACCACTCATATGCACACACTTTAAAATTTTACCTTCGACGTGAATCCAGATAACATCCCATCTGGTCCTGTCAACAGCTAACGCAAAAACCATAGCGGCGGTTGACTTTCCCGTTCCAGGAGGACCGAGTACATAGCCAACATGTTTTTCTTCCAAGACTTTCTCACGCATGAAATCGATTTGCCGATAAAAGGAGGGCCTGCAGTACAGCTTTAGCTGGCTACGAGAAGCTCCAAAATCCCATACATCCGCCTTCTCAAGCGATACATGTTTGTCCTTGGGATCATACGGGAAAGGCCTCTGTTGTAACGGGGTTACACGAAGGTGTGTATTTTATATACATACCTGCCACACCACATGTGGTGTGGCTGTACCTTCGTCACAAAAGAAGGCTTGATGTGACAGTACCTGAAGTACGAAGGGTCACATCGTGGCAGAGACCACGTGGTCACTATACTTATTTAAAGCATAGTGACTATGTATGTTTGCATAATAATAACAGGCTATAGAGCCATTAAATAGTGACTAGCACTAAGTATAGAGTTGGTGCTTCTATATTTAGTGTTAAAAGATAAATATAAATCAGTTTCAAACCTGATCTAGAAGTATCACTGCTTGAGCGTTCATTTCCTTCTAAGGAATCTAAGTATCTTTGATACTAGTCTCTCTGAGACGCGGTTACAACAGCCGATAGGCACAAGCTTACGAGCTAGCCTAGGAAGGGTTAAGCACCCTAAGACGTAGAAGCTCTCTGAGCTTGTCTTCCTCTGCACATAGTGCATACGTAGCTTTGCTACAATAGTCTGACTACTTCTGCACAAAGTTCATCTGCACATAGTTCATCTGCACATAGTGCATCTGCACATACTGCATAAGTAGCGTAGCTACAGTAGCTCGGCTACACCTGGTAGCACTTGTAGTCAATCCCGCACCTGTGTTTGCGACTACTTCTCTGTGTGAGAATGGACATCGATGAGATGTCAGCGGTTGACCTGCCACAGGCACAACAGGAAGCGTTGCAGAAACTGTTCTCGATCCTTGGCCCTAAGGGCTTGGAGTACCTCATCGCCCAGGGCGAAGAAGAGGTTAACAAGCGTATTCATATGCTTGATGAATATAACAATGCTCTAGTCGAGCATGTAAAGGCACAGATGCCTTCTTCTGCGCCTTCGCCCATGGCGACTATGGCGCAAGAAGTGGTCCGCAGACCAAAACCCATACAAATGGAAGTCGATAAGTTCGACGGCAAAGAAGGTGACAACCTTATGCTTTGGTTCCGACAGGTTGAGTCGGCTATGTTTATAGACGACATCACCTATGAACCATACCGTGTGTGCTTTGCCACGGGCAAGTTAGGTGGCTTAGCCAAACAGTGGGCATTCACATGTGGTGCATCATTTCAAGATGCTTTTCCCACATGGGCCGATCTGAAAGTTCAGATGACCCGGTAGTATGCGCCGCCAAACCAAGCACACCGTAACCGGTCGCGGTTTTTGACGTGTCGCCAAGGCAAGCGTGAGCTTGCGGCATATGTACAAGAGTTGAGAATTCTCATTGCTGCCATGGTCATAGACCCTATGCCTGAGGCAGTGACCGTCACGGTCTTCATGGAGGGCCTCCGAGTTGGCGTTGCCAGAGCGGAAGTCTTCCGGGTAAACTCGTCCTCATTCGAGGAAGCTGTTGGAGTGGCATGGAATGCCGAGACCAACTTCAAGTCCTCTAGGCCTGCGACTAATAACTACTCGTCTGATGGGTCTGTACCCATGGACTGTAGTCAAGTGGAGGATGAAGAAGCTGAGCTTCATGCTGCGGAGCAGCAAAGTATGCGAAGAAGTTATATCTGTAAGAGCACAGGCCATTTGATAACAAAATGCCTTGCAAGAAAGGCATATTTGGCAAGAAAGGCATATTTGGCCTCGAAGGGCCGACGTCCCACGGGTAAACCTTCTGGTTTGCCGCGGAGAATCGGCGGAACCCAGTAGGTGCGGGGTGCCCTACTGGGGAAGAACTGAGTTCTGTTGAACCTCTAGGAGGTAGAAGTAAACAGGGCTCAGCCCCAAAGAGATCTGAACTCTCAAAAACGGAACGAGAATGCAAGCCAGGCTTGCTAGTCGTCCAAGGGACGATTTAGGGCTATGATAAGCCATGGATCATTTTGATCGATTCGGGGGCATCGGGCAATTATGTGCGCCGCGCCACCGTGGAAGGTAGTCAGCAGTATGCTGAAGCGCTTGTAGCGCGTGAAAGTGACACAGTCACAGTTCGCTTAGCGACGGGTACGCGTGTTACGGTACCCAAAGTCCCGATGGACTTAAATGTAAAATTCTTGGACTTTAACAGCATGTAACGCTGTTTGGTCTTAAACCTGGATGCGAGGTATGAACTCATTCTAGGCATGGCATGGCTAGAACGCCACAATCCATGGATTGCTTAGAGGTCGAAGACCTTACACGCAACGCGCAATGCTCCTGCTGGGGATCTGGAGAGTCATGAACCCACCTCTGCTAGGAAGCAAAAGCGCTTTTGGCGCGGATATTGGACCGAGTCGGTCAATTTGTTGGATGTCGGAATATCCGACTTTGTAGACACTGTAAGTGTCGAGGACAATAGTCCTGGGCGAGGACCAAGGACTGTCGATAGTGTGGTTGAGAACCCCCTAGATGGCACATATGACATGTGTCATGAGAATGATGTTACATCATTAAACACCGTGAGTGGTGTTGGTGGCTGCAAGCCAAGATGTCAGGACATGAGTCCAAGTGACATGTGTGACGAGGAACTGACCCTGGATGGCCGGGTGAAGCCACAACTGGATGTTGTCTTTGTGAACAACGAGGTGCATGCACCTAACGACAAGGAACTGACCCAAGAGGGTGGGTGAAGTCATCAATGGATACTACCTTTGAGGATAACGCGGTGCATGCACCTAGTGACGAGTTACTGGCCCAAAAGGATTGGGTGAAGTCATCAATGACGGTTGTCTTTTGAGGATAACGACTTGCAAACACCACATGACGAGGCATTGACCCAAGAGGGTGGGGTGCAGTCAGTTAACGAAGTGGTCTTTGACCTTAAGGTGTGTACACCTGTGGACGCTGATGCGTCGGATGCTGAGAGAATCATGAGTAGCGATGATGATATCGTGAGTGACGGTGATAGCGAACAGCTATATACACTCGTCAATGGTCTGACTGGGGATGTTGAAGAGCCGGTGGCTCTTTCAGCAATACCCACTGTAAGTGCTCTGTTAGAGCTGGACGAGTTGTCCTTTGCCGAATTTGGCATTGCGTTACAGGCAGGCGACATTGCCGAAGTGGTCGTTATACGACCTGGGAAGGAGTTAAACTCCTCATCGCTTTTGGATAAAGCAGTTCTTGAGGATAGCAAGAAGGCGCTGAATGCGTGTACTGGATCACAGATCCTGAAGGACCCTTCGGATCCTTATATTCCTTTGTTGAAGGAATATGGAGATGTTGTCTCCAGAGAACCTCCGACGAGGTTACCTCCGGATAGAGGTGTACGTTATGAAATTGACTTGGTTTCAGGAACCAAACACTGTGTGACGCGACAGTGGCCGCTGCCACGAGAACAATGTGACGTCACGGACGAGTTCTTTCGTGCGAAGCACGCGGCTGGCATGGTGCGCGAGAGCAAGTCTCCTCACTCTACGCCCACGTTTTGTGTGAGAAAGCCTAATGGGAAGTGGCGAATAGTGCATGCTTATAATAAGCTGAATGCAGCCACTATCCCGTCTCAAACACTGATTCCTCGCAAGGATGTTCTTCGAAACAATATTTTGGGATGTACGATTACAGTGCCCTCGAATTAGTCGATGGGTATTATTAACTGCTCATGCGAGCTAGTCATATCCCGCTGACAGCGGTCAAAACTCCGAGCGGTATGTTCTGGGAGTGGTTAGTGATGCCCCAAGGGCTATATAACGCACCTGCAACGTTTAATCGTCTAGTGACGCAGTTGTTTCGACCCCATAGGGCGTACGTACAGACACACGTTGACGATATATTCGTCCATAGTCGAGACGAAAATGGCAAGACTGATGTGGAGAATCACATCGAGCACCTGCGAGCTGTGCTCGGTTGCATGAGGATGCATAAGGTATATGCCAATAGTGACAAATGCATCTTCGGTGCGGAAGAGAGTCCCTTTTTGGGATGCTTCATTGGGAAGCGAGGAATCCGGGTAGACCCTGTTAAGGTCAAAGCCATAGTGGATTGGCCGGTTCCGAGGAACCAGAAGGACCTACGCAAGTGGCTGGGCTTGGCAAATTACTTGCACAAGTATAGCCACAACTATGTGGAAGTGGCTAGGCCATTGTCCAATCTCCTTAAAAAGGATGTGAAATGATGTTGGAACACCAAGCACCACGAAGTTTTAAAGCAATTAAGGAGAGTCTCCTTCAGGCACCAATTTTGGCTCTACCTGATCCTGATCGCCCATTTAGCGTCGTATGTGATTCTTCGGACTTTGCCATTGGCAGTGCAGTTTTGAAAGCTGACTCTGAGGGTCGAGAACGCGTCATTGCGTTTGAGTCTCGCCAGCTGAAAGCTGCAGAGAAGAACAATCCAGTTCATGACAAGGAGCTACTTGCGATGAAGTATGCCCTTGTTAAGTTCAGGGTACACCTGTTGGGCTCAAAGCCGTTTGTGATCTATACCGATCATGCGTCACTACGCACAGCGACACAGTCGTCTCATCTCTCGCAGAGAATGGTTCGTTGGCTCTTCTTTTTCGCGGAGTCTAAATTCGAGGTGAAGTATAAGCCGGGGAAACAGAATGTTTTGGCTGACGCGTTATCGCGTAGACCTGACTATGAGCTTGCTCAACTCACTGTTGTGAGTTCGTCAGTAACGGATTGTATCCGTGTGGCGTATGCACGGGATGAGGCATGTGTTGCCATTCTGCAGGCGCTGGGTAGCGCAGAGTTTGAAAACTTTAAGGTGAAGTTGTCACCACGTAATCGTGCGAGATTACATCGTTATGCACTGACTGATGGTCTGTTGTACTATAGTTTAGGGTCGGATGACCAGCCTCGGGTTGTGGTGCCTCATGATGAGGACCTCAAGTATCAGATACCTTTATGAGGCTCATGATACGCCACCTGGTGGTCATTTAGGTCGTGAGAAGACTTACAGCTCGGTAAGCACATATTATTGGTGGCCCAAGTTGTACAAATGGGTTGGTACCTACGTACGCACGTATTCAACGTGTCAAAGGGTGAATTCCTCGCCTAATATGGCTGCACCTTTGGCGAGTTTGCTTGTACCCTCGGGGTTGTGGCAGTCCATTATTATGGACTTTGTGTTTAGCCTACGGCGGGATGCGGCAGGCAACACTGCGATTGTGGTCTTGTTGACCGGCAGGGCAAGATGGCTCACTTAGCGGCAGTGCCGGACACTTTTGATGGAGAATGAACAGCAACGCTGTTCATGGATCGTGTGTTTAGACACACGGATTGCCTGTGGCAATCGTCTCGGATAGAAAGAGACCCTCGTTTTACGGGTAAGTTTTGGACGTCCGTCTTTAAAGTGCTGGGTACTCGACTGGACATGTCCACGGCGGATAATCCGCAGACCGATGGTCAGATTGAACGCGTCAATCGCGTTATTGGTGATATGCTTTGCAGTGTTTGTGCTGAAACACCCAAGCAATGGAGCACGATGCTCCCACTCATTGAGTTTGCGTTTAATAAAGCGGCGCATGCTTCGACAGGCTTCACTACATTCTAGGTGAACGGTTTGGTCAACCCTCGCGTTCTGTTAACGCTACCCCCTGCCGCTTCAGGGCTTAGTGGGGGGAGAGATAGCCAAAGGCTTGGCTGATATCAGCCCTGTTGCGCAAAAGTGGAAGCGTTTCTGTCAACGCGTTTTGACGTATTACGTCGCGTCAAAGACGCTATGGCTGAAAGCCAGGATGTTCAGAAGGAACTAGCGGATGCCAAAGGCAGAAAAAACGAACATGAGTTCAAAGTGAGTGATTTAGTTTTATAGCGCTAGGAATTCACCTACCCGTGCCGTTTCGGCGGTATATAAAACTAAACTACGCCTTTAAGGTCATAGACAAGAAAGGTTTAGCCTATACGATGAACCTTCCGAAGACGATGAGAACACATCCTGTGTTCTACGTAGGCTTACTTAATCCATACCTCAACCCTGCCTCGGTGGACTTCGAGGATTTGTCCCCGAATCCCCGGCCGAAGGAGGCGGGTAGTACCGTACCGGAGGTGCATATGGACGCTGAAGGCGTACCAGGAGGTCAATCTGACATCGCAGTTCGGCCTGAGAATGCTCAATTGCCGTTAAGCGATCCGAGGTCTCAGAGCGATAACGCTCAAAAGACCGACGGTGTCGATCGACACGGTCATCGAGCGATGACAGGTGAGACCTCACCGATGCAAGGGCATCACGCTCCAGGAGCGTCAGGCGACGCTCAATCTGAGAGAGATGAGATGTCAATGGATCATCGACCTCCTCAGACGCTGATTGATGAGCATAATCATCAACAGTTCCACGTGGAAAGCCTCTTGGATCGGTGTCGTCACCTGTGTCATACCCAATACTTGGTGAAGTGGAGGGGATACCCCCTGTCGTATGACTCGTGGGAGTATGAGGTACCCCTTCGGCAAGATTGCCCTGACGCCGTTGACGATTTTGACCAGGACGGTCAGAAGCAACGACAGCTATCGTCGGAAGCTTCCCAGCACTAGGTGCTGTGAGAGTAGGATCAGTAGGCTGGCTTTGACTCTGACCTTTAGAAGAAGCCGACGCCGGTACATCACTTGAGTGAGAGGTACGCAACGGCTTTAGAAGCTTGTCCCCCACAAGTCTTTGACCCTGTATGTAGGTAATTGACGTTTCGCTTTGAGCTTAGCGAAGTTAAAACGTAGACGACGTTCCAACCAAACGTCTTGCGCTTTAGCGCTTAATCGCAGTTTGTCAAATTTGAGAGCTTACATGCTCGTTCTACCCAACAGGTGAGCTGGTGATACATCTTGTGCAGATGTATCACCTGGTGCAAGCACCACTGGTATGCCGTTTAGTGGGTGCACATGCACCCCACGTGACTGTCGTGACAGTCGCTCCTGATAAGATTTCATCGTAAACTCCTGGGGAGTAAGGAGCCGCTCACGAAGAGCAACACTATCTGCATTCTCGCAGGCCTTACGGGCATGGGACCCAATGATATAGGGTCGCAAGAATTGCAATGCAGCTCGTCGAGCTTCCTTATTAGGATCCCGGGGCACGAACCCATAATCACGTCGTGAAAATGTTTGTTTGGGCCGTGCCAAAGCGGCCGCTTGGGCCTCGTCATCGAGTTGACGACGCTGTGCAGCGTCAAGAGGATTGCTTACCTCTTCGTCTGTATCCTCTCGCGAGGGAAGAGGAGGCGCTTGGCGCAAAGGGGTTGTCTCCCTTGGAGGAGAAGACAAAGAACGGGATCGACGTTTCTCGTTTGGTGAGCGTGATGATCTTGGGAAACCATGGCCCGAAGGTGACTCGGCTCCGCCGCCCGTAGAGGCAACATCACTGTCATCGTCCCCAAAGATGTCGTGACGCATTGCTTCATCCATGATGGAGCAAGCGCTATCAAGACAAGTGCTTTATAAAGCAAGTGTTTGTGAACACTGTGATGCTTAAAAGCAAGTTCTAGGCACCTTGTGCTATGAAAGCAAGTGTTCGTGAATACACAAAGCGCATTAATAATACCAAGTGCTCGGCACTTAATGCTTATAAGCAAGTGTCGTAACACTATAATGCTTTAGCGTGAGTGCGATGCACTATGTGCTCAAAGACCGAGTGTCGTAACACAAGGATGCTTATAAAGCGTGTGTGCAAGGCACGAGTGCTCAAGGAGCAAGTGTTGAAAACACAGAAGCTTTAGACGCGAATGCAAGCACTTATTGCGAGGCAAGCAAAATGAGAAAAAAAATGAAATCGATGCCTCCAATGAAGTGCGAAAATTCGTGGGTACGTCGGGTCCCACGGATTGGTGGGGGGAGGGTGTAAAGGGGTTAGACGAAGGTAAGTATTGTACATACACACCTGCCACACCAATGTGGTGTGGCTGTACCTTGATTACTAAAGAAGTACGAAGGGTCGCATCGTGGCAGAGATCCACGTGGTCACTAGACTAATTTAAAGTATAGTTACTATGCATGTTTACATAATAATAAAAGTTTTAAGAGCCAGTAAATAGTGACTAGCACTAAGTATAGGATAGGTGCTTCTATATTTAGTGTTAGAAGATAAACATAAATATAAATCAGTTTCAAACCTGATCTATAAGCATCACTGCTTGAGCGTTCATTTCCTTTAGAAGGAATCTATATCTTTGATAGTCTCTATGAGACACAATTACAACAACCGATAGGCACAAGCTTACGAGCTAGCCTAGAAGGGTTTAACAGCCTAAGACGTAAAAGCTCTCTGAGCTTGTCTTTCTCTGCACATAGTGCATACGTAGCTTTGCTACAGTAGTCTGACTACTTCTTCTGCACATAGTGCAAAAGTAGCGTAGCTACAGTAGCTCGGCTACATTCTTTGTGACAAAATTGCCACGGCAAAAGCGAGCAGGTAGTTCAGCATCCATAAGAACTAGTCGCACGTTTCCCATTTTTACGTCTGTCGTGAAGTGCAGCTCTTTCTTCACCAAGTTCATATTTTGCGTAAGCTTGCTTACCAAATTCTCTGTTTCCTCGATGGCTGCACTAAAAATACCGTCACGTTTTTTCTTTGCAATAACTTTCGCTGCGCTCTGGTACTCGCTGATACCTCCACAGCGCGTGGACGGCTGCAGTAGCCACTCATATATAGAACGGTCCGAGCAATTGTCTTCCATCGCAGGCAATACCAACGCATCCCAGATAAGGTTCGCGGCGTCATAGTTCTTGAGCAGCCGAACCAGCTTTTTTTGTAAATCCAGCGGATTTTGATTGATGATTGAACGATTCTTAATGTGAGCTTCACTCTCAAAAAGTTCCCAAAAGCGTCTCTCGAACGCAGGGCGCTTAATCCGCTCTGCGAGTTGTTCAGAAAATGTTATCTTCGTCTCGCATAGCTCGTTAATGACTTCAAACGATATGGTATTCATTTTCGCGCAGATTAAGGAAGCCGCTGAGAGCTTTGCTGCCGTTTCCTGGCCTCGAACCAGAAGCTTCAGCAGCTTTATCTGACAAAAGATCATCGCGCAAAAATGCGCGGAGCTCTTGAAATTCAAGATAGCCATTACCATCCTGGTCAATTTCCTTAAAGAGCTCGCGAACAAAGTACTCCAATTCACTTTCCAGCAATGTGTCGCCAACCTTGACCCTGTTGGAGTAGGCTTCAACTTGCATATATACGTATAGGTAGAAATCAGTATACACTGGAGTGGGACTTGCATGCATACTAGGTACGCTTTGCAAAGTCTTCTCTCAGTCTAAGATATTTCCTCTTAATAACAAGTTAGTATCTGCGTGGGACGCATACCTTGTTATATTAAGTCTAATAGGGTTATGAGCCCAAGTCACGTTGACTAAAGAAAAGATCAACCAAATAACATGTACTCATCGATTGACTTAGATGAGAAAAGCATGGGCTTTAAGATTGGTTCGTTGGGAACTCCCGTCCGGTGGGACCGCGAGGACTGGACTTTTTACAAGTACGCTATGCTGAACGCATTTGAAGAGAGTTTATTGGATGACATCGCCAGGAGCGATGTTGTCGAAGATAAAGACTGGGATGAAGAGGAGAAAGGAAATTTCAAGAAGAAACAGGTCAAGATCAAGATTTGATTCAGGGTTCTGTCCATGAGGCTTGCCAAGCAAATGATGTCCAAATCGACGGACACGGAAATGTGGAAGGAGCTAGTATCGATCTACGAGGGAAAGAACAACCCTGCCATGACGGCACAGAAGGTATACCGCCTGCAGTGCGAGCTACACAAGACCATCTTACGCGAGCGGGACGACGTTCAAAGTCATCTGTACAAGCTATTTGACATCAAGAACAGACTGAAAGAATTGGAATCGCCAGTGAACGATCTACAAATGGTAAACAGGATGTTGCGGAGCTTGCCAACGATCCCGAGTTACAATGAACTCCGACGACGCAAAGTGTTATTTAGCTCCAACATGGGCAAATATACACCGGATCTGGTTCGTGAGTTGATTCTTACAGCAGAGTTACGCAATAAAGATTGGGATAACAACGCCTTTGAAAACAGGCAAAGTAACAAGACGCAACAAAAATCAAGTGGTGCTCAGCAATAACACGGCAAGAAGAAAGCTCCAAGTGGTGGCTATCAAAAGAAAGCCAAAAAGTCTAACTTTGGAAGGTGTTTTCTTTGTGGTGGTACCGATCACTACAAACGCGATTGTCCGGACTTAAATGAAAAACCACGCGAAAGAAGGGCACAAGCCAAGTACGCGCGATCGGAAGAAGAGTGTACACATCTAAAACCGAAAATTTGTCAAGTTGCTCAGGTGAATGACACTATGGAGAAGCGTAATGTGGAAGTCGGAGAAGTTGTGAAACAAGTCTCCAAGAATTTTGACTCATCACGCTGGTATTTTGATACTGGTACTAATGCACACATCACGGCCTGCAAGACGTATTTTACTACGTTGCAAAGCATGGATAATTGCGATTGGAACCCCCCACATTTTGGGTTTTGCTAATGGGATTGGGGCAAAGGCGGAAGGTTCGGAACAATCATTCTAGCGGTGATGGTTGATGAGCAGATGACATTTGTGCTTGTGGAGGATGATGTGTTGTACGTGCCAAGCCCGGGTTGCAACTTGTTCTCGCCAGGTCTGGCTTTGAATCAAGGATTCCAATTATCCTGGAAGCCCAACAAAAGAATGTTCTAGATGACAAAAGGTAATATGGAGGTCATTCGCACGACGCATGAACGTCACCTATGGACATTTACTGCTCACAATATTGGGTGCAGTATCTCGAAGAACACCAAGATTACTACTAAAAAGCAAATTTGTGCAAATTTCGCAATTACAGACGGTGTCGAGGACATCAAAGAGTGCAAATTTGTGCAAATTTCGCAATTACAGACGGTGTCGAGGACATCAAAGAGTGGCATGAGCGACTAGGGCATACCTGTCCAGAGTACATTCGACTAATGGCTGACCGCGGTATGGCCAAGGGGATTATTAGACTTAATATAACAAGGTATGCGTCCCACGCAGATACTAACTTGTTATTAAGAGGAAATATCTTAGACTGAGAGAAGACTTTGCAAAGCGTACCTAGTATGCATGCAAGTCCCACTCCAGTGTATACTGATTTCTACCTATACGTATCTATGCAAGTTGAAGCCTACTCCAACAAGGATCATGCTCAAGCGTCGAGGAAAGGTGAACTGAGCTGATTGCCAATTTGGTAAACAGCGGCGCAAGACATTCAAGAAGTCGCTCGGTCGGCCCATTGAAAAAGTAAACGACATGGCGTTTGCAGATCTTTCAATACCAGGGGTAAGCAATGACTCAAAATTTTCTGCCGTTTTGGTTATTATGGACGGATTTTCGCGCTTTGTTAAGTTTTACCTACTTTAGTCGAAGACGGAAGGCGAGGTGAACATGTGTATGATGCAATATATTGCATGGGAAGAGCGTCAACGTGGAAGTCAAATTAATGAGGTTATTTCTCGCGACTACGATACAGAGGACCACAATGAAGGCGCTGAGCCAGTGGAGCAGGTGCTTACGGACAAGGGTCAAGAATTTTGTAATGGTATTATGGAAAATGGGTACATGCAAAAAATGGAATTGTGCATACAAAGGTTGGACCTAGTGCATACCAATTAAATCTTGTGGAGCGAACGCATCAGACGCTGATTGGTATGGTTAAGACGATGATGCATCAGTCGGGTTTACCTAAATCGTTCTGGTCAAATGCTTTCGAAACTGCAGTTTACGTGAAGAACCGTGTGTATTGCAAGGGTGCAGGCCGCACTCCATATGAAATTATGTTTCGGACCAAACCAGACTTACATCACATTCGTGCTTTTGGATCCCTGGCGTTTTGTCACGTGCCAAAGTCCAAGTGGAAAAAGTTTTTGGTGAACTGTCGCATGGGATTTCTGATCGGTTATCGTGAAGATGTTGTCGGCTGTCACATTTATTTTCCAACGGAACATAAGACAGGTTTCGTGTCCGACGTTAAAATAAATGAAGACATCAAATACAGTTATCGCTATGACAGTGGATACAAACGAAAAGCAAACACGTGATCGCAAACTTTTCCCGATTTATTCAAGGAGATGACATTGATGACTTTACCGGGGAAGATGATGACGAAGGTCTCGATATTTCCTCTCACGTGGAATTTCCTACTGGATCAAGCAACTTAAGCAGCAATGTTGACATGGAATCGGTGGCGTCGGAGCTTCCAGACTCTCCAGATATGTGGCGTGGGCGACTACGCAGTCGGGTGCCACCGGCCGAGCCTGTCGACACGGTGCAGAAAAGTGCTACGTCAAGTGAGGCAAGTGAAAATGGAATATAATGGGATGATATCCTTTGGAACAGCTCCCTTCCTGTTATAGATAATGCGTTTGAAGAAACGCAGGAGGGTGAAAATGCAGGAACCAGCTCTCAACCTGTTGCAAAATCAAGTTCAAGTGAACAGGGCGATGAATGTATAACTGGTGATCTTTCGGTTAATGACGATTCACGTGACGATGCTTTAAGTATTGATTTACATGACACAATGCTCGATGATGAATCTACTGACGATGAAATTGCCGCTGATAATGATTTTGCTGAATCGGTGGGGCATGTTACAGAAATGTCCGCGGTCATACGTACTGAATCATCGCTTAGCGAATTGGAAGATTACGATCATTTATTTGATCCAGGTGATCAGCTCGAAATTGAAAGCGATGAAGATGTTGGTGCATTGGTTTCCGCGACGCAGAATGTATTAACGATTATGCCGAAGCACATCATTGGTCACACACATCTGCGCGACACCGAGATTAAAAGAAGACGTGACAGAAAACGCACCAAGGTAGAGACAAAGAGAGCACGAGCAAATTTGGGGCTCCATGAGTTTAACTACTTTGATGATTTTGTGGTCGGATCATCTTTTCAAGCACTACATGCCGACATACGAGGCAATGGTGGCATTAATGCAAGGAGTGTAAAAATTCCAATGAATTACAGGGTAGCCATGGCGTCAAAATACGCAAAACAGTGGAAAGAGGCAATGGATGTTGAAATGGCCGCGCTTATGGACAAAGGCGTACTGGAAATGATTTTTAAATGTGAAATGCCAATAGGAAGTAAAGCAATCAAGACTATGTGGGTCTTTGATCTCAAAACGGACCATTTGGATAATGTCGTCAGATTTCGAGCGCGGATTGTTGCGCGAGGCGACAAACAACGTCCTGGAATTGATTACATGGAGACATTTAGTCCAGTGGCTCGAATGGCTACGTTCCGATTATTTGTTGCAGTGTGTGTACAATTGAAGCTTCCAATTTATCAAGGTGATATTAATACCGCGTATCTAAATGCAACGTAGGTATTAAACAATACCTGGCAACGTTGGAATGCTATCCGTGCGAGATGGATAACACGATTTACGTCATTAACAAAGCTCTTTATGGATTAAATAATCCGGTCGCGAATGGAATTCAGATAAATGCTGGTTTATTAACATCGGTTTCGAGCCTATCGCACCGAACCGTGCCTATATTACTATAGGCGGGATGGCAAATTTGCGATTGTTCGATTATACGTGGATGACATTCTGTGTGCTACAAAAAATGTTGATTTTAAGACGAACATGTTTCAACAATTAGATAAGGACTATGGACTTAAAGATTAGGGTTTTCTCAACACTTATTTAGGCGTGGAAGTGGAGCAGAATGAAAGTTCTATTAAGATTCACCAGACTAAATACTGTGGAGAAATTATTGAGCGACTTAATTTTGGCGACGCACACCCTAGCAAAATTCCAATGGAAAACGACTTTACGATTGACTGCAATTGACATGGATACTGCACAGCGCAAGCAAAATCCAGCGCATGGAAAAGTATTTCCGTTCCGTGAGCTAAATGGATCGTTAATGTACCTCTACGTGCACCAGACCCGATTTAGCTTATGTTGTTGGACAGCTTAGCAGATACGTACAACAACCAGCCCAACAGCACACCAGTGCAGCCAAGAGAGTGTTAGGATACGTTATTGGCAGTAAAAGCCTGGGAATAGTATCCACAAATACTCCAGAGGTTCAGTATACAGGCAAGCTGACGGTTAATGGATTTTGCGACTCGGACTGGGGTAATGACCCTGATACCAGAAAAAGTGTTACTGGTTATGTGCATTGTATTGCGGGAGGTACCATATCGTGGGCATCACGACGTCAAAGTATTGTGGCACAATCAACTGCGGAAGCAGAGTATGTTGCAGCAAGTGAAGCATGCATGGAAGGACAAGGTTTACGCAACTTATTGATTGAAGAATTTTCGCATATAGACACAGAGTATCGACTCGGCATTGATAATCAAGCAGCGTTTGTCATGTCGACCAACCCAACCTATAGATGCCGTACTCGACACATTGAACTGCGTTGGCACTATGTTCGGGATCAGGTGGCAGAATGGACGGTGGAACTGTGAAAAGTCAAGACCAAAATTAATCCGTCAGATTTGATGACGAAACCACTTGCCAGTGGTCGTTTGGAGAAGTTAAGTGGCATGATCGGCATGACAAAGAACCATGTTCCGAAGGGACTGCTTTCGGAGGAGGGCGTGTTGGAGTAGGCTTCAACTTGCATAGATACGTATAGGTAGGAGGAATCAGTATGGGACTTGCATGCATACTAGGTACGCTTTGCAAAGTCTTCTCTCAGTCTAAGATATCTCCTCTTATAGCAAGTGGGACGCATACCTTGTTATATAAAGTCTAATCGACCATTGCATTAGCAGCGAAAGCTACGAAAGTGGCAATCACTGTCGGTTGAGCAGCCGTCCAAATGCTACCTTAAATGGATCATCTTCTTTTCCTTGACCACGAGTTAATGGAAATTCAAATTTTCCATGTACTGGATAATGGTCGGAGAGATCAATTAATGCCATTTTCATAATCCTCTTTACACCAGTCCAACCAACTGTAAAACGAGGGACCTGATTTACAAAAGCTTGGAGTGTTGGTACTGTGCTTGGTTGCTGGTAAGGAGCTACAACACAAGCGATTTCATCAGTGGTAAGACAGACACGCCACCATTGTTGCAACTAGTGTGGGGTGCTTGCTACCTTTTCCATACAGAACGTAGTCAAGCCACTCCAGTGGACAGCAGGGGCAATAGCACATGTTGTCCAAATCAGGCTCAGTAATCTCAGTGTGGACACCGCATGTCGTTCGGGTGAGCAACGATGGGTAGAAAACGCTATCCTATTTGCACGCACCACCACACAAATTTCAGAGGAAGCACATGGAGGCATTAAGTAATAGCATAACAAACCGTTGCTGGCCCCCAGTTTTGGACGTATTGTGCAAAGCATTTGTTGCTGATGGCAGCTCCGTCACGTCCAACCAGCACGTTCGTGTGCGGACTGAAGCAAATTCATTGCACGTTCGAGAATGAGTTCGAGTCGATCCACCATCACACAATTGCACGTGACATACTCGCTCGTGAAAACCTGTTTGCCAATCTGACGAGGTTCATTCGCTTGAAGCAGCTCTACTAAATGTGCCACTTCATTTCCAAAAGTGTGATTGTCTACATTGAAGTCCCCTGCAAAGATCAATGGCTAGATGCAGACAAAAGCAAACAACCTCGCGTCGTGATCAGCACAAGCGGCGTATGATAAGAGTTCATCACTTCCCACCTCGTGATATGGAATGCCAATAGCATCGATAAACTGCCGCATCTGTCCAGCGTATAGACAGATAAGAAAAATAAATTCTAGAAGCTAACAAGCATTGATATTCCATGACCTCCTTACCTGCTTTGCTTGCTGAATCCGATCCGCCCGTCTTTCTGGCGTAGACCACGCCTAAATTGTCATCACATGCATGGACTCAACAACTCTCTTTCTCTGCTCAAACCAAAAGCTTAACAACTTTGAGTACCTGCATGTGGGTAGCAAACACGTTAAAAATCTTGTGCGTATCATTGACAGTTTTTAGCAACCGAGCATATTTGACACCCTTAGCTGCTAAACAGTCCGAGTAATGACAAGCATTGTGATACACATGCTGAGCTTCACGAATGATCGGCCACTTGGACACCACCATTACTCCTCCGTTTAGTAAGCTAGTGAATGGATCCGGGTCATGAAGAATCGTCGTGGAATAATTGAAACCAAACTTTTGAAATTGAGCGAGCATTTCGTTTCGCTCAGTTTTGATATCGGCTTCTGCCAAAGTCACAACATCGATGGTTGGAGAAATCTGATGCAATGACTCGGGAACTCGTTGCAATCGTTCACTCTGTCCATCCTTAGAGACTTCGTACGGACGTCCAAATAAATTGTACTATCAAAATCAACATGTTACGAGTGATTTAGGTGGGAGAAGATTACAACGTACATGTATCAATATATATGATGATACCTGAAGAACTTCAAAGGAAATGGTAGAATCAGGAGCAGACTTTACATGATAAGGAGTTACTCTACTACTCCACACAGGAACATTGCCAATCATTTCATCGACGTGGAAGTGGCCCTGAACGGCGTAAAGTAACAAGGGAGGAACCAGCGTAAGAAGAGCGAGCGGCATCCGGAATAAACGAGTCGTTCGTGATTTGTTTGAATCGTTTTTCTAGCTATTCGGAATAAACGAGTCGTTCGTGAATTGTTTGTGATCGTGTTTTCTAGCTTTTCTATCATTTTAAGCATTGGTTTATTTCCACTTAGGTACGATAGCACCAATTTTCTCTAATTTTCTCTCATTCAAGAGTTTGCCGGCTCAATGGTAATGGTAAAGCTTTTTTGTGCGATTGTTGGTGTAGAGGGGAGCGTGTTCTCTGTAGATATCGATGCAACTCAGTCTGTGGCCGACTTGAAAGACGCAATCAGACTGGAGAAACCGAACGACTTAAAGGATGTCGATGCAGATAGGCTGCAGCTCTTTCTGGCCAAGAAAGACGCGGGCGTTTGGTTATCGTCTCGCTCGGAAGACGTGACGAAGCTGAAGAGGGGTCAAAACACTGCTCTCGTCGAGTTGCTGACGGGACAAGATCAAGAACTACAGGGAGAGGACCCACTTCAGGACTTGCTAAACGGATGTGATCCTCTATTATATCGACAAGTTCACGTGCTGGTGATAGTTCCGCAGCCCAAAATGAACTGGAAGTGTGCTTTACAGAGGCCTTTCCCGTATGATCCCAAGGACAAATATGTATCGCTTTGAGAAGGCGGATGTATGGGATTTTGGAGCTTCTCGTAGCCAGCTAAAGCTGTACTGCAGGCCCTCCTTTCATCGGCAAATCGATTTCATGCGTGAGAAAGTCTTGGAAGAAAAACATGTTGGCTATGTACTCGGTCCTCCTGGAACGGGAAAGTCAACCGCCGCTATGGTTTTTGCGTTAGCTGTTGACAGGACCAGATGGGATGTTATCTGGATTCACGTCGAAGGTAAAATTTTAAAGTGTGTGCATATGAGTGGTCAAGAGCGAAAGACTGGAACCATTGATATTGCGAAGTTAACGGCATTGCTGGAATCCATCAATGCCCAGAATTGTTTGGTGCTTGTTGATGGCTGGACTTATACGGAAAGTAGAGGAGATCTGGAAGGCACGTGCTTCCTATGGTATACCAGTGCAAATGTTTCTGGAGAGAAACGACTTGTGTTTATATGCTCTGTGGCCTCTCGTGGAAAATCTAGTGCAGATTTTGAGTATGATTGGAAGATATTGGAGCATGAAGTTTGGTCCTGGACATTGGATGAATACCTTGACGCAATTAACGACAAAGAGTTTTTCAACAACGTGTTGCCAAAACTTGACGCGACAAGTAACAATACATCGTCGACTAATGCGATGCAACAAGCAATGAAGAAAAGGCGAAAAAGCCAGTCTGACGACCCTTTCGATAATCGCGCCTTTTTGTTGGAGACTAAGTATCACTATGCAGGCGGGTCATGTCGATGTATGTTTCTGTATACGACGGCAGAGGTGATTCGCCAGCTGAATCGTGCTATTGAAATGCTACCCGATTATAGTACTGCGACTCTTTCAAGTGGTAGCCGATCGCCTCTTATCGTCAACCGCCTGTTTGCGTTGTTCGAAAGTCATACTTCCACGGGGGTAATAGCCCCGCTGATTAGTCGCTATACTGCAATTCAAATTGGAATCAAAACCGGTCCGGATGAGATCAAACATTTTTTTTTCAAGTATCGAGAGTTTGCAAACCCGGCATTTAGTGGATGGATGTTGGAGATGGCTTTTTTTATATCTTTACGACATGGCGGTCTCGAAATATTCGATGAAAGTAATAACATTGTTGATAAGTGGGAACAAGCTACTGTTGTGGATTCAGATGGAGTACCTGAACTCAAGAAGGATGGCCCTGTTTGGATTAGACCCCTTCAATGGAACCAAGGTGGATACGATGCTATTATGGTGTGTAAGCAAACTAGATTCGTGAGGATGGTACAAATAACTCGTGCAAGCACGCACACATTTCGTATCGATTACTTCTATTCGTGGCTGAAGAAGCTTTCGGAAACGAACGATAGTTTTAACGTTGACAGACTGGAGATTGTCTTTGTTGTCGCTAAAGACAGCCTACAGAATTTTACAATATCGAATGCTACTCGGTCAAGGACTCCTGGAAGCGTTTGGTTGGGAGAAAAACACGGAGATTAGTCGAGTACGGATAGTTGGGATGCGAGGGTTAATAAGTGACTTCAAATTGTAATGTTGTCTACTTGGATGTGCTGGTTGTATCTCTTTTGAAGGTGTTGCGTTGCAAGTCCAATATCTTCAGCAAATTGCAGCAATCCCTTGTGACTCAGATGAGAAAGATCAGACAGCGACAACACACTTCAATATCGAGAAGAATGTTTTGAGAGTAGAATAACAGACTTAGTAGAGGTAGCAAGTAGTTTGCGAACTAAAGACCTGAGTATTCGTCCATTTTATTTACTCTTTCACTCCGCTTTGTGAGTTCGATCTCGTGAGGCGTCGTGAAAATTAATTCGTTCGTCACAAGTTGTGAGACTCTAAAACGCTCGTACGCGTAGATCCGTTTGATGTATAGTGTGGTTTGAACACTCATTTAAATGCGTTAAAAATCTCATCGACACAATGTTAATATGTTGAAAGGCAGGCAAAACATGAAGTGCTTCGCTTACTCGAACACGCATGAAACGCGGATAGTGCCGGCCTTGACTGCATCTGGTGGTAGATGTGCCATATCTTCGGCTGATTCGATAGATTGGAGCGACATCGAGAGTGATGATGTGGCATCAAGATAAGTCATGTGGATTACATGACTTTTCTATCTCTTGAACCTCATCAAGATAAACAACTTGTGCTGATGCCCTGATACTGTTATCAATCCAGCACGAAGAGTATGCATTGTTGAAGGTTCTTGTCAGTAGTAAGCATTGTTGGAGGTTCTTGTCAGGTGGAGGTTATTGTCTCACATAGAAATTACCATTTCTAAACCACGGGCGTATTTCTCCGTCGCTCTCTTTCGAAATACACAGACATACGTTTCGTAGCAACAATTATAAAATATCCTCTACAAGAACAACCGTTCGTTCCAGCTCATCGAAATAAAAGCCATCGCTCATCCTTAGCTTTTGTCCATTATGTCAACGTGTCCTCAGTGCTATACGGGGACATGCAAGCGTCACAAGCTTCAGGATAATGGACGATCCGTAATCAAGAGTACAAATGCTGAATCAACATTACAGAAGATGTATGATCAGCTTGTAGGTTCTAAGCTACAAAGATTACAGGCTGAGGCTGAGAACAGTCGTGTCAACAACATACACACGAGTTTCGTAAGAAACTGGACGCGTCACGGGATAAAATAATGCGTAAGAGCCATCGATCGCAGTCTAAATTGGGCAATGTAAGTGTCAGTGGTAGTGGTTTGAATCCTCAAGCATTAGCTGCGATTTATGGAGAAGATTCAAGTGTATCAGATGAAGAAGAAGACGAGAAGAAGAAGAAGAGACGTTGTAAACATTTTTCAACTTTTGAGAAGAAACGAAGGAGAATTGATAGAGAAGGTGGGAGTTTTAGTGATGATAATGATGACGAGGCACAGAATCGACAAAAGAGCTCGTCGTCGTTGAAGAAGCACAGTCGTCACAGTCACTATAAGAAGAGTCACAAGATGAAGAAACACAAAAGCAGAAGAGCTGATGGACGCGACTAAGGGTGGTGGAATATTGAGCGCAATGCGAATGACATCATAGAGTGAAGCATTGCATTTAAGGCCTCAAGTCTACACCAGTCATTCTGAACCACGACGGCATCATTCGACTCAGTTCCAAATTTGATCGCCCCATCCATCTATCTATCATCCATCACACGCTATTTTGTGAGGCTTCTGTATGCATTCATTGCATGATTTGCACATCCAACAGCCCGTTTGTACTCTGAACGTGTGGGAGTGGGTATAGTATGAAGAATAAAGTAAGCATGGCGGTACAAAGGGGGGGGGGCTGCAGGAAGTGCATTTGTGCTGTCCCGAAGCCGTCTGCACTGCTGTGTCTCTTGTTCCGGCGCTGTGCGGTCAAGGAGTGATGTGGTGGTCGCACATGTTTGTCTTGTTCATCAATTAAGCTCGTCCAGTTTGCTGCAAGATACACTCTGTTGTTTTCTTTGTTCGTAGAAAAGTCCAATTTTTTTCGCTTGCTAGACTGAATGCCATTCTACTCACCATCGCGTTCATCTCTTCCAAGGAGTCAGTGAGTGCAATGGTCTTTAGAGTGGTGACATATTATTTGCGAATATCAAAGTCTATAGATGTATAATCCAAATCATAGAAACACACCCGTAGGTAGATACAGTTGGAGGCCGAAGTGAGGAAAATACTGTTGTGGAGATATTCAATGATATTCACATTGACTACAATTCTCTGATCGATCCAATTCAATCATTTGTATGATGTCGAGACGTTTACATGTCTTCGTATAGATTCATCAAAAGTAACCTTTGCATGATACGTGCTTTCTTATGCTGCTGAAAAGCTCAAACTGCCGTCAGAGTCATCACATTTAGCTCATAGTCTAGCAGCGAATCTTCGTCTGCTGCAAAGCGGAAGTTTCCTTGCACGCTCTTGCCACTCAGTACATGTGGTAGCCAAAAGCGATCGTCTGCCCACATGGTGTTGAACGGAATCCGAGAGACGTCGTACCACTGCGGCTTCATCTCGTCGCTCTCCGATGGCTGACCCGAAAATTTCTCGGTCACGTAAACATGCACCTCCTACAACAGCAATACTATTGAGCTTTTCTCCTACCCCCCGACCCCAAGCTTTTCTCCTACCCCCGAGCTTTTCTCCTAACCCAATAACAACATCTCTATCCCACTGCGTACCATCACTTCATTGCTTTGTTCAAATGTAAACAGCAATACACCACGTGACTCGAGGTCCTCAACACTCACTTGCACATTGGCCTCTTCTTGTATTTCCCTTACTGCTGCTGACGCGATACTAGTGTCCGTACGTTCTACTTTACCTCCAAACCCATTCCATTTCCCTATACCAAACCCTCGTTTCTTTAACCCTAATAGAACATGTCTCTCTTCATGAGGCACAACGCCATTTCGCACAAGGAACGCCAGTGTCAATAGCTTGCGATGTCGTGGTGGCATGCTTATCATGTCAAACTTGATTGAAAAATCAGGTCCCTCTCGAAATGCATATGTTGTTTCACAGGAGATAAAGTATCGCATACAATTTCCAGGTCAAAAAATACTTCAACGGGATCTTTCCCTCATTTCACGAAAAGCAAGCTCCAAAACAGATCCAAGAGTGTTGGTCTTTGTGAAACTTTCGAGTTGGTTGAAGTTGCCTTTCAATCACTTCAACCGCGCATTCATCATGTCTGGGATGCTAGTGATGGCGTTACTCTCCGTGAGTGTGTCGCTGTCGCTATGTGTTGTGCCCGGCCTAGCACGGATCACGGTGCTTTCGAGGCTCGTGCATAAGTTTACGGCCGTTTATTTGACTGACAGCATTCAGATTGAGTATTATCTTGGCTCGTTTGACGTGCGTGGACGACGTGGCACCGGGACGGTCACGGAGCAACTGCGTGGCGTGACCACTCACTGTTTTATGTGACGCTACAAAGCGAGTTTCTCAAGACGTTGGCATTTACGAAGCAAGGGCTAGCACTTTGACATCCAGCACGTAACCATTAAGAAAATGGTAATCCATTTAGCTACGACGTGGAAAGTTGTGGTCAAATTAGAAGGTGTGGCTGTGGATGGTCAGATGGTGGATCCCAATGCGGAAGGCGTGTTTGAGCTGCAAGATGCCGTGGCTATGAAGCTGAGCGAGGCGAACAACTGGGTCACTCAACTCATTGCAGAGCGCACCAAGACAGAGCTGAGAGAGAAACAAGAGGAGCAGGTGACAACATCGAAAGCTTTTGCCTTCAAAGATTGCGTGTTGCAGCAGATTGCGGCGCAAGTAGACGTCCATGTGAGCAATGTAAGAATTGGTGTCACAGGTCTGATGCCCGGAGATTCTGCTGTGGACGACCGTGATTGTGAGACTGAGGATAAGGACAGTGAGGATGCAGACGTGGCCACGACCAGCTCAATTCCCGTGTCTTTGAAGCCGACACGCGCGATTTTTGTCATGAAATTGTTTGACTTACTATCCTACGTCCTACATGATTAATGCAGAGGAAGCTTTGCAGCTTAGTCTTGACGTCGGAGGAGATTTCGATGGAGCACTTGATTAACTTCAAGGGTGTAAACGTCTGTGCTGCTACTGTGGATGATGAAACGAACGATGACATGACCGGGGTGGAAAAGAGAAAAGATTTATTGAAAGATAACGAAGGAATCGGTCTTGGTGAAATACCACTGTTGTCTTTGGCAAATCTCGACCTAAAGCTCCAGGTACCGCCCATGCCACGGTTGTTGGGCATTGTGGAGAACATTGCTCCTATTCCGGTAACGAACCGTGTGGCGCGGGTGGAGCTTGTATCGTCGTCGATCACTAACCTTACAGTCACGCGGGAGCTGATTGTGGGAGTGCTGCGCGATCTAGTTGTGCCATACATGGATTACCAGGTTCTGGTGCAGTCGATGCGTGCGTTAGAACATGATGAGACTGTTTGAACCCCGCTGTTGAAGGAGGATGAAGCTTTCTACATGGATAATTACGACCAAGTGGATAGCAACAAGTTGTTGTCAGCTCAGGATAAAAAGGATCGCAATGACAAGCTACGCGAACTTGAAGCAGTCATGTCGCTGGACAAAATTCTCAAGCTGCGTAGTCGATCCACTGGATTGGCCAAGTACTACCGTCGTGATCAAGAGGAGCTCTCTCTTTCCGAGTACATTGCAATCGTGAAGGAGAATGCTGCCAAGACAAGCAACAACATGTTTAAAGCAATGCAGATTACATTACGCTGGGATAACATGAGTGTTGCGTTCGTTGAACGAGGCCGTCAAGTTTCTGAGATGGTCGTGATCGGCTTTGGCGTCAATATGCGCTCGTTCACCATTGCAGAAGGCGATGAGAAGCAGAAGCTAGACGTAGAGGTTGCATTGGGCCAAGCAACATTCGTCGTTAACGTCGAGTTTTCGGCTTCGAATTATGTTTCTCCAACGGCAAAGCTAATGTTTGCGGACTTCAGCAAGGTAGCTGCAGAGTCTGGCGCAATGTCGCCGCCACAGATGCTCACGGCCCATGTGAGTCAGCTTGAAAGTGGTAAGCAGAATGTGTGTGGTACAGTGAACAACATGAAGTTGGTACTCTCAGTCGGTGCGCTGGAGCGTTTCCTGCTGTTTGTTGATCGGCTGAGCACAAAGACAACTCAAGTACTGTCGACAGCGCGGCCGCCTTTCGTACCAGTTTCTCACTCTGAGTTATCGCCTGCCGCAGTCCAGGTTGCTAAAAGCGAGGTAGACATGGTGAGAAAAGAGATAACAATGTCTCCGTTTAGCTTGCTTGGCGGCATGCTGTTGAGCCTGGATGTCAACTTGAACGATTGTCACATCGTTCTGCTACCCACTCAGTCGTACTCAAAATCACTTTTTATGGATATTAACGCGGAGACATGGCAAAGCGATTACGTGGTAGATTGCCGCGTGGATATGCCTGCCTCATTGAGCATGCATCTCGAAAGTTCAAAAGTGAAGGAATTGCTGGAGCTTAACGTTCACAGCTTCAATATCGGCGCCCAGTACGTCAATGATGCTAAGGAAGCGGAAACCATTTTAGCTCCAACAAGTATCGTATTTCAGTTTACCCTAGAACAAGACGTCACGGACCCTCTGATTTGTCACCAGAGTGTAATGCTGCACATGCCAGATGTCTTGGTTGCTGGGTCAGACCTCAGTTTGTCGTTATTGGCGTCCTGTGGAGAGGCCATCAGTAACGTGCAGACAACAACGCCCAAGCAAGCCCAGCTTCGGCTCAAAAAGTCGTGTAAAGCAGGAAGAAATTCGACGCCAGGCGGAAGTCGACACAGTCCTCGATCGCTTGCACCGACTTTTTGACGAAATTGATGAAAACGGGAACGGCTGTATTGAGCTGGCATAGCTTCTTCTCTTACTGCGCCGGGTCAAGGTTGGCGACACATTGCTGAAAAGTGAATTGGAGTACTTTGTTCGCGAGCTCTTTAAGGAAATTGACCAGGATGGTAAAAGGCTAACTTGAATTTCAAGAGGTCCGCGCAATGATATTTTGTCAGACGAAACTTGTAGCCGAGCTACTGTAGCTACGCTACTTATGCAGTATGTGCAGATGCACTGTGTGCAGATGGGAACTATGTGCAGAGAGTAGTCAAACTACTGTAGCAAAGCTACGTATGCACTATGTGCAGAGGAAGACAAGCTCAGAGAACTTCTACGGCTGTTGTAACCGCGTCTAGTATCAAAGATACTTAATTCCTTAGAAGGAAATGAACGCTCAAGCAGTGATACTTATAGATCAGGTTTGAAACTGATTTATATTTATCTTTTAACACTAAATATAGAAGCACCAACTCTATACTTAGTGCTAGTCACTATTTAATGGCTCTATAGCCTGTTATTATTATGCAAACATACATAGTCACTATGCTTTAAATAAGTATAGTGACCACGTGGCTCTCTGCCACGATGTGACCCTTCGTACTTCAGGTACTGTCACATCAAGCCTTCTTTTGTGACGAAGGTACAGCCACACCAATGTGGTGTGGCTGGTGTGTATATAAAATACACACCTTCGTGTAACCCCGTTACACCCTCCTCCACCTATCCGTGGGACCTGACGTACCCACGAATTTCGCACTTAATTGGAGGCATCGATTTTATTTTCTTCTCATTTTGCTTGCCTCATGTCAAGTCAAGATGTAACGTCTGACTTGATAGTAATTATAAAGTGATTTCTACTTGCTTGCACTTGCGAACAAAGCGTCAAGTGTTTTGACACTTACTCCTTGAGCACCCGTGCTTTGCACACACGCTTTCTAAGCATCCTAGTGTTACGACACTTGCTTCTTGAGCATACAGTACATTGCGCTCACGCTAAAGCATTATAGTGTTACGACACTTGCTTATAAGCGTTAAGTGCCTAGCACTTGGTATTATTAATACCCTTTGTGTGTTCACGAACACTTGCTTTTACAGCATTATGTGCCTAGCACTTGCTTTGAAGCATTTCAGTGTTTTAAACACTTGCTTATACGCGATTGAGCATATAAGTGTGTAACACTTGCTCACAAAGCACCGTAATGTTAACACTAGCTCATAATGCACATTAGTGTCGAACATTAGCTTATAATGCACATTAATGTCGAACACTAGCTACAATGCATATTAGTGTCTACACTAGCTTATAAAGCACCATAGTGTTCAACACTGGCTTATAAAGCACATTTTTGCTTCATTGTAGCGTATAAGCACCATAGCATCTAGCAGTAGCTTATAAAGCACCATAGTGTATAACACTAGCTTATCAAGCACCTAAGTGTACAACACTTTCTTATAAAGCACATTTTTGCTAAACACTTGCTTTTAAAACACCTTCATGTTCACCACTCGCTTAAAAAGTACCTAAATGTTTAACACGTGCTTGCAACGCACCTTAGTGTTGAACACTTGCTTTTTTAAAGCCTTAAAAAGCTTAAAACACTTGCTTATGTAATCCCAAAGTGTTGTACACTTCTGTTAAAGCTCCATAGTGCTTCACACTTGCTTATATAAAGCCCCAAAGTGTTGAACTTTGCTTATAAAGCATAAATAAACCGTTTTAGAATAAGTGTTTCCATTATTTTAGGCACCGTAGTGCCAGAATTCATGGACATATGCTATTCACTTGCCTTTAAGCCCCCAAGTCATTTACCACTTTGCGATTATATAGGCAAAGCCCCAAACTGCCGTAAACTTTGCTTTTGAAGCAGATAATAGTACTTTTCAAGCGAGTGAGGTACCAGCAACTGCTTCCCAAGAAGGTCAGAGGTGAAGCCTAACTACTGACCTTGCTTCCACAGCACTTAGTGCTAGGAAGCATCCGGCGACTGCTGTCGCCGCTTTTGATCTTCCCGATCAAAAGCTTCAACGACGCCCGGGCAGTCTTGCCGTAGGGGTACCTCGTACTCCCATGAGTCATACGACTGAGGGTACCCCATCCGCTTTACCAGATACTGGGTGTGGCCCTGATAAAGACGTCGGAGCCAATAGACGCTCCTGTAAATGTCCAACAATATAATATGCATCATGTATACGTGAAACTGTTGATGACCCAGCTCATCAGTCAGCGTTGGCGGGGGTGGGTGACCCATCGATCCATGATCTTTTGGTACGCCTTCAGCGTCCATATGCACCTCCGGTGCCGTAATACCCGCCTCCTTTGGCCGGGGATATGAGGGACAACCCCTCGAAGTCCACCGAGGCCGGGTTGCGATATGGCTTTAGTAAGCCCACATAGAACACAGGATGTGTTCGCATCTTCTTCGGAAGGTTCAGCGTATAGGCCAAACCTTTCTTGCTTCTGACCTTAAGAGTTCCAATAAAGCGTGGACGCAGTTTGGTTTTATATACCGCAGACACTGCAAGTGTCGGTAAATTCCTAGCGTTTAATAAAACAAAATCCCCCACTTTGAGCTCATGTTCGTTTTTCCTGCCTTTGGCATCCGCATGTTCCTTCTGAACATCCTGGATTTCAGCCATAGCGTCTTTGACGCGACGTAATACGTCAAAACGCGTTGACAGAAACGCTTCCACCTTTTTGCGCATCGCAACAGGGCTGATATCAGCCAAGCCTTCGGCTATCTCTCCCCCACTAAGCCCTGATGTGGCAGGGGGTAGCGTTAAAGGAACGCGAGGATTAATCAAACCATTCACATAGGCTAGCTCGTAAGCTTGTGCCTATCGGTATTAACACCTGAGTCTCAGAGAGACTAGTATTAAAGATACAATTTCGATACGGAATAGAACGCTCTAGCAACTAGCGCTATACAGAGCAGGTTTGAAACTGATTTCATATTTATGTTTATCTTCTAACACTAATAATGGAAACACCTATCCTATACTTAGTGCTAGTCACTATTTACTGGCTCTATAGCCTGTTATTAGTATGCAAACATGCATAGTCACTATACTTGAATAAGTATAGTGACCACGTGGCTCTCTGCCACGATGTGACCCTTCGTACTTCAGGTACGGGCACATCACCTACTTTGTACCCAAGGTACAGCCACACCACATTGGTGTGGCAGGTGTGTACGTAAAATACACACCTTCGTGTAACCTCGTTACACTAACGCTCATCATTTCTACGACTATTCACTTTGTCGTATCGCCATTTACCCAATTTCTACACTTTTCTATTCTTTTGGCTGCACTTGGATCAAGTAACTTGCATAAGTAACCCACTTACAGCAGTGTGTAGTGTGACCGTTGAATGACACGCAGTTCGTATGCTATAACATGCGCTGGCGGACGCTTTTGAGGATCCTGGTTGAGACATCGTTCAGCTACCATGCGTAGCTCTGGTGGACAACTTGCACCAAATTTAGGACGCAATTGACCGTTAGCCACGAGCTGTAGAATGGCTATATCGTTCAAACGATTGCCGTTTGCGTCCCGGACGTCGTCGTACGGGATCGTGTGCGTATCCATTTCAGACAGCACAACTCCAAATGAGAACACATCAACGGACTGGTCGTACTTACTACTGCCTGAAATCACCTCTGGCGCCAACCAACGACCCGTACCGACAGCTGCAGTCATGGTTTCGTTAACGGATTTGTACCTTGACGCACCAAAATCGGTCACCTTGGCTTTCATCTCGCCTGACAGCATTACATTGCGAGACTTTAGATCACGGTGCACCAGTGGAGGCGTGAATGAATGTATATACACCAGCGCCTCGATAATATCTACCGCCAGCTGCAACAATTCTGGACTCCAATGACGAGGCGAACTCGGCTCAAGCAAAAAGTCACGAAGATCACCATTTTCCATATACTCAAACAGCGCCTGCAAATCCGTCTCAATTGTCCACGCGCACCCAATAAGACGAACAACATTCGGATGATCAAATGGAGCTACCATCTTGATCTCCTCAATAAACGCCTGCGTACGCCACTTTGTAATCTGGTCGGATCGAAGTCGCTTGGAGGCGAGTAACTGAGATCCTCGGTACTTCACAAGCCAAATGACACCGCACGCTCCGCTGCCGATAGTGCCAATGTCCTCAATCTCATCATACTTTACCTGCAATGACAGCAATTCTTCATCGTTCCAAAGCGAATACGCAGTTGCGCTCTTGTTGCTATACGTACTACGAGTCGAGATTCGGGGTGAAAAATTGCTGCCATCATCCTCGTAGTCATTTGGACAAAACCGTGGCCCTCCACTTACAGGTGTACGACGGCCTCCACGGTAACCTTTGTCGGCAGATGATCGAGAGAGAGGCGGTGATACACCATAAAAGTAAGACGCGCGAACACCTTTTGAGTGGCGCTCCGAGTGGCGGACTTGGTTCCTGTATATCCAGATTGTAGCGAGCACCACGATAGCAAGGACCAATATGCCACCCACAATGCTTCCTACAATGGCAAACACATTTAACGTCAAGGACGAAAAATTGGAGGTGTTGGCATCACTCGTACTATCCGAAATGCATACGGTCAACGCATGAACTTTGCGCTGGTTAGCCGAGCTGCAGCTGTTGATTGATTTTGCAAAGTCTGAGTTTTCCAGATCAAAAAGCGTGAGCCTGCTCAAAAAGTCCGCCTGATCCTGTGTGAACCACGGGGAAGCCAGAGGATTTCCCTTCATTGTCAGCTTATCCAGGCTGTAATGGATATAGATGCTAAGTGGAATACTCGCAAATTTGTTGTCCGTCAGATCCAGCGAAACAAGGTTTGGAAAAACAGCGCGAAAGCTGTCGAGATCATTGTTACGAAATGAACTGCACAATCGCACATTACACTTCTATGAGATAAAACTGAGTTGACAGATGCTTACTTCCAGCTAATGGCACGTACATGTGCATGAGGGAATTCATAGCTGTGGTCGCGGCAATTTCGGTGATGTAGTTCATGTCCAGATCACTGTCAACATGAGGAGTTAGTATGTGATGTTCAGTTATCAGGCAGTCGCAAGAGTGTTTACTTACAGCTTCTGGAGACTGGTGAAATTTGCGACTACGGTTGGAAAGCTTGTAAGCATTGTGTTAGCAAGGCTTAAATTCTGCAAAGCAGCTGGGAGCACGACAGGCAGCTGCTGAAGTGTAGCGGAAGTTGATAGATCCACGTTCTTCAGCACCACATTCGTTACACTAGTCTGTGTGGAGATGACGTCGGAGCCGAAAGTCACCTTGGCCACCTTGCTCTTTACCGATGAGGTGGTACTCGTACCTCCTATCACTATGCTGTCACACCCGAAGCACAAACCAACAAAACCATCGTCAGCCACCGACGTCACATCCTAAAATGAATTCCATCCGACTATCACTGACAAGGAGGTTGCTGTTGGCTGAAGTGCAATAGTACTGATAGTAGAGACTGCGTCATTGCTGATCGACGCGTACGTGTCAGTCTCATCTGGGATGACATTAACCTCATTTTCAAGCAAGGACAAGCTGCTATCTGCCATTGTCTTGTCGTACATTCCAAACATTACTAAAAACGTGAACGTATCTGGATCGTTCAAAGTCTTTGAAAAGCACTGAATAGCACACTGGTCGCTGGTGACACACAAAACTTTGGAAGGGCACATGGAGGCGCCGTAGGCTAAGCACGGTTCGTATTGTGAGCATGCGTCGCTGCAATCTGTCGACAAGGTCATTTCTGTGAGTCCGCACGACTGTCCTATCACACCCTGAATCAGTAATAACACTGTAGTCGCTACCACCGTCTTCATTTCGAACGGTAATCGTTGTATGTCTTGCTTCCGTTGAAGCTTACGGCATCCAACTAAACGGTTCATCAATCGAAACTGAGCAATATACACAAGACTAAATTTTTCTTGACGGATCACAACTTGCTTTTGTGAAGCTCCAAAGCACTTTTAAGTAGATGGTAGTGATGTCTGTTTCTTCCGCTTTTTGAGCTGTTGGAGCACGCAGCCCACTGCACAAGTGCCACCGACTTGATCAGATTCCTAGTCAATGAACGCAAGTCTTTTTGAATTCAGTCAAAACAAGACTGAAAAGACCTCGGAAGTTCAGTCAGGGCTTGGACGGTTTGTAGTTTACTGAATGAAATTGAAAGCAATATCGAGACTAAAGCTGGCGTTGCGGGCACCATGTCTCCTTTCTTCTATGGTTGTCGGCTTGAAGAGCTTGAAAAATTGATGCGCATACGTATGGAGAAGGTCTACTGATTTGGTATTGACCACGTACAGTTTGGTGGTAGTGCATTTGGGCGATATCGGACATTAGGTGGCTAGACAGTCTGAATGGTGCGATCGGCTTAAAGTGGTACTTGATGGTCGCGTAAAAATAAGGCTGAGACTCGTTTGTCGGCAAGAAATGCCTTGACGTGGGATTTTTCTATCAACTTGTCAGTCTTTTTGAGTGAATCACGTAGACTAAGTGGTCGGAGCTGTGCCGTGCCTCTGTGGCAAGATGCGAGTGGTATTCATCATGTTTTGTCTTATCTCTGTAAAAATAAACGTGGTAAAGGAAGGACAAACATGTAATGGAATGCTAATTCCATTTGAGTACGTGACGCCGTCTCGGAGACGATTGAAGATAGTAACTAAAAAAACGATCTTGGCATGAAGCGATGAGGACGTCTCGCATACAAGTATATCTACGCGGATGACAATATGCACAATCTTCCAGCTAGAAATTCAATCTTCAAAGTAGCAGTCGTCAGATCATTCTACGCGGTGGTATCACTGACGCTCTTTCATTGCCTTCAGTACTATTGCTGATACGTAGGTCACATTGCTTTTCGGTACGTTGCTGGAAGCATGAGAATACCCATTGTCGATACAAGTACAGTGAGCTGTTCAAAAAGTCCTCAGGTACCTTTTAAACCAAGGACGTTAACCAGATATTTTAGCTAGCTACGCATCGTACTTGTTCGAATATCCTAACTTGAAATAAAACACAGAGTTAGGAGAGGTTTTTTTTTGGTTTTTACTAGCACTTTTTGCATCGTTTAACCCATCCTAACAGGTCAGAAACATCCTAACCTAAAAGTAGTTATGCCATCTCGTCGACCTCCTAGTCCTAGTCCTTCCGACACCGTCGAGACTCGTAAAATATTACCAGCTCGTAGTTCTCGTGGAAGTCGTATCAATAAGCTCATTGGTGAGGAGGCTGAAGCAGATGCATCGTTTTGGGGTCAATCAGCTTGGCAGGAAGATGGTGAAGACGAGGACTATTCGACCGAAGCAGGTATTTTCTTGCTTCATGAGATGATACGTGCTAATGAAAATGCAATTATGGTAGCATTAATGTACTATGATTTATTTGATGGTATTGCAGAGGAGGATGATATTGTAGACTCTGATTTCGACCAACAAGAAGCTCCAGATGACGACGTCCACGATGCAGAAGAAGATGATGAACCCGCGCGACGAAAGCACTCGGCGGCAAGTTTAGGGCGATACAAAGAACCCATGCAACCTCGGCCGGCTAAAAAGAAGGCTGCAATAGCAGTTGGTGAGACTCCAGTACCTCTTGCTGCACGCCCGACGTCAGTTTATAAGTATGTGGCACCAACGGTGCGCTCGTCGACGGCTAGGAAGTCGTCGATATCTTCAGAGATGAGACATCGAGCATTAAGTGATGCAGCAAAGCCGACTGCAAAGTGCAAAAAGCCGTTGGTAGAAAAGTCGGGTAATCGGTTGACACAAGCTCAATTATTGGCAGAAGCTGTGAGGACAGAGGTAGAAAACACGCAATCGCTACAGAGACTGGAGCAGCTGGAAGAGGAGAAGAAGGTGGAGAGTGTAGCGCCTAAGGCACCATGTTCAGGGAGGATGGTGAGATATTATAGCAGGCTTGGCGCACCCAAGACGATTACATTCTTGAACACGTTGGACTACCCTCCAATCTTTAACCAACCCAAGCCTAAAAAAAGGATTAGTTCGCAACAACAAAAGATCGATAGGATGAAGTTTGAGGCAGAGGAGGAAAAAGAAAAGCAGGACAACGGAATGGCGCAGGGCAACAAATTGGAAGAGAAAGACGGTCAGCAGCATGGGTTGGTACAAAACAGCACACCGACAGCTACGAAAGCGGCGGCTTGAGAGTTTCGAGATTTCGTCATGTATTGTAACCATTTTTTTACATTCTTGAGCTGTATGCCTAGGCAACCGTCTGCGTCGGCACTGGTCAGAAATAGCAGCTTCAACTCAAAGCCTACTGTGTGTGTGTCAGGATAACTACGTTTACGTGTATAACAATTGGGTCAAGCAGCCATGAATCATAACACTGAAGAGTAGAGTTTGTGTGGTTGCCAATCTGATTCTCTGCCTTCATTTATCACCCAACTAAGACTGAAAATGAACCAACGGCGTCTCGGTTTACCAAAGCTCCAAATCTCGCAGATCGGTGTTCATATGAACCAAATTGGGATCTGATTCTTGTAGCTTCAAGTAGACGAATACATTGTTTGCTCCTTAATAAACGGTATTTCTATCAAACCATAACGTGTCTTTTCCAGACCACCCAATGTTATTCCAAATTCCCTCATTCATAACGAAAATGGTCAAAGTGACTAATGTTTGTGTGGTGATAGTGTTGTCTATGACAATGTTAGCAACCTGTATCGTATCAGAAATGAAAGAAAAGGACGATGAGTTGATTCTGGGATTGCTTACTCCCCAATGTTTCGAAGCGTTTGTGACTCACCATGACTTTACTAACGTAGAGTGTATTAAAGCTGTGGTCAGCAAGGCGTTGAGTTATGGCATTATCATGGGCAGTTTGATCCTTAAACTACCGCAGATTCTTAAGATTATGGCGGCAAAAGACGTCACGGGCCTCACCCCAAGCGCTTTTTACATGGAAGTGGTACTTTACTTATCCAGTACGATATACAACCTCTTACGAGGGTATCCGTTAACTACGTGGGGTGAGAACCTAGTGATTCTTGCTCAAAATATCCTGTTGGTGCTATTGCTATGGGCATATTATACACCAAAGATACCAGTTTCGTCTCGATTTGGACTCGTGCTGGTGTTTGCTGCTATGGGAATGGGCATGCTCTCCATTCCGGAAGAATTGCAGTGGCTCCTAGCGTCTGCTGGGATCCCCGTGAGTATTGTGGCTCGTATTCCACAGGTAAGATAGAATTGATGTTGCAAGTTGTGTAGTCATGGAAACTGTTACGAGCTCATCATGATTTTTGCTGGTGTGATGCAGATCTTGTCCAACTTTAAACAGGGTCATACGGGTCAATTGGCGCTCATTACACTTGTGCTCAACTTTGCCGGATCAATTGCGCGGCTGTTTACGACGTTGCAGGAGACGGGCGACCCGGTGCAAGTTGTAGGCTTTGGTGTCGGGATCTTGCTCAATGGCATGCTTGTATTACAAGTGCTGTTATTCTGGGGAGCTACGAATAAGGCTCTTGCTCAGGCGGCTAAGAAGAAGACCCAGTAGTTGCAACTTGTGGCAAAGGCTGCTGCTTTGTTATCATGTAAGCGATTATGCTGCTGGCCTTCGTATTGCTCATTCAGTAAACGTAAGTTTTCATCAATAACCTTTTGCCCCTTCATGCAGCCATTCTCCTTTTCCATGTGCCAAAGTTGGCGCATTGCTGCAAATTTGCATACAAAATGACTGTGTCCTACGCCTCTAGAAATGCAAGAGAACTAGCACACTTTTTGCAGCACCGACTTTTATTTCCTTTACTAAACTGAGTTGAATACTTCCCTTTATTGCCTAAGCCCCAGAGATCACTCATACCTCCCACTTGTTTTCTCTACAGCTCATCCTTCTTCGCTTCCAATCCTATCTTGTACTCCTTCACGTCATGTAATGTTTTTGCACTAGCTCGAGTAATCGCGTCATCCTCACCGTATATCTTGACTGCAATCCTGTGCGCTTGCTCCAACAATTCTATCGCCTCATCCACTTTCTTCTGACGCATCCTGACACCAGCCAACGCATTCAAACTGAACGCGTACGCCAACGTATCTTCTCCGTCCCGCTGCAACGTTACAACACGAGCCATCTCGGCTGCACCAGCCGCCTTATCAACTTCATCCACGGCCAAATACGCCGTCGACAGCTCCATAATAAGCTCTGCGATTCCTGTTGTAAGTCCATTAATCTTCCCACCTTGTGCCTCCACTGCGTCCTTGAGCACCTTCAAATGTTTCTTCTTCTTGCCCATTTTCTTGTATCCTTCCGCAATCCTCAACGTAGCTTCAATGTACGCTTCATGGGTCACTCCAAGTCCCTTTTCGATATGTTTTCGGAGAGTTTTGTAGTTACCAGTAGCTTTCTTGTACTGTTTCTTAGCCATATGCGCATCAGCCAAGCTCCGCAATGATAATCCAAGAGAAGGATGACTGTCGCCATAAATCTTTTCCACCATAGCAATTGAATCTTGTAGCACCTCAATAGCTTCGTCGTATAGCTTAGCTCGGATCAGGACCGACCCGTAGTCATTTAAAATCTGAGCATAAAGAGCTGCGTCTTGCGAAATGTCCTCAGGGTTCGTAATGGCGTGACGACCTTCACCAAATACCCTATTGTGTAGCAAAGTGATGGCCTTACGCAATTTCTCAATAGATTCCTTATAATTGCTGACATCGTTGAGCTGCATTCCAGCATTCCGTAGACCTCGAATTTCTTGGATAACGGGGTCTTGGTCTCGGACTTTGGTAGTTGACGTTGATTTCTCGTCCTTCGTCTCACCACTCGACTCGCATATAGACGGAGTAAGCGCAAAAGCAAGCAGAAACACCCCCACGAACGTCACGCGTAGTATACGCATCGCTGTCAATAATGCACAATGATGCCACGTAAGCGTACTTAAACAACTGCTGAGTTTTTTTGTATAAAATGGCTACATTTTGAATGGCCAAAAAAAGAGTACAAGGACGTCAAGTTTACGAGGTGCTGAAGTGACCAAGGAGACAACGGATGACGAGGAGAAAGGTGTGAAGAAGATTGCAAAACTGTTTACTACATTGCATGAAAAAGTTTTAGCTTGGTACAGTCGAGAACGTGAGGGAATCGCGTTAATCGAAGGGTTTCAGTCGGCACTGCTGGCTCTTCGAGATGCTCAAGCGGTAGCAGAGATTGTAGATAATGAACCGGATAAGAAGGGAGCAGAAACATTGAGTGGATTGGCTGGTAATGTAGTGATGAATCCGTGGCTAGCGGAGGATTTATATGAGCAAGTGCAAACGCTACCGACGGTGTTCGAAGAACTCTTGGAGGAGATGTGCACCTTGCACGTTCAGGCGAGAGAGATCGGTGTGTGGTAGCAGAAGATAGAGCTGATGAAGTGGCATGAACTGATGCCCGTTGTGTTCACAGTACAGAATGAGGAGGACGACGGTGACCAGGAAGTCAAAGCGACGCAATTGAGACCCGTCGATTACCTTCAGATGATAAGTCATGAGCTGGCAACGTTTGAAGCCGAGTATCAGCACATTGTACGTCTGTCCAAGATACCACAACGTCTGCAAACGTCACTGACGATGTTGCTGTTTCTTTGGTTCTTGTAGGAAGCGCTGCTGCGACTCATTTCGTTCGAGACTTCTACTGACGAGCTGCGCACTCTCGTCATCTCGTGGAGTACATCACCTTTCCTGGATCCAGATCAGACCCGCAGATTTTACCAGGTATGATCCAATAACGTACAAGATCTGTAGCTGATCGTTTGCGCTCAAAGTCTAACATGTATCTCTTCTTACCACAGCGTCACTTGATCTCGAGTCAACAACGTACGTAGTCTACAAGGCCACAAACGCAGCAACAATACAAACTCATGTTCCAAGATACTAAAATCCAACAGTTTTCGTCGTACTCGGATCCATGGCCGCTTTGCCATGTCTCCTACCTCACTTAGTCGTGATAAACTGTGCGCACAGATCATTCACATCCTCCAAACACAAACTCGCGACGAAATCTCTCTGGGTCTGCAGCAACAATAACAACAACGCATCAAACGTCACACACTGCGTCGCCCTCGCTCTCTTTACACCAACGTCCTTCATCCTCCTCATTCTTTCGCTTTGCATTCCATTTCTCACCTTTTCAAGCTGTTGCTGGATCTTCGCTGCCTCTTGCGACGAGAAATACGGCGCCAGAAACTTTTCCAACGCGTCTTCGACCGAGTCCAATGGATTGATGTCGCAATCACTTCCAGCAGAAATAAAAATACCGGAACTCACAGGCTTTGTTGGCTCTTCATCGTACTACAAGTGCCCGTGATATACAAATTCCACCCACAGTTACATCATTGGATTGCAAAGGCTACACTGATCCTCCAACCACCATAATGGCAGGTATTGAATCAGAAAAACAACATCAATACATCCAATTACCATGTCATTCCATTGCACGCGGCAGTGTGTCTTTTTGCGCACCACCGGGTAGCGCTCTAGCAAGCAACGAAACTCGCTTTCGTCCATGATTCGTATTTGGGTTACTATTACATAGTTACTATTATAAGGGGTTACTATAATGGAGAGGTACACACTTGATTGCGCAAACGAGACACGAATGTACCCTTTTCTACAGGTTACGCGTACGTCAACATCAAGGTATTATTACCTGCCACCCATTTTTGTCACTACTCTCTCTTCCTACTAATGTCACCACCTATCGCTTCGTCTTTCGTGTCCCACAAGAGCGACGAGCGACTGCTATTTGCTGTGCCTAAGAAAGGTCGTCTACATGATAAGATACTGAAACTTCTAAAAGGTGCTGGACTGGAGTATTATCGTCCAAATCGTGTAGACATTGCGCTATGTTCGAGTCTTCCCGTCACCCTCGTGTTTCTACCGGCATCTGATATTGCTACGTATGTGGGAGAAGGGAATTTGGATCTAGGGATTACAGGTCAAGATATTATTGCAGAGAGTCAAACAAAAGTGAATGAACTCATGTCACTTGGCTTTGGACGCTGTTGTCTTGGTGTTCAGACGCCTGTGAAAGACGCTATTGCGTCACCAGAGCTACTGGCGGGAAAACGTATTGTTACATCGTTTCCTGAAGTAACACGCGACTATTTTAAGAAGTTTGAGACCGAGGTTACAGGTCCTACCAAGATCAAATATGTTTCAGGCTCTGTGGAAGCTGCATGCTCGCTCGGCTTGGCGGATGGAATTGTGGACTTAGTGGAGACTGGAACGACGATGAAGGCCGCTGGACTGGAACTTGTTTCGACAATTATGACGACTGAAGCGGTGCTGATTGCAAATCCACATTCGGTACACAAGGAGCTGCTGCACAAAGTGCACCAGCGCATTTTGGGCTACATCACAGCAACCAAGTACAGGATGGTGTCGTACAATGTAAACAAGGAAAAGCTTGAGATAGCGTCAAAAATAACACCGGGACGACTTGCTCCTACAGTGAACGGACTAGTGGGTGGAGGCTACGCTGTGTCCGCTATGGTGGAGGTCAAAGACGTGTCGGACGTTATGGACCAGCTTCACGACGTGGGCGCTACAGATATTATGATCTTTAACATTGAGAACTGTCGTGCCTAGGACAGCGTTGTGTCCTGGCAGTAGAAATTACTCTACCGCAGTTGTTGTGGTAGTCAAATACAGAATTTTCATGCAAATATTAGTTACTGTGAATTTGCTTGCATTATTTGACACATCTGCTGCCGATATTGACGGCCACTGCAAGCCAACAACATCATATTTGCCATTAGCAAACAACCGGCTTTGGAGGCATTTATTCACTTGCTCGTTGTGTAGTTGGCAATTTGTCTCAATGTGTTTTCGCAAGCTAATGTTGGGGCTGCTAGGCAAATATTCAATAGAAAAGTTACAGTTGATGTCTCCTGATTAGCTCAATATACCAACGATGCATGACTACAGGGCTCCGTAAACTTCACCATGCTCGAAAACTCATTCAGCATCGAATAGAGCACTAGCAATGAAGTAATCATGACTGCTGGTAAAGAAAATAAATTGCTAGGTGAAGGCCGCAGTTGACAACACATACGTCGACGCGAAAGCTGGTGATGGTGTCTACTACAAGCTTATGTAGACGCTACTAGCTCTGCTGCACCCATAGCTTGCCAAGTCTTGCCACATATTTGTCGATCCAGTTCTGCTGGCTTCAAACTTAGAGATTCTTTTATACCTACGTTTCTATCCGCTGGTAGAATAGGCTCGAAGACTCTTTTCTATTTTCTACTTGTTGCGTGAGCTGTTACGTAAGGTGTCAGCTTAATGTGCCACGTTGTACGCTACTAATCACCAGATCAATAAGTTTACTAGCTCCATTACCCATGCGCAAAAGAGCAGGCTGACCGTCCGCCGGGTATAATGATGCCCTGTACTGAGTGCCGCTCTAGCCGCTTCCAATGCTTTTTCAGGTGTATCGAATGCATTAGTAGTTACACTAAAATCCTCAATAAAGTTACGAAGAAAATTTCAGTCCTGGTCACCGTGAAACGTCTAGGTCTTGACGTCTCATACAGTCGCTGCGTCGGAAAAAATGAAGTCATTAAGATCACACTGGTTTAAGAATATCAATTACAGAGTTGAAGACCTCACACAGGTACGCAATGTATAGTGCCACCAAGCGTAATTATTACCAAGTTCTGGTCCAAGGTTGGCCCTAAATTTGGCCGTACTACGCGCCAACTATCACCTTATGAGTTGCATCCAGTGCGCAGCCTTATCACGGCGCTTCCCTACAAGACAACTCGCAAGAAAATGGAAAATGGTCTGGTGCTCATTTCGGCCGCTGTTCTATTGGTGGGCACTATCAACGCCAATGGCGAAGAGCACCGTATGCATTGGAGCTAAGAGTTGAGAAGCAGAGATCAAAGCAATGTGCTCCAAAAGTGCTGCTTGGATACGGGCTACGAGTTCATTGGTGTGCTAGAATTTAGTCGGGAGGCGATCGGTCTACTAGCTAGAAAAGAAGGAAAATGAAGTCATGAGTGCGCCGTGTAGATCGTGTTTGTAAGTACAGCAGTGACATTTGCGAGTTTGTGTAGTTGCAGGGAATATCAAGCACGAAATAATTTAGAAAAAAAGCAGATACCACATGTTGAGCAAACAACAACATTGACTCCATGCCTTGTTTGTTCTGGGTGTGAGTAACAAGCATTGGAAGGCTGATATTGTATGATAGCGAAAAATTCTAGGCTTAATTGCGTACCGAATGAATGAAGAAGTAGTTGTTGCACTTCAAGAACGCGCCGGCTTTTTATAGTGGCCGTTGGTATGACTACTGGCTGTATCGAATGAACGTGACGACAGGCAGCAACCAAGTAGAGGGCAGGACTCAATCTTTGAATCGCTATCACTATAAGCCGTTCAAACTGCGCTGGCTACTTCAAACATATTCAATGTCACAAGGCATTCAGTTGTAATACCTTTCCAAATTGCAGAATCATGGCAGGCGAATGTTGTCCGTCCGAATATCGAACTTATATCACTTCTACAGTGTTAATGTTTCTCTTCGGACCAGATCGGATTCTAGATACATTCACCCCAACGATATTTGTTCTTGTAGCCGAGCTACTGTAGCTACGCTACTTATGCACTATATGAAGATGCACTATGTGCAGATGCACTATGTGGAGAAGAAGTAGTCAGACTACTGTAGCAATGCTACTTATGCACTATGTGCAGAGAAAGACAAGCTCAGATAGCTTCTACGTCTTAACTGCTTAACTCTCTAGGCTAGCTCGTAAGCTTGTGCCTATCGGTTATTACAACCGAGTCTCAGAGAGCCTAGTATCATAGATACAATTCCTATATGGAATAGAACGCTCTAGCAACTAGTGCTATACAGAGCAGGTTTGAAACTGATTCATATTTATGTTTATCTTCTAACACTAATAATGGAAACACCTACTCTATATTTAGTGCTAGTCACTATTACTGGCTCTATAGCCTTTAATTATTATGCAAACATGCATAGTCACTATACTTAACTAAGTATTGTGACCACGTGGCTCTCTGCCACGATGTGACCCTTCGTACTTCAGGTACGGTCACATCACCTACTTTTGTACCCAAGGTACAGCCACACCACATTGGTGTGGCAGGTGTGTACGTAAAATACACACCTTTGTCTAACCCCGTTACAGTTATACACTATGGTGCTTTATAAGCTTCTGTTAGATGCTACGGTGCTTATACGCTAAAGTGAAGCGAAATGTGCTTTATAAGCAAGTTTTGAATACTTAGGTGCTTTATAAGCTAGTGTTAGACACTAATATGCATTGTAGCTAGTGTTCGACACTAATGTGCATTATAAGCTAGTGTTCGACACTAATGTGCATTATGAGCTAGTGTTAACATTACGGTGCTTTGTGAGCAAGTGTTACACACTTATATGCTCAATCGCTTATAAGCAAGTGTTTAAAACATTGAAGTGCTTCAAAGCAAGTGCTAGGCACATAATGCTGGAAAAGCATGTGTTTGTGAACATACAAAGGGTATTAATAATACCAAGTGCTTGGCACTTAACGCTTATAAGCAAGTGTCGTAACACTATAATGCTTTAGCGTGAGTGCAATGCACTGTATGCTCAAGGAGCATGTGTTGTAACACTATAATGCTTTAGCGTGAGTGCAATGCACTGTATGCTCAAGGAGCAAGTGCCAGAACACTTACGCTTTGTTTGCAAGTGCAAGCACTTATTGCGAGGCAAGCAAAATGAGAAGAAAATAAAATCGATGCCTCCAATTAAGTGCGAAATTTGTTAGTACGTCGGGTCGCACGGACTGGTGGGGGGAGGGTGTAACGGGGATAGACGAAGGTGTGTATTATACATACACACCTTGCCACACCAATGTGGTGTGGCTGTACCTTGGGTACAAAAGTAGGTGATGTGACCGTACCTGAAGTACGAAGGGTCACATCGTGGCAGAGAGCCACGTGGTCACTATACTTAGTTAAGTATAGTGACTATGCATGTTTGCATAATAATAACAGGCTATAGAGCCAGTAAATAGTGACTAGCACTAAGTATAGAGTAGGTGCTTCTATTATTTAGTGTTAGAAGATAAACATAAATATGAATCAGTTTCAAACCTGCTCTGTATAGCACTAGTTGCTAGAGCGTTCTATTCCGTATAGGAATTGTATCTTTGATACTAGGCTCTCTGAGACTCGGTTGTAATAACCGATAGGCACAAGCTTACGAGCTAGCCTAGGAGGGTTAAACACCCTAAGACGTAGAAGCTCTCTGAGCTTGTCTTCCTCTGCACATAGTGCATAAGTAGCTTTGCTACAGTAGTTTGACTACTTTCCATAGTCATAAAATTCTCTCACTGTGCTATACTTTACAGTAGTTTACTTTCTTCTGCACATAGTGCATCTGCACATACTGCACAAGTAGCTTTGCTACAGTAGCTCGGCTACACCTGGTAGCACTTGTAGTCAATCCCGCACCTGGGTTTGCGACTACTTCTCTGTGTGAGAATGGACATCGTCATGAGATGTCAGCGGTTGGCCTGTCACAGGCACAACAGGAAGGGTTGCAGAAGCTGCTCTCCTATCCTTGGCCCTAAGGGCGTGGAATACCTCATCGCCCAGGGCGAAGAAGAGGTTAACAAGCGTATTCATATGCTTGATGAATATAATAAAGCTCTAGTCGAGCATGTAAAGGCACAGATGCCTTCTTCTGCGCCTTCGCCCATGGCGACTATGGCGCAAGAAGTGGTCCGCAGACCAAAACCCATACAAATGGAAGTCGATAAGTTCGACGGCAAAGAAGGTGACAACCTTATGCTTTGGTTCCGACAGGTTGAGTCGGCTATGTTTATAGCCGACATCACCTATGAACCGTACCGTGTGGGCTTTGCCACGGGCAAGTTAGGTGGTTTAGCCAAACAGTGGGCATTCACATGTGGTGCATCATTGCAAGATGCTTTTCCCCACATGGGCCGATCTGAAAGTTCAGATGACCCGGCAGTATGCACCGCCAAAACAAGCACACCGTAACCGGTCGCGGTTTTTGGCGTGTCGCCAAGGCAAGCGTGAGCTTGCGGCATATGTACAAGAGTTGAGAGCTCTCATTGCTGCCATGGTCATAGACCCTATGCCTGAGGCAGTGACCGTCACGGTCTTCATGGAGGGCCTCCGAGTTGGCGTTGCCAGAACGGAAGTCTTCCGGGTAAACCCGTCCTCATTCGAGGAAGCTGTTGGAGTGGCATGGAATGCCGAGACCAACTTTAAGGCCGCTAGGCCTGCCACTTATAACTACTCGTCTGATGGGTCTGTTACCCATGGACTGTAGTCAAGTGGAGGATGAAGAAGCTGAGCTTCAAGCTGCGGAGCAGCAAATTGTGCGCAGATGTTATATCTGCAAGAGCACAGGCCATTTGATGGCAAAATGCCCTGCAAGAAAGGCATATTTGGCCTCGAAGGGCCGACGCCCCATGGGTAAACCTTCTGGTTTGCCGCGGGGAAACGGCGGAACCCAGTAGGCGCGGGGCGCCCTACTGGGGGGAAGAACTGAGTTCTGTTGAACCTCTAGGAGGTAGAAGTAAACAGGGCCCAGCCCCAAAGAGATTCGAACTCTCAAAAACGGAACGAGAATGCAAGCCAGGCTTGCTAGTCGTCGAAGGGACGATTAAGGGCTATGATAAGCCATGGATCATTTTGATCGATTCGGGGCATCGGGCAATTATGTGCGCCGTGCACCGTGGAAGGTAGTCAGCAGTATGCAGAAGCGCTTGTAGCGCGTGAAAGTGACACAGTCACAGTTCGCTTAGCGACGGGTACGCGTGTTACGGTACCCAAAGTCCCGATGGACTTAAATGTAAAGTTCTTGGACTTTAACAGCATGGAACGCTGTTTGGTCTTAGACCTGGATGCGAGGTATGACCTCATCCTAGGCATGGCATGGCTAGAACGTCATGAGCCATGGATTGATTGGAGGTCGAAGACCTTAGGCGCAACGCGCAATGCTCCTGGTGGGGCTCTGGAGAGTCATGAACCCACCTCTGCTAGGAAGCAAAAGCGCTTTTGGCGCGGATATTGGACCGAGTCGGTCAATATGTTGGATGTCGGAATATCCGACTTTGTAGACACTGTAAGTGTCGAGGACAATAGTCCTGGGCGAGGCCCAATGACTGTCGATAGTGTGGTTGAGAACCCACTAGATGGCACATATGACATGTGTCATGAGAATGATGTTACATCATTAAACACCGTGAGTGGTGTTGGTGGCTGCAAGCCAAGATGTCAGGACATGAGTCCAAGTGACATGAGTGACGAGGAACTGACCCTGGAGGGCCGGGTGAAGTCATCAATGGATGTTGTCTTTGAGGACAACGAGGTGCAAGCACCTAGTGACGAGGTACTGGCCCAAGAGGGTCGGGTGAAGTCAAAAATGACGGTTGTCTTTGAGGACAACGAGGTGCGAACACCTCATGACGAGGCATTGACCCAAGAGGGTGGGGGTGCAGTCAGTAAACGAAGTGGTCTTTGACCTTGAGGTGTGTACACCTGTGGACGCTGATGCGTCGGATGCTGAGAGCATCATGAGTAGCGATGATGATATCGTGAGTGACGGTGATAGCGAACAGCTATATACACTCGTCAATGGTTTGACTGGGGATGTTGAAGAGCCGGTGGCTCTTTCAGCAATACCCGCAGTAAGTGCTCTGTTAGAGCTGGACGAGTTGTCCTTTGCCGAGTTTGGCATTGCCTTACAGGCAGGCGACATCGCCGAAGTGGTCGTTATACGACCTGAGGAGGAGTTGAACTCCTCATCGCTTTTGGATAAAGCAGTTCTTGAAGATACCAAGAAGGCGCTGAATGCGCGTAGTGGATCACAGATCCTGAAGGACCCTTCGGATCCTTATTTTCCTTTGTTGAAGGAATATGGAGATGTTGTCTCCAGAGAACCTCCGACGAGGTTACCTCCGGATAGAGGTGTACGTCATGAAATTGACTTGGTTCCAGGAACCAAATACTGTGTGACGCGACAGTGGCCGCTGCCACGAGAACAATGTGACGTCATTGACGAGTTCTTTCGTGCAAAGCACGCGGCTGGCATGGTGCGTGAGAGTAAGTCTCCTCACTCTACGCCCACGTTTTGTGTGAGAAAGCCTAATGGGAAGTGGCGAATAGTGCATGCTTACAATAAGCTGAATGCAGCCACTATCCCGGCTCAAACACCGATTCCTCGCAAGGATGTTCTTCAGAACAATATGGTGGGATGTACGATGTACAGTGCCCTCGACTTAGTCGATGGATATTACCAACTGCTCATGCGAGCTAGTGATATCCCGCTGACAGCGGTCAGCACTCCGAGCGGTATGCTCTGGGAGTGGTTAGTGATGCCCCAAGGGCTGTCTAACGCACCTGCAACGTTCAATCGTCTAGTGACGCAGTTGTTTCGGCCCCATAGGGCGTATGCACAGACATACTTTGACGATATATTCGTCCATAGTCGAGCCGAAAATGGCAAGACTGATGTGGAGAATCACATCGAGCACCTGCGAGCTGTGCTCGGTTGCATGAGGATGCATAAGTTGTATGCCAATATTGACAAATGCATCTTCGGTGCGGAAGAGATTCCCTTTTTGGGATGCTTCATTGGGAAGCGAGGAATCCGGGCAGACCCTGTTAAGGTCAAAGCCATAGTGGATTGGCCGGTTCCGAGGAACCAGAAGGACCTCCGCAAGTGGTTGGGCTTGGCAAATTACTTGCACAAGTATAGCCACAACTATGCGGAAGTGGCTAGGCCATTGTCCAATCTCCTTAAAAAGGATGTGGAATGGTGTTGGAACACCGAGCACCACGAGGCTTTTGAAGCCATTAAGGAGAGTCTCCTTCAGGCGCCAATTCTGGCTCTACCTGATCCTGATCGCCCGTTTAGCGTCGTATGTGACGCTTCGGACTTTGCCATTGGCAGTGCACTTTTGCAAGTCGACTCTGAGGGTCGAGAACGCGTCATCGCGTTTGAGTCTCGCCAGCTGAAAGCTGCAGAGAAGAACTATCCAGTTCATGACAAGGAGCTACTTGCGATGAAGTATGCCCTTGTTAAGTTCAGGGTACACCTGTTGGGCTCAAAGCCGTTTGTGATCTATACCGATCATGCGTCATTACGCACAGCGACACAGTCGCCTCATCTCTCGCAGAGAATGGCTCGTTGGCTCTCCTTTTTTGCGGAGTATAACTTCGAGGTGAAGTATAAGCCGGGAAAACAGAATGTTTTGGCTGACGCGTTATCGCGTAGACCTGACTATGAGCTTGCTCATCTCACTGTTGTGAGTTCGTCAGTAACGGATCGTATCCGTGTGGCGTATGCACGCGATGAGGCATGTGTTGCCATTCTGCAGGCGCTAGGTAGCGCAGAGTTTGAAAACTCTAAGGTGAAGTTGTCACCACGTAATCGTGCGAGATTACATCGTTATGCACTGACCGATGGTCTGTTGTACTATAGTACAGGGTCGGATGACCAGCCTCGTGTTGTGGTGCCTCATGATGAGGACCTCAAGTATCAGATACTTTATGAGGCTCATGATACACCACTTGGTGGTCATTTAGGTCGTGAGAAGACCTACAGCTCGGTGAGCACCCATTATTGGTGGCCCAAGTTGTACAAATGGGTTGGTACCTACGTACGCACGTGTGAAACGTGTCAAAGGGTGAAGCCCTCGCCTAATATGGCTGCGCCTTTGGCGAGTTTGCCTGTACCCTCGGGGTTGTGGCAGTCCATTAGTATGGACTTTGTGTTTGGCCTACCGCGTGATGCGGCAGGCAACACTGGGATTGTGGTCTTTGTTGACCGACTGAGCAAGATGGCTCACTTAGCGGCAGTGCCGGACTCCATTGATGGAGAAGGAACAGCAAAGCTGTTTATGGATCGTGTGTTTCGACAACACGGATTGCCTGTGGCAATCGTCTCGGATAGAGACCCCCGTTTTACGGGTAAGTTTTGGACGTCCGTCTTTAAAGTGCTCGGCACTCGACTGGACATGTCCACGGCGGATCATCCGCAGACCGATGGTCAGACTGAACGCGTCAACCGCGTTATTGGCGATATGCTTCGCAGTGTTTGTGCTGAAACACCTAAGCAATGGAGCGCGATGCTCCCTCTGGTAGAGTTTGCGTTGAACAACGCGGTGCATGCCTCGACAGGCTTCACCCCATTCTATGTGAATGGATTGGTTAACCCTCGCGTTCCTTTAACGCTACCCCCTGCCACATCAGGGCTTAGTGGGGGAGAGATAGCCGAAGGCTTGGCTGATATCAGCCCTGTTGCGATGCGCAAGAAGGTGGAAGCGTTTCTGTCAACGCGTTTTGACGTATTACGTCGCGTCAAAGACGCTATGGCTGAAAGCCAGGATGTTCAGAAGGAACATGCAGATGCCAAAGGCAGGAAAAACGAACATGAGTTCAAAGTGGGAGATTTGGTTTTATTAAACGCTAGGAATTTACCGACACGTGCAGTGTCTGCGGTATATAAAACCAAACTGCGTCCACGCTTTATTGGGCCTTTTAAGGTCATAAGCAAGAAAGGCTTAGCCTATACGCTGAACCTTCCGAAGAAGATGCGAACACACCCTGTGTTCTACGTGGGCTTACTAAAGCCATATCTCAACCCTGCCTCGGTGGACTTCGAGGGGTTGTCCCCATATCCCCGGCCGAAGGAGGCGGGTAGTACGGCACCGGAGGTGCATATGGACGCTGAAGGCGTACCAAAAGATCATGGATCGATGGGTCACCGACCCCCGCCAACGCTGACTGATCGAGCTGGGTCATCAACAGTTTCACGTCGAGCGTCTATTGGCGCGACGTCTTCATCAGGGCCACACCCAGTATCTGGTAAAGTGGAGGGGGTACCCTCAGTCGTATGACTCATGGGAGTACGAGGTACCCCTACGGCAAGACTGCCCGGACGTCGTTGAAGCTTTTGATCGGGAAGATCAGAAGCGGCGACAGCAGTCGCCGGATGCTTCCTAGCACTAAGTGCTGTGGAAGCAAGGTCAGTAGTTAGGCTTCACCTCTGACCTTCTTGGGAAGCAGTTGCTGGTACCTCACTCGCGTGAAAAGTACTATTATCTGCTTCAGAAGCAAGTTTACGACTATATGGCTTTCATATAAAGCAAGTGGTAAAACAATGGGGAGCTTAAAAGCAAGTGGAATAGACTATGGTCATGAGATGTGTGGGATACGGTGCATAAAATAAGTGTGAAACACTGTAGGACTTCATATAAGCAAGCGGTAATATAAAGAAGGTGCTTAATAAGCAAAGTTTACAACACTTTGGGGCTTTATATAAGCAAGTGTGAAACACTATGAAGCTTTATCAGAAGTGTACAACACTTTGGGATTATATAAGCAAGTGTTTTAAGCACTTAAAGGCTTTTACAAAAAGCAAGTGTTCAACACTAAGGTGCGTAACAAGCACGTGTTAAACATAAAGGTGCTTTATAAGCAAGTGCTGAACACGAAGGTGCTTTAAAAGCAAGTGTTTAGCAAAAATGTGCTTTATAAGCAAGTGTTGTACACTTAGGTGCTTGATAAGCTAGTGTTATACACTATGGTGCTTGATAAGCTAGTGTTATACACTATGATGCCTTATAAGCTACTGTTAGATGCTATGGTGCTGATACGCTAAAGTGAAGCGAAAATGTGCTTTATAAGCAAGTGTTGAACACTTAGGTGCTTTATAAGCTAGTGTTAGACACTAATATGCATTGTAGCTAGTGTTCGACACTAATGTGCATTATAAGCTAGTGTTCGACACTAATGTGCATTATGAGCTAGTGTTAACATTACGGTGCTTTGTGAGCAAGTGTTACACACTTATATGCTCAATCGCTTATAAGCAAGTGTTGGTAGGGGAACACTGAAATGCTTGAAAGCAAGTGCTAGGCACCTAGTGCTGTGAAAAGCAAGTGTTCGTGAACACACAAAGGGTATTAATAATACCAAGTGCTTGGCACTTAACGCTTATAAGCAAATGTCGTAACACTTAATGCTTTAGCGTGAGTGCGATGCACTATATGCTCAAAGAGCGAGTGTCGTAACACCAGGATGCTTAGAAAGCGTGTGTGCAAGGCACGGGTGCTCAAAGAGCAAGTGTTAAAAACACAGAAGCTTTAGTTCGCAAGTGCAAGCACTTATTGCAAGGCAAGCAAAATGAGAAGAAAATGAAATCGATGCCTCCAATAAGGGGCAAAAAATCGTGGGTACGTCGGGTCCCACGGATTGGTGGGGGAGGGTGTAACGGGGTTACACGAAGATGTGTATTTTACATACACACCTGCCACACCAATGTGGTGTGGCTGTACCTTGGGTACAAAAGTAGGTGATGTGACCGTACCTGAAGTACGAAGGGTCACATCGTGGCAGAGAGCCACGTGGTCACTATACTTATTTAAAGTATAGTGACTTTGCATTGTTGCATAATAATAAAAGGCTATAGAGCCAGTAATAGTGACTAGCACTAAGTATAGGATAGGTGCTTCTATATTTAGTGTTAGAAGATAAACATAAATATAAATCAGTTTCAAACCTGCTCTGTAAGCACTTGCTGCTTGAGCGTTCTATTCCTTGAATACAGGAATCAGTATCTTTGATACTAGTCTCTTTGAGACTCGGTTACAATAACCGATAGGCACAAGCTTACGAGCTAGCCTAGGAGGGTTAAGACACCCTAAGACGTAGAAGCTCTCTGAGTTTGTCTTTCTCTGCACATAGTGCATACGTAGCTTTGCTACAGTAGTTTGACTACTTCTTCTGCACCTAGTCATCTGCACATAGTGCATAAGTAGCATAGCTACAGTAGCTCGGCTACATAGTTAGACTAAGTATAATGACTACGTGGCTCTACGCCACGATGCGACCCTTCGTACCTCAGGTACGGTTACATCAAAAAGGATGTGAATCCCAATGAATCCAACGTACAGCCACACCACAATGGTGTGGCAGGTGTGTATGCAAAATGCACACCTTGAACCCGTTACAGCCATGCTAATTAAAAACGTATTCATGTGGTGTACAGCACATTAGATGGACACCCACATGTGCGATCCTTCGCAGTTGAAGGCAAACTATAGTCACACCAAGTTAAATTGGACGTTACTAAACCTACAAGTTTGCACCAGTCGCCACTAGCCACATTGTAACCACTAAGGCAAAGAAATAGTTGAGCGATTATTGAAGCAGGCAGTGCCTGCTTCTCTTTTCATCATCATAAAGATCTTTCTAATATTTCGTATTTCAACTTGCTTATACGCTCAATTGATTTGTATCCAATCTTTCCACCATGAGCCACGACAACGTTAATAGCAGAGACCATCACTCTCTTAGCACCTGTGACATGTGCGTGACTTGCTTGAACTGCCGCTTTGGTGCTGTAATCTCTCATTATAACTTGAACTCTGTCTTGTATGTTCGTCTACGTGTGATCATTACCATAGGAATCATCATCTCGATCTGGCCATGGATCGCTTTCACTTCAATCAGCATCATCATCAAGCAGGAAATACAGTGGAATCAACTGGTTTTGACTCACCTCTCTCCACAACATCTTCATATGATTCATCTGGATCGAAGAGAGGGCAATTATTACCAACTAGTGATGCACTCTGGGGCTTTGATGACGCTTTAGCCCAGTCATTGCACGCACTGACATTTACGACAGATGACGAGACCAGTAGCAGTACTACACCGTCTACTATCAGTGATACTTTGGTCAATACAAGACGACCTCGTAGTTATTCAGACTACACGGCACTTGGTAATAATACGCGATGGAGGGCAAATGGAGAGCTGAGCGAGTTTGGAGCGCTATGGGACGCCATCAGGACGGACTTTGCCTCGCGTCATGTCGTCGTACGCTGTGGCGCTGGCACTTGGGATTCCTTGGACGTACGCCGCATCGTGGATCGACTTAATGTACGTCGCTGCGGAGCCGTGATTTAATGCATCGTTTAAAGAATCTTGCTGACTGTTTTGCTGCTGCGTCTCTTGTTCTTCTAGCACTTTGGGACTGTGGCCAGGACACGTCGTGAGTTGACTGCAGGCGGGCTGCTCTTTTGCACGTTTTTTGATATAACCAGTGCTGTAGCTGCATTTGACCGCTGGCGCGCTGACGCAGACATCATCAGCTTTTGTCTACCGTACGAGCTTCCGGACGACGTCAATTCAGCATCACTGCTTGTGCATTTTAAGCTCAGTGACAGGTCGCCTGTGACGGTCTCCGAATTGCGTCAGGTCTGTACGTATTTCGGTCAAGTAGCAAGTGTGTTGCAGCCTGATACGCGTGTTGCCAAGTTTGTTATCGAATATTGCGACTCGCGCATACTTCCTGCAGCCCTAAATGGACTACCACGCGCTTTCCAGACGAGTGGACCATTGTCTGTAGCTCGCACGATGCTGCCGACTTTGGACGTCAACAAGCTTAAACTCTTTCAGGAGTGCTTAAATCGGGCAGCGGCCGCGCATCCACGAGTTACTAGGGCTCGCCCTAAGAGTTTTTCGTCTATTAGCACGTCGCTTCTGACATCACCTACGTCATCAGTCGCGTCATCGCTCAACGCGTCCCTATTGGAAGGTGCAAGCAATGACAGTCCCCTGGTATCGGGCAACTACGCTGGTGGTGGGAGAAAGCTTACTTCCCCCGTGCTTATGCCTCAGGATGAACAACCAATTTGGGCAAGACCAGTGTCGCGGGCCAGAAGCAACTCTTCGACGTCTACACATCTGGGCAGATCTCTGTCATCTGGTCGCTTTGGCGAGTCAATGGCGTATTCAAACGGGTTTACGCTTCCGTCGTCTAGTAGTATCAGCACGAGGTCCAATTGTGCAAATGGGTTTTCGTCATTTCCAGCTGCTCATAGATCGCAGTCTTCGAACACTCAAATATCTCTTTTCACTACTGCTCAACAAGCAAGTCAACAACAGCAAGCTTACTATGATAGTCGTGGACAACGGCGCGCGCAGACCAATTTTTCCCTCATCAAAAGCAGTTATAGCAACAACGGACCCTTCATACAAACAAGTGTAGCAGATAGTGGTGGTCATGCTGGCGTTTCGGGTGGTGGCACTACAGCACGGCTATTAACTGGGCGTAACGATCAAGGTACAGGCGAATTCAGCTTATCGATTAATAAGGTGGTGTCGGGTGCAGATAAACGGACCACCTTAATGATCCGCAACATCCCTAACAAGTATACACAGCAGATGCTACTCACAGAAATCAATCGCAACCATTGCGGCAACTACGACTTTTTCTACCTACCCATTGATTTCAAGAATAAGTGCAACATGGGCTACGCTTTCATTAACTTCATTGAGGCGGCGCGCATCGAGGCGTTTCACCAAGAATTTGATGGTCAGAAATGGACAAACTTTAATAGCGAGAAAGTCTGTGCTATCTCGTATGCACGGTTGCAAGGCAAACAGGCGATGGTCGCGCGATTTCAGAATTCGAGTTTGCTTGAAAAACACGAATCCTACCGGCCACTGGTCTTTGGTAGCAGTGGCCCGAATCGCGGCAAACCGGAGCTGTTTCCGGCCCCCAAGCAGACTGTTTACAAAAAGCAATCAGTGCACGCACACTCTTCAGGAATGTTTGGTGCTGACGATTATGGCAACTACGTAGCTCATCGAATGTATGCACAACAGCCACTGCAGCAGCATCACGGGCAACAGCAACATTTACTTGCCGTTTATCGTCAGCAGATGGTGGGCATACCTCAGCATGCTATGCCTCCTCTTCCAATAGCCAACGGGCACCCTTACCTCGGAATGCAAGGACAGCCGGAGCAATACATTCCTTCGTACCAACAGGATGGCTCTCAACTGGCATCACCATTTTTGTATGGAGTGGCTGGGATTTCATCAAATGTGCTGGATTATATGCATTAAGAAGGCATGGCCATGCCAGAGCAAAGTATCCTGTTTTTTTTCAGTTAGTGCCTGCTTCAACCTGCTTGACTGTCTTCGGAGTTTGTGTGCTTTTGTTTATTTTTTTTGATATCCTAATATTTTGATACCTGCTTGCTCATGTGTATTGTTGCTGTGTGTCTTATTCGCTTTAGCTCATGTAACTCTTTCAAGATATACAGCAACTAGTATTCTTAACAGCAAGTGCATGGTATTCAATTAACAACACAAAGCGTCAAAGTTCAATGACGGTAGCTATAATTACGATGCAAAGAGGAATCGAAGGTCTTCTTCCGTAAGGCGGCATATTGCGCTTACATTTGCACCAACGGTCCCTTCAAAAATCAAGCGTTTTTTCTCTTGAAGCTTCAAGATGCGTTCTTCAACGGTTCCAGCAATAATAAAGCGAGTAGCTTGAATCGGCTTAAACTGACCCAACCGATGAGTACGATCAATGGCCTGGTTTTCAGCGGCAGGATTCCACCACGGATCCATTAAGAAAATGCTGTAACAAGGCAAAGCATAAAGTCAGAAAATCACCACTGTTTGCTATAACAAGACGTCCATGAAACTTACTGTGACGCGATAGTCAAGTTAAGTGCAACACCACCAGCCTTGAGACTAATCAAAAATGCCGTCACGGTTGGGTCGTCACGAAAAGCTTTAATCGTTCGATCTCGCACACTCATGCTCATGTTGCCAGATAATTTTACACAATTGACGCCACCGAGTTGCAGTCGATGGTGAATTATATCAAGCATATTAACAAACTGTGAAAAGATAATGGCTTTTCCTGAGGGATCACGGACACGCATGAGCTCGAGCTCCTGCATTAACGCTTCTATCTTTGTGCTGGACTGGAAAGCGTGAATGTCGGATATTCGGTGGAGAATGCTGTTTCGATGAAAACTCGATAGGTTCACAGCCTTACGTGATCGGCTACTCAACCAACGAGTACGCTCGTTGGGTGCATCAGTAGTATCCGTTTCTTCGACCACGAGGGATAGATCAACAGTTAAACGCTTTGAACACGTTGGACAAGTTGCCTCACCACCAGATGGAAGCGACTCAATGTACTCCCTTACACACTCCCGGCAGAATTCGTGCCCACACTTTGCAATAACGCCATCTTCGACGCATTCGTGACAGATTGCGCACAATCTCTCGTCTTCGGAGCTGCAACCTCCACTTGTACCAAAGGGCTGCTCTTCCGTCAATGGGACAGCGGAGTTTGGAAGCTGGAGAGCTGGATTTGACTTGGAATATATAACAAGGTAGGGGTGGTCAACCGCCTGGCGAAGACGTATAAGGAGATCAAAGACGTGAGCATAGTTATTTAGCAGCGTTCCTGACGACACATAGGTGTTGAACTGCGCTTGACTCTGAGTGTAAATTGCTTCATAGAAATCGTTCTCGCGCTCGTCTAGACAATCCTTTCGAATACGAATGAGCTTAGGTGGAAGCGAAATATCATCTGCACGACCTTCTTTCGTACGTCGTAGTAAAATCTGCAAAATTAAGTCACGTGCATGTTGGATAATGCCATATTCTCTCTCTCAAACCAACACAAAAAAATATACTTACGTGCTGTAGAACATCATTTTGCAGTCTTTGCATTGCAAGCTTACCCTCAGCAACATAGCCATACGATTGAATCGGGATAACCACTTTTTTGTTAAAGAACGAATAGTGCTGAATCGCGCTGTGGGAGCATTGCACACATTTCTTATCCGGAAAACTTACGTGGAGAATAAATCGACAGATACGTCAGACAATAAAGAAAAGTACTTGTCAATGAATGAAAGAAACGTACTTGTAGTCCAGCATCTGACAGTCACACATATTGCAATGATAATATGCGTATCTTTTTACACGAATAAACCGAACAAGAGAAAACAACTCGCCGATACGATTTTGTAAAGGCGTACCTGAGGAAAAAGCACAATAATATGTCATGACTCAATTGCACTTGCTTCATCAAACTTTTCAACGCATGCTTACCTGACAAGCACCATCTATAGTTGGACTGCAACTCGAAAACGCCTCGTGCAGTATTGCAATTGCGATCTTTTATATAGTGAGCCTCGTCAAGAACAATTCGCGTCCATTGAATGTGATGAAGAGGTGATTTGCCTTTTTCCTTCGGAAATGTGCTTTTCTTGTCATCGTTTTGGTTCTTTGAGCGCCAATTCACTCGACTTTTTGGCTTTTGAATTGACTTTTTCACATCGTCATCCTCCTCTTCTTCCTCTTCTTCACTCGTTTCACCAGCAGCTCTCTTTTTCGGCTTCTTTTTTGCTGCTTATTTTGAAGACTTGTCTTCTTTGCGTCTGGCCCACAAAAGTACTTGTTGTGCGATACCAATTTATCCGGCAAATACTTCTTGCCACAATACTTACACGCGACCTTCGACCAGCCAATTGTTTTACGAATCTCATTCTCGATAATAGAGTAAGTCGTCAGCACAATATCGTATGATGCAATTTTCGCCGCCAAGTCCAAACGCTTGGGACCGTGATGAATGTACACAGAAAGATGACCAGGTTCCACAAACCGCTCGATCTCGCTCTTCCACTGCATAACAGCAACAAGAGGGCAGACGACAAGTGTGCCACCACGTGCAATCGCAGCTTTTCGATCTCTAACAGCTTTGCCTTTTGACGACAAATCTTCCTCTCGAGGATTTTCCAGTATGAGCGCTATTGCCTGAATCGTCTTACCCATCCCCATTTCATCTGCAAGAATGCCGCCTTTGTAATCGCTTTCCTCCTGCCCAACCATCCACGCCAGTGCTTCTCGCTGATACGGGAGAAGGGTAGCAGTCAAGTACTTTGACGGCTGTTTCTCTGGCATCCGACCTTTCTTGTTAAAGTGGTCGTCTGCGAGTGGCACGCGTTCATCAATTACACCATTGATATCGTTTCGCTCCATGTACTCAAGGACAAGCTTCTGTTCTGCACATTGAAGCAGTGATAACCCATCAATCGGATCGTCATGCTTCTTTTGCGTAGATGTCTCAACGATATCATTGGTGTCGGAATTTTCTTTCGATTGCTTGGTCTCAATTCCAGCTAACAGTCCAATCGCTGTACATTCCAAGTGCTAATCACAAAAACAGACCAAAGAGATTGATGAGCGTACAGTGAGGGCGGTCGTGAATAAATGCACGCGTACTTTGTAGTATGTGGTGTCGCCAAACATCGAGTGACGAATGTTCACACCGACTCGGAGCTGCTTTACAAGAAGCTTTTGCTCGCAGCTTTTACACTGTTATATTAACACAAACGCACAACGTCAGAGCTAAGACGGTATATAACTACAAAATCACACGCACATGCTTACCTTTGCTCTTGAATTGGCCGCGTACTCAATGAAGTAGTGGGGACCGTCGTATACATCGACATCCTCTAAGCTTTCGTCCTCGCCAACAATCTCAATATCCAACGAGTCAGCGTCACTAATATGTGCATTGTCATTCGCAGCAATATGAGGAGAAGTAGCAGTCTCTTCTTTCACTCGGCGATTCACTCTGCTCTTTTGCTTCGCAGGAGATTTCTTCACCGCCGGACGCTTTCTATACAGCTTTTGTTTTTCATCATTACTAATCACTCTTGTCACATTGTTTTCTTCTTCGTCGTCTTCTTCTTCTTCAGACAGGCTCTCACCGACATAATCACTGTCATTGTCGTTGTCATCGTCGTCCTCGTCTTCGTCATCACTGAATTCAACTGCCACCTTCCGAGACGAAGTAAGACAAGCTGTTCGACCATTTGTTGGTAGTAGCTTGGCCTTTTTCTTCATTGCAGCCTTCCTATATTGGCACACAAAAGGCATACTATTCGTTTCTTGTCTTGCCTCTCGTTTTTCTTCCTTCTGCTTGGACCTTGTCGTCACACAACGTCTCTTGGGTATCACTTGTATTCGTTGCTCTATTACGTACTCCACAATCTCATTCCTCTTGTTCTTCCTATTATTCACAGCTTTATTATCATCACCTTTTGTTTCCTTATTGCAGTCAATACATTTCCAGGCATCGATCAATTGCGGTCGGCGACGCAGTGGAGGCGTAAGACAACCCAAATGGAAACGCTCGAAGCAGACTGCACAATTCATTGTCACACGTTGTGACTGTTGCTTGCATATCTTGCACACATTTACTTGATCCTCCATGCCTTTCAATTCTTGACGTTCTGAGCGTAACGTCACCATTTATACGTCTTGTCACGTGAACAATTGCCAACTGCGACCAGAATGACCGTCGAACAAACCAGAATGAATGTTTCGGGACAAAGAAAGGTCCGTTTTTTGGCGGGGACGATGCTTGAGTTTATTCACTTGGCGCTAGTAATAATGATTGGCTATTATCCTTTTTTTGCATGAAATTACACAGCACCTAATAAGGAGAATACACGATTTGTATTTGATTATTAAGAAATAGAGGAAGTACAAACTGGTTTGGTAAGTCATAATTGACTAGAAATGATTTTGTACTAGCGCAAAGGTGACAACTTGTGGCTTCTTGTAAGTGTGAGACGGTCATTAACGTCAATGGGCAAAGGATCCTGGAGGCAACACCAGCTTCTTTCGAGAGCGCAATGCGCTGTCAGTATTAATCTTCTCCAATAACAAACGGAACTGCTCCACCTCACGGTCAATTTCGACCTCCTCTGGATCTCGCCCCTCCGTCTCCGATTCGCCACCTTCATCTGTCAAGACAGATTGTTGCTTTGTCATCACAGACAGAGGCCTGCAATTGGACGGCGTGGACATTCTAGATAGAGTGCGAGTATCTTGAACATTCACCACCTTCTCTGTCGCCCGCTGTGCTGCAGTCTCTTTCTTGCGGCGCTTCTTTTCTTTCTTGTTTTTCTTCTTGCGACTGCTGCTGGAAGGTTTCTGACTTGCTTTGAGGTCTGCAAGCTCGTCTTGAAGCAGTTCAGCCTGTATTGCGAGCGAATGCTGTAATGCCTCTTGGTACGCGTCTTCCAGCTGTTGATCAGCAGAGTTAACACATCATGGTTAGCTCCGCGAGTTGGCAGCTCAGCAAGACGGCGATGACGTACCTGTTCTCTAAACTTAATAGCTAGCACTTCCAGTAGATACTCCTGTGCCAAGTGTGAAGTGTTTGCACCGGGGCATGTGTCATCACCATCGTCCTCTTCGCTGTCTCCACTTCCGTCGTCATCGAAACCCGACCGAAATGGTGACACATAGCTGAATTGTTCGCCACAGCGGATTAGATCCATAATGAAATCCGTGTGGTCTTCTCGAATAATGATATAGCGTTCTTCTTTCTGAATAAGTCGCAGCAATTCATCTTCTTGTCGCTTACCCACTTCTAATGCTGCCAAGTATTTATCCGACAGCATGCCCCCCGTGCAGCTGCCTCTTCGCCTACCTTCACGCTCCAGCTCATATTTAAACACCAATTCCTCCTCTTCTAACGCCAACGCTTCCGCAGCGAGCCGTTCTTCTTCAGATTCATTTTCTAATTCATCTACCTCCTCATCCTCCTCGTCATCATTCTCGTCATCGTCATCATCCTCTTCGTCATCATCCTCTTCGTCATCATCATCGTCATCATCTTCGTCGTCGTCATCTTCATCGTCTAAAAAGGGAGGAAAGACACTAAAAACATCTTGCAAAGAGCGACTGCCGGAGCGTCTTCGCTCATGATCCTCCCACTCTGCGATCACGTTGTCGTGACACTCGCAGCACAAGTTTTGCCCCACAAGGAACTGGTCCAGTGCCGTCAAATAGGTCTCCCGTCGAATCCGCAACAGCCGTCGCTTTGCAACGAGTGACAGTTCCCTCCAAAAATTAATGAGTTCCTCTCGTGTGTATCCTTTGGGTCCAGTGAGTCCCACTACGCTGTTGTTGCTGCTAGTGGAACCCGTAGAGGTCGCAGTGGTGGTAGTACTGACTAGTGTTGTTGCTGTTGATGCTAATCCCCCGTTACCTGCGCGCTCTGCTCGAGATATAAGTCGACTATTCATATCCCGTCCAAAATCGCTTTCAGTTGGCCATGGATTACTGCAACAAGTGACGAAGAGAAAGAGAGATGATACACTTTATGTCAACGCATTGCGTTACTCGCTATGAAGAGGGACAATGCTACACCATACCGATATTTACGTGCCAGCATAAATCCTGACGTTCGCCTTAAAATATGATGACGATGCAATTTTAGATCCGTCTTCGCTCCGGGCGTCTTTACATCACGATGAACGTGCGTCGTCGAGGACTTGGGTCGACGCACCATAATGGAATGACTTGCTCGATTTTATTTTGTGAATATGTGGTGCACATAAATATTTGAAAATGAAAAATCCGAAATAAACAACCGTCGTATTATTTTCAAATATGTCATCACTAGCAGCAGCCCAAGCTGATGGGTACTATTATCCATCCGAATGGCGACCAGAGTATGGCTCGCTTAACCAATTTCAACAGTCACATCCACTGGGAAAGCGTGCCAAACATTTGGTCAGTGATGGTGTATTGGTAGTGCGCTTTGAGATGCCATTCCATGTCTGGTGTTCGCACTGCAACGTGCATATTGGGCGAGGCGTGCGCTTTAATGCGCGAAAGAAAAAGGTGGGCCAGTACTTTTCTTCTGTCGTGTGGGAGTTTTGTATGAAGTGCGCGAGCTGCAGTAGTGAGATGATCATTAGGACGAATCCAAAAGATCGGGACTATGAGCTGGTGAGCGGCGTTGTAAAGAAAGCAGAGGCAGGGGGACGCCGAAGAGCTGCAGACGGAGCGTCTGAACGAACCTGGACTGGCTGCCAAGCTGCAGAGCGACCCTTTTATTCGACTTGAACATGAAAATGAGGATGAGAGAGCAGCCAAAAAGCGCTCGCGGGGACTTGAGGCACTTGTTCAGCTCCAGGATGCCGAGTTTAAGGACGACTTTGCCAGCAACTCGGCGCTCCGAGAACAATTCAGGAGAAAAAAGAAACAGCTTAAAACACGAGAGCAAGAGGCGAAACGGCTGGGAATTGGTATTCCACTACTTGATGTGCATCCGGATGACGTGTTGGTGGCTAGAACAGTCGTGTTCAAGGGCCTTCCGCAGAAGCGATGCGCCCCAAGCCATCGACGATCAGGGACAGAAAAGCTACGTTTTAGAAAACCTGCCCCAGCTGCGATTGTGGACTCGTTTCAACATTTTGGTGACTTTGCAGGGTCTCATCTACAGCGCCTGAAGATGGTTCGACAAGCTGCCAAGAGGCGACCTGCAAGATGATCAAGCAAACACGTTCATTTCCAGTCTATTGCACGGGTCACGCGCGCGAAAGAGTGGCCAACGACGTCTTTGAACTCAAGCGACAAGTTGTATTCAACCTTTTTTTCCATATATATCATCAAATGACCACTAGTCTGTGCAATTCAGTCAAGGGCGCCACAGAGGCGCGGAACGTCGTTGCAAAGTACGGCAAGTGACTTAAAGGCCCGGTCTTCGTCCCCTTGCCATACCCGCAGACACTCTCCTGCTGTCAGTACCATTTCACTGGAATAGTTTGTATCCTTGCTGTAAGCACAGTACGCCAACAGCACGCGCACAACACTTCTCTTTTCACTCTCACTTGTTTCTGCTGCGAGCTCGTCCACGTCCTTCGTAATAGACTCAAAATTATTGTGTGTGCCGCTAACAATAAATTCTTCGACATGCATCGACGTATCGGAAATACTCGAGGCAAGCTGGAGCAGTCGTTCGCCCTCAGTCTTGCTATCTTGATTCTTTGCTTGCTGCTCGTCTATATTATCATAGAATGCCCGGTCTTCTTCAAGCTCGGGCAACATCTCGTACTCATCTTCCAAGTCCGGTGGCTGGATTGTACCGCTCGCTTCGTTATCGTCTCCTAAATTTGCCTCGCCATTCTTCGGTGCCTCACTCTGCTGAGCCCCATCTAGCTGTATATCCTTCTCAAGACCCTCTGCCATCAGTTTAGCCCTGTGTTGCAGCTCCCGAATCGTTTTTGTTGGCCGAGCGGCCGTTTCAAAGACCGCGTTGAATTCGTCAAACACGTCGTCCTCGTCTCCATGTTGCACTACAAGCTGTGGACTCGTACTTGAAATGGTCTTCTTGGCAACGAATACGAGAAAAGCAATGAGTGCAGCCCTCGCTTGAGCCGTGGCGGCTGCCGCCCAGCAGCTCATGACAGCGGCACTTAGTGCCATCTTGGACGAGAGAGCGCGCAGCAGCGCTGCCTGTTGCGCCGCGCATTGTCGTTGCAGGGGGCGAGCCGCGCGGATGATGGCCACGAAGCGCACTTATTTGTGCTTGGATGACTGCATACACGGCTTCGGAGCGGCCGTGTACGCGACAGACGGACGATACGAGGTAGTTGCCCATACTCTAGGTTGGGTCCAAATGTATCGAGGTCTCTACTCCCGTAAGTTGAAGCGCCGCTTTCTACAAATTCAAGCTTTCTATTGGTCAAAAGTGACAGCTTACAAATAAGAGCGAAAAAAGGACGCGAACAAACTTAAATAATGGGCTCTTCACAAAACGATTACGCATCATGTTACCTATACAATATGGCTTCTTACAATTATTTTCTGAGAATGTCACTAATATTTCCCGGATAAAACATGGCAGAAAATCTTATTAGCCTTGACAATGATTGTTACTTTCAATCAAAACAATTAATTTTCTATCATAAATAAAATTAAATCGCCAGTTAGAGCTCTTCGTCACCAACTCGATGAACATAAAACAAACGGATGCTGGTCACTGTGACGTCGATGATACCATCATTCTTGCAATCACCAGCTGCAAACAAGATCCTCGGAATCTCATTTGTCGGCCCCACTTAAAAGCCGTCGAATCAAGTCATCATGACTGCAGAGACACTCAACACTATAGAGCGTGAGAACGAGACTACTGCTACACCCGTCACGAAAGCTCAAGATGCTCCTTTTGTCTACGAGACTCCTGGCTTTTTTGCCGAAGACTCTCGTGTACCATTATGGGCACAGACTCTTGTAACAAACGTCTTTGGTTTTGTGACGATTCACTACAATCTCTGGGGTGTACCATTCCTCGTGCTATTCTATTATTTGTACAAAATTGGCTATGGTTACGTACCTGTGGCACTCGCGACAATGTATCTGCCTTCGTATTTAAGTGGTGCTCAAAAGACAGCACAGGGAAATCCCTGGCCAGCCTTTCGCTCTGGACGCTTCTGGGGTCTCAGTGCCAAGTTTCTTGGGTAAGATGGATTGCTCGCTACTGCTGATTCTGTTTCTGCTGGTCAAGTAATTCACTGCATGATTGTGTGTTGTTTTTGCCCTTGTACTACAGAATAAAGATTATTCGAGAACAGGAACTCGACAGCAGCAAGAAGTACATTTTTGGCTATCATCCGCACGGCATCGTCGTCATGTCACGTGTTACAACCTATGGCGGTAACTGGGAAAAACTGTTTCCGGACATTCCAACGCTAGGTACGATGGGAGACTTTAAACCGTCGGCGGGTCATTGCGCTAACTTGGTCGCTGGCATTTTCTCATATTGACACAGCGCTGGGGGCATCGACCATGTTCTACGTTCCTCTCGGTCGTGAGATGTGTCTATGGCTTGGCAGTGTGGACGCCTCACGGTCCACGGCTGACAAGGTCCTGAACAACGGCATTAGTATTGCCGTGTACCCTGGTGGCGTGCCCGAAATCTTCAAGACGGACCCTTATTCCAAGGTGAACGAGCTCGTGCTAAAGAAGCGTCTGGGCTTTGTCAAACTGGCCATGCGTCATGGCGCGGATCTTGTTCCATGCTTTGTGTTTGGTGAAAAGTGGCTGTACAAGTAAGTAGTTTAGAATTGAGCTGTATTTTATGCATCGTGCTGATCTCGCGACGTTTTTTTTGTAGCGTGTGGAATCCTCCTCAAGGCGTCATCAACTTTTTTCGCAAGACGCTCAAAATACCGACGGTCGTCTTCTGGGGAAAATTTATGTGGATGCCTAAGCAGCCGCCTAAGGGTAAGCGCTTCGGCGTGGTATACGGCAAACCCATTCCTACCAAGTTGTCAACGAACCCTACAGAGGAGGAGATTCGTGTTGTACACCAGCAATACGTTGCGGAGGTCGAGCGCCTCTTCTCCCAATACAAGAAGGAGTTTGGCTACGATGATGACGAGACGTTGCTGATCAATTAGGTTAGGCGCGCTCTAAAGAGCAAGTTGAGCTAACATGATTGATTTTTTTGCAATGCATCGTTAGCAAAAGCAAACGTTGAGGTCGAGTCAACGGCGTCGATGGTTCAAGTGAATTTGCACAGTTTTAATTTGTGCTTGCGGTCCATGTAAAACATGAGGCCTACGCGACAGACCAAATTCGCCATGACTTACACAGCAATCTTAAGTGGTCCTCCTTCTGCTTGCGTGCGCACGCACGCAGTTGAGGTTGACAGCATCAAACTCGTTGGCATGTTTTAGCGAAACATCATCTTTATCTTCACGACCTTGGGCGCAAACTACGCCTTGACTTCCTAAAACTACTTCAACAGGTCGTCATGAGGCACTCCAACGTATAGCACCGCGTCAACCTGATACATCTTATCATGCGTCAACAAATTGCGTAGCTTGCTACGGCAGCGCGGTGGTCCTGATCTTCTGTATTTGTGGAACCCGAGAATTAATATCGATTCTAGAAGTTCACAGCCCGCTACTCGCAAAGCGTAGTATGCCTTATACCTCGGCTACGTCAGCGCTTTAATTGACCCTCTTCCATCTATAACCGAGAGTCTCGACACAGCATCAAGTTCTACAGACACAATCCGATGCAAGATGTGCCTGATTGTTCTATGTCAGAGCATTGCCTAAAAGACAACCTGATTGGAAAACCAATCACACTCGCAGCACATCTGCTTATGTTACAAGCTTGATCTGCTTTCATCCCTTATTCTACAAAGCATTCAAGTTGAGTTGTTCCAAATGTGTCATTAGAGACGACTTCAACGTCAGTGAGCGAATTTGACACCTCATTGACATACAACACAACTATCACTACAATCTGCTCTCTGCCGATGATGAGAATAACATGTTGTCAATGTCATTGCGTCGTGCTAACTGGTGTTGCTTGCTGTATGACAATGAAAATCCACGAATGTGCAGGTAGCAGGAGCGCTACTTGTATCGAGGAAATCTTGCAAGTCATTAGGAGAAACTTATACTTTCAACAGATTTTGATCTAAATAACTTATAGAAAGATTAGAAACTATAGTTAGCATGGCCTTCACAAAACAACATTTGTGGCAGATTTTGTATCAGCTTTATGACTGTTCAACCTGCTGGTAGAGCTACTGTCATGGTGTAACCCTGTTACATCGTTGCCCTCACGGATCGCCGAAGACAAAACACTTAGCTGATGCCTGATGTCCTAGTACCAGTAGCATGAATGCGTATCCTGCAGTCGACTTGCGGTCAGCTAGATCACCAGCCCAGTCCGCGTCCGAGTATTCACGAAAGTCAATCCTTTCACTCGACTTTTAGCAGTTTTAATGCACCTTGGTGACTTGCAGATACCGAATATACGCTTGACCACAACCCACTGCTCGGTGACCACCCATGATGGTGGCCCAAGTTGTACAAGTGGGTTGGTACTTAAGTACAAACGTGTGAGACGTGTCAACGGATGAAATCCTCGCCTATCATGGCTGCGCCTTTGGTGAGTTTACCTGTGCTTTCTGGGTTGTGGTAGTCCATAATATGGACCTTATGTCTGGCCTACCGCGTAAAGTGTCTGCCACATTAGTCTGTTTTCCCGGCTTATACTTCACCTCGAAGTTATACTCCGCGAAAAGGAGAGCCAACGAGCCATTCTCTGCGAGAGATGAGGCGACTGTGTCGCTGTGCGTAATGACGCATGATCGGTATAGATCACAAACGGCTTTGAGCCCAACAGGTGTACCCTGAACTTAACAAGGGCATACTTCGTCGCAAGTAGCTCTTTATCATGAGCTGGATAGTTCTTCTCTGCAGCTTTCAGCTGGCGAGACTCAAACGCGATGACGCGTTCTCGACCCTCAGAGTCAACTTGCAAACGTGCACTGCCAATGGCAAAGTCCGAAGAGTCACATACGACGCTAAACGGGCGATCAGGATCAGGTAGAGCCAGAATTGGCGCCTGAAGGAGACTCTCCTTAATGGCTTCAAAAGCCTCGTGGTGCTCGGTGCCAACACCATCCACATCCTTTTTAAGGAGATTGGACAATGGCCTAGCCACTTCCGCATAGTTGTGGCTATACTTGTGCAAGTAATTTGCCAAGCCCAACCACTTGCGGAGGTCCTTCTTGTTTCTCGGAACCGGCCAATCCACTATGGCTTTGACCTTAACAGGGTCTGCCCGGATTTCTTGCTTCCCAATGAAGCATCCCAAAAAAGGAAATCTCTTCCGCACCGAAGATGCATTTGTCAATATTGGCATATAACTTATGCATCCTTATGCAACCGAGCACAGCTCGCAGGTTCTCGATGTGGTTCTTCACATCAGTCTTGTCATTTTCGGCTTGACTATGGACGAATGTATCGTTAAAGTATGTGTGCATACGCCCTATGGGGCCGAAACAACTGCGTCACTAGACGATTGAACGTTGCAGGTGCGTTAGATAGCCCTTGGGGCATCACTAACCACTCCCAGAGCATGCATCTCGGAGTGCTAATCGCTGTCAGCGGGATATCACTATCGCGCATGAGCAGTTGGTAATATCCATCGACTAAGTCGAGAACACTGTACATCGTACATCTCACCATATTGTTCTGAAGAACATCCTTACGAGGAATCGGTGTTTGAGCCGGGATAGTGGCTGCATTCAGCTTATTGTAAGCATGCACAATTCGCCACTTCCCATTTGGCTTTTTCACACAAAACATGGGCGTCGAGTGAAAAGACTTGCTCTCACGCACCATGCCAGCCGCATGCTTTGCACAAAAGAACTCGTCAATGACGTCACATTGTTCTCGTGGCAGCGGCCACTGTCGGATCACGCAGTACTTTATTTCTGGAACCAAGTCAATTTCATGACGTACACCTCTATCCGGAAGTAACCTCGTCGTAGGTTTTTTCTAGAGACAACATCGCCATACTCCTTCAGCATAGGAAAGTATGGATGTCAAGGGATCCTTCAGGATTGTTGATCCACTGCGCGCGTTCAGCGCCTTCTTTGTATCTTTCAAGCTGCTTTATACGAAGCGATGAGCCGTTCATCTACTCTTCGGGTCGTACAATGACCACTTCGGCGGTGTCGCCTGTCTGTAAGGCACTTCCGAGCTCGTTAAAGGACAATTCGTCCAGCTCTAACAGAGCACTTATTGCGGGTATAGCTGAATGATCCACCGACTCTTCAACATCCCCAGTCAAACCTTTGATGAGTGCATAAGCTGTTTTCTCTCCCCGTCTCTCACGGTACAGCTATCGCTACTCTTGATGCTCTCAGCATCCGACGCAACAGCGTCCACAGGTGTAAGCCTCAAGATCACATTCCGCTATGTTAACTGACGGCATCTCACCCTCTTGGGTCAATGCCTCGTCATGAGGTGCTTGCACCTCGTTGTTATTATAAACAAATGTCATTATTGACTTTACACGACCCTCTCGGACCAGACGGTACTCAAAGTCTCTATAGACTTAAATGTAAAGTTCTTGGATTTAACAGCATGGAACGCTGTTTGGTCTTGACATGGATGCGAGGTATGACCTCATCTTAGGCATGGCATGGCTTGAGCGCCATGAGCCATGGATTGATTGGAGGTCAAAGACCTTAGGCGCAACACGCAATGCTTCTGGTGGGGCTCTGTAGAGTCATGAACTCACCTCTGCAAGAAAGCAAAAGCGCTTTTTGGCGCGGTTATTGGACCGAATCGGTCAACACGATTAATGTCGATTGATCCGACTTTTAAACAATGTAAGTGTCGAGGACAATAGTCCTGGGCGCGGCCCAAGACCTGTCGATTGTGTGGTTGAGAACCCACTAGATGGCATATATGACATGCGTCATGAGAGTGATGATACATCATTAAACACCGTGAGTGGTATTGGTGGCTGCAAGCCACGATGTTAGGACAAGTTCCCAAGTGACATAGGTGACGAGGTACTGACCCTGGAGGGTCGGGTGACGTCACAAATGGATGTTGTCTTTGAGGAAAACGAGGTGCATGCATATGAATACGCGTACCCGTCGCTTATCAAAACTGTGTCACTTCCACGCGCTCTCAGCGCTTCATCATATTGCTGAATACTTTCCACGGTGGCACGGCGAGCATAGTTGTCCAATATCCCCAACCAATCAAAATGATCCATGGCTCATTAAAGTCCTTGATCGCTCCTTCGACGACCAGAAAGCCTCACTTGCATTTTTGTTCCGTTTTAGATAGTTGAGATCTCTTTGGGGCTGGGCTTTGTTTACTTCAACTTCCTAGAGGCTCAACAGAGCTCAGCTTTTCCCTGTAGCCCCCCCGCGCCTACTAGGATCCGCTGATATCCGTGGCAAAATACGGGTTTATCCGCGGGGATGGGTATTTCGAGGCCAAGCATGCCTTTTTTTCAGGTCATATTGGCATCAAATGGTCTGTGCTTTTGCAGATATAACATCAGTTCACCTTTTCTTCTCCTCAGCTTGAAGCTTTTCTTCCTATATTTGACTACAGTACATGGTTATAGGCTCATCAGACAAGTAGTTATAAGTGGAAGACCTAGTGGCCTTAAGGTTTATTTCAGCATTCAATGCCACTCAAACAGCTTCCTTAGCAAGAATGGGTTTATACGAAAGACTTTTGTTCTACCAACGCCAACTCGGAGGCCTTCCATAAAGACTGTGACGCTCACTGCCTCACGCAGACGGTCACTGAACATGGCGGCAATAAGAGCTCTCAACTCTTGCACATATGTCGCAAGCTTATGCTTACCTTGGCGACACGCCAAATATCGCAACCTGGTTCGATGCTCTTGATTTGGTGGTGCAAACTGCCGGTCCATATGAGCTTCAGATCGGCCCATGTTGAAACATCATCTTGCAGTGATGCACCGCGTGTGAATGCCCATCGCTTCGTTAAGCCACCCAACCCAAACCTGTGGCAACGCCAACACGGTATGATTCATATGTGATGTCGGGTATAGACATAGCCGACTTAACCTGTCGGAACCACGACACAAGGGTATCTATCACCTTCTTTGCCGTCGAAGTTACCGACTTCCATCGGAATGGGTTTGATCTACGAACCACTTCTTGCGCCATGGTCACCCAAGGCGACGGTGCAGGTGAAGGCATTTGTGCTTTCACGTGCTTTACAAGAGAATTGTTGTATTCGTTAAGCATATATATATACGCTTGTTGACCTCTTCTTTGCCCTGGGCGATGAGGAGTTCCACGACCATTGCGCCAAGAATAAGGAGCAGTTAGTGCAAGCCTTCTTGTTAAGCCTGCAATAGGCCAACCGCGGACAATGATTACCGCGCTTGGTCCACCGTGACGCATCGGCAATCTGTTACCCAACCTTAGTGGTTTTGAAGACCATGCTTGTAGCTCTTTGGCAAGATTAGCAGTCACGTGGGGCGGTAACGACATCGTTCAACTTGCGGCACCTTTGCCTTCGTTGGAACATTCTACAGCTTACAGAACTCGCGACCCAGAGCTGCCGGCAGTTGGGCCAGGGGTAGTTTCACGCTGATGAAACTCTATTGCAACGTTAAGACGGGCATGCCAGATTGTATTCACACCATCAGGGGCGATAGATAGCATTGAAGGTCCTTCTACGACTCCCATCCATCCCTATGGAGGTCAATATTACTCTGCGCCGCAGGAACCATCATCCATTCAGAATGTCTGTACGGAAGAGGATGCGCGTGAGATGGATAACGACGCCTTTTCGGAGCAACCATGGGATCGATCGTCTTACACTCAAGATCAGCTGCGATCAATGACACAACAATCACATGTTCTAGTTTGTATGCTCCATAATCGTATCGACAACGGTACTTTTGTGTGCAAACGAGTCGGCTCACATCAGATTTTCCCTTCTCGTCATCAAGTCCGACTCATGACGGAAAAATCTTCGACGAATTTTGCACATCTTTTACCTCCGTCCTGGACGAAGCATGTACAAATGTGGTTCGAAGATGATATTCCATCGTTTGATGTTGGTGGTTTTGTGGTTGGTGGTGCGTCTTGTAATGATACTTAAATCCCGTGTCTTCTTCTTTGACGCTGTTGACTCGTACTTGACTCCTTTGCCATGCACAATACACCTGTACATTTGTCTATATAGAGACTGAGGAGACAGCACTACTATTGGGCAAGTCTGAGGGTATTCTAGCTGGTGTTCCATTCTTTAATGAAATCTTTCATACACTTGGATGTCACGTGGAGTGGCTGCTCAAGGAGGGCGACGAGATTCGACCGAAGAACGTCCCTGGAGGCAAAGTGCCCGTAGCTAAAGTCACGGGCAAGTGTAGACAGCTGCTGCTAGGTGAACGAACAGCTCTCAATATCTTGACACGTGCCAGCGGTGTGGCCACACAGGCCAAACGTTCGGTGGAGCACGCACGTGCGCTGGGCTGGAAAGGCCACGTTGCCGGTACTCGCAAGACGACGCCAGGTTTCCGTCTCGTAGAAAAGTATGCACTGCTGGTAGCCGGTGCCGCAACGCACCGCCATGACCTGTCGCAGATGGTCATGCTCAAGGATAACCATGTGTGGGCTGCTGGGAGCATTACTAAGGCTGTGCACAAAGCCAAGCTGGCTGCTGGTTTTTCGATGAAGATCGAAGTCGAGTGCCGTCGTCTTGAAGAAGCAGAGGAGGCTGCCACAGCTGGGGCTGATATCGTCATGCTGGACAACTTTGAGCCGGAGCAACTCAAGACTACGGCTGCCAAGCTCAAGAAGCAGTTCCCACACGTGTTGATTGAGGCCAGTGGAGGCATTACGCCTGCGACGCTTGGTCAGTATATCTCGCCCAATATAGATATCGTGAGTCAGGGTAAACTTACGCAGGGCTACCCGTGTCTGGACTTTTCGCTCAAAATTCAAAAGTCGGGCGGTGTATTGGAGCAGTGATTGCTATGCGACGGTCATCTGAGAGGAAAGTAGCATTTACGTAAACCTGGAGCCACTTCAAGCGTTGGTCTTCATCCTGTTAGCAATTCAACAAGAGAGAAAATCCAGAGTCAAAAGCATTCATATAACTGCTCCTTACGCCTAGCCAATTGCTCCACATCGCTTGCAGTGTTTCTGTGATTACCATAATTTGTTTTACTGTCTTTTTGATGAGCAGTTTGCTCATCGAGCTGCATCAAACGCACGATTTTCGTCAGCCATGCCCACACAGGTTCAATCGCGTTCAGAAATTTGTCCTTTGACTTCGTGTTTGTTGCCCGCCACTCGAGCTCGACTAATACTTGCGTCACGAACTCCACTTGAAAAGGCCTAGTAGCATAAACAAAGGAAAAAATGAGTTACTGAAGCATAAATGCACGGTCTGAGTGGCGACAGTGCTTACCGCTTAGCCTGAGGTGGCGTAAAACGTCGAAAAATGTACTCGACGGACTTGAGAACATCAATTGTGGCTACATGTATAGCACCTTCTTCACTCAGAGATGCACGAGTCTGTAATTCGGTGTCGATGCTTTTCAGTAGCCAAAACCAAACGAGACGAAGGCGCACAACGGGAAGAATACTGAAGTCAGCACGACTTCGCCTCAGCCATTGCGCTCCACCAAGAATATCAGATTCCTTGAGCTGTGACAATGTCGTCATCAGTAATGAGGCTATCTCATCAACAGACTCGGAGTACAAAAACGAGTAAAACCAGCTGAAGAATTGCACAGAACTTCGAGCTGCACTTTGGTCCACGTTGTGCTTGTTATCCACGTCGCTGTCTGTATCAGCGCGAAATGCAAGCTCCAGCGCTTCATGAAGCAGATAAGATCGTTCTAGCACTCCGATCCACTCGTACTGCCATTCAATGTCTGAAGCGCTGCGCGCTTCTTGAAGGTGCTCAAGATTGGTGCTCAACCTCATGAATGCTTGCTCTTGCTGATCGCATGGCCAGCTTCCTGGCGAATAATCCACCAGCAGTACGTGATTCAACAATTGTCGCTTGAAAAGGTGAGCAGCATTCTCTTGTCGTATGCTTCGGGATAACACATTCACCAGCTCCATGCTACGACACGATGAGAGCAGATCCACATGACAACGACACCACTCGATAAATGTAACGTACAAGTGCGAATGTCGCTGACAAGCCGCTACCATAGAATTTGCATCTGCACCATAGCAATGCTTAAGACACCAGCCATCAGGCAGCATAGAGCTCATGGGATCAAACGGTGCCCGATGAGATGCCAGCATCCAAGTCTGCAACTGCGATTGCCAGCTCGGGAGATGGTTTGCCCACACACAAATTCTGCTTCCGAGAGTCAGCGCGTCAAAAGGTCGCTGTCCACGCCGCGCCCTGTGCTCATTTATTCGCCCATCCACATGGGACTGCCTGGACTGTCGATTGAATAATCGCTGAAGGAACACGCTTCCTAATCGTAACGTCTCGGACTTTCCTGACAACGCAGTCTCTGCAAACTGAAGGAACTGCGTATCATTTTGTATCTTTGCCGCACACATATCCAAGACATCCGAGAGCATGGAACTTTCCTCTTCAGACTTGAGTGCAAGTAGCAGCAACTGATACAACTCCATCTCTACATCTGTGACTCTCCACGGTGCTGCTACGAACAGTTTAGATTGCATCTGCTGCAATGACTTGGATATCGTTAAACCTTGGAGTAGACCCTCAATTCTGCTGTTTTCTTGAACATTCCATAGCATCTGAATTGCCCATTCTCGAGCTGAAGAGAGTCTTGTTACAGTCTGTAGCGGAAGCTCCTGATCAATAGGAAACTCAATCATCTGCAGCACTGCAGCTCAAAACAAATGGCAGCGTCAAGAATGCCTCGATAACTAAAACAACTTCATACACTTGATGCCCAAGTAAGAGCAAGATACTCACGCACAGACATCAATTAGTTCTTGCAGCTGTGTAGCATGAGCTTCAGGGTCTTTTAATAATTCATCCAGTGCTATTAGTACTAAACATGGAAACTAATGGACATTTTATCATTGTATGAGAGAGCATACTCCTATTCATTCAATTGGAAAATGACAGTCATAAGTATCGATTACAAACCTCTGGTGTCTCAAGTGCTGCCTCATACGTTTCGAAGCTCTGAAGTGCTGCTTCCATCAAGTCCCACGTCTCGACTCCACATGCGTCTTGAATCATGGTCAAAGTTGACAATAGGAATGACTCTTGTTGTAATTATTGTAGATTGTAGATTGAATTTTGCAACAAAAACATTTACATTAATCATAGTAGTACTAATAGTAGTAGTAGTACTCACAAGATAGATTACTATTTTATGCTAACAACGCATATCAGACTAGAATGAGATGATACCAAGGTCTTGATGATTGATGTGATAAGTGACCAATGTTTGAGCTTCTACCTCTCCAACATGGTAACTTCCTGTGAATTCCTTCGGATCCATGTGCAGGTATAATTTATATGGCTGTCTACCATTATAGTAATGGGCTGGAATCGTGTCAGCGACAAATGAAAATGGGTGAAGAGCTCTGCATGAATTTCTGTTACGGTTTGTTCATTGTTATAAGCTGCAAACTCTTTTCATCGATCGAGACGCAATCCCATGAGGTTGTGCTATTCGCATACTCACTCATTTTGCTTCGGTTTCGATAGGAAGGTCAGAACGCATACCCCACTCCGACCACGATCCATCGTACACAGGAGCTCTGTAGCAGCAGCAAAAAGCATACGATCGAGTTAGAACCATCAACACGGCGATCGCAACAAGAATAGTGTGTATCTCACTTCTCCAGTGGCTTGCCAGCCAAGTGCAGGCCGAAAGTGAGAATGCTCGCAGTCACTCCAGATCCGCAGCTATCGATGCGAAATCGCAAACAGGTGCATGCCGTATTAAAACGAGAAATAATTACGGCTTAAAGCAAGCAAAAGATAGTAGCACTCTAGTATACCTAGTGATGACTGGGCTAGTCTCGTCCATCTTCACGTCTACAAGTCATCCACATAGCATCGTTAAATAAAGGGAAGATCACTTTTGAGCATACTGACATCAATGCACGTACTCGCTTCATTAAAAGCGCTCTTGATGTCAGCGACGTCTCGGAAAAGCTATGCAAAACAAGACACAAGGCATTATGTTAAGTTGCGAGATTCTCACCTTCGCATCCTGGCAACTACGAACTCACCGAAAAATCCTTGGAATCGACAATCTTGCCAAACGGCACATTGATAGATCCTGGAATGTGTCCACCGCGCATTCCCGGGCGAGGCTCCTGCATTGAGCGCAAAAATGATTTACCAAAAAAAGCTTCGACCCGAAAGCACCAGTGTGATCAACGTACAGGCTCCTTCGCATAGAAACGCGCGGCTCCCCGGGCGTCCACAATCTGCGTGGACGATCCAATCTTGGCTAGCACGTCCTCCCATGATACACATAGAGCCTCGTTGGGTTTCGATTTGTAAGGGGTACCCGCGACTACTTTCTGTGGCTCTCCCGTTTCAACTTGACGCTTTTCCTTCTTCCACTTGGTGATGCCGCCTACAAACATAAGAAAGAGTTTCGTACAAAATCCACTTCCTTTCTCAACTTGCTACAGCCTCAATAGACTTACCGTTAAGAATGTGAACGCTGTCGTGTCCAAAGTACTTGAACGTCCACCAACAACGTGCTGGACTGTGTCATAGTAAGTGTTAGTAGTATGCTCTTTACTTCTACCTCCAAGATCATTAGTATAAAGTACCTGAAACAATTCTGACCACCGTAAATAACCACAGTGTCATCGTTTTCCACCCCCAAGTACATCATCGCATGCTCAAATGTCTTTGCTATTGTACTCAATCGTTTTAGTCAATAAAACTCATTCTCTTCGTTCTGCTATAGTCTATACTACGTACAAGTTGGAAGCATATGCGGAAGTGTTGAAGTCACATCTGAGATCTGTTCTATATCAAAGAACTGAGCACCTGGAAGACGTTGTAGTGCAAACTCCTTCTTGGCATCGCGAGTCTTGTCCAAGTACCAAGACGCATCAAGAAAACGCACGCGCTGGTCTTGTGCATTCTGCAGAAGCGTTTGTACCTCATCCGTAGACACAAGAGGTGACAAGGAATTGAATGAGATAGAAGAGATACGGGAGGATTTACTCATGGTCTGAAGCAGGACGGACGATGAACGGCGAGCAATGATGAGCATGATGATGATGTGGACAAGAGATTTTATGGTCAGAAATGTAATTTTCTGTATCTCTTGGCTATTTTGATAGAAATCATAAACGATCCATGTTGAAGTTCGATCTTTGTCACGGTCTTAAGTTCGTTTTGCGCTCGATACTTATGATGCGCACCTATTGACATATGCGTCCGCTACTAGAACGATATACAAGAGCATAATGGGGTCAATCGATGACGTAAACACTCAATTGTACATGCTAAGGTGCAGATCCGATTATCGCATTGTCCACAGCTAAAGGTGAAAGAGAAGTGGCCGTATTGAAGCAATTTTTACAGCTGAAGCGAAAGAGACGTGGCTGCATGTGAGCAAACGTTACGACCACAATCCAAGTGTCATCGACTGTGCGTTCACCTGCTAAACGTGAACATATTTTCAGTGCAGCTAAGGTAGATCATGGTCATGGTCAAGCAAATGAGGTTCTGTCAGCTAGCACAACGCAGCATTCTTTCTGCGTGCAGGGCAAAGCCAGTCAGTGCTTCTTCTTCCTCAGCATCTTTATCTTCTTCGCATGTTTAGCCGAATTCATATGTCCATTGTATTTCTTTACGTCCCGAAACGTGAGACCACAAGGTTGGCAAACCGTCTTTATAGGTAATGCAGCTGTGCTTGTTTTCAGTGCTCCCTGTCGAACTTCCGTTAGCAATTGTACATACCAGAGCACTGTCATAAATATCATACCTTTTTTACAACTCGCCCACAAACAGATCCAACACTACTCAGCGCCTGAAAGGATTCCTGATACGGATCAGCCACTTTAATGTTTTCGTTTGGAGTAAAGATGAAGTAATGAGCTCCAGTTGTGGATGGTGGCTCGCCTCGGAACGATGCCGGGTGCGTTCGCTGCGGCTCGTAGCCGGAGTAGATGCTCGCGTCAAACACCTCCGTCCTGTTATCATCACCAAACGAGACTGTCATACGAGCAACAATTTGCTTCCACGCATAAACAATACACGTACCGTTTCAGCTGGAAACCACTCACTGCGGCCTGCTCTTGAATGTTCCAGCGATTGTAGAACAACGTGTTACGAAGTGATACAAGCACTTGTCCACGAGTGGGGTGCAAATACTGCCGAGTCGAGTAGAAGAATCCTCGTAACAATTTCTGGTTGTTTGCCACATCTGCCTCCGTCGCGCCGCCAAGATGCGGGAAATTAAAGGCGATTGAGTGGAATGGCTGAGCACTATTGAGCCATTTCTCTTTCTCCAGACATGTTGCGTCGACACTAAAGTGTACTTGAGCCTTATTATATTATAATCAATAGGTCAGTCAAAGACCGTCGTCACCATAAGATTATTGTTCGATTGCAGCCGATACAAACATACCCCTGTAGTCTCCAGAGCGTCACAATTAAGCAATGCACTCGAGTATTTCTCCTTCAAATCTTCTTTCGAGTCATAGACAGTGGCAACTAGATTTTTTCCTCCCTAGATACACACATAAACAACCATCAAGAGGATCTCAATCAGCAAATACATTATGGCAATCTACAGTCTCATGCGGCCGACCACTAACCAAAAAGACCGCGAGAGACAGAGAAAAGGAAAAATCCCCGTCGCCAACCACCAAAATGTGTTGACGGTCACTAAATGGGCCTAAACTCTTTGGATTTGGGTTGGAAGACGCCGTGAGAGAGAACACAGCGTTCGTCTGTAATTTGGCCGAACGAATCTGCTGAATGGCGGCGTTGGAACTAGTAGCTCCCACGTGTTTCTATGGAATACATTTACATGCAATGAAAGAGTGGACGTATAGTGTAAATAGCAGCAGTATATGAAGGTTAACTGATGATGATATACAATAGGTTATGCACATACTTTGTTATTGCGGTGACGTTTCTTCTTGTCAATAACATGGACCTTGGCCATTATTGTGAATTAATCGATTCGATTTGATAGGTTTTAAATATAACGACAACATTTGAATTTGTATGAAATAGTCAGAATCAGAAGTGAAAAATGTCGATAGAGAGACCTTGAGTTAATTTACTTGCAATCCATCATCTTTCGTGTCCCATAATTATAAGGCCCACCTGTTATTAGAACCTGGTAATAACATCCTTTGATCTTGTCATTTGTCATTCCTCACTCTTCTTTTCGATAAGTAGTAATCGCAGGGATACGATAACGTGATTATTGGTGGTGGTGGTCTTATGGGTTGTGTGATTTTATGCTGTTGCATAGCAAAGGATCAAGCTTCCAGTCAAGTCGTTTGAATGGCCTAATCCAATGACATTAACACAAAATGGAGTTTGACGTCGTTAGAGATTGGGAAAGAGACTGGCGATTGAGAAGGTCCGTATGACGGGATATGAGCTGGACATTGCATCGGGCAAATCGATGAGCTGCGGGTTTTAGAAGAGACAAAGTGCCGTTTTGAGTGCTTACGAGAGAACAAGTAGACGAGCGATCCTCTGGCTTCGCGCTGCCCAGAAACCGCCACAAAGTGCTTGACTTCGATGGCTGGGGTACTGAATGCCACGCTAGTAATAGACACGGCTCAGCAAATGGCCAAGGGACAGAAGAAGGAGATCCAAGAGCACAGTCTAGTGCAGAGTGTGGCTAACGAGCAGCAGACTCGACGTTCTCTGTTGGTTGTTGTCATTTTAGCTGATGGAATGGATGTTTGCGGCTATCAATGCATTCCCACGGCAGGCGCGTGGACGGGTAATGTGTTAAAGTCGGTGCCGGACAAAGTGACGCTGCAGCCGATTGCGACATCGAAGCGTACTAGAAGTGCATGCAGGAGTTGTATTCACTCTGACAAGTTCTCTGTCTCCATCAAGTACGGATATTCAAAGTTTTGACGGCCTTCTGATGATGCACGCTCACGAAGGAGTGAAGAGTGCTGCCATGATGGACCGGTTGTCAACGCGGATGAACGTGAAAGTGTCACGCGCCTGTGGCTGACTAAAGGCACTTGCAAGTTTTCATGCTGAGAACTTCGTCCAAGTAAATCTAGTATTGCCAACAAGTGGGTCACTGCGTGTGTACCACTACACCGAACGCCGACTTCGTCATGACCCTTTCATGATACCCGTGATCGCTAATTTTGGTGGCTGTAATGATAAAAGTTGTGGTGGGCTAGCTTTGACGGTCATGGCACAAAATGACCCTGGTGATCGGTCACATTCTTATTGGCTTTTAAGGGAAAGACAAATCAGCTTTGCGCAGCTATTTAGCTGCGTATATGGACGCTTAAGATGAAGTACTTGTCACGATATCGTTGGCCAAAGATTTAGAAACGTAGCATTATCTACATCGTCCTTTCTGACACTTTTTTATGGTCCATTATGGACAACTAAAGCGTAATGGAGCCATGAATAAAAGGCTTTATTTTAACGTAATTCAAAACAAGTTTGTTAATAATAATCCACTTTATATTATTAAAGCAACTACTATAAGTAAAACGTCCCCTAAAGATTTGCTCACTTCATTTCGCAACTGTGCTTTATATTACCACTTTCTAATTCAAAACAGACGCTATCTTGTCGATTGCATTGAGGAAGATAATGAGCAACACATTCACCAAGCCACCAATGCCTGTTACAGGGCTGCATGCAGGCAGTAAAAGTGATTTTGGTGACGATCTGGATGTAGAACAACTCATTGAACGTAATAGATGTCATGCAGATTACTATGAACTAGAGGATTGTCTAGCAGAGTTTGATCGCGACTGGACAAAGTGCCAGGAACAAGTCAAGAAACTGAAGCAATGCAACGATCGGGTTACCAAGTTACGTCAAGCACAAGACGCTGCCACTAATAGCCATGGTAACCACTAAAGAGAGAGGTACATGAACCCCGCACTTGGAGCTTTTGTATGGAAAATCCTCATTCGATTTACACATACAAGCATTCTCTTCACGCAATTTGCTGTTCTACTTGCTTTTGATCTTTCTTCAGTCAGCGGCAGGATTCATTATGCCGTTCGTCGTCTTCCTAAATGGAAAAATGAAAGGGGAGGGGGAGTGTATCTTGTTAAAAAGGGGCTTCGACCGTTCGACCTTCGTTGCCACCCGCTGTACCGTCCGTAGTGGTGACACCACCTTCCTGACCGTCTTCCTCCTGCTCATCTGACACATACCAACCGTCCATGGTGTCTATGTCCATTGCAGTGTCCTCATCACGGCTTTCCTCTTCCATAGCTAGCCGTGCGTACTCGGCACGAGCGTACCGGTCCCAGTCTCTATACAGCAGAAGCAACAATCCACCGTTAACAGCCATTTAGAATTGTTCGTGACGAAGCAGAATCTTACGTAAGCTCCGGTTCGGCAATTTGCTGACGCAGCAGAAATGGATCTCGTTGCTCAAACTCGATGAACTTGCTAAGATTGAACAGCACGTTAAAGAATACGCCCGATACGCGGATCTTATCCGGACGAATAAAGTCCTTGTGGTAAAATTCGCCGTCCTTTTCTGGATGCAACAAATCCGACATCTGGCAAAGAATGTCCTCGAAGGGCACCACCTCATGGCCAAGGCACTCCATGCGATGTATCTGGTGACGGTAAAATATCCGCATCTCGTCGGCACGCAATACACCGTCTTCGTTCGTGTCAATAAGCTCGAACCAATACCTAATACTAACAGGATTTGCTTTATCCTCCTCCGAGAGCATAAAGTCTAATGAAAAAGAATGGTTAGCACTGACTAACGCGCAGACAATCAAAGGTTCCAGGTTACTTACAAATGAAGTCCTCGTAGCTCATCTTCTTTTTTTCCTCGGCACTTAGCGTCTGAACACGAGCAAAAAGGACGCCGCCCGCGTTCGAAGATGCGGTCTACAATGATACGTGTAAGGGCGTGGCCACCATAGCGTACGAGGTCATCGGGACTGAGAAGAAAGTCATGATCCGTGTCTAGCTCCCAAAATTTGCAGTACAGCACGTAGAAGTGCTCGTATGAGAAGTACGAATTCACCTGCATTCAGGCAATAAAAGATCATAAGCACAAATGCGTTCAACATCAACGACTGCAAATTATTGCACATACCTTATTAATGTCTTCTTCCTCATCTACAGTGTTGAATGCATTAATAAGATTGCTGCGTCGCAGCTTTCGCAATGTAATCCGCCCACTGCTGTCTCTATCTACCGAGTAAAATATCCGCACGACGACCGTCAAGGCTGCGCAAAATACACACAAGCAAGTCGTTATTTCTATCACCCTTTAGTCGTGACTACAAGTACAGCACTCTTCTTACCATATTTTTCCTGAAATTCAGGAGTGCCCCCAAGAAACTCAAGACCAGGGTGATACTTCAGCAATTCTGTTGACAAAATGGTCAGTAAGTAGCAAATAGCGTACAGAACTCATTCAGCGCTCAGCCGCACCATGCAAAAATGGCGCAAAGTCGTCTCGCTCTATAAAGTCATTCTTCGGTTGCTTCACCTATCAGTACACAGCGATAGCCATCAGTTCCCGATCACAAAAGACATCGATACGGCAAATATAGCGCACGACCACGTACTACTCTAAAAAAGCGCTCCAAGCTGTCACAAGGAGCCATTTCGCGCATCCAGTAATTTTGAAACATGTCCTTCGTTATACGCTGCGGTGTCGCACCGCCGTCAGCGCTCGTGGGACTAGATGCATCATCTGCTGCAGGACTCAATGGCGACTTCAGCGTTGTCTCTCCTACTTGCTCGCAGGTCGCAAGGATGCGTCGAAAAAACGGCGCATTGAAAAACGAAGGAAAGCCGCACAGATCCTTGGTAATAGCCACAAAATCTTCAACCTTCATACCCTCCGAAAACTCACGAAAGTGCGCCTCAATATCCGATGCCTTACGCGCCATAGCGTCCGTGGATAGACCACGTAGCCGGCCACGTCGCCCTTCACCTGGCGCGTAAAATTTGGGAATCTGAACCTGCTTCGCGGCACCATCGTCCATAGGGTGGTCAAATTCGTCTGCTCCAGGCTCTTCGTTGGAAGCTTCTTCTGTTGCCTGCTGCTCCTCCTCCATATTCTCATCTGCATCCGCAGGTGGCGCAGGTGTTGTCGTTTCTACAGATTCCTCGTGATTTTCTGCTACTATTTCACCAACGCTTTCTACTTCATTGTTGTCACTGGCAGTCTCAATCTCGCCACTGGTCATATCTACGTCGTCTGACGTCGGAATCGAATCTACAGCAGCTACTGTCTCAGACTTATTCACTGCTTCCATATCCACTGTAGCAGCAGCTACTGCAGCAACAGCGTTGTGAAGCTCGTCTCCAAAGAGACTGACCAGATGTTGCTGACGTCTGCGCGCACTGGGACTGCCGACTGAGCCAGGGCTGAGCAGCCCAAACTGATGATAATTAGGTGGAGGTTTGGGACTGCGCGAGGGTGAGTCAGCTCCGCTTGCCATCGTGTTAGTTGTAGCTAGTAGCGTGTCCAGATTAAGTTCCTTACCCTGCCGTAAGTCTGCTACCATGGTCTGAATCATCTCCTTTGTGCTGTCTACATTGAGCCACTGACGAAAAAGCTCCTCCATCTTCATCCTTCCAGCTGGACATAAATGTGCGCTCTCAATCTCTGATAATCGTAGGGATTCGGGGCCTGTGCCACTTGAGCTTGTAGGCGATGCCATTGCAGCATCCGAGGTCTCTATTTCAACCGTCATGTGTGTGCCTTATAGAGCAATATACGTAATAAAACTAGCACAAGAAGAGAAACAAGATATAGATATTGCTAATGAGCGGTGTAGAACGTCTGGGGAAGAGCAGGAAGACGAGATATTACACCACACAGGCAAGAGCTACGCTTCCTCTTGATCTTCCTTCTTTGCCTCTTTTTTTTGTATGTGGACCACCTCACACTGGAAGACGTCGGTTTGGATGCAGCCAGTCAAAACTCGCGATTGAGAAGGTCTTCAGTAGTACGTAACACGTGTACGTACGCATGTACGTACATGAAATTCCATGTTACTACTAAAAACGCACAGCAGACGTTTTGACGTATCTGTTGTCGTCAAATAGTCGGACCTTGAATGGACCAATTGAAACAGTAAACATACCTACTGTCAAGTCTAAGCACAGAAGCTCGTTCGATATCAACCACATATTGCTGCTTCACTATGTGCTCGAATCTTAGCAGATGGCAATGCCTCTATTTATTGCCTACATATGACATGTCCCGTGGATGCCTCTGCAATATATATACGGCAACTCTTTGTAGCAATAATCGTAACGTAATGGTCGTCATGGAATGGCGCAATACAATATCAGCAGCAGCAACAACATTGTGTTTAGTGGCCTGACAGTGCATATTTTTACCTTCTCTGTGCGTACACTTTTTATCAAGGATTTGCCGCAGCGTTTTTACGCAATGGAAAATTTCGCGAAACTGAAGTATTGATTAGCACCGCTTAAAGTTTTTTTAGGTATTCATATTTGTGAGTCAAGGTAGCACTTATTTCTAAGACGACCAAAATGAAAACGCATCATCTTGTACAGGTTTCTATTCCTTCGATTGGTCACGGCCCATTATTAGACGACTATCTATTATGTGGAAACCCGGCACGGATCGACCAGAGGACAAGACGCCCAAGGTGAATAACAACAAGGACAATGCGGCTTTAATAAAAGACAAAAGCTTGCCATCACGGACGATGAAAAAAGCGCCTGCAAAATTTGTATTATCGCAGAAAACATTAGCTATGAAGGTACGACTGGTGGCTGAAACTTTGCGAGACTCTTGACTGCTTACTAATGGACGTCGCTATCGTCTGAAACAACAGTTCATGCAACGCAAGATGAAGACGGAGGTACAACGCATCACTGCTATTCAAGAGAAACAAAAACAGGATACGTGGGAGTCCGTGCCCGTGGACGACGGACCGGCAAACGACAAGTCCAAGATCGTTTGCACGCGCGACGTGCCCGACCCGTCGCTGCCGCTGCTATTTGGCCGTCGCTCGTTTGGCAGCTTCAATAAAGGTGTGGAGGATGAGTTCAAGGAGGCATCTAGAGCACTGCGTTTTGCACTGTCTGAGGAGAAGGAGCTTCGTGAAGAGATCTCGGCCGAGGAGATGACGTCTCGCATGCTCAAATACACGGGCCTGAGTCGTCGCAGCGGTAACACCAATGGCGGTAGACGCCTTAACAGCAATAAACGTCAGCGGAAATAGGCATGTAGTCCTCTTCAGCTGATAAATTATTGTCCGCAGCGCCAAGCAGACTCGACAAGTCACTCGTCATCGCTAGCGTCCTCGTCACTAAAGTAACTGTCAGTCTTTCGCTGCGGCCGACGACGCGCTGACTTAGCGGCAGATGGTGGAGGTAGAGTTGCCGGCAACAAAGACGAAGATGCTGTGGACGTGTACGCCAGCAGAGAAATGGAAAGGTCTTCGTCATCGGAGCCTGTGGGTGGTGCTCTGGTATCACACGCACGTACAGTAAGATGTTAGATGGCTTTTTCGATCATAAAGCACCCTACAAAGATAACTTACAGTATGTTGACGATTTCTTCGTCGTTGAAATAGTGCACGCGTTCGTACGGATCAAACTTCTTCTTCTTCTTCTTGAGTTTCTTCCTACTGCTCTTGCCTCCAGTCGATACAGGTCGCTCCCGAACGCCCAATACATTGCGTGGACACTCGTAGGACAAGTGACCGAACTCGCCACATTCAAAGCAGCGCTGGGACGTCGTGTACTTGCGCTTTTTGGCAAACTCTCGAGAGCGTCCATTGTCACGACACAGAGATACCGCTAGCGTCATTCCTTCCAGTGGCGTTTTATCCATCACAGTCACCGCCTTAGCGCAGTCGTCAGCACGAGCGAATTGGACAAAGGCCACGCCACGACTGCGACGTGTTTGCTTATCACGCAGAACCATCACACGTGCCAACTTTCCAAACGGTGTAAATAGCTGTGCAACATCATTCGTTGTGTAGACGTACGGCAGCATTGCGACGTAGGCCGTACATGGCGAGGTGGCACTGGATGAGGTGTTGTTGTCCATTGGATGAAGAGAGTGTCACGTGTACCGTCAATTTGGTACAAAAGGTTACAGTATCTTTGCTACCGAGGTTACGATATTCAAAACCATCGACTAGTGAAACGATACAATAAAAAAGACAGCGCACTCACGTGTATACTTAATCGAGCCACTTAACCCTAGACTACCTTGATTAACCAATAAAGCACTTCAACTTGTCGCAGATTCCATGTCTCTTTTGACGTACCACTTTACAGATAAGTCGTTTACCATCAATCAACATGTCACTATTTTTGACTTCCATCGATAGAAGAAGACAAACGTGTAAAAAGAAGAAGAAGAAGAAGAATAGTAGTAGTAAAGAGAGAGAATTGATGGATGATACTTTACAATCATTCATTCCATCATTCCTTGCTTCATTTTACATTTTACTCATTTCAAGTCATGACGTTTCCCAATTGTCCCAATTATATACCCGGTCAACAACGACGAGAACCTAAATGTGCCATTTCACTACCAGTAATGCCAAAGAAACTAGTGCGAAAACAATCAGTAGATGAAAACTTGATGGAAGAAAAGATTGATGGTATGCAGAAAGATTTACATTTAATGCTAGCAACGTTATCATCATTACATGAAGAAACAAATAAATTCGAGTCGAAACTTCCAACAACGGAAGAATCGTTGGTAGCCGTTCGAGAGAGTCACAAACGATTGATTACGGACGTTAATTATCAAGGGAATGAAGGTTTACTTATGTTGGCCAACAGTATGGCACCATCAGACGTAGTTGATCCGTTTGGAACAGAAGAAATGCCAACAACTTATCCAATGTATCAAGAATTCAATACAATGAGTGATGGATTTTCCCCTAGTGACATTAGTAGATCTGAGTACATGGAGACAGTATCGTTTCAGACAATGGTTCGTGCTGCAAATGAAGTGGTAGATGACCCAACTGTCCGTACTCGGTACGAACATGCAGCTCAGAAATTACATGAATGGGGAGAACGACGTACGAGACAACAATCACAATTCCAAACAAACTCTGCAGATATGGAAAGAGACGAGAGTTTACTACCTTCACTGTCAGTGTCTTTAGCTGAGATCTCACCCTATGCCATGGAACTTGCAGCTCGCAATAGTTTGCCCAAGAAACGATCAAGCCTTTCAAAGTTGTCGAAGAAATTAATGCATGACTGGTTTGAGCATAATTTACATCATCCCTATCCAACTGAAGAGGAGAAGGATTGGCTTGCGCAACAAGGTGGTATCACACTGGAACAGGTGAACAATTGGTTTATCAACACTCGCGGTCGAAAGTGGAAACCTATGCTCAATCGACTCATGGCTGAGAAACAGGCAGGAGATTGCAAATTATACGACCAAATGGTGGAGAAGATAGAAGAGCCTTACCACAAATGTTAGTGCTGGAAGAAACAACAACAATGGCGACGATAGGAGAAGGATGGACACGTGATATATGTTTGTCGTTGGTATTCTGCTACCTGCGGATTTGAAACTATCTGCAAAACTTTCACCATTTACATGTTGGTGTACATGTGATATTCATGGCGATAGCCTGACTGTACAGTTGAAATAGCACGATGGCAGAATGCATTTCTCTAGCAAAGTGAAAATATAACGATATATGCCGTGTTGTAGATTGTCCAAGCTGCAAGTATAATCGGTATGCATGGCACGTGGAACAGGTGCGTTGTCGAGTGACACAAGTCTGTGCTAATTTGCTTTGTCATTAGTGGCGTCGTACTGTCGATTATCAACTAAGCTCGTTATAGACGACTTCCTGCTCACCGTAGTCCAAAGCCTTCGGCCTGATTGAGCGCTAACAACAGACGCTCTTTGAGCTTCTCGCGGCTGTTGTACTCTGGTAGTAGCAGGTGGTTAAAGCTGGTTGAATAAATGCAATAGCAACATCACTTAGCTTCAATGTTTCTCAACAATACAATCAACTTTAACATATCCTCTTACCAGGTATGCGCTGTAGGAAGGCGACCCGAGTCTGGGCCGTTACGCGAGATGACAAACACAAGGTTTGAAAGGCCTCGAATAGGTATGCGATCACTACCTGTAACGAATCGGAGCAGTTTCTTCTTGTCCTCTAGCGAAAGCGCGTGAACGATGACCCAGAAATCTCTACCAGAGTCAAACAAGAGTCAGTCGTTATAACGCAGAAAAGCTATTGCCACCGTGACGTACCGAATGATTTCGCTGTCTTTTGCAAATCCATCTTCGTAATGCGTAGCTTCCTCAAGAGCCTCAAAGTCCAGGTCGCTGCTGCCACAGATCAGCAACTGCAACTCTTCCCACCGGAACATGCTTAGGACCTCATGGTTACAAACCTGGTGGAAGCCGCGGTGAAAGGCAGCGTATTGTCGAGAGACCGACTTGTTCAGCACATAGTCTACGTATAGAGCTACGTACTCGTCACAATTGTCATTGGTCACTGAAATCGAGCTGCCTCTTGGCTTAAGCTCCACCGTCTTCACCTTGCCAAACATTTCATACGAGTACTCAAAACTACGCTGATAAACTCCTTCTACGTCACCCTGAAATTTCAACATCTGACGTAGACCACGTCCGAGATCAGGCATTGCTAACTCCAGATCTTCCAGTCCAAGTGTGCAGCCCATGATTTTCTTGTACACAATGTGAGGAAAGCTAACGTCCAGAATGACAGCGTTGTAAATGGCAAGACCTAGCAGCGTACCAATGAGCTCAAACTCCATCGTGGCTTCCAGTGAGTCGCAGTTAAACCACAATGTATGTGTTTCCTTATCGTACGTGAACATACCATAGGCCGGATCCAGTAGCTGTCGAATGAGGATTTGGAAAAACTCTTTCTGTACACCACCCTCATCAACGCCTTCTTCGCCCACAAACTTAACCTTAAGAGGCTTCTTCAGCGTCTCCGCGGACGAAGATAAATGAACCAACTGCTGCATTGCGTCCTCTACGATATTTTCACGTCGCACTTTTAGTACCAAGTAAGGTGATTGTGCACGTTCCGACAGCAATACAGAGTGAGACAGTACGGCATCTTGCGCACGTGCACGCTGCTCGAGATCGGAGTCAATTTGCAGCACTTTGCTTTTGGAACCCGCATCCAAAACAAAAGGAAAATCACAAAACGACATTTCCGAAAGCATGCGCTCCGGCATGGATTCAGCGTTTCGTCTAGCATCTTCTTGTCTTCTCGCATTGTCCACACGCTCACGCTCAGTCACAGCATCTCCTTCACTCTGCTGATAACGTCGTTGAATCTCCCCCTGCTCCAGACGACGAGCAGAAGGCAGGGCAGAACGGCGTTTCTTCCAAAAGATAATGGAGCGCGAATAGTCCTGCGCAATGTCTACCTCTGAATTTACAGCGTCATTGTAAAACTCATGATATGCGGCAAACGGCTCATGGCCATTTGCCCGCTCGCGGTTTACAATCTGGAGCTGCGCAAGCACGCCACAAGCTGCATACACGAGATCCATTTTGCGCGAGCCATAAAGACACACAGTGATTGCTTGTTGAAGCATGTCCAACAGTCGATGTAGCTCGTCCGCTGTGAAGAAAGTTGACCACTGAGTGCGAACAAGAGCCTTCGCATCTTCAGGCAAGTAATAAAAGAGTCTGCAAAGCCCACCCAGGACATTCAAGTAGTCTGGGTCAAACATTGACGGGTGTTCAAACATTATGAGAAAAAAACGCAATGTACGTGGAGAATGCCAGGTTGAGCAAACATTCCAGGGCTGTGTAATCAGCATCTCTAGTGCGTTTCGAAAGGTGTTTTGCATCGCTTCCCGGTCAGCACCTAGCATAGCAGTATTCAGTAGTGTAAACACTCGTGTCATCTTGTCTCGATCAATGCGCCACCATTTTGCCTGTCTATCTTCTTCTTCCGTTGTATTTCCACTGATAAATGCAGCATTGAGTGTATCTGGATCTGAAAATACTTGATACACAAGTCTCTTGACGATTCGATACGCCTTTGTCTCTATCGCCAGCTCTAACGCATTTTCTAGCTGCGTTCCCATGGGTTGATGAATACAAGTCCTTGCTGTCATATCATCACCACTTGAGGTTAAGACTCGGTTTGTTTCTACAGGTACAGTTCTTGTCCGATTTGTGCTTGTCGCAGCAGTAGTCATTGATGATTCCGTAAGACTTGAAGTAGCCAACTCACTTGCTACTTCAGACGTTGACACAATTCCTGTCTCCTTTAACGTCTTCATATCAATATCTTCTGATTCTTCCTCTGATTCTTCCATTTTTACATCATCTGATACGGTACGATGATGATTATAATTGACTACATCGTCGTCTTTTTCTTCTTCATCGATTTTAGTTGAAACATGTTGGAGTGCCAATAACGTTCGTGCTACTGCATCATTCGAATCCAAACCTTGGGATAAATAACGTCTATACGTTGTTTGAAATATTTCCTGTAACTGTTTCGTACTGTGCTGTTGCTGTAGCTGTTCTTGCTGCTGTTCTTGCTGTTCTTGTGTATCCATTACTCACGTCTTGGCACGGATTCGCTTCTTTGTCAAAAATGACAATTGTAAGACTCAAGGACTGTATTTTGACCAATCGGATTATTTTATTTATAGGATGTAATGAAAAATAACAATTGGTTCAAGACGGTAGGACAATATCATGTTAACTATTGGGACTCCGTGGTGTAAAATTCATCAAATTACATACAAATGTTGTAATTGGTGAATAGATGTGGATAAATGCTGCTTTTTCCACCAATCAAAACACGTAAATGACGGTCTACTTAATAATATTATTCCTGCTAGACATATATCCTTTATAAGCGCTTACTTAAGATAAAAGTAACCTAATGGACGCTACAATCCAATCATGGAGACAAAAAATACCAAGTAAAAGACAATTAACATGTACAATTAATCAACTTGTACAGCAAAAATCAGTTGCAATGATGTATACACCTACCGAAGTAGAACGGATTAAACAAATGACAGGTATGATTACGCAAGCAACAAGTGATTTTGAATCAGATGAAGATTGGGACAGAATTATACGTGTGGTGGATGCATTAAGTAACATTAATAATCGCGCTGTGTACGTGTTACTTTCGTACTACTTTTTATATTTGTAATATATTATTGTTGTTGTGACAATTATTATTATTCTTGTATAACAATAATATTGTATAAACAATAATATTGCTACTACATTCTACTAATAATGTTGCTATACAAAAATAGATTAAAGGAATCGGTTCGGTATTTAAAATTAAGACTTGGCGATCCATCACCTCGTGTAATAATTCTTGCATTAACATTAACGGAATCAATTGTTAAAAATTGTGGAGATCTCGTACATCAAGAGATTGCATCCGAGTCATTTATGAGTGAGATGGAGACACTGTATCGAGTGAGATCAAGTTATTTATTGTCAATAGTTCTTGTTATTGTTGCAATTATTATTGTTATTGTTGTCAAGAAGAAGAAGGAGGAGGAGAAGATCAGTTTGATGCACGCAAAAGACTGATATCAATGTGTTAACTTCTTCGTTTTTCATATTTATAGACACATGCAAGTAAACGTGGACGGAAAAGTATGGAAATTGCTAGTCGTGTATTAGATATGATTCAAGCATGGGGTGAAGCTTTTTTACCATATCGAGTAAGATGTTTATCTACTCTTGTAACTTAATTTGTGTTAGTTTACGGACACAGAACTAGATATTGATCGTGTCTTTTTTTATTGTAGCATTTATTTCCTCTGTTTGTCGATACGTACCACAAAATGCGCATGAAAGGCATTAAATTTCCAGACCAGTACGACGAATCAAAGGTTCCAGTATTGACACCGCCGCCGGAAGAGAAATGTGGCAATCGATGTGGCACAACAGGTGGACGTTTCGTTCCCAATCGCGGATCAAATTCGATCGACACTTCGTCATACTCAAATGCTAGCAGTGGACTGGGTGGATTGTCAACACCTGAGCTCTACCGTGTCGCGATGAACGTGTTAGAAATGTTTGAGGACATGTTACACGAGGCGCAAAAGGATACATGTGCTTTAAGCAGCCATGGAGTAATGAAGGAACTTGTTGTACAAGTGCAAGAGATTGTGCATAGGATGGAAGGCGCTATCCCTATTGCCGTTGTAGAAGAGGATGAAGTACGTGGTTGCTTACACGGGACATACATGTGACTACTAGGATAACGACTGATTTTGCTTTTTTTACTCTCTGAGCCAGCATTTAGAAAAGTACTTGTCCGTCAATGACGATCTTCACGCTGCGCTGAAAAAATATGACGAGCTCTTAGCAAAAAGCCAAAGCAAGGTAGAAGAGACTGCTGCAAAGTCCACGAGAGATTCTGCCGAAGATGTTGACCTCGTCGATCCTTTTGGACTAAAGGAAGACGGATCTCTCCAAAATAAGCAGAACAACCAGGATTTGATCAGTGACGATCCATTTGCGGATTTTATGCGTACATACAGTGGATCAGCGATCAAAACTGCTGATCAAAACAAGTCAGAACAAAGCTTGAAGCCTGAAGTTGAGGTCAAGGTTGCTCCGAAGATGTCGCAAAAAGACGAGGATGAAGACGACCCGTTTGCGAGTTTTGTGAAACAGCGTGCAACCAAGATTCTTAGTGGTAGCAACCGGGATGTCGAGACTAAGACGCAGGCTGCTGGAGTAGTGCAACCTGCAGCTTCTGCGACGGATTTGATCAACTTGTGGGATGGTAAGACAACGTGCATGTGTTTCATGAACACAAAATTGACTCGTTCTTTGTTTTTTCTCTAGCAGAAGTTCCCGCGCTTCCAGTACTTGCCAAGACTGCGGCACAATCTGATCTTTGGGTAGGGGATGACCCTTCCAGTAGCTTAAGACACTCATGTGTGGACTCAACTACTGCTTCGACGGAGACGTCTGTACATGATCTATGGAGCGGTAATACAAGTATTTTTTCAGATACTGCATCATGAAAATGTGTTCATGTCTGACCAATATGTTTGCCATACAGCCAACACGTGTTTCAACACGACCACGCCAGCACCACACACTCGCACTTCTAGCACAACCAGCAGCGCTGTAGTAGACACAAACACAAGCGACCCGTTTGAAATGCTGGACTTCTCCACAGAGGCTAGTCACGTGTTTTGTCCCGACCCTCTTGCTTTCTTTTGCTAACGTTGTGCTGAATGACTCAGGCTTCGATCTTGACACCAGTCCCAATCGCCACTGCCAACAACCTCCAGCCGACTTCGGTGCTGCCTCGGCAGTCATCACAGTCAACAGCAGCATCCAGTAAATCATTCAACCCTTTTGATTTCTAGTCTGTCACTAGATTGGTAGGCACATGTCAAAGGACGATAAAACAGGAATTGAATCAATGTTTAGCTGTTACTCTTCTCCTTCGAGACTAGTGCCGACGACGTTATTGTCTCTTGCCTAATGCAAACTTAGATATGAAATGTGATGAAAGTGATCGACCCAATTGAATGAGCCGACAAGCCAACTAGCTGCCCCCGATGGTAATCTTCGGCCGCTATTCACTTGGACCGGTTTCCACCGTTCTTCGACGGCTGTGACTCTTTCTTCTGGCCATTATCCATTGCTTCGCCAGCAGTACCCTTTACCATTTCCTTCGCGTTGCCAGCCTTCTCCCGAGTCGAATCAGCTGCATCAGCCGCATTTCCTTTGGCTTGTTCCTTCATAGCACTAGCTTTGTCCGTCGCCTGACTAGCAGCATTCGAAGCCTTATCCTTCGCGGCTCCGGCCTTATCCTTCACCATGCCAGCGTTATCTTTAGCCACCTTGTTCGCTTGGCCAGCCCTTTCAGCGGTCATATCCTTCATCTTACTAGCCTCATCCTTAGCCATCTTTTTGGCTTGTCCAGCTCCCTCAGCAGTCTTATCCTTCATCTCACCAGCTTTGTCTTTTGCCGTACCCACCTTATTCTCCGTTATCTCCTTCGCTTGACCAGCTTTCTCTGCGGTCGTGTCCTTCATGTCGACAGCTTTGTCCTTCGCCGTTTCTGCCTTGTCTTTTACCATCTCCTTCGCTTGACCAGCTTTTTCTGCGGTCATGTCCTTCATCTCGCCAGCCTTATCCTTCGCCTGGCCTGCCTTTTCTTCCGCTTTCTCCGTCGCCATACCGGCCATTCCTCTGCCCTTCTCGTAGGCTTCATTAAAAGTTGACTGCGCTGCATCCTTCTTCTCCTTCACGGTTTCAGTCAGTGCCACACCCTGTGCCTCAACACTTTGAGCTGTTTCCGATTGCTGCGCTGCAAGCTTCGCATTGTGCAAAGTATCCGAGATGTAGCTCACGCTCTCGCTGACAATTTCAGCAGTGGTTGACGCCACCTTGCAACCTAAACCGCCTGTCACTTTAGTGTCCACCATTGCAGCTGCGGCCGACACACCCAGGCGTGCATCCAAATCGCGCACCTTCTGCACGACGCCACCAGTGGTACTGCTAACGCCCAACTTCTCGTCGCCAAACTCTGCAGCACGCACAACTTCGCCCACCGCAACCTGTGCACCGTGCGTTGCTTGCCCAGCCATGTTTCCAATGGCATCACGCAACTTCATCAACTGATCGTTGGTAGTTTCCAACGCGTCCGTTGCGTGTTGGCGTCCAGAATTGACCCAGTGATGCAATGTGTCCATTGCAGCTTGTCCACGTGACCCCGCATACTTGTCATCATACGCGACCGCTCGTTTTTGCAAATCGTCCAGCGATTCACGAACTCCTTGCATCCCTTCAAGTGCGACTGGAACGGTTCGTTCCGACAATTCTTGCCCCTGACTCTTGAGCTTTTCCGTTGCCGAACGTGATGCATCCAATGCCGACTTGAGATACTGTCCAGCAGGTTCTAAATTTGAGTGCTTCCTTTCATATTCCTCCACATGTTTCGTCAACTGATAGCATAATACAGTCCACAAATCAGTCACATCACATGACATTCCACTCAACATATCAACAACTTACATCAGTCAAATACGAATCAGCTTTCTGAGTCGTCTCGTCAATCTGCTCTTTCGCACGTTTTACGTCTTCTTCATGGGTTGTCATTTTGCGCTGTAGGTCAGTCATTCTCGTCTTGTATTGCTTTGGTTTCTGGTCTTGATTCAAGGAGAAAATTGCTCAATGAGTGTATGAAGCGACCCTAAAAGGTTTGCTCAAGACGTCACCGTTAGGTCTGATCTTTCGAGTTTTCTTGAATTTCATTTGCGATTGTTGCCTAAAGACCTCGTCCCAATACGTGATGGGTGGGAGTACGTGACAATTCAATGAAGGTTGATGGATAGTAACAACCGTCATGAAAACCTTTCATTCAAGAACCAACCAGAAAGCTCGTAGTAACGCGAACGGGGTCTGTATTTTTCTCAGCTATTCTCTTTCTCGTCGGTTTTCTTATAACGACGACGAAGTTTTCGTCGGTTCGACCCCATTCTTGAACCGATAGCTCTCAGTTCTTTGCTACTTGTGTGCTTACTTTATACTTCTTTAATACGAATCCACGGATTGATGATATGTATCTACTAGTCCACGGATTGATGATGTGTATCTACTAGTTGCGTTTCATTGAATTCCATCGATTATATAATGGTGATGGCCGCGGTTCTCCTGCGGTTTTGTCATACCCCTATAGTAAGTTTGTTCAGGACCATCGAGAAACTTTCAAAGGGGCTGACACAGAAATCTCAGAAGTCTCTGGGCGATGAGTTTTCTCTTCTAAGACGAAAGACGTATTTTTTGAAAGCTTGAGACCTCCATAGATGGATTCCATCGTTTCGAGAAACACAAAAATGACGAAGCGATAAACGTCTTCCATCTCGTATTTTTAAGGCATATGGAGGTACCTACATGAGCTTCATTATGGTCTCGGTTGATTATGGCTGAATCGACAGCATGTTGTACGAAACAACTAACTTGACAAATGTTTTGTATAACGATGACGCCTATTGTATAATGTATAAGGTAGTTAGTTATGAGTATTAATCTCAAACTAGAAAGCACATGAAATAGCAGAAGACATTGAGTAAAGTTGGCGCGTATGCGTTATCACCAAATAACAGGATGAATTAGCGCACGGTAAAATAAAGGCCACATTGTTAAGTCATCATTATGGTTGCAAGCCAATGCTCTAAACACTTATCTTATAGTGGTATCAATTTAGTTTTAACATGGCAAAATGATTACGTTATAAAACTGTGAAGCTATTTAAGATTTGCTATTGTAAGTCGACTACATTGTATCTAGGAGCTCTTGATCTTATTTAGAGCCCTGTAACGGGCTAGTTACGTAATCTACCGATGACGACACCGCTCCCGATGCACGTTGCATTAACGAAGGATTTGCATCCGCTGGTTTGAGCTTCTCCGACGCATCCGATGCCGTGTTGGAAATGCTATCAGCAGCAGCTGAAGCATACTCAGCCACTGACGTTTGCATTGCAGCAAGATGAGTTTGCAATGCTTCAAAGCCCTGGAAAGTCGATTCACGAGTGGAAGTGACTAGTGATGCAATCGAATCTTTCCATGATTCCATTGTACTTGAGCCACTTTCCTTCGCATTTGCTACATTTGAATTGATCGAGTCACGCATACGTTGGTCGTATGACTGAGCCGATTTGCCCAAATCATCCAGTGCTGACCCGGTCTGATCCATGGCACGTTTGGCCGAGTCAACGACGGAATCCGATACACTGTTGCCATCAGCTCGAACGTTTTCTCCTGCATTCTTGAGCATCTCCACTGATGCATGAGCTCGATCCATGGCAGCTTGGAAGTAGGATGTCGCTGAATCCTTTGGCGAGTTGTGAGACTTGTCATAGTCGGCAAATTTATTCTTGAGTGATTCCAAATAAGTGGCCGCATCATTGGCACCACTTTTCATTAACTCCTGGAGTTTCGATACTTCCTCTTGCGTCGTGCGTGAAGATTTAGTTGGCGTGTGGTCAGAGATACCCATGCTTGTTCGATAATCGAGTCAATGGAGTCGTGTTGAGTGTTGAACTTGTGCGTTCAAGATCAAATGGTAAAGTGATTAATCAACTGCCCAAAGTATCCGAGTCAGTCTCGATCGTCGAGCGATGATAATAACGTTGCTCTGATCGTAAGGAAGAACGCCATCAATCAATTAAGGACAGCAGCCAGTACTTTTAGTGGCTGCAATATCTTTGAGAAATCCAGTACCGTTGATGAGAAAATGACAACAAGCGTAGGGCGTTGTAATAGCGGTTTTTGCGTTCTCTTCGCCGTTCCATGGGTTCAAGTTATGAACCGGCTTACGTCGTGATTGGCCTCACGTGTAATATGAAGACATTGATCGGATTTGTAGTGAAAAGGTGGCTAATGAATGAATGATACGTCCTTTGCCACATCAAAATGACACACACACCGTTGACCCAAAGCGGACCAGTTGTCCACCAAAGGCGCAGTGGTGGACGAGTTACAACAAATGTCAAATAGTCGGACGTTATTCAATTGCCTTATATTGTAAAATAAATATATTTATGTATTTTATGTTCTTAGAGCTGAGTTGTTTCATGGTAACGTAACTCAAAGCCCTTTCTTTTAAATCATCCTAACAACCCAGGTAGTAATTTTCCTATGATGCAGTTACCTTAACCTTAACAAACTGCCACTTTAACCTACTACAATAAAACCCATCTTTAGCTGTACAAATAAGACTCTAATGTGTAAGTCTCTCGACTCTTACCAACTCTCAATTACGCAAGACGTTGTTAAAAACGTTCAAACCAAAATTTTAAGAAACCATTCCGATGCAATTGATGTCAAAACGTTTTGCGACACCTTTGTTTTGATGGATGGTTGAATGCATTTTATCGTGAGCAGAGAGGCTGCTATTACAACGCCCTACGCTTGTTGTCATTTTCTCATCAACGGTACTGGATTTCTCAAAGATATTGCAGCCACTAAAAGTACTGGCTGCTGTCCTTAATTGATTGATGGCGTTCTTCCTTACGATCAGAGCAACGTTATTATCATCGCTCGACGATCGAGACTGACTCGGATACTTTGGGCAGTTGATTAATCACTTTACCATTTGATCTTGAACGCACAAGTTCAACACTCAACACGACTCCATTGACTCGATTATCGAACAAGCATGGGTATCTCTGACCACACGCCAACTAAATCTTCACGCACGACGCAAGAGGAAGTATCGAAACTCCAGGAGTTAATGAAAAGTGGTGCCAATGATGCGGCCACTTATTTGGAATCACTCAAGAATAAATTTGCCGACTATGACAAGTCTCACAACTCGCCAAAGGATTCAGCGACATCCTACTTCCAAGCTGCCATGGATCGAGCTCATGCATCAGTGGAGATGCTCAAGAATGCAGGAGAAAACGTTCGAGCTGATGGCAACAGTGTATCGGATTCCGTCGTTGACTCGGCCAAACGTGCCATGGATCAGACCGGGTCAGCACTGGATGATTTGGGCAAATCGGCTCAGTCATACGACCAACGTATGCGTGACTCGATCAATTCAAATGTAGCAAATGCGAAGGAAAGTGGCTCAAGTACAATGGAATCATGGAAAGATTCGATTGCATCACTAGTCACTTCCACTCGTGAATCGACTTTCCAGGGCTTTGAAGCATTGCAAACTCATCTTGCTGCAATGCAAACGTCAGTGGCTGAGTATGCTTCAGCTGCTGCTGATAGCATTTCCAACACGGCATCGGATGCGTCGGAGAAGCTCAAACCAGCGGATGCAAATCCTTCGTTAATGGAACGTGCATCGGGAGCGGTGTCGTCATCGGTAGATTACGTAACTAGCACGTTACAGGGCTCTAAATAAGATCAAGAACTCATTGATATGAGATCGTAAAACAGGATAAGCATTATAATTGAACTTTTGCTTCGATTGTGATAATTCTTACAACGTGTCCTGCAGTTAGTAATCACGTACGAGCCTTGAGTATCTATCTCGTATCGCCTACGATCCATGATACATTTGTATCACCAAGACCTGGTTCTTTTGCGTAACACGCAGCAGGAACATCAATCAACCCGTGTTTGGATACAAGAGCTTAAATTAATGTCTGACGTCAAGCAGAAGTCGATAGGTTTACTCATAATTCTTCAAGCGTGGATCTTTATCTGCAGCGAGACGTCCGATTCAATATCCAACCACCCTCAAAAGTTATCTGCCTCTACTCGACCATGGGAACATCGACAATGCAGTCTCCTCACAGCGTTCATTGTTTCTGAGCAGCTGCATGTATCAGTTTGTGTTCGTCAATGGCCACTGCGGCCATTTCCATCTCCACGTCATCCATCACAGCGTTCACATTCGCGTCATCCACCATTATGTCGCTCATTTGCCCTGCGACATAGAATACATTTCTCACTGCCTCGTCCTCCTCTTCTCCTCCTCCTTCTTCTTCTTCTTCTTCGCCCTCCTCCTCCACATCCTCGTCCAGTTCCGCGACTGTACGTACAACAGGTCCGCTGTTCAATGCCTCCTGCGTCACATCTACAGCCGTTACAATTTCCTCCTCTTCTTCGTCATACACAAATCTTGTGTGTTTGCCCTGAAAGATTGGAAGTCCCTTCACCACGTTTTTCTCATGCTGGAAAAACTTCGACCGTGCGCCAATCTCTGGCTCCACGCGTACGGAGACGTTTAAGCGCTGCACTTCTTGTATTGTATACTCCACAGCCTCGCGATCAAACTCAGCGGTTGAGATTTGCTGTGCGAATTGCGCAGGTGAGACGTCGTCCATGGTGTCGTCCGAGTCCATCGTGGCAATTCGAATATACTTGACTTTTGTATGCTCGAAACCGTTGGAGCTTTTGAGCTCGTCGTGTGGAACAGCTGGTACTTTCTTCTAAGTTCGCTCTAGAGTCTTTTTTATGTTGGACTATGGTTCAACATGCACTTTGGTCTCGCTTAAGTCCGCTAAAGCTGCACCAGTCGTTATACCGACATCAATTACAAGTATAGGACCATGTTAATTGGAGCATACGACCGTCGCGGCAGTAGCATTGCAGTGGATGTAGACGATGCCATTGAACGTATAGTAGAACAGTTTGAAAGCAGAGATTTGGCTCTGCGTCTGGACGTTTTACGGGCACTGAGCGCTCAGGCGCAACTAGCGTTTGAGACTACTCGGGTGCGTGAACGTCTCGGTCAACATCCGGTGTCCATGGATCTAATTCAGGGCATTACGTGTCAGTCATTAGTATACAAGACACTGACTAAGAATCTAAAGGTAGATAGCTACAGCTGTGCTTATGACGTCGAGCGAAATGTCGTCATGACCACGACCGTGCGTTGGACGTTGGGCAGCCCACCACCAACCAAGAAACGCAAAAAGATGTCAGCTTTGGCTCCTACTAAGAAGAAAGAGATGATCACCAAGTACAGGTATGAGAGGATGCGACAGAAGAACGAGGAGGAAGAAACGTTTGTCAAGTTTTCGGTCATTGTATCCTTTGGAGACGATGATGTCATGCCCAGAGAACTGCTTTGCTTTGAGATGGCGTGTCAACACTTGTACCCCAAGAGATACTACGAAGAGAAACGTCAATTTTCGTTGGTAGATAGCAAGGAGATTGACGGAGAAGAGAACACGAAGGAGAACGAAGAGGGATGTGACATGGAAAGGGGAGACGGAGAGACTTTTGGAGAGGAGCAACGAGAGTTTTGCTTCAATAACGAAGTATTGGCGGATATGGGTGAGTGGATGGGAGCTGATAAGGAGGAGCTGGACCCCGTCGATGTTGCTGGCTTCTTCATGGCGTTGCCTGTTTACGAAGATGAATGGCTTATAGACGAACGTGTGTGCGAAATTCTCTTCCAAGGTGAAATTGGAGCTGATAGCAGTAATGAAGACAGTAACGAAAAGGACGAAGATGAAGGAGATGATGAACTGAAGCTGTAGACGAAGACAAAGCAGTTTGAGCGTGGCAAGTAGCAGCGTGTCCGAGAACGTATCACTAGGACAGAGGTTGGATACACGAGACTTCCTTGCAATACGGAACCACTTTTCTTGGAGCGGTCCTGTCTGGGCCCACGCGGTTTCAAGCAACAGGAAGATTTCTGCAGTCAGTTTGCTTAATGTTTAATCCCAGATGCTAGTGGTGTGCATGTCCACGTGCACAGTATCGTTAAGTGCTGTGCCGTTCATCTGTACCTGCAGATCTTAATACAAAACTAGACAAGCGCAGCATGGTCGCTGATCCACAATTGCTAGTGTAGAGCAACGAGACGTTCCAAGACGGCCTCATTCGCCAACTTAAGACGATGATATGGATCATCTGTGGGAGGAAACAACGTGTTTGGCGACAAGCTGGTGAGCTGGAGGACACAAGTGTCAAAGTGGCTGAAAAACGAATGAGAGCTAGGGTGGACGTTCATTACAGTCTTCGGCAACAGCTTCAAGACGAGGCGGTGCTACATACAATTAGTAGAGAATCTGCAGCGACGTTGAAATGTGGGTAATATAGAGATATGTTGAGACTCGTACCAACCGGGACCTTCTCCGCTTTAACGCGTCCCATTGCGTAGCTTTGGCTATTCGTTCTGTCCGAGAAAAGTGGACGCTAACTAAAGAGCCAACCATAGCAAGAAAGAGAGAGATGCATAAAGGATCTGCTTACGTGTTGTACAACGCTGTCTACTTGGTAATCTTAATGTCGCGAATGAGCTCGGACAGCTCGTCGTCGACGTAACGAGGCGCAATTTTGGTTTTGCCACGCCGGTGACCCTGATTATGCAGCTGTTGCAACAATATCTTGGCATCGGGCTCCTTTGCGTCCGCCTTGCGGACAAACACAACACTATTGACGTCTTGCTCACTGGGCTTCAGTGCTAACACAGCACTGGAACCTGTAAACACACGTTGTAGCTGCGTTATGATATCTTTGTATAGTCCGCTATCGCGGCAGGAAACGTTGATAAGCAGCACACCACGAGGAGCAAGCAGCGTGTGCACGTGAGCGAGGAATGCAACCTCAACGAAGCTAACAGGTGGACAACTCATGCCCACATCTCGCTGCTTTGCATCGACGTCCACAATAATGGAGTCAAAATAAGGTTTTTCCGCCGCCGTAGATTGCTCTGCTACATACTCAAGTGCATCGGCAACCACCACGCGCATCCGTTGGTCCGGACAAAAACCAAAATACTGCGCGGCGACTGTCACGATTGTCGGGTCCAGCTCGCATGCTGTTACATCCATGCCTGGGATGTTATCGTGCAGGTACTGCGCCAGGCAGCCACCGCCAAGGCCAAGTACCAACGTGCGATGCAGCGCGTCGGGAACCGGTCGTGATGATAACGACGCTGCATGAAGCGCTGCAACCATGCCTTTGTGATAATCGAAAGCCAGATAAGACGTGTCCACGACCGCCTGCTTCGCCTTGGCTTTCTTTTTTTTTCTTTTGCGTTTTCTTCTTGTTGTTTTTCTTCTTCTTGGCAGCGGCCGCGGCTTCTTCGGTGGTCATGTCATTGGCTTCGTTATTTGGTGAAGTCTGAAGGGAGCCAGAAGCAGCAGAAGAAACGAGGGTAGCGCTTTCACACCTCTGTAGCTTGACCTCACTCTGGATGACATTTGTATTGCTAAGGAACACCAGACGGCGAAGCAGGTTGCCGTCCTCCTGTACCTCCTCCACGAAGAAAGCACCGCTGAGCGGTGACGTGCCCTGATGCACGATGTTACGCTCACCAAGACCTTCCTGCACTGTCAAGTAGGGAATCATTTCATCAACACCAAGCGTCTCAGGGGCCAGCTCCATGACCTTGGCGTTCAGCTCTTCCTGCACCTTTGCAGTACTTTCAAAGGCATGACCACCACGACCAAGCGCAACAAGAATTAGACGGCTAAATCCAGCTCCCGCTGCAAGCTCACTTGCACCTTCTTCAGTCGAGAACATCCACTCATGCTCACGGCCCTGCGGGATAAGGAAAACGGCGCAGCTTCCGTTGGGTCCGCGCATGTGGGCGTCCACGAGACGCAGCGTAAATCTAGGGTTTACCTGGCGATCCAATGTCCCAGGCTCATCCATGCCCTCGGTAGTCGTGTCCAGCTCGTCATTGGCAATGAGCTCAATGACCTCCTGTCGACCAACTTTGAGTTGACGCAATGCCGCCTGCGTCATTGCAAACCACTGTGTGGCTTCTACTTCATGTGTCAGCCATCGCTGCTTCGCTTCGCCATCATTACTTACAAACTGCTTGGCATTGTATTGCACCTTGTTGTCTACCTTCCGACACTTCAGCGCCGTCGCAAGGAACGGTACAAAAGGTTTGCGCGCTTCTTGCGAAAGCTCCTGCACGTCAACAGTCCATGACGTCATCGTGTCGTCCTTTGCAGTAAGGAAAAAGTCAAGCAGATGCTGCAGGATAAAGTTCTGGGCCATAGTGACACAGCAATAACGTCCACCTGGAGCCAACACACGTCGCACTTCACGCAGCATCTTAGAAGCATCTTCCTTGATTTCAGCAGTATCTTCTGCCATCAGTGCATCCAAAGCACCTTTGTCCATCACAAGATCAAAACTTTCGTCCTCTAGCATCTCCATGTTGGTCATATCCATCACTTGCCATTGCAATGTCGGTTCTTTTCGACGCATTTCATCAATAACACGCTCACTAAAGTCCACACTCAATAAAGTCGAGAAACCATCGGCTACTAAATCCGCACTTAGTGTCGAATTACCACAACCAACGACTAGAACACGTACTTTAGATTTCAGACGGTACAATAGTGACGCAGACGCATCATGTGGTAAGCCCACTAATGTCTCGAGTTGATGACGCAATGAAGTATAATCACCATACCATTCAAAGGCCTTTTCACCTCGTTTTTGAAAGAATTGATCCCAATATTCCTGCTTTCGAAATTCTTCAGCCTTATGTGGTATTAATACTTCATGCTTCTTGTCGGTCATTTTCATTGTCATCTATCGAGCTTATACGGACAATAAAAAATGACCATATTGAATCAGAGAGAGAGAGCCAATCAATCAAGATGAGTGATATGGTAGTAGATACACCTGTACAAAACGATTGGGTACATAGGAAACAATGTGAAAAGTAACGCAAGATCAAAAGTAACAATACTCGACCACCCTTGAGAGCCATTGCGTTGTCTATCTGTCATCCGATAGTCCGAAGTATGGACAATAACAATAGTCATACTACTACAACTCCTCGTATGGACATTCATACATTGACAAGACTTTCGATTGTTTCTCTCTCTCTCTTACTGTCTTTGTATTAACTACTTGATTTTGTATACTATTGTGTCTTTACTTTAGCCAAGAAATTAAGCGCTGGAGCGAAAGAATTCTCTTTCAATCCTGGTGCCGTTGCTTGGACACCGCCGCCTCCTGCACCTGCTCCAGTCCGTAATTTTGATGTAGTTATGCCTGTTCCAAAGAAGGGTGGAGCTACTGTGTTGGGTGCAAGTGCTACTGCTCCTGCTTCTGCTCCAATGTCAGCAGTGGCTCAACTGGAAGACAAGGTGGAGAAGCTGGCTGTACAGGAAGAGAAGGAGGAGGAGCAAGAGAAGAAGGAAGAGGAGAAGGAGGAAGAAGTGGAGAAGAAGGAGAAAGAAGAGGAGAAGGAGGATGTCAAGGTTGAGGAGGGACAGGAGGAGGAAGAGACCTTTGAGGAGGAGGAGATTGGCGATGAGGACCCTCGTGAGCATTTAAATGTCGTGCTCATTGGCCACGTTGATGCTGGAAAGTCGACGCTCTCGGGTAATCTGTTGTATCTGATGGACATGGTAGACAAGCGAATGATTGAGCGATACGAGCGCGAGGCCAAGCAGCGCAATCGTGATAGTTGGTTTCTTGCCTACATTATGGACACGGGCGAGGAAGAGCGAACGAAGGGTATCACCGTTGAGGTTGGACGCGCCCACTTCGAGACTGAGAGCCGTCGTTTCACAATTCTGGATGCCCCGGGACACAAGAACTATGTACCAAACATGATACAGGGTGCATCACAGGCTGACATTGGTCTCCTTGTGATTTCGGCGCGAAAGGGCGAGTTTGAGACTGGTTTCGAGCGTGGTGGTCAGACGCGCGAGCACGCCATGCTGGCGAAGACACTGGGCATCAATAAGCTTATTGTCGTCATTAACAAGATGGATGAAGCGAAGTGGGAACAGGAGCGATTCGACGAGTGTGTCAACAAGCTTCGTCCATTCCTGCGTACGTGTGGCTTTGCTGTGAAGCGTGATGTAGCCTTTATTCCCGTGTCTGGTCTTCATGGAGATAATGTGAAGGTACGACTGGACAAGGCTAAGGCTCCGTGGTACGATGGCGACTCGCTCATTAACTACATGGACAAGATGCATATTGCCAATCGTAACCCGGACGGAGCATTGCGTGTGCCAATCTTGGATCGTTACTCTGAACGTGGTACCATCGCCTTGGGTAAGGTGGAGTCTGGCATTCTCAAGACAGGCGAGAAAGTGGTGTTGATGCCTACGAATACTTCGGCTATTGTAAACCAAGTGTACATTAACGAGGTGCCGGTACGTACTGCTAAGCCTGGCGAGAATGTTACGATTCGTCTGTCCAGCGGTCTTGACGAAGTACAAAAAGGCTTTGTGCTTTGCGGCATCAAGGAGGAGAATCCACCGCGTGCTATTCACGCTTTTGCAGCGCAAATTGCCCTTGTGGACACCCTGGAACACCGTCCACTGCTGACGGCTGGGTATAAGTGTATTTTGCACATTCACACCGTCGCTCAGGAGTGCGTTGTGGCGAAATTACTTCGCCCCATTGACCCGAAGACGGGCAAGCCGGTGAAGAAGCATGTGGCCTTCATTAAGCAGGGCCAAGCCGTTGTGTGCCGGATTGAGGTAGAGCAGAGTATTACGATTGAGACGTTTGCCAACATGCCTCAGCTGGGCCGTCTTACTCTTCGTGACGAGGGTAAGACGATTGCTATTGGTAAGGTGCTGGCGCTGGAAAAGTAAGGTAATTGTGGTCTCAAAAGTATATGACAAGAAGCGAGGAGTCAAGTGTTTTTGTTAGAAAAGCTGCATAGGTAATTTCGTTATCGGTTGAAGCGTCTAAGAACCTTTTGCCACTCTTTCGTTTTTTACACCAGAGACTTGGTCACATGTCGGATGCACATCTTGCTGTTAAATGCTAGAGATTTTCAGCTAGAAGCAAGTCAAATAAGAAATGTGCGTGACGCTTTGTTATAGCATTGATCGGTGTTGGTCTTCTCTTTCCTATTTAATTCTTATACTATCTATCACCCAACCGCGTCGATACTAACACTTCTAGGCCCCGGCAACGGCACGGGACATTTGCTCCCGGGCAATTGCGTAGACTGCAACTAGCGAAGCCAACTGCAGCTCCTCCGTCGTGCCATTGGACAGGCGGTGTTCTAATTTGGCCAGCTCGTCGTATAAATACATGCGGCAACCCGGTGGCAGCTCTAATTCTGTCGTGTAGCGGTACACGTCCTGCAGGATATCGCTCGTGGCGTAGCCCTTGAGTTTCTGCATCTCGGCGCACTTATGCACTGCTGTTGCGAAGCTTTCATTGAAAAGCCAGTGCGTCACCAACTCAATATCCTTCGGCAGTGGATTGCCAGTGCACATGTACACATTGGCCTCATTAACGACGTCATGAGCCATAGACGTCGCCTGCAAGATATTGAGGATGCGACGCATATCTCCCTGGCCGAGACGCAGAATGGCCTTGAAGCCACCCTCTGTCATCTTCAGACTGTCAAAAAATCACACACGACACGTGTAAGAAACAGAGCTCAACAGATCCTTATACACCTCCTGCAACGTACTTCTCTAGCTTTGCAATGTGTTTGACTCGGTCACTCACTTGACTCTCGCTCAGCGGTGCAAAACGAAAGCGCGTGCATCGTGACTGCAGCGCTGGAATAATCTTGCTCACGTAATTACAAATCAGACAAAAACGCGCATTCTTTGTGTATTTTTCAATCACACGTCGTAGAGAAAACTGAGCGTCGTTTGTCATGGAATCAGCCTCATCCAGGATAATGAGCTTCACGCCTTGGCTAAAAAGTTTCTTTGTGCCTGCAAATTCCTTAATCTGATTACGTACTACATCAATACCACGATCATCGGAAGCATTGAGCTCTAGCACCATGGAGCCACAATTCTTTCCATAAAGTCTTCGAGCTGCTGCTAGTATCATAGACGTCTTGCCCGTACCCGGAGGACCATAGAAGAGCAAATGAGGCAGCTTGTGTGCATCAATAAGACGATTGAGCGTCGAGATTATCTCCTGATGTGCAATAAGATCATCCAGCGATGATGGACGATACTTTTCCACCCACGGCCATGATTCAGTTGATCGATTACGTGAAGAAATGCCTTCAAATACAGGCACATCATCAGTCTCAGTCTCATCCATCGACTTCATTTCCACGTCCGACATTTTGCATTCATTGGCTAAAAATAAAACCAACAAAAACCCAACCGACGGAAAAGACTAGTCCTATCGACTTCTTTTACCTTCGATACACCGTAAGAAGACCTTCGCGACGTTTTCTATTTCAATCCATCGTTCTTTATTATATGTCCCTCTGTTTTTTCTCTCACCCTATTTGACTTCATTTATTTCCGTTTTTTCGTTATAAAGATCTATTTCTCATAACTTTAAAAGGTTTTGTGAGCACAAATGGCGTCTAGTGAATCACCACAAGCGATTGAAAAACTTCAAGAACAAATTCAGAAAGGAACGGAAGAAACCAAGACGTATCTTGACTCAGTAGGTTATAGCTCTATTCATTGTAGTAATACTGGTATGTGTATAACACTGTATGGTTTGATTGGTGTGTTGATAGTTGAAGGAAAAATTGGCGGAATATGACGCGCAATTTAACGTCTCGGAGACTGCGAGTTCGTATTTACAAGCAGCAATTGAGCGCGCACACAAGTCTGTGGATGAGCTGAAGGAATTAGGTGAATCACTGAAAGAAAAGTCGAAAAACACGTCGGCACCTGTCGTGGAGGTGGCTAAAGCTTCATTTAGCAAGGTGCAGACGGCATTGGACGGATTAAAGGAACGTGGTCGTAGCTATGATGATACGATTCGAACCAGTGTTACAAGCTCGGTGGAATCTGTCAAGGGTGGTGTATCGTCCGTGTCGACTTCGATTGAACACATTGTAACGGCTACGCGTGAGCGCAGCAGCTCCAGCTTTGAGCAACTAAAGGAGACACTGTTTAGTGCTGGACACGGCGCCTATGTGGTCGCTGGAGGCGTCGTGGGTAAGGCTGAGGAACTTGATGGCCGCTACGGCGTCGTGGACACAGTCTCGGGTATGGTGGGTGCAGTGGCCGGCAAAGTGTCGGACCTGGACCGCGCGCTAGGTGTGTCGGCGACGGCCATGAAAGTGGACGAGAAAGTGACGGGCGGCATTGGAACGGATTTGGTGAACAAGGGTGTCGTCCTTGTCAATAGCTCGGTGGAGTACGTGGCCGGCGCACTGCAGGAGGCCAAGATGGCGGCAAACGAAGGGTCAAACGAAAAGGCGCCCAAGACGGTCGAAGATGCCACGGAAGCGATCAAGACGAGCTCGAAGGACGTCTAGAGCTCTAGGTAGACTCGTTGGTAGCATGCCACTAAGTATGTTAACACAATCGTTCAATATACTAATTAATGGTGCACCACGGCATGTAATGGGGGCTTATGTGGATCTGCTGTTGCTAATCATGACTTGCATGCGCCTTTCACTTGCGGTGATAAGGAAAAAGTAGTACCTGCAGCATAGGCAGAAGCTGCATCATTGAGATGTTTCCTCAACTCCTTGTCGCAATCAAAGGGCCTATCAACCTTGACCAAAAATAATCTGGTATGATTTCGTCACACATCAAGCATTGTCGTATTTCCTGTACATACCGTTTGGAGATCACAACTCGGATATAATCTGCGCGGTGAATCAGGGAAGCACTAAAAGCATACGGCTAACGTAAATGCTATCAGAGCAGCGCTCAGACACGTCAAGGCATATTACTTGCCGAATTTCATGACGCGCTCATGAGATCATGCTCAGACTACCAGCTCGTAATATGGAGGCTCAGCTTGTAGGTCAGCGATATGAAAACGAGTACTAAAATGCCGGGCACGAGTCACAAGCTCCAGATCACTTTACCCATAGACCGCTTGAATACGAGCTGCCGCAGACCAAAAATGTTCCATCATGTTGTAAGACTTGTCCATCATTTGTCGCCTCCATGACGTTAGGTAGTTATAACTTTCGCGATGAGTTGAGCTCCGTTCATAACAACATTACTTATAGTGTTATGGAACAGAACTCCTGGCGACCAATAACAATGAGCGAATCGCCATTCGGTGCCCATTGAAGACCTCGAGCTTGAAAAGACTCTGAAGTCACAAACAATCGAGTTCAAAAAGCTGAAAGTGAGCATACAATACAGCAGCATAAGGTTAGTGTTAGTAAAACATACCAATAGGAATGTCAATCCATGACACGCCCTTCATAGTCCAGAGATGGACGTGGTTTTCTCCCGATGTAATAGCAAGGCGAATGTGTACAGGGTCCCACTGCAAGCTTCGCACTAACTCTAGCAGTGAAATGGTCGCATGAAGCGTCAAGTTCTCAGTGCGCCATATCCACACATTGTATGGCATTTGATCGCTTTTGGTAGCAATAAAAGCTGAGTCAGGACTCCACGCAACGCGGCTGATACCAATCTTGGGATTTTCTACCCTGCAGTACAGGAGCAAATTGGTTCATTACGTTGTCTTTCAGTCATACCAGTTTCATGTGTAGGCTAAACACGATACTTACAATGGATCAGACGTGAGCGCTCGGACGGAAAAAGGAGGATCTCGTCGCACGAAGCAAATTGCACGATATTTTTTACCACCCGCAGCCTGAGCTGCCGCTGAAGCTGCCTGTAGAGAGTTGGAAAGCAAAGAAGATCCGTGCTGGGTCACCGCAACGCGCCTACCTTGTGGTCGGTCCATGACATTGGCATCCGCAAAATTCTCTTCGTACTCAATCTACATTGGCAGTGTAGCAATGGTGAAACCGTTTGTTAGTTCTAAATCAGCAACAAGTCCGCTATGCAGTCACACATTTACCGCTGCCTGGTTTGTATTGGTGCTTGTGATAGCAATGCTCGTGTGGTCAAAGTCAGCGATTGGCTTCCAACCAATATGACTTAATATGCGCAAGTGTTCATCGTAGCTCCCCAGTGCAAGAAATTGGCCGGACGCCGACCAAGCAATCGTCTTCAACCCCAACGCATTTTGATACGCCTACCGAACAAAGTGAGCATTGTCGTTACCAAGTGACCAAAAATAGTTCAAAACTCCTGTCAGTTGTTAACCTGAAACTTCGCCAGGAATGTGCCATTGGGCGAATAGAGAAACACCCCAAACTCCAAGTGAGTATCACGCACAGCAATTGCCCTGCAAGATGCAATGAAAGACTAGAATAAGTGCATCATATTCCTCAAGCCTCAGTACTCACCACCAACGCACGCGTCGTCCGGCGACCACATAACTTCGACGCAGTCATAGCTATCAATCGAGAAATGTGCCGTCAGCTCCCAACTTTCGGAGCTGTAGATACCAATGAAGTCCTGGAAACAAACGATCGCATTTACATCAGTCTCTGCCGTCCGTCCTATCCTATCCTATTATTACCATTCAGTACCTTGCAGTCATGTCGTTCGATAACTGCGAGAAACTCCCCATTGGTTGAGAATCTCAATCCTTCTACTGCCACTTTAGGATTTCGAATCATGTATCTCGTTGATGGGTCCTGAAGCGACCACACAGTCGCGTGCAATTGAAAGTCCGATACAGTAATAACATGACGTGCATCAGGTGTCCATCTAGCGTGGACTAATCCTGCAATACCTTCCGACATCTTGCAGCCCCAGGAAGCGTCTTGCACAGACCAGATCTGCACTACTGCACGTTTGTGTATGGCCGTGAGCACAAACTGCGAATCCTTAGACCAGGCCAGCGATTGCATCACATCAATCGTTGAGTAACGCTGGACAATCTGCAGCGACTTTGCATCCCGGATTATCAGGCGATTGCCATTGCCTACGGCCACGTATCGACCACACGGAGACCATCGTACAAGGCCGCACGTCACGGGCATGGAGACTGATACCGTTGGCATCGTCCTGAAATGATGTTAGGATAATTAGGACTTCTAGGCTGATAAATATACCGGTAAATGCTCCAAGCAGATTGAATATATCCAACACGACGCGTGTGAAGTTTAGATTACACATGGCTAGTATGATCTTTACTAAAGCCCTCATTTCATACTAGCTTTCCATTTACTATACTGTTTTTTCTAGCCCTACGCTGTCTCGGACGATGCTGCGCGAGTTCCAGTGCGTCTACTTCTTTCTCCAACAACAACAACTTCTTCCTTTTCAGCAGCTTAAAGAATCGCTGCGACTCGTCCGATTCTCGTCCCTCACTAAACAACTTCAACGCTAGCTCATCCTCCTGCAGGTCATTCTTCCGACGCATCTCACTTGCAAGCTGCTGCTGTACAAAGGTCAAGTCATCCATCGATGCCGGTGTTACCCTGGGACTTTCAGCTCTATTTGGAATACTCGAGTTCGTCGCCGACTTTGCGTTTTCCTCCTTCTCAGTTGGAACACCAACATCAGCCTCATGTTGTTCCTCACATTCTGCATTCTCAGCTGTCTCTACCGCTAATGTATCAACTTGTGGGACCTCCATCTCTTCTTCCTCCTCCGTTTCCTCTGCCTGCCCACCACTTCCTCCTCCTCCTCTTCTAATCTCGTGGCATTTCTGCACAATCTCCCAGCAGCTCACAAACTCAAAGCCTCTTCCTTGTGTCTCTCGAAAGTTGCTCATTGCTCTCTCCACTGCTGCCATTTTGTCACTTACTCCTTGAGCTTCAATCCGATCCAAATACTGCACAAACACCTTCACCTCGTGTGACATGAGGACCCATCGGTTCCGCAGAGCGCGCACACTTCTCATGCTTTGAACTCGACTGCGCACTGAGTCCCAAAAAAAAGGTCCTTCTTTCACCCCTTCAGACGCCACACCAGCATACGCCGCGGCCAAACTCATGTCCTCATCGTGGCGCCATTTTTTGCCACGACCCATTTTTTGAAAAGGAAAAGTAGGAATTAGCTCTAAACCGACGTGTTACCGATATGGTACTACCAACGTCCAATTAATACTTTATAAACTAGTAAATTACCGAAAGTATGATCGCTGCTCTAATTTTTAATGTAATTACAGACCTCTCTGCCTTAAAAAAACTATTCATACAAACCCGTCAGCGTCAGTTAGACGGAACTTGGACTTGCAGAGCTTCCGAGTACCACCAATCGCACACTTATCTTTGCGCTTCCCACATTTTGCGTAACCTTCGTGAGCTCTATCAACGTATGTACCTTACACATATGCTCTGTCGACCGCTTTCCATAGCTTAGCTGTTGCTTGCAGCTCGTATTGTAGTATTAAACACCGTATTTTGAGAGCGCATCGTTCTCTCACCCAGCTACTTACCTTAAGCAGCAGTTGCGCATGTAATGCTTACGCGCTTAGACACGTAATGCACTGACCACTGGTTTCTTTCTGTGATGTCCACCGCTCCTTGTGCACCAAATTGCTCTTCACTTGCTGTTTGCTTGCGTGTACCGTTGTTGCTTCCTCGATGCATGAGAGTTATTGATCAGGATCTTGCTCTGCGACAAGCCGGCCAAACCTGCAAAAAGAGAATTTCGAGCTCTTTTGTCTCCTGATATGAAAAATGAGTGACCTTTAGAGAATACGGAAGATCTCATACTTGCGCCATTGTCACGATCTGATCCTTCTCACGCCGTCACGCATCAGCAACCAGGAGCTCCGGCACCGAGGCCGGTCCAGTCTCGATTTGCCCGCTCCTTTTCACCCCGATTACGCTCTTTGCGGCTAGTGATACTGCTAAAATATAGATGATCAACCACTTTGGTGGATAATAGGAGTCTGATGACGCGATTAGTGTGTTTAGCGACCTACTGGAAGATGACAACGGGTTCTTGTATCTGGACGAGTAGCTTTGCTAGCCCAGTCGAAGGTCCTTAAAACGAATGGATCCCCGGCTATCGTAGCCGGGTGCCTTATTATTTAAGAAAAGTGGCTACATGCGTCTACGCTTCTTAACCACAACACTAATCCCAGCAAGAAAGGTTACGACCAGCAATCGAGTATGTAACGGGGTCACACAAAGGTGTGTATTGTACATACACACCATTGTAATGTGGCTGTGGAAGGGTGATGTGACCGTACCTAAGGTACGAAGGGTCGCATCGTGGGTTGACCCGGGTTCAATTCCCGGACGGGAAGCTTTTGTTCAATCCTGTTTTGTTACTTGTGTTCCTTTGCTCGTTCGTTTTTGCTTGTGCGGTTATTCTCTCTTTGCTCTTCACTCTTTCTTCTATGGTCGTCGTCGTCTTTTGGTCCGCGCTCTTTTCTTGTCGCTCGTTGCGCTTGCTCTTGACGACTAGCTTCGTATACGAGGAACTATGGAAGTATGCCGCAAGCATCCACGGTACAGACCCCGCGCATCTGGTGTATGATTGTGTTATGACTTTGGTAAGGCAGAAGACAATTGCCGAGTGGAACCCGTGTATCTGGGATATGGACAGGCAGAAGACAAGCGCTGGGAGGCAGAGAATAAGCGTATAGTGGAACTCATCCCGGGTTCGGTTGATCAACCTTGTGCCAGCATCTGACCTGCTGCTGGCTTTCATCCTGCTGATCATGTAGATGACGCGCGATGGTTTGTGAGCGGAACAAATAATCCGAATCGACCCGTCCGAGCAGACTGCTCATTATGTGGTGCCCTTGATACTATCCGCAGTAAGTTTGTGTGTCTGTTGCAGTAGCGTGGGGTGTGCATCGTCTGTGGTCGTGCCATGTGTCGTGTGCAGAGTGTGTATATGAGTGGGAGGACGTGATGCAGTGTGTAGCGTGCATAGGAAGTGTATTTGTGTGTGTTTGTGTGCGTGTTTGGTGTGTGTTTGGTGTGTTATTGTGTGTGAAATGTGGTGTGTTGTAGTGGGTTGAAGGATTCTCGTTAGTATAGTGGTTAGTATACCTGCCTGTCACGCGGGTGACCCGGGTTCAATTCCCGGACGGGAAGCTTTTGTTCAATCCTGTTTTGTTTCTTGTGTTCCTTTGCTCGTTCGTTTTTGCTTGTGCGGTTATTCTCTCTTTGCTCTTCACTCTTCCTTCTATGGTCGTCGTCGTCGTCTTTTGGTCCGCGCTCTTTTCTTGTCGCTCGTTGCGCTTGCTCTTGACGACTAGCTTCGTATACGAGGAACTATGGAAGTATGCCGCAAGCATCCACGGTACAGACCCCGCGCATCTGGTGTATGATTGTGTTATGACTTTGGTAAGGCAGAAGACAATTGCCGAGTGGAACCCGTGTATCTGGGATATGGACAGGCAGAAGACAAGCGCTGGGAGGCAGAGAACAAGCGTATAGTGGAACTCATCCCGGGTTCGGTTGATCAACCTTGTGCCAGCATCTGACCTGCTGCTGGCTTTCATCCTGCTGATCATGTAGATGACGCGTGATGGTTTGTGAGCGGAACAAATAATCCGAATCGACCCGTCCGAGCAGACTGCTCATTATGTGGTGCCCTTGATACTATCCGCAGTAAGTTTGTGTGTCTGTTGCAGTAGCGTGGGGTGTGCATCGTCTGTGGTCGTGCCATGTGTCGTGTGCAGAGTGTGTATATGAGTGGGAGGACGTGATGCAGTGTGTAGCGTGCATAGGAAGTGTATTTGTGTGTGTTTGTGTGCGTGTTTGGTGTGTGTTTGGTGTGTTATTGTGTGTGAAATGTGGTGTGTTGTAGTGGGTTGAAGGATTCTCGTTAGTATAGTGGTTAGTATACCTGCCTGTCACGCGGGTGACCCGGGTTCAATTCCCGGACGGGAAGCTTTTGTTCAATCCTGTTTTGTTTCTTGTGTTCCTTTGCTCGTTCGTTTTTGCTTGTGCGGTTATTCTCTCTTTGCTCTTCACTCTTCCTTCTATGGTCGTCGTCGTCGTCTTTTGGTCCGCGCTCTTTTCTTGTCGCTCGTTGCGCTTGCTCTTGACGACTAGCTTCGTATACGAGGAACTATGGAAGTATGCCGCAAGCATCCACGGTACAGACCCCGCGCATCTGGTGTATGATTGTGTTATGACTTTGGTAAGGCAGAAGACAATTGCCGAGTGGAACCCGTGTATCTGGGATATGGACAGGCAGAAGACAAGCGCTGGGAGGCAGAGAACAAGCGTATAGTGGAACTCATCCCGGGTTCGGTTGATCAACCTTGTGCCAGCATCTGACCTGCTGCTGGCTTTCATCCTGCTGATCATGTAGATGACGCGTGATGGTTTGTGAGCGGAACAAATAATCCGAATCGACCCGTCCGAGCAGACTGCTCATTATGTGGTGCCCTTGATACTATCCGCAGTAAGTTTGTGTGTCTGTTGCAGTAGCGTGGGGTGTGCATCGTCTGTGGTCGTGCCATGTGTCGTGTGCAGAGTGCGTATATGAGTGGGAGGACGTGATGCAGTGTGTAGCGTGCATAGGAAGTGTATTTGTGTGTGTTTGTGTGCGTGTTTGGTGTGTGTTTGGTGTGTTATTGTGTGTGAAATGTGGTGTGTTGTAGTGGGTTGAAGGATTCTCGTTAGTATAGTGGTTAGTATACCTGCCTGTCACGCGGGTGACCCGGGTTCAATTCCCGGACGGGAAGCTTTTGTTCAATCCTGTTTTGTTTCTTGTGTTCCTTTGCTCGTTCGTTTTTGCTTGTGCGGTTATTCTCTCTTTGCTCTTCACTCTTCCTTCTATGGTCGTCGTCGTCGTTTTTGGTCCGCGCTCTTTTCTTGTCGCTCGTTGCGCTTGCTCTTGACGACTAGCTTCGTATACGAGGAACTATGGAAGTATGCCGCAAGCATCCACGGTACAGACCCCGCGCATCTGGTGTATGATTGTGTTATGACTTTGGTAAGGCAGAAGACAATTGCCGAGTGGAACCCGTGTATCTGGGATATGGACAGGCAGAAGACAAGCGCTGGGAGGCAGAGAACAAGCGTATAGTGGAACTCATCCCGGGTTCGGTTGATCAACCTTGTGCCAGCATCTGACCTGCTGCTGGCTTTCATCCTGCTGATCATGTAGATGACGCGTGATGGTTTGTGAGCGGAACAAATAATCCGAATCGACCCGTCCGAGCAGACTGCTCATTATGTGGTGCCCTTGATACTGTCCGCAGTAAGTTTGTGTGTCTGTTGCAGTAGCGTGGGGTGTGCATCGTCTGTGGTCGTGCCATGTGTCGTGTGCAGAGTGCGTATATGAGTGGGAGGACGTGATGCAGTGTGTAGCGTGCATAGGAAGTGTATTTGTGTGTGTTTGTGTGCGTGTTTGGTGTGTGTTTGGTGTGTTATTGTGTGTGAAATGTGGTGTGTTGTAGTGGGTTGAAGGATTCTCGTTAGTATAGTGGTTAGTATACCTGCCTGTCACGCGGGTGACCCGGGTTCAATTCCCGGACGGGAAGCTTTTGTTCAATCCTGTTTTGTTTCTTGTGTTCCTTTGCTCGTTCGTTTTTGCTTGTGCGGTTATTCTCTCTTTGCTCTTCACTCTTCCTTCTATGGTCGTCGTCTTTTGGTCCGCGCTCTTTTCTTGTCGCTCGTTGCGCTTGCTCTTGACGACTAGCTTCGTATTACGAGGAACTATGGAAGTATGCCGCAAGCATCCACGGTACAGACCCCGCGCATCTGGTGTATGATTGTGTTATGACTTTGGTAAGGCAGAAGACAATTGCCGAGTGGAACCCGTGTATCTGGGATATGGACAGGCAGAAGACAAGCGCTGGGAGGCAGAGAATAAGCGTATAGTGGAACTCATCCCGGGTTCGGTTGATCAACCTTGTGCCAGCATCTGACCTGCTGCTGGCTTTCATCCTGCTGATCATGTAGATGACGCGCGATGGTTTGTGAGCGGAACAAATAATCCGAATCGACCCGTCCGAGCAGACTGCTCATTATGTGGTGCCCTTGATACTATCCGCAGTAAGTTTGTGTGTCTGTTGCAGTAGCGTGGGGTGTGCATCGTCTGTGGTCGTGCCATGTGTCGTGTGCAGAGTGCGTATATGAGTGGGAGGACGTGATGCAGTGTGTAGCGTGCATAGGAAGTGTATTTGTGTGTGTTTGTGTGCGTGTTTGGTGTGTGTTTGGTGTGTTATTGTGTGTGAAATGTGGTGTGTTGTAGTGGGTTGAAGGATTCTCGTTAGTATAGTGGTTAGTATACCTGCCTGTCACGCGGGTGACCCGGGTTCAATTCCCGGACGGGAAGCTTTTGTTCAATCCTGTTTTGTTTCTTGTGTTCCTTTGCTCGTTCGTTTTTGCTTGTGCGGTTATTCTCTCTTTGCTCTTCACTCTTCCTTCTATGGTCGTCGTCGTCGTCTTTTGGTCCGCGCTCTTTTCTTGTCGCTCGTTGCGCTTGCTCTTGACGACTAGCTTCGTATACGAGGAACTATGGAAGTATGCCGCAAGCATCCACGGTACAGACCCCGCGCATCTGGTGTATGATTGTGTTATGACTTTGGTAAGGCAGAAGACAATTGCCGAGTGGAACCCGTGTATCTGGGATATGGACAGGCAGAAGACAAGCGCTGGGAGGCAGAGAATAAGCGTATAGTGGAACTCATCCCGGGTTCGGTTGATCAACCTTGTGCCAGCATCTGACCTGCTGCTGGCTTTCATCCTGCTGATCATGTAGATGACGCGTGATGGTTTGTGAGCGGAACAAATAATCCGAATCGACCCGTCCGAGCAGACTGCTCATTATGTGGTGCCCTTGATACTATCCGCAGTAAGTTTGTGTGTCTGTTGCAGTAGCGTGGGGTGTGCATCGTCTGTGGTCGTGCCATGTGTCGTGTGCAGAGTGCGTATATGAGTGGGAGGACGTGATGCAGTGTGTAGCGTGCATAGGAAGTGTATTTGTGTGTGTTTGTGTGCGTGTTTGGTGTGTGTTTGGTGTGTGTTTGGTGTTTATTGTGTGTGAAATGTGGTGTGTTGTAGTGGGTTGAAGGATTCTCGTTAGTATAGTGGTTAGTATACCTGCCTGTCACGCGGGTGACCCGGGTTCAATTCCCGGACGGGAAGCTTTTGTTCAATCCTGTTTTGTTTCTTGTGTTCCTTTGCTCGTTCGTTTTTGCTTGTGCGGTTATTCTCTCTTTGCTCTTAACTCTTTCTTCTATGGTCGTCGTCTTTTTGGTCCGCGCTCTTTTCTTGTCGCTCGTTGCGCTTGCTCTTGACGATTAGCTTCATATTACGTGGAACTATGGAAGTATGCCGCAAGCATCCACGGTACAGACCCCGCGCATCTGGTGTATGATTGTGTTATGACTTTGGTAAGGCAGAAGACAATTGCCGAGTGGAACCCGTGTATCTGGGATATGGACAGGCAGAAGACAAGCGCTGGGAGGCAGAGAATAAGCGTATAGTGGAACTCATCCCGGGTTCGGTTGATCAACCTTGTGCCAGCATCTGACCTGCTGCTGGCTTTCATCCTGCTGATCATGTAGATGACGCGTGATGGTTTGTGAGCGGAACAAATAATCCGAATCGACCCGTCCGAGCAGACTGCTCATTATGTGGTGCCCTTGATACTATCCGCAGTAAGTTTGTGTGTCTGTTGCAGTAGCGTGGGGTGTGCATCGTCTGTGGTCGTGCCATGTGTCGTGTGCAGAGTGCGTATATGAGTGGGAGGACGTGATGCAGTGTGTAGCGTGCATAGGAAGTGTATTTGTGTGTGTTTGTGTGCGTGTTTGGTGTGTGTTTGGTGTGTTATTGTGTGTGAAATGTGGTGTGTTGTAGTGGGTTGAAGGATTCTCGTTAGTATAGTGGTTAGTATACCTGCCTGTCACGCGGGTGACCCGGGTTCAATTCCCGGACGGGAAGCTTTTGTTCAATCCTGTTTTGTTTCTTGTGTTCCTTTGCTCGTTCGTTTTTGCTTGTGCGGTTATTCTCTCTTTGCTCTTCACTCTTCCTTCTATGGTCGTCGTCGTCGTCTTTTGGTCCGCGCTCTTTTCTTGTCGCTCGTTGCGCTTGCTCTTGACGACTAGCTTCGTATACGAGGAACTATGGAAGTATGCCGCAAGCATCCACGGTACAGACCCCGCGCATCTGGTGTATGATTGTGTTATGACTTTGGTAAGGCAGAAGACAATTGCCGAGTGGAACCCGTGTATCTGGGATATGGACAGGCAGAAGACAAGCGCTGGGAGGCAGAGAACAAGCGTATAGTGGAACTCATCCCGGGTTCGGTTGATCAACCTTGTGCCAGCATCTGACCTGCTGCTGGCTTTCATCCTGCTGATCATGTAGATGACGCGTGATGGTTTGTGAGCGGAACAAATAATCCGAATCGACCCGTCCGAGCAGACTGCTCATTATGTGGTGCCCTTGATACTATCCGCAGTAAGTTTGTGTGTCTGTTGCAGTAGCGTGGGGTGTGCATCGTCTGTGGTCGTGCCATGTGTCGTGTGCAGAGTGCGTATATGAGTGGGAGGACGTGATGCAGTGTGTAGCGTGCATAGGAAGTGTATTTGTGTGTGTTTGTGTGCGTGTTTGGTGTGTGTTTGGTGTGTGTTTGGTGTGTTATTGTGTGTGAAATGTGGTGTGTTGTAGTGGGTTGAAGGATTCTCGTTAGTATAGTGGTTAGTATACCTGCCTGTCACGCGGGTGACCCGGGTTCAATTCCCGGACGGGAAGCTTTTGTTCAATCCTGTTTTGTTTCTTGTGTTCCTTTGCTCGTTCGTTTTTGCTTGTGCGGTTATTCTCTCTTTGCTCTTCACTCTTTCTTCTATGGTCGTCGTCTTTTGGTCCGCGCTCTTTTCTTGTCGCTCGTTGCGCTTGCTCTTGACGATTAGCTTCGTATTACGTGGAACTATGGAAGTATGCCGCAAGCATCCACGGTACAGACCCCGCGCATCTGGTGTATGATTGTGTTATGACTTTGGTAAGGCAGAAGACAATTGCCGAGTGGAACCCGTGTATCTGGGATATGGACAGGCAGAAGACAAGCGCTGGGAGGCAGAGAATAAGCGTATAGTGGAACTCATCCCGGGTTCGGTTGATCAACCTTGTGCCAGCATCTGACCTGCTGCTGGCTTTCATCCTGCTGATCATGTAGATGACGCGTGATGGTTTGTGAGCGGAACAAATAATCCGAATCGACCCGTCCGAGCAGACTGCTCATTATGTGGTGCCCTTGATACTATCCGCAGTAAGTTTGTGTGTCTGTTGCAGTAGCGTGGGGTGTGCATCGTCTGTGGTCGTGCCATGTGTCGTGTGCAGAGTGCGTATATGAGTGGGAGGACGTGATGCAGTGTGTAGCGTGCATAGGAAGTGTATTTGTGTGTGTTTGTGTGCGTGTTTGGTGTGTGTTTGGTGTGTTATTGTGTGTGAAATGTGGTGTGTTGTAGTGGGTTGAAGGATTCTCGTTAGTATAGTGGTTAGTATACCTGCCTGTCACGCGGGTGACCCGGGTTCAATTCCCGGACGGGAAGCTTTTGTTCAATCCTGTTTTGTTTCTTGTGTTCCTTTGCTCGTTCGTTTTTGCTTGTGCGGTTATTCTCTCTTTGCTCTTCACTCTTCCTTCTATGGTCGTCGTCGTCGTCTTTTGGTCCGCGCTCTTTTCTTGTCGCTCGTTGCGCTTGCTCTTGACGACTAGCTTCGTATACGAGGAACTATGGAAGTATGCCGCAAGCATCCACGGTACAGACCCCGCGCATCTGGTGTATGATTGTGTTATGACTTTGGTAAGGCAGAAGACAATTGCCGAGTGGAACCCGTGTATCTGGGATATGGACAGGCAGAAGACAAGCGCTGGGAGGCAGAGAACAAGCGTATAGTGGAACTCATCCCGGGTTCGGTTGATCAACCTTGTGCCAGCATCTGACCTGCTGCTGGCTTTCATCCTGCTGATCATGTAGATGACGCGTGATGGTTTGTGAGCGGAACAAATAATCCGAATCGACCCGTCCGAGCAGACTGCTCATTATGTGGTGCCCTTGATACTGTCCGCAGTAAGTTTGTGTGTCTGTTGCAGTAGCGTGGGGTGTGCATCGTCTGTGGTCGTGCCATGTGTCGTGTGCAGAGTGCGTATATGAGTGGGAGGACGTGATGCAGTGTGTAGCGTGCATAGGAAGTGTATTTGTGTGTGTTTGTGTGCGTGTTTGGTGTGTGTTTGGTGTGTTATTGTGTGTGAAATGTGGTGTGTTGTAGTGGGTTGAAGGATTCTCGTTAGTATAGTGGTTAGTATACCTGCCTGTCACGCGGGTGACCCGGGTTCAATTCCCGGACGGGAAGCTTTTGTTCAATCCTGTTTTGTTTCTTGTGTTCCTTTGCTCGTTCGTTTTTGCTTGTGCGGTTATTCTCTCTTTGCTCTTCACTCTTCCTTCTATGGTCGTCGTCGTCGTCTTTTGGTCCGCGCTCTTTTCTTGTCGCTCGTTGCGCTTGCTCTTGACGACTAGCTTCGTATACGAGGAACTATGGAAGTATGCCGCAAGCATCCACGGTACAGACCCCGCGCATCTGGTGTATGATTGTGTTATGACTTTGGTAAGGCAGAAGACAATTGCCGAGTGGAACCCGTGTATCTGGGATATGGACAGGCAGAAGACAAGCGCTGGGAGGCAGAGAATAAGCGTATAGTGGAACTCATCCCGGGTTCGGTTGATCAACCTTGTGCCAGCATCTGACCTGCTGCTGGCTTTCATCCTGCTGATCATGTAGATGACGCGCGATGGTTTGTGAGCGGAACAAATAATCCGAATCGACCCGTCCGAGCAGACTGCTCATTATGTGGTGCCCTTGATACTATCCGCAGTAAGTTTGTGTGTCTGTTGCAGTAGCGTGGGGTGTGCATCGTCTGTGGTCGTGCCATGTGTCGTGTGCAGAGTGCGTATATGAGTGGGAGGACGTGATGCAGTGTGTAGCGTGCATAGGAAGTGTATTTGTGTGTGTTTGTGTGCGTGTTTGGTGTGTGTTTGGTGTGTTATTGTGTGTGAAATGTGGTGTGTTGTAGTGGGTTGAAGGATTCTCGTTAGTATAGTGGTTAGTATACCTGCCTGTCACGCGGGTGACCCGGGTTCAATTCCCGGACGGGAAGCTTTTGTTCAATCCTGTTTTGTTTCTTGTGTTCCTTTGCTCGTTCGTTTTTGCTTGTGCGGTTATTCTCTCTTTGCTCTTCACTCTTCCTTCTATGGTCGTCGTCGTCGTCTTTTGGTCCGCGCTCTTTTCTTGTCGCTCGTTGCGCTTGCTCTTGACGACTAGCTTCGTATACGAGGAACTATGGAAGTATGCCGCAAGCATCCACGGTACAGACCCCGCGCATCTGGTGTATGATTGTGTTATGACTTTGGTAAGGCAGAAGACAATTGCCGAGTGGAACCCGTGTATCTGGGATATGGACAGGCAGAAGACAAGCGCTGGGAGGCAGAGAACAAGCGTATAGTGGAACTCATCCCGGGTTCGGTTGATCAACCTTGTGCCAGCATCTGACCTGCTGCTGGCTTTCATCCTGCTGATCATGTAGATGACGCGCGATGGTTTGTGAGCGGAACAAATAATCCGAATCGACCCGTCCGAGCAGACTGCTCATTATGTGGTGCCCTTGATACTATCCGCAGTAAGTTTGTGTGTCTGTTGCAGTAGCGTGGGGTGTGCATCGTCTGTGGTCGTGCCATGTGTCGTGTGCAGAGTGTGTATATGAGTGGGAGGACGTGATGCAGTGTGTAGCGTGCATAGGAAGTGTATTTGTGTGTGTTTGTGTGTGTGTTTGGTGTGTGTTTGGTGTGTTATTGTGTGTGAAATGTGGTGTGTTGTAGTGGGTTGAAGGATTCTCGTTAGTATAGTGGTTAGTATACCTGCCTGTCACGCGGGTGACCCGGGTTCAATTCCCGGACGGGAAGCTTTTGTTCAATCCTGTTTTGTTTCTTGTGTTCCTTTGCTCGTTCGTTTTTGCTTGTGCGGTTATTCTCTCTTTGCTCTTCACTCTTCCTTCTATGGTCGTCGTCGTCGTCTTTTGGTCCGCGCTCTTTTCTTGTCGCTCGTTGCGCTTGCTCTTGACGACTAGCTTCGTATACGAGGAACTATGGAAGTATGCCGCAAGCATCCACGGTACAGACCCCGCGCATCTGGTGTATGATTGTGTTATGACTTTGGTAAGGCAGAAGACAATTGCCGAGTGGAACCCGTGTATCTGGGATATGGACAGGCAGAAGACAAGCGCTGGGAGGCAGAGAACAAGCGTATAGTGGAACTCATCCCGGGTTCGGTTGATCAACCTTGTGCCAGCATCTGACCTGCTGCTGGCTTTCATCCTGCTGATCATGTAGATGACGCGCGATGGTTTGTGAGCGGAACAAATAATCCGAATCGACCCGTCCGAGCAGACTGCTCATTATGTGGTGCCCTTGATACTATCCGCAGTAAGTTTGTGTGTCTGTTGCAGTAGCGTGGGGTGTGCATCGTCTGTGGTCGTGCCATGTGTCGTGTGCAGAGTGTGTATATGAGTGGGAGGACGTGATGCAGTGTGTAGCGTGCATAGGAAGTGTATTTGTGTGTGTTTGTGTGTGTGTTTGGTGTGTGTTTGGTGTGTTATTGTGTGTGAAATGTGGTGTGTTGTAGTGGGTTGAAGGATTCTCGTTAGTATAGTGGTTAGTATACCTGCCTGTCACGCGGGTGACCCGGGTTCAATTCCCGGACGGGAAGCTTTTGTTCAATCCTGTTTTGTTTCTTGTGTTCCTTTGCTCGTTCGTTTTTGCTTGTGCGGTTATTCTCTCTTTGCTCTTCACTCTTCCTTCTATGGTCGTCGTCGTCGTCTTTTGGTCCGCGCTCTTTTCTTGTCGCTCGTTGCGCTTGCTCTTGACGACTAGCTTCGTATACGAGGAACTATGGAAGTATGCCGCAAGCATCCACGGTACAGACCCCGCGCATCTGGTGTATGATTGTGTTATGACTTTGGTAAGGCAGAAGACAATTGCCGAGTGGAACCCGTGTATCTGGGATATGGACAGGCAGAAGACAAGCGCTGGGAGGCAGAGAACAAGCGTATAGTGGAACTCATCCCGGGTTCGGTTGATCAACCTTGTGCCAGCATCTGACCTGCTGCTGGCTTTCATCCTGCTGATCATGTAGATGACGCGCGATGGTTTGTGAGCGGAACAAATAATCCGAATCGACCCGTCCGAGCAGACTGCTCATTATGTGGTGCCCTTGATACTATCCGCAGTAAGTTTGTGTGTCTGTTGCAGTAGCGTGGGGTGTGCATCGTCTGTGGTCGTGCCATGTGTCGTGTGCAGAGTGTGTATATGAGTGGGAGGACGTGATGCAGTGTGTAGCGTGCATAGGAAGTGTATTTGTGTGTGTTTGTGTGTGTGTTTGGTGTGTGTTTGGTGTGTTATTGTGTGTGAAATGTGGTGTGTTGTAGTGGGTTGAAGGATTCTCGTTAGTATAGTGGTTAGTATACCTGCCTGTCACGCGGGTGACCCGGGTTCAATTCCCGGACGGGAAGCTTTTGTTCAATCCTGTTTTGTTTCTTGTGTTCCTTTGCTCGTTCGTTTTTGCTTGTGCGGTTATTCTCTCTTTGCTCTTCACTCTTCCTTCTATGGTCGTCGTCGTCGTCTTTTGGTCCGCGCTCTTTTCTTGTCGCTCGTTGCGCTTGCTCTTGACGACTAGCTTCGTATACGAGGAACTATGGAAGTATGCCGCAAGCATCCACGGTACAGACCCCGCGCATCTGGTGTATGATTGTGTTATGACTTTGGTAAGGCAGAAGACAATTGCCGAGTGGAACCCGTGTATCTGGGATATGGACAGGCAGAAAACAAGCGCTGGGAGGCAGAGAATAAGCGTATAGTGGAACTCATCCCGGGTTCGGTTGATCAACCTTGTGCCAGCATCTGACCTGCTGCTGGCTTTCATCCTGCTGATCATGTAGATGACGCGCGATGGTTTGTGAGCGGAACAAATAATCCGAATCGACCCGTCCGAGCAGACTGCTCATTATGTGGTGCCCTTGATACTATCCGCAGTAAGTTTGTGTGTCTGTTGCAGTAGCGTGGGGTGTGCATCGTCTGTGGTCGTGCCATGTGTCGTGTGCAGAGTGCGTATATGAGTGGGAGGACGTGATGCAGTGTGTAGCGTGCATAGGAAGTGTATTTGTGTGTGTTTGTGTGCGTGTTTGGTGTGTGTTTGGTGTGTTATTGTGTGTGAAATGTGGTGTGTTGTAGTGGGTTGAAGGATTCTCGTTAGTATAGTGGTTAGTATACCTGCCTGTCACGCGGGTGACCCGGGTTCAATTCCCGGACGGGAAGCTTTTGTTCAATCCTGTTTTGTTTCTTGTGTTCCTTTGCTCGTTCGTTTTTGCTTGTGCGGTTATTCTCTCTTTGCTCTTCACTCTTCCTTCTATGGTCGTCGTCGTCGTCTTTTGGTCCGCGCTCTTTTCTTGTCGCTCGTTGCGCTTGCTCTTGACGACTAGCTTCGTATACGAGGAACTATGGAAGTATGCCGCAAGCATCCACGGTACAGACCCCGCGCATCTGGTGTATGATTGTGTTATGACTTTGGTAAGGCAGAAGACAATTGCCGAGTGGAACCCGTGTATCTGGGATATGGACAGGCAGAAGACAAGCGCTGGGAGGCAGAGAACAAGCGTATAGTGGAACTCATCCCGGGTTCGGTTGATCAACCTTGTGCCAGCATCTGACCTGCTGCTGGCTTTCATCCTGCTGATCATGTAGATGACGCGCGATGGTTTGTGAGCGGAACAAATAATCCGAATCGACCCGTCCGAGCAGACTGCTCATTATGTGGTGCCCTTGATACTATCCGCAGTAAGTTTGTGTGTCTGTTGCAGTAGCGTGGGGTGTGCATCGTCTGTGGTCGTGCCATGTGTCGTGTGCAGAGTGCGTATATGAGTGGGAGGACGTGATGCAGTGTGTAGCGTGCATAGGAAGTGTATTTGTGTGTGTTTGTGTGCGTGTTTGGTGTGTGTTTGGTGTGTTATTGTGTGTGAAATGTGGTGTGTTGTAGTGGGTTGAAGGATTCTCGTTAGTATAGTGGTTAGTATACCTGCCTGTCACGCGGGTGACCCGGGTTCAATTCCCGGACGGGAAGCTTTTGTTCAATCCTGTTTTGTTTCTTGTGTTCCTTTGCTCGTTCGTTTTTGCTTGTGCGGTTATTCTCTCTTTGCTCTTCACTCTTCCTTCTATGGTCGTCGTCGTCGTCTTTTGGTCCGCGCTCTTTTCTTGTCGCTCGTTGCGCTTGCTCTTGACGACTAGCTTCGTATACGAGGAACTATGGAAGTATGCCGCAAGCATCCACGGTACAGACCCCGCGCATCTGGTGTATGATTGTGTTATGACTTTGGTAAGGCAGAAGACAATTGCCGAGTGGAACCCGTGTATCTGGGATATGGACAGGCAGAAGACAAGCGCTGGGAGGCAGAGAATAAGCGTATAGTGGAACTCATCCCGGGTTCGGTTGATCAACCTTGTGCCAGCATCTGACCTGCTGCTGGCTTTCATCCTGCTGATCATGTAGATGACGCGCGATGGTTTGTGAGCGGAACAAATAATCCGAATCGACCCGTCCGAGCAGACTGCTCATTATGTGGTGCCCTTGATACTATCCGCAGTAAGTTTGTGTGTCTGTTGCAGTAGCGTGGGGTGTGCATCGTCTGTGGTCGTGCCATGTGTCGTGTGCAGAGTGTGTATATGAGTGGGAGGACGTGATGCAGTGTGTAGCGTGCATAGGAAGTGTATTTGTGTGTGTTTGTGTGCGTGTTTGGTGTGTGTTTGGTGTGTTATTGTGTGTGAAATGTGGTGTGTTGTAGTGGGTTGAAGGATTCTCGTTAGTATAGTGGTTAGTATACCTGCCTGTCACGCGGGTGACCCGGGTTCAATTCCCGGACGGGAAGCTTTTGTTCAATCCTGTTTTGTTTCTTGTGTTCCTTTGCTCGTTCGTTTTTGCTTGTGCGGTTATTCTCTCTTTGCTCTTCACTCTTCCTTCTATGGTCGTCGTCGTCGTCTTTTGGTCCGCGCTCTTTTCTTGTCGCTCGTTGCGCTTGCTCTTGACGACTAGCTTCGTATACGAGGAACTATGGAAGTATGCCGCAAGCATCCACGGTACAGACCCCGCGCATCTGGTGTATGATTGTGTTATGACTTTGGTAAGGCAGAAGACAATTGCCGAGTGGAACCCGTGTATCTGGGATATGGACAGGCAGAAGACAAGCGCTGGGAGGCAGAGAACAAGCGTATAGTGGAACTCATCCCGGGTTCGGTTGATCAACCTTGTGCCAGCATCTGACCTGCTGCTGGCTTTCATCCTGCTGATCATGTAGATGACGCGCGATGGTTTGTGAGCGGAACAAATAATCCGAATCGACCCGTCCGAGCAGACTGCTCATTATGTGGTGCCCTTGATACTATCCGCAGTAAGTTTGTGTGTCTGTTGCAGTAGCGTGGGGTGTGCATCGTCTGTGGTCGTGCCATGTGTCGTGTGCAGAGTGCGTATATGAGTGGGAGGACGTGATGCAGTGTGTAGCGTGCATAGGAAGTGTATTTGTGTGTGTTTGTGTGCGTGTTTGGTGTGTGTTTGGTGTGTTATTGTGTGTGAAATGTGGTGTGTTGTAGTGGGTTGAAGGATTCTCGTTAGTATAGTGGTTAGTATACCTGCCTGTCACGCGGGTGACCCGGGTTCAATTCCCGGACGGGAAGCTTTTGTTCAATCCTGTTTTGTTTCTTGTGTTCCTTTGCTCGTTCGTTTTTGCTTGTGCGGTTATTCTCTCTTTGCTCTTCACTCTTCCTTCTATGGTCGTCGTCGTCGTCTTTTGGTCCGCGCTCTTTTCTTGTCGCTCGTTGCGCTTGCTCTTGACGACTAGCTTCGTATACGAGGAACTATGGAAGTATGCCGCAAGCATCCACGGTACAGACCCCGCGCATCTGGTGTATGATTGTGTTATGACTTTGGTAAGGCAGAAGACAATTGCCGAGTGGAACCCGTGTATCTGGGATATGGACAGGCAGAAAACAAGCGCTGGGAGGCAGAGAATAAGCGTATAGTGGAACTCATCCCGGGTTCGGTTGATCAACCTTGTGCCAGCATCTGACCTGCTGCTGGCTTTCATCCTGCTGATCATGTAGATGACGCGTGATGGTTTGTGAGCGGAACAAATAATCCGAATCGACCCGTCCGAGCAGACTGCTCATTATGTGGTGCCCTTGATACTATCCGCAGTAAGTTTGTGTGTCTGTTGCAGTAGCGTGGGGTGTGCATCGTCTGTGGTCGTGCCATGTGTCGTGTGCAGAGTGCGTATATGAGTGGGAGGACGTGATGCAGTGTGTAGCGTGCATAGGAAGTGTATTTGTGTGTGTTTGTGTGCGTGTTTGGTGTGTGTTTGGTGTGTGTTTGGTGTGTTATTGTGTGTGAAATGTGGTGTGTTGTAGTGGGTTGAAGGATTCTCGTTAGTATAGTGGTTAGTATACCTGCCTGTCACGCGGGTGACCCGGGTTCAATTCCCGGACGGGAAGCTTTTGTTCAATCCTGTTTTGTTTCTTGTGTTCCTTTGCTCGTTCGTTTTTGCTTGTGCGGTTATTCTCTCTTTGCTCTTCACTCTTCCTTCTATGGTCGTCGTCGTCGTCTTTTGGTCCGCGCTCTTTTCTTGTCGCTCGTTGCGCTTGCTCTTGACGACTAGCTTCGTATACGAGGAACTATGGAAGTATGCCGCAAGCATCCACGGTACAGACCCCGCGCATCTGGTGTATGATTGTGTTATGACTTTGGTAAGGCAGAAGACAATTGCCGAGTGGAACCCGTGTATCTGGGATATGGACAGGCAGAAAACAAGCGCTGGGAGGCAGAGAACAAGGGTATAGTGGAACTCATCCCGGGTTCGGTTGATCAACCTTGTGCCAGCATCTGACCTGCTGCTGGCTTTCATCCTGCTGATCATGTAGATGACGCGCGATGGTTTGTGAGCGGAACAAATAATCCGAATCGACCCGTCCGAGCAGACTGCTCATTATGTGGTGCCCTTGATACTATCCGCAGTAAGTTTGTGTGTCTGTTGCAGTAGCGTGGGGTGTGCATCGTCTGTGGTCGTGCCATGTGTCGTGTGCAGAGTGTGTATATGAGTGGGAGGACGTGATGCAGTGTGTAGCGTGCATAGGAAGTGTATTTGTGTGTGTTTGTGTGCGTGTTTGGTGTGTGTTTGGTGTGTTATTGTGTGTGAAATGTGGTGTGTTGTAGTGGGTTGAAGGATTCTCGTTAGTATAGTGGTTAGTATACCTGCCTGTCACGCGGGTGACCCGGGTTCAATTCCCGGACGGGAAGCTTTTGTTCAATCATGTTTTGTTTCTTGTGTTCCTTTGCTCGTTCGTTTTTGCTTGTGCGGTTATTCTCTCTTTGCTCTTCACTCTTCCTTCTATGGTCGTCGTCGTCGTCGTTTTTGGTCCGCGCTCTTTTCTTGTCGCTCGTTGCGCTTGCTCTTGACGACTAGCTTCGTATACGAGGAACTATGGAAGTATGCCGCAAGCATCCACGGTACAGACCCCGCGCATCTGGTGTATGATTGTGCTATGACTTTGGTAAGGCAGAAGACAATTGCCGAGTGGAACCCGTGTATCTGGGATATGGACAGGCAGAAAACAAGCGCTGGGAGGCAGAGAACAAGGGTATAGTGGAACTCATCCCGGGTTCGGTTGATCAACCTTGTGCCAGCATCTGACCTGCTGCTGGCTTTCATCCTGCTGATCATGTAGATGACGCGCGATGGTTTGTGAGCGGAACAAATAATCCGAATCGACCCGTCCGAGCAGACTGCTCATTATGTGGTGCCCTTGATACTATCCGCAGTAAGTTTGTGTGTCTGTTGCAGTAGCGTGGGGTGTGCATCGTCTGTGGTCGTGCCATGTGTCGTGTGCAGAGTGTGTATATGAGTGGGAGGACGTGATGCAGTGTGTAGCGTGCATAGGAAGTGTATTTGTGTGTGTTTGTGTGCGTGTTTGGTGTGTGTTTGGTGTGTTATTGTGTGTGAAATGTGGTGTGTTGTAGTGGGTTGAAGGATTCTCGTTAGTATAGTGGTTAGTATACCTGCCTGTCACGCGGGTGACCCGGGTTCAATTCCCGGACGGGAAGCTTTTGTTCAATCATGTTTTGTTTCTTGTGTTCCTTTGCTCGTTCGTTTTTGCTTGTGCGGTTATTCTCTCTTTGCTCTTCACTCTTCCTTCTATGGTCGTCGTCGTCGTCTTTTGGTCCGCGCTCTTTTCTTGTCGCTCGTTGCGCTTGCTCTTGACGACTAGCTTCGTATACGAGGAACTATGGAAGTATGCCGCAAGCATCCACGGTACAGACCCCGCGCATCTGGTGTATGATTGTGCTATGACTTTGGTAAGGCAGAAGACAATTGCCGAGTGGAACCCGTGTATCTGGGATATGGACAGGCAGAAAACAAGCGCTGGGAGGTAGAGAACAAGGGTATAGTGGAACTCATCCCGGGTTCGGTTGATCAACCTTGTGCCAGCATCTGACCTGCTGCTGGCTTTCATCCTGCTGATCATGTAGATGACGCGCGATGGTTTGTGAGCGGAACAAATAATCCGAATCGACCCGTCCGAGCAGACTGCTCATTATGTGGTGCCCTTGATACTATCCGCAGTAAGTTTGTGTGTCTGTTGCAGTAGCGTGGGGTGTGCATCGTCTGTGGTCGTGCCATGTGTCGTGTGCAGAGTGTGTATATGAGTGGGAGGACGTGATGCAGTGTGTAGCGTGCATAGGAAGTGTATTTGTGTGTGTGTTGTGTGTGTGTGTTTGGTGTGTGTTTGGTGTGTTATTGTGTGTGAAATGTGGTGTGTTGTAGTGGGTTGAAGGATTCTCGTTAGTATAGTGGTTAGTATACCTGCCTGTCACGCGGGTGACCCGGGTTCAATTCCCGGACGGGAAGCTTTTGTTCAATCATGTTTTGTTTCTTGTGTTCCTTTGCTCGTTCGTTTTTGCTTGTGCGGTTATTCTCTCTTTGCTCTTCACTCTTCCTTCTATGGTCGTCGTCGTCGTCTTTTGGTCCGCGCTCTTTTCTTGTCGCTCGTTGCGCTTGCTCTTGACGACTAGCTTCGTATACGAGGAACTATGGAAGTATGCCGCAAGCATCCACGGTACAGACCCCGCGCATCTGGTGTATGATTGTGCTATGACTTTGGTAAGGCAGAAGACAATTGCCGAGTGGAACCCGTGTATCTGGGATATGGACAGGCAGAAAACAAGCGCTGGGAGGTAGAGAACAAGGGTATAGTGGAACTCATCCCGGGTTCGGTTGATCAACCTTGTGCCAGCATCTGACCTGCTGCTGGCTTTCATCCTGCTGATCATGTAGATGACGCGCGATGGTTTGTGAGCGGAACAAATAATCCGAATCGACCCGTCCGAGCAGACTGCTCATTATGTGGTGCCCTTGATACTATCCGCAGTAAGTTTGTGTGTCTGTTGCAGTAGCGTGGGGTGTGCATCGTCTGTGGTCGTGCCATGTGTCGTGTGCAGAGTGTGTATATGAGTGGGAGGACGTGATGCAGTGTGTAGCGTGCATAGGAAGTGTATTTGTGTGTGTTTGTGTGCGTGTTTGGTGTGTGTTTGGTGTGTGTTTGGTGTGTTATTGTGTGTGAAATGTGGTGTGTTGTAGTGGGTTGAAGGATTCTCGTTAGTATAGTGGTTAGTATACCTGCCTGTCACGCGGGTGACCCGGGTTCAATTCCCGGACGGGAAGCTTTTGTTCAATCATGTTTTGTTTCTTGTGTTCCTTTGCTCGTTCGTTTTTGCTTGTGCGGTTATTCTCTCTTTGCTCTTCACTCTTCCTTCTATGGTCGTCGTCGTCGTCTTTTGGTCCGCGCTCTTTTCTTGTCGCTCGTTGCGCTTGCTCTTGACGACTAGCTTCGTATACGAGGAACTATGGAAGTATGCCGCAAGCATCCACGGTACAGACCCCGCGCATCTGGTGTATGATTGTGCTATGACTTTGGTAAGGCAGAAGACAATTGCCGAGTGGAACCCGTGTATCTGGGATATGGACAGGCAGAAAACAAGCGCTGGGAGGTAGAGAACAAGGGTATAGTGGAACTCATCCCGGGTTCGGTTGATCAACCTTGTGCCAGCATCTGACCTGCTGCTGGCTTTCATCCTGCTGATCATGTAGATGACGCGCGATGGTTTGTGAGCGGAACAAATAATCCGAATCGACCCGTCCGAGCAGACTGCTCATTATGTGGTGCCCTTGATACTATCCGCAGTAAGTTTGTGTGTCTGTTGCAGTAGCGTGGGGTGTGCATCGTCTGTGGTCGTGCCATGTGTCGTGTGCAGAGTGTGTATATGAGTGGGAGGACGTGATGCAGTGTGTAGCGTGCATAGGAAGTGTATTTGTGTGTGTTTGTGTGTGTGTTTGGTGTGTGTTTGGTGTGTTATTGTGTGTGAAATGTGGTGTGTTGTAGTGGGTTGAAGGATTCTCGTTAGTATAGTGGTTAGTATACCTGCCTGTCACGCGGGTGACCCGGGTTCAATTCCCGGACGGGAAGCTTTTGTTCAATCATGTTTTGTTTCTTGTGTTCCTTTGCTCGTTCGTTTTTGCTTGTGCGGTTATTCTCTCTTTGCTCTTCACTCTTCCTTCTATGGTCGTCGTCGTCGTCTTTTGGTCCGCGCTCTTTTCTTGTCGCTCGTTGCGCTTGCTCTTGACGACTAGCTTCGTATACGAGGAACTATGGAAGTATGCCGCAAGCATCCACGGTACAGACCCCGCGCATCTGGTGTATGATTGTGCTATGACTTTGGTAAGGCAGAAGACAATTGCCGAGTGGAACCCGTGTATCTGGGATATGGACAGGCAGAAAACAAGCGCTGGGAGGTAGAGAACAAGGGTATAGTGGAACTCATCCCGGGTTCGGTTGATCAACCTTGTGCCAGCATCTGACCTGCTGCTGGCTTTCATCCTGCTGATCATGTAGATGACGCGCGATGGTTTGTGAGCGGAACAAATAATCCGAATCGACCCGTCCGAGCAGACTGCTCATTATGTGGTGCCCTTGATACTATCCGCAGTAAGTTTGTGTGTCTGTTGCAGTAGCGTGGGGTGTGCATCGTCTGTGGTCGTGCCATGTGTCGTGTGCAGAGTGTGTATATGAGTGGGAGGACGTGATGCAGTGTGTAGCGTGCATAGGAAGTGTATTTGTGTGTGTTTGTGTGTGTGTTTGGTGTGTGTTTGGTGTGTTATTGTGTGTGAAATGTGGTGTGTTGTAGTGGGTTGAAGGATTCTCGTTAGTATAGTGGTTAGTATACCTGCCTGTCACGCGGGTGACCCGGGTTCAATTCCCGGACGGGAAGCTTTTGTTCAATCATGTTTTGTTTCTTGTGTTCCTTTGCTCGTTCGTTTTTGCTTGTGCGGTTATTCTCTCTTTGCTCTTCACTCTTCCTTCTATGGTCGTCGTCGTCGTCTTTTGGTCCGCGCTCTTTTCTTGTCGCTCGTTGCGCTTGCTCTTGACGACTAGCTTCGTATACGAGGAACTATGGAAGTATGCCGCAAGCATCCACGGTACAGACCCCGCGCATCTGGTGTATGATTGTGCTATGACTTTGGTAAGGCAGAAGACAATTGCCGAGTGGAACCCGTGTATCTGGGATATGGACAGGCAGAAAACAAGCGCTGGGAGGTAGAGAACAAGGGTATAGTGGAACTCATCCCGGGTTCGGTTGATCAACCTTGTGCCAGCATCTGACCTGCTGCTGGCTTTCATCCTGCTGATCATGTAGATGACGCGCGATGGTTTGTGAGCGGAACAAATAATCCGAATCGACCCGTCCGAGCAGACTGCTCATTATGTGGTGCCCTTGATACTATCCGCAGTAAGTTTGTGTGTCTGTTGCAGTAGCGTGGGGTGTGCATCGTCTGTGGTCGTGCCATGTGTCGTGTGCAGAGTGTGTATATGAGTAGGAGGACGTGATGCAGTGTGTAGCGTGCATAGGAAGTGTATTTGTGTGTGTTTGTGTGTGTGTTTGGTGTGTGTTTGGTGTGTTATTGTGTGTGAAATGTGGTGTGTTGTAGTGGGTTGAAGGATTCTCGTTAGTATAGTGGTTAGTATACCTGCCTGTCACGCGGGTGACCCGGGTTCAATTCCCGGACGGGAAGCTTTTGTTCAATCATGTTTTGTTTCTTGTGTTCCTTTGCTCGTTCGTTTTTGCTTGTGCGGTTATTCTCTCTTTGCTCTTCACTCTTCCTTCTATGGTCGTCGTCGTCGTCGTCTTTTGGTCCGCGCTCTTTTCTTGTCGCTCGTTGCGCTTGCTCTTGACGACTAGCTTCGTATACGAGGAACTATGGAAGTATGCCGCAAGCATCCACGGTACAGACCCCGCGCATCTGGTGTATGATTGTGCTATGACTTTGGTAAGGCAGAAGACAATTGCCGAGTGGAACCCGTGTATCTGGGATATGGACAGGCAGAAAACAAGCGCTGGGAGGTAGAGAACAAGGGTATAGTGGAACTCATCCCGGGTTCGGTTGATCAACCTTGTGCCAGCATCTGACCTGCTGCTGGCTTTCATCCTGCTGATCATGTAGATGACGCGCGATGGTTTGTGAGCGGAACAAATAATCCGAATCGACCCGTCCGAGCAGACTGCTCATTATGTGGTGCCCTTGATACTATCCGCAGTAAGTTTGTGTGTCTGTTGCAGTAGCGTGGGGTGTGCATCGTCTGTGGTCGTGCCATGTGTCGTGTGCAGAGTGTGTATATGAGTGGGAGGACGTGATGCAGTGTGTAGCGTGCATAGGAAGTGTATTTGTGTGTGTTTGTGTGTGTGTTTGGTGTGTGTTTGGTGTGTTATTGTGTGTGAAATGTGGTGTGTTGTAGTGGGTTGAAGGATTCTCGTTAGTATAGTGGTTAGTATACCTGCCTGTCACGCGGGTGACCCGGGTTCAATTCCCGGACGGGAAGCTTTTGTTCAATCATGTTTTGTTTCTTGTGTTCCTTTGCTCGTTCGTTTTTGCTTGTGCGGTTATTCTCTCTTTGCTCTTCACTCTTCCTTCTATGGTCGTCGTCGTCGTCTTTTGGTCCGCGCTCTTTTCTTGTCGCTCGTTGCGCTTGCTCTTGACGACTAGCTTCGTATACGAGGAACTATGGAAGTATGCCGCAAGCATCCACGGTACAGACCCCGCGCATCTGGTGTATGATTGTGCTATGACTTTGGTAAGGCAGAAGACAATTGCCGAGTGGAACCCGTGTATCTGGGATATGGACAGGCAGAAAACAAGCGCTGGGAGGTAGAGAACAAGGGTATAGTGGAACTCATCCCGGGTTCGGTTGATCAACCTTGTGCCAGCATCTGACCTGCTGCTGGCTTTCATCCTGCTGATCATGTAGATGACGCGCGATGGTTTGTGAGCGGAACAAATAATCCGAATCGACCCGTCCGAGCAGACTGCTCATTATGTGGTGCCCTTGATACTATCCGCAGTAAGTTTGTGTGTCTGTTGCAGTAGCGTGGGGTGTGCATCGTCTGTGGTCGTGCCATGTGTCGTGTGCAGAGTGTGTATATGAGTGGGAGGACGTGATGCAGTGTGTAGCGTGCATAGGAAGTGTATTTGTGTGTGTTTGTGTGTGTGTTTGGTGTGTGTTTGGTGTGTTATTGTGTGTGAAATGTGGTGTGTTGTAGTGGGTTGAAGGATTCTCGTTAGTATAGTGGTTAGTATACCTGCCTGTCACGCGGGTGACCCGGGTTCAATTCCCGGACGGGAAGCTTTTGTTCAATCATGTTTTGTTTCTTGTGTTCCTTTGCTCGTTCGTTTTTGCTTGTGCGGTTATTCTCTCTTTGCTCTTCACTCTTCCTTCTATGGTCGTCGTCGTCGTCTTTTGGTCCGCGCTCTTTTCTTGTCGCTCGTTGCGCTTGCTCTTGACGACTAGCTTCGTATACGAGGAACTATGGAAGTATGCCGCAAGCATCCACGGTACAGACCCCGCGCATCTGGTGTATGATTGTGCTATGACTTTGGTAAGGCAGAAGACAATTGCCGAGTGGAACCCGTGTATCTGGGATATGGACAGGCAGAAAACAAGCGCTGGGAGGTAGAGAACAAGGGTATAGTGGAACTCATCCCGGGTTCGGTTGATCAACCTTGTGCCAGCATCTGACCTGCTGCTGGCTTTCATCCTGCTGATCATGTAGATGACGCGCGATGGTTTGTGAGCGGAACAAATAATCCGAATCGACCCGTCCGAGCAGACTGCTCATTATGTGGTGCCCTTGATACTATCCGCAGTAAGTTTGTGTGTCTGTTGCAGTAGCGTGGGGTGTGCATCGTCTGTGGTCGTGCCATGTGTCGTGTGCAGAGTGTGTATATGAGTGGGAGGACGTGATGCAGTGTGTAGCGTGCATAGGAAGTGTATTTGTGTGTGTTTGTGTGTGTGTTTGGTGTGTGTTTGGTGTGTTATTGTGTGTGAAATGTGGTGTGTTGTAGTGGGTTGAAGGATTCTCGTTAGTATAGTGGTTAGTATACCTGCCTGTCACGCGGGTGACCCGGGTTCAATTCCCGGACGGGAAGCTTTTGTTCAATCATGTTTTGTTTCTTGTGTTCCTTTGCTCGTTCGTTTTTGCTTGTGCGGTTATTCTCTCTTTGCTCTTCACTCTTCCTTCTATGGTCGTCGTCGTCGTCTTTTGGTCCGCGCTCTTTTCTTGTCGCTCGTTGCGCTTGCTCTTGACGACTAGCTTCGTATACGAGGAACTATGGAAGTATGCCGCAAGCATCCACGGTACAGACCCCGCGCATCTGGTGTATGATTGTGCTATGACTTTGGTAAGGCAGAAGACAATTGCCGAGTGGAACCCGTGTATCTGGGATATGGACAGGCAGAAAACAAGCGCTGGGAGGTAGAGAACAAGGGTATAGTGGAACTCATCCCGGGTTCGGTTGATCAACCTTGTGCCAGCATCTGACCTGCTGCTGGCTTTCATCCTGCTGATCATGTAGATGACGCGCGATGGTTTGTGAGCGGAACAAATAATCCGAATCGACCCGTCCGAGCAGACTGCTCATTATGTGGTGCCCTTGATACTATCCGCAGTAAGTTTGTGTGTCTGTTGCAGTAGCGTGGGGTGTGCATCGTCTGTGGTCGTGCCATGTGTCGTGTGCAGAGTGTGTATATGAGTGGGAGGACGTGATGCAGTGTGTAGCGTGCATAGGAAGTGTATTTGTGTGTGTTTGTGTGTGTGTTTGGTGTGTGTTTGGTGTGTTATTGTGTGTGAAATGTGGTGTGTTGTAGTGGGTTGAAGGATTCTCGTTAGTATAGTGGTTAGTATACCTGCCTGTCACGCGGGTGACCCGGGTTCAATTCCCGGACGGGAAGCTTTTGTTCAATCATGTTTTGTTTCTTGTGTTCCTTTGCTCGTTCGTTTTTGCTTGTGCGGTTATTCTCTCTTTGCTCTTCACTCTTCCTTCTATGGTCGTCGTCGTCGTCTTTTGGTCCGCGCTCTTTTCTTGTCGCTCGTTGCGCTTGCTCTTGACGACTAGCTTCGTATACGAGGAACTATGGAAGTATGCCGCAAGCATCCACGGTACAGACCCCGCGCATCTGGTGTATGATTGTGCTATGACTTTGGTAAGGCAGAAGACAATTGCCGAGTGGAACCCGTGTATCTGGGATATGGACAGGCAGAAAACAAGCGCTGGGAGGTAGAGAACAAGGGTATAGTGGAACTCATCCCGGGTTCGGTTGATCAACCTTGTGCCAGCATCTGACCTGCTGCTGGCTTTCATCCTGCTGATCATGTAGATGACGCGCGATGGTTTGTGAGCGGAACAAATAATCCGAATCGACCCGTCCGAGCAGACTGCTCATTATGTGGTGCCCTTGATACTATCCGCAGTAAGTTTGTGTGTCTGTTGCAGTAGCGTGGGGTGTGCATCGTCTGTGGTCGTGCCATGTGTCGTGTGCAGAGTGTGTATATGAGTGGGAGGACGTGATGCAGTGTGTAGCGTGCATAGGAAGTGTATTTGTGTGTGTTTGTGTGTGTGTTTGGTGTGTGTTTGGTGTGTTATTGTGTGTGAAATGTGGTGTGTTGTAGTGGGTTGAAGGATTCTCGTTAGTATAGTGGTTAGTATACCTGCCTGTCACGCGGGTGACCCGGGTTCAATTCCCGGACGGGAAGCTTTTGTTCAATCATGTTTTGTTTCTTGTGTTCCTTTGCTCGTTCGTTTTTGCTTGTGCGGTTATTCTCTCTTTGCTCTTCACTCTTCCTTCTATGGTCGTCGTCGTCGTCTTTTGGTCCGCGCTCTTTTCTTGTCGCTCGTTGCGCTTGCTCTTGACGACTAGCTTCGTATACGAGGAACTATGGAAGTATGCCGCAAGCATCCACGGTACAGACCCCGCGCATCTGGTGTATGATTGTGCTATGACTTTGGTAAGGCAGAAGACAATTGCCGAGTGGAACCCGTGTATCTGGGATATGGACAGGCAGAAAACAAGCGCTGGGAGGTAGAGAACAAGGGTATAGTGGAACTCATCCCGGGTTCGGTTGATCAACCTTGTGCCAGCATCTGACCTGCTGCTGGCTTTCATCCTGCTGATCATGTAGATGACGCGCGATGGTTTGTGAGCGGAACAAATAATCCGAATCGACCCGTCCGAGCAGACTGCTCATTATGTGGTGCCCTTGATACTATCCGCAGTAAGTTTGTGTGTCTGTTGCAGTAGCGTGGGGTGTGCATCGTCTGTGGTCGTGCCATGTGTCGTGTGCAGAGTGTGTATATGAGTAGGAGGACGTGATGCAGTGTGTAGCGTGCATAGGAAGTGTATTTGTGTGTGTGTGTGTTGTGTGTGTGTTTGGTGTGTTATTGTGTGTGAAATGTGGTGTGTTGTAGTGGGTTGAAGGATTCTCGTTAGTATAGTGGTTAGTATACCTGCCTGTCACGCGGGTGACCCGGGTTCAATTCCCGGACGGGAAGCTTTTGTTCAATCATGTTTTGTTTCTTGTGTTCCTTTGCTCGTTCGTTTTTGCTTGTGCGGTTATTCTCTCTTTGCTCTTCACTCTTCCTTCTATGGTCGTCGTCGTCGTCGTCTTTTGGTCCGCGCTCTTTTCTTGTCGCTCGTTGCGCTTGCTCTTGACGACTAGCTTCGTATACGAGGAACTATGGAAGTATGCCGCAAGCATCCACGGTACAGACCCCGCGCATCTGGTGTATGATTGTGCTATGACTTTGGTAAGGCAGAAGACAATTGCCGAGTGGAACCCGTGTATCTGGGATATGGACAGGCAGAAAACAAGCGCTGGGAGGTAGAGAACAAGGGTATAGTGGAACTCATCCCGGGTTCGGTTGATCAACCTTGTGCCAGCATCTGACCTGCTGCTGGCTTTCATCCTGCTGATCATGTAGATGACGCGCGATGGTTTGTGAGCGGAACAAATAATCCGAATCGACCCGTCCGAGCAGACTGCTCATTATGTGGTGCCCTTGATACTATCCGCAGTAAGTTTGTGTGTCTGTTGCAGTAGCGTGGGGTGTGCATCGTCTGTGGTCGTGCCATGTGTCGTGTGCAGAGTGTGTATATGAGTGGGAGGACGTGATGCAGTGTGTAGCGTGCATAGGAAGTGTATTTGTGTGTGTGTTGTGTGTGTGTTTGGTGTGTTATTGTGTGTGAAATGTGGTGTGTTGTAGTGGGTTGAAGGATTCTCGTTAGTATAGTGGTTAGTATACCTGCCTGTCACGCGGGTGACCCGGGTTCAATTCCCGGACGGGAAGCTTTTGTTCAATCATGTTTTGTTTCTTGTGTTCCTTTGCTCGTTCGTTTTTGCTTGTGCGGTTATTCTCTCTTTGCTCTTCACTCTTCCTTCTATGGTCGTCGTCGTCGTCCTTTTGGTCCGCGCTCTTTTCTTGTCGCTCGTTGCGCTTGCTCTTGACGACTAGCTTCGTATACGAGGAACTATGGAAGTATGCCGCAAGCATCCACGGTACAGACCCCGCGCATCTGGTGTATGATTGTGCTATGACTTTGGTAAGGCAGAAGACAATTGCCGAGTGGAACCCGTGTATCTGGGATATGGACAGGCAGAAAACAAGCGCTGGGAGGCAGAGAACAAGGGTATAGTGGAACTCATCCCGGGTTCGGTTGATCAACCTTGTGCCAGCATCTGACCTGCTGCTGGCTTTCATCCTGCTGATCATGTAGATGACGCGCGATGGTTTGTGAGCGGAACAAATAATCCGAATCGACCCGTCCGAGCAGACTGCTCATTATGTGGTGCCCTTGATACTATCCGCAGTAAGTTTGTGTGTCTGTTGCAGTAGCGTGGGGTGTGCATCGTCTGTGGTCGTGCCATGTGTCGTGTGCAGAGTGTGTATATGAGTGAGTAGGAGGACGTGTAGCAGTGTGTAGTGTGTATATGTGTGTGTTTGGTGTGCTGTTTGGTGTGTGTTTGGTGTGTTATTGTGTGTGAAATGTGGTGTGTTGTAGTGGGTTGAAGGATTCTCGTTAGTATAGTGGTTAGTATACCTGCCTGTCACGCGGGTGACCCGGGTTCAATTCCCGGACGGGAAGCTTTTGTTCAATCCTGTTTTGTTTCTTGTGTTCCTTTGCTCGTTCGTTTTTGCTTGTGCGGTTATTCTCTCTTTGCTCTTCACTCTTCCTTCTATGGTCGTCGTCGTCGTCTTTTGGTCCGCGCTCTTTTCTTGTCGCTCGTTGCGCTTGCTCTTGACGACTAGCTTCGTATACGAGGAACTATGGAAGTATGCCGCAAGCATCCACGGTACAGACCCCGCGCATCTGGTGTATGATTGTGCTATGACTTTGGTAAGGCAGAAGACAATTGCCGAGTGGAACCCGTGTATCTGGGATATGGACAGGCAGAAGACAAGCGCTGGGAGGCAGAGAACAAGGGTATAGTGGAACTCATCCCGGGTTCGGTTGATCAACCTTGTGCCAGCATCTGACCTGCTGCTGGCTTTCATCCTGCTGATCATGTAGATGACGCGCGATGGTTTGTGAGCGGAACAAATAATCCGAATCGACCCGTCCGAGCAGACTGCTCATTATGTGGTGCCCTTGATACTGTCCGCAGTAAGTTTGTGTGTCTGTTGCAGTAGCGTGGGGTGTGCATCGTCTGTGGTCGTGCCATGTGTCGTGTGCAGAGTGTGTATATGAGTGGGAGGACGTGATGCAGTGTGTAGCGTGCATAGGAAGTGTATTTGTGTGTGTTTGTGTGCGTGTGGTGTGTGTTTGGTGTGTTATTGTGTGTGAAATGTGGTGTGTTGTAGTGGGTTGAAGGATTCTCGTTAGTATAGTGGTTAGTATACCTGCCTGTCACGCGGGTGACCCGGGTTCAATTCCCGGACGGGAAGCTTTTGTTCAATCCTGTTTTGTTTCTTGTGTTCCTTTGCTCGTTCGTTTTTGCTTGTGCGGTTATTCTCTCTTTGCTCTTCACTCTTCCTTCTATGGTCGTCGTCGTCGTCTTTTGGTCCGCGCTCTTTTCTTGTCGCTCGTTGCGCTTGCTCTTGACGACTAGCTTCGTATACGAGGAACTATGGAAGTATGCCGCAAGCATCCACGGTACAGACCCCGCGCATCTGGTGTATGATTGTGTTATGACTTTGGTAAGGCAGAAGACAATTGCCGAGTGGAACCCGTGTATCTGGGATATGGACAGGCAGAAAACAAGCGCTGGGAGGCAGAGAACAAGCGTATAGTGGAACTCATCCCGGGTTCGGTTGATCAACCTTGTGCCAGCATCTGACCTGCTGCTGGCTTTCATCCTGCTGATCATGTAGATGACGCGTGATGGTTTGTGAGCGGAACAAATAATCCGAATCGACCCGTCCGAGCAGACTGCTCATTATGTGGTGCCCTTGATACTATCCGCAGTAAGTTTGTGTGTCTGTTGCAGTAGCGTGGGGTGTGCATCGTCTGTGGTCGTGCCATGTGTCGTGTGCAGAGTGTGTATATGAGTGGGAGGACGTGATGCAGTGTGTAGCGTGCATAGGAAGTGTATTTGTGTGTGTTTGTGTGCGTGTTTGGTGTGTGTTTGGTGTGTTATTGTGTGTGAAATGTGGTGTGTTGTAGTGGGTTGAAGGATTCTCGTTAGTATAGTGGTTAGTATACCTGCCTGTCACGCGGGTGACCCGGGTTCAATTCCCGGACGGGAAGCTTTTGTTCAATCCTGTTTTGTTTCTTGTGTTCCTTTGCTCGTTCGTTTTTGCTTGTGCGGTTATTCTCTCTTTGCTCTTCACTCTTCCTTCTATGGTCGTCGTCGTCGTCTTTTGGTCCGCGCTCTTTTCTTGTCGCTCGTTGCGCTTGCTCTTGACGACTAGCTTCGTATACGAGGAACTATGGAAGTATGCCGCAAGCATCCACGGTACAGACCCCGCGCATCTGGTGTATGATTGTGTTATGACTTTGGTAAGGCAGAAGACAATTGCCGAGTGGAACCCGTGTATCTGGGATATGGACAGGCAGAAGACAAGCGCTGGGAGGCAGAGAATAAGCGTATAGTGGAACTCATCCCGGGTTCGGTTGATCAACCTTGTGCCAGCATCTGACCTGCTGCTGGCTTTCATCCTGCTGATCATGTAGATGACGCGCGATGGTTTGTGAGCGGAACAAATAATCCGAATCGACCCGTCCGAGCAGACTGCTCATTATGTGGTGCCCTTGATACTATCCGCAGTAAGTTTGTGTGTCTGTTGCAGTAGCGTGGGGTGTGCATCGTCTGTGGTCGTGCCATGTGTCGTGTGCAGAGTGTGTATATGAGTGGGAGGACGTGATGCAGTGTGTAGCGTGCATAGGAAGTGTATTTGTGTGTGTTTGTGTGCGTGTTTGGTGTGTGTTTGTGTGTTATTGTGTGTGAAATGTGGTGTGTTGTAGTGGGTTGAAGGATTCTCGTTAGTATAGTGGTTAGTATAACTGAGTCGACTCTGATCGTTGATATTGGTCTTCAATAGTTCCACGTTGGGATCCTCTTGGAGCGACGTCGCATCAAGGTTCTTCCAGTAATTTTGAAGTGGATGGATTTTCTCCCCTCGTATGACCCGTGGGAATTGGAGGTACTCTTCCGTCAGGATTGTTCTGATGCCTTTGATTCTTTTGACCAGGATGGTTCAAAGCAACGAAAGCAGTCTTCGAGAGCTTGCTAGCGCTAGGTGATGCGAAAGCAAGGTCAGTAGGCTGGCTCGTCCTATGATCTTCTGAACAAGCCGACGTTGGTATATCACTTGCATGAGAGGTACGGGCAGTTGCTTCAAAATCAGGATCCCACAAGTCTTTGACTTATATGTGAAAGCTGATTTACGATTAGATTTAAGCTTTGCAAAACTAAAACAAAGTCGCAGCTCTAACCAAACATTCTGCTCTTTTGAGCTTCAGCGCAAGTCAGAGAGACTTGACAGCTGACAAGATTGTTCAACCCAACGGGTGAGCTGGTGATTATCTTGCACAGACGTTTCACCTGGTCCTAACACCACTGGTATGTCATTTAGTGGAGACACCAGCACTCCGCGTGACTGTCGTGACAGTCGATCCTGATACGATTTAATCGTAAGCTCCTGTCGAGCTTCCTCGTTCGTATCCCAAAGCGCGAGAGTTCTTAACTTTCCTAAGGCTACCTTTACAAGCTTTTGACTATGCGGTTATAAATAATCACGTCTCCAAGAGACCAGTATCAGAGATATTTTTTTACACAAGGACAAATGACTTAGCAGCAAATGCTATATAGAGCAGGTTTTGAACGGATTCATTCGATGTTTATCTTATACCACTAAATATAGAAGAATCTACTCTATACTTAGTGCTTGTCACCATTATATAGCTCTGTAGACGATTTAATGTGCAAAAATATGCATTCATGATGCTTAAACTAAGTCTAATGACCACGTGGCTCTCTGCCACGATGTGATTTATGTACCTTAGGTACGATCACATCGACCCACCATTGTACCCCAAAAGACAGCCATGTGGCATGTGCATATGTAAATTGTATATCTTATGTAACCCTGTTACACCCTCCTTCACCAATCCGCGGGACCCGGCGTACCCACTATTTTCGAATGTAATGTGGAGTTCTGTCGATTTGGTTATTCCTACTTTGCTTGCCTCGATAAAGTGCTCCATACTTGCGTCCAAAGATTCTTTAGTGTTACAAAACTTGCTCTTTGAGCACCCAGTGCATTGCAGTTACGCTTAATTCAAAAAAGTGTTACCACACTTGCTCTTTAAACATTCAGCGCATTGCACTTACGCTGACGTATCTTAGTGTTACGACACTTGCTTACTAAGCGTGAAATGCCTAACAATTACTTTAAGCATTTCGTTATTTTGAACACTTGCTCCTTGAGTATCATCATTCTTTGCGTCAATACAGACGAAGCGTCATACGCTTGCATTTTGGATTACAAATTAGTTGCGCTACTTCATCATGGATGAACCGATGCGCCGTGACATCTTTGGAGACGATGATAGTGACGTTGCCTCTCGGGTCAGCGGTGGCGAGTCTTCGTCGAGTCGTAGTACCCACGCTCCCCGAGAGAGGGACGACGGTCCCAATCCGTGACCTCTTCCCCAAGGTAAACAACTACGTTGCGCCAAGCGCCACCGCTTTACTCTCATGAGGGTAGGTATCGAACCCTCTTGACGCTGCCCAGCGTCGTCAACTCAATGACAAGGCCCGAGCGGCCGCCGGCACAACCCAAATAAACATTGCCACGTCATGATTATGGGTGAAGAGATAAAGATCCTAGAGCTTGTTTCCTTCTGCACCTAGTACCTAGTAGCTTTGCTACATATATCTGCTACAGCGCTCAAGTAGAGCGACGTAATACGACGACCAGTTTTTATACGTGTACCGGAATCGTTGTTCAGCTTTTTTATCATATTTGCGTCGGGCAGCTGTGTTAGTTTCACTACAGTTATCCTTCATACAGACATGGCGAAAGCTATACGATAACGCAATGACTAGTACTTTCGTTTGCATCTACGTATGTCAGCTTTCACGCAGTTGAAACTAATAGAAACAACGAGAGGTCGATTTCTATGTTTTGCTCATCATTTCTAAAGACTTTGTACCAAATAAGTATTTACGATCAAAATGAGAAAGTAAATTTGAGTGTGTTTATATAAAATGGGTACACACTACATTCCAGTGAGCTCTAGATAAATACGCAAACAAGTTAGACGCCATGGCGGTCGGTGTATACTCGTTTCCATTGCTCAAGCCACGCGAGATCTTTGCATGTTTAGGAGAAATGCGCGTACTCGTATCCGAGGAAGATATACGCGCTTGTGATCCAGCTGCCGTACGCACAGTACTCGAAGCGTTTATTGAGAATACCATGGGCGTGACACGCGAGGATATGGCACAGATTGCATTCCCAGGTCTATCAACCTTAAGCTTCCCTGAAATCCACGCCGAGTCGATTCCAGAGCTTATTTTCTATCGTAAAGCTCAAATGTTGTTAGCGGCTTGTGGTGTCGATGACTTTGGACTGCGTGATGTCTTGCACCCGACTCCCAAGCGCGTCCGACGACAGCTCAGTGCACTTATTAACTTTGCCAAGTTTCGAGAGGAGCGATTGGCGGCATTTAGTGATGTCACAGGGCAAACAGATGAGCTAATGGATCAAGCAAAAGGATTGCGTGAAGAGAGTGCGATGTTGCAACGAGAATTGGACCAGCTATTGGAAGAACAAAAGGCTGAGGAACCGGCACGACAACAGCTGCAAATGGAAGTTACGGAATTACAGAAAGAAATTAATGTACTGAACAGGCAGCAAGCAGTGATGCATCATGAGAAGGATGAAAAGCGGGATAAACGAAAAGAGATGGAGGACATTGTGGCGTCTGCGAGGTTTAACAGGATTGAAGCAGAGGCGGAAATTGAAAGACTCAAGGCGCAGATTGTTACGTCACCTGATCGGGTCAAAGGAGAGCTTGCAGCAATTGCAGAAACGGTGGAAAAGGCCAAGGACGATGTGCATGTGCTGGAAGAGAAACGCAGCGTTGTACTGGGATTCATTGACGTGTATGAGAGAGCGGAGAAGGAACTGGCAAGGACGTTTACACTGTTGGATGAAATTGAGCAGGAGATGGAAGCGTGCAAGGAAGCCAAAACTCAGGTCAAAAACGCTCGTACGCGTATCCATGAGCTTAAAGTTCTTACTTTGGAGACAAACACTCGACGACAACGGCTGGAGAAAATCGTCGAGCTGAAAAGACGAGACCTTTGGAGGTTTATTGAAGAAGCACGAACGGCAGAAGAAGCTGCTTCTAAAGCACTTCAAATTGCTCGTGATAAGCTCAAGAAGCTCGAGTTTGTACACTTAGAAGTCCGCCAGCGCATTGTCCAGAACACAGATGCCAGTCGCAAGGTGGAGCTCAATATGAGAGAGATGGAAGCCCAGTATGAGAAAGAGCTCAAGAATTTGGAGCAGGTGCAGTATGTACTCATTCATGTAACGTTATTGGTGTTTGTTGCTGACCTTTGTCTGAGTTGTGTGCTGTGTGATTACTACAGATGTACGCACGTCTTCAGCAAGCCGCAAACTACTACAATGAGCAGGTGCTCAAGGCAATTCAGTCAGGTTCTTAGTCGTATTGAAGCACATCTTTCGTCAGGTTTTGCATTTAGTGTATCCATGATATCTGTATGCATTGTAATTGTATTTTGCGCAAGAAATTCTTTCGCTGCACTAGCGACTGCATTTTAATATTTTAGCTCGTGGAATATGACTAAGCACCTCGGTGCTTTCTGTTTGCTTGGTACCGAACTGCTCGATAATGGTGTCGTTGCACCGCGCGGCGATAATTTGTAATATGATAGTATCGTTGGTAATGTTGACTACGGAGCGGAGACGATCTAGAATCCAATCCGCACTCACTAGAATGGTGAACACAACTGGTACGTCCACGCTAAAAACTGTCCGCCACACCGTGAGAACCATCACCAAACCTGCATGTGGCACGCCTGTAACACCAAATGAAGCAATGGCACTAACACAAGCCAACAGCACATAGCGCAGCGGTGTCAGCAACGCATCATGTCCACCAAGTTTTGCCAAAAAGACACAAGCTAACGGCATGTACACGGCCGTGCCATTCAGGTTCGTCATGGTTCCAAGAGGTAAGACAAATCTTGAGATCTGGCACAAATTTTCCTTCATACTGTCTACGCAGTGCATGGTCACGGGCAGAGCTGCAATCGATGATGAACATCCAAAAATAAAAAGCTGGGCTGGGAGCATGTGCCACAAGTGCACGAAGATATTCCTCCTCGTCGTCACAAAAAGTACCAACCCAAAGATTACAACAGTAAGCGTAAATAACGCTACAATCAGAGTACCGATTAAGAAGGCAACACCATGAATCAGCATCACTGACGAGTTGTAAGTAGCGATTGAACCAGCGATTAGCGAAACGACAGCAATTGGAATGTATTTCACCACCATATTCACGAGTAGAAGGATCACTCTATTTGCGTGGGCCACCATGAGAAGAACATAGTTCTCCACTCCAGCTTCTTTGTCCAGGCTCTTCATTAATGCAATCCCCATTACGACGGCGAACGTAATGACGCTCAAAGTTGATGTCCCAGCAAACGCATCAAAGATATTATTCGGCACAAGGTCCTTCAGAACGAAAAATATCTGCTCTGACACAGTCAGCTTTTCGTACAGTGTATCCGACGTCAGCAAATAGCCGCTGACATCATTCAGCACAAACATACTATTCGGCATCGTGCCATTCATTGAGCTGCATGCAGCTAACCAATTTGGCAAGTAGGAGAGGTATCTTCCATTCGCACACTTGATGCTTAGCGATGGGATAGTTGGCTTTATTGGTACAACAGCAGTCGACAAATACAGCTTTGACATAGCGAAAGCAAAAAGAGTGCCGACGCATGAAGATGTGATTGAGGCGACAACATACGAAAGGACTATTCGTCTCCCAATCAAAGCGGCCTTACCAGCTTCTACCAACTCGCCGATACATATGATGATGTTGCAAAACACCATCGAAGTCACTAAACACTTGAGCGCCGAGACGAATAGGAGACCCGGCATCGCAAGCCAGTCGGCCCATGCACCACTAACTTTGTAGTGAAGAAACATTACGCCCGTCATGAGGCCAATTGCGGCACCAAGACCCACTCGCCAGATATTTCTATTCGCGCTCTTGTCGTCATAAGGTAATGAAATCATGTCTTTCAATGCTACTCCTTCGTGTAAGATCGGCTTGTTTTTCGCGCAAAAAGGAGGTGGTTGGCGGTCCTCTGAGGGAAAATCAAAATGCAGTATCGCTCCAAGCTGTGTCATAGAGAAGCCGCTTTCCGAGTCATTCAGACATCTTGACTCGTTCAGACCACTTGACTCGTTCAGACTACTTGACTCATTCAGACTTCTTGCATCTTTTGAACTCCCTAGGCCGTTTAAGCTCCTTACATTACTTACGCTCCTTGAGTCGTTCAAGCTTCTCGAATTGTGTGCGCTGTTTAAATCGTTTGAACTTCTTGAATTGTTTGGACTCCTTGTTGAGTTGTTCATTATCTTTACAAATAGTCCTGACTCTCTCTTTCTGATCTCTGCTACCACACTTGGGCTCACAATCGACCCACGAGAAGCACGTCCTGCGTGATATTGTGCCTTATTGCTGCCCTAGTCACCACACTCCACCGAAAATCGAATTGTTCAGCTCGTCACAAACCTACTGTGCGTAGTTGCCAGCCGGTATAATAGTAGCAAGAAATGTATGGCCTATTCGCCTTTGCAAATCTGAAGATGCGTCGTTGCTCGCCCTTTGTTCCTACGTCGTTCCGCCGTTGTGACCCGTATCATTCAGTATACTTGATAGATGTCGTAGGTTCCGTGGTCGATGTAATCATGACCTGCTACAACTTTCTACAAGAAGGCGTTGATCGGAGCACTGATTGGCTCTACAACGATGACTATTTACTTAAAGGCTTCGAGTGCTGCACAACCATTATGCCTTATTTGCTGTGGCGAACCATGACACGGAAGTCGATGGTCGTCGTTGGTGCTTTTTCTAATCAAGCGTGGGCGGTATTCCAAAGTATGCAGCGCCGCTTCTCGTCGGCTGCAAAACTGAAAATGGCGGAGCAGATACCTCGATCAAGTGTCACGTCATGGGCACTAAGCACGAGCAAGAACGCGAGCCTGCGGTCAAGAAGCAGTGGTGTAACACCCACCAACTCGTTCTGAAACGACATATCCAGCCTCATGCAGCGCGTCCGATAGAGCTGAACATATTCGTCATTATCAGGCCGCCGAGGTGGCTCTGTACCTTTCTCCGGTAGATCCAGCTCCAGCAACGCCAACCTTTTATTAAATTCCAAAGCATCATGCAGATGCCGCACACCATTGCCACCAATCTCATTGTTTGCGACGCGCAGCTCATAGAGCACAGGGACACGATCTGGTATTTGATCGCGCAAAGCTGATGTGAGAACGTTGAATGAGTCAGCACCAATAAGGTTGGCATTGAGATTCAATATCCGGAGATTTTGGCCTAGAACTCCCCTAAGAGCATCAACAAGTAGCTGTAGTTGCAGTATCCTGCAGCCTTCTACATCCAAGCTATAAAGTTGCTGACAGCTGACCAAAATCGCGTCCAGCTCCATGGCAGATAATGCGTTGCGACGTAGCTCTAATGATCGCAGTTTTCCACCAAAACCGCGGACAAAGCTCTCAAGCGCCTTTGTGGTGGTCCGAGAGGCTACCATGTCGTTCATCACGAGCTCGGACAATATTGCCGAAGCGACACTTTGGTTTTGCCCGGTATGCTCCCATGTCATTGCGTTTTCTTTTCGAGTCCAAGCCACTCCAAATCCTGGAACCACAACGCAAAGCCAGCCATGTTTGCCTGGAAGACTGGCCATCACTTCCCACTGTTTGAAATTGTCAGCTTCAAGACTAAGTGCCTTGACCTCGTTCTCGATGTTGACAAGTCGCGCAGATGCTTCAGTTGGGGATGAGTAGAGATCAGTATTGCTGGACAAAAGACAACGAGCTGTCGTATTTCGACAAGAAACTGCTTGAGGTGTTGTATCGTCAATCCACTGCAAGACGGTTGCTTGAGGGTCACGAAGACTTTCGTGCCACGCTTCGCTGTCCATGGGGAACATGGGGTTGCCTGACAAATCCAGTAGTCGAAGCCCTGACCGTCCACCACAAAACACCATGGGACGAAGCCCAATTGCTAGCCACTGCCAACAAATCTTGCGGTCAGCAGGGTCTACCAATGAAAATGTGCATGCCAGAGAGAGCTCCTCAAGTGTTATGCTTTCACATCTTAAGGCCGAGCAAATACAACCGACATGGTGGTAGCTCAAGGAGTTATTTGCCAGCGACAACCGCTTTAGTGATGTCTTGCAACGTCTATCGACACCGACCGCCGCACTCACAAACGCTCGAAAGGCCGCCCAATTTGTTATTGTGAGTGACCGACTCAAGGCGTTTTCCAACACGAGTTCGTCCAGTGGCAAACCACCCCATTGCTCTCTTTGTCGTCTGCACTCGTCCAACAACCGCGCCAAAGCCATCAGCTCGTCACTCTGCATTGGATTCTCGCTCAAATTCAAAGACGTTATGCAAAATCTTGCCGCGGAGTCATTCCTTCTTAGTCCAGACACCAGCACCGTCTTGAGCCTTGTGATCGAATCTGCCGTTAGTCGGCACCTGACGAGCTTTAGAGCCACTGGAACCAGTCGACAGTACGAAATTGCCTCTCTGTCTAGCTTGACACCTGACAATTGCGGATGATGGATTGGCTGCATTTCTCGTGATTGTGCAAAGAACTCCGTCAGCGTCTCCAGCAGCTCCGTCGTGAGCGGACAACGCGAGAAATCCAGCACAAGTCTTGGGAACTGCTCGTCTTGAAGCTGCATATGATGTTTACGTGTATCAAAGCCTTTAGCCATAAGATCTGAGGCTAGGACTTGCTCCCAAAAGGCTTGTTTAACCAGTGGATAGCGCTGCAGCATGTGCGAGTAGCTTTCCATTGTAACCAGAGCTTGAAGCCCTTGCAGCACGGAGGATGGCGCAATATGACGAAAGTTTGCTACGAGAGAAACTGACGAAGAATTGCGCTCTGCAGCACTGTCATTGCTAGGCAATAGACTCAGTAGTCCACGCATTGTAGCAGAAATGCCATCGTCGAGAGGTTGTTTAGCCATCGGAATTGTTTTTTGACTTGAAGCTGATTGCGCAACATAGCAACGAAATGAGCACCCTTAGCTTTAGATGAAGGCTCTTTAGTTGCCTTTCATTATGTTGAGGGCAATGAAAGGCAACTGAAGAGACTTCAACATCAGGTACAAGTTTGTAGCAAGATGCAACAAGTTAATGTAAATCGACTTGACATCGTTTGAATATGAAGGAAATAAGTGACAAGAACAATGTTAGGCTTGTATTCACCCAGATATAACTGCGTCATCGCGTCTCCGTCAGTTCAAATACACATGCACGTGGAAGATATCGATTGAGCGCGACAAGTTCTCGTCATAGTTCCATTTTTCCACTTGGGGAGCATTCTCCCTTATCCAATTGCATACAAACTCCTCAATCTCTACGTGTTTCATTTCATGACGACTCCAGAGCGTCCAGTGGTCAATTCCTTTTGGCGTATCGTATGGAAACATGTTTGGCTCCAGAACGGTCTCTTTATGGTGCAAAGTCGTAGCTAGAATAAGTTCTTCTCTAGATGCAAACATTTGGTCTACCATTTCCATATGAGCCCATTTACGCTTAAGACACTCATCTGTACGACCCCAATATTCCACGATCAAAGTCCTCTTTATTTTACCATTGACTCTGTCCTGACAACATTTCTCTTCTTGATAACATGAATCTTCGTGGTACCGCATTGTTGCTATACTATCTGTCTCTTGTGATGAGCTACAAGACACAAGATTTGTTGTTTCTTCCACTTTACCCACTCGTAGCATTGTATATGTGACTTTCTCTACCTTGTGTCTGGTAGTGTGCAAAATGCGGAATGAGACTGAAACTTCAACTTCAATTTACCTGACCATCACTCTGCCACTTCAACATAAAGTCTATTGACATTTATTTTGGCCTTTGTTCTTCACTTCAGCAGCTCATGACTCATTCTAGGCTTTATGCCCAAGTATGAACCTCTCTAGATCTCCTTATCCTCATCAATTTTAAGTGTAGCAACTGCGAGATAATCCTTTACGGCCTTTAGAAACATAGCCATTTTGTCCAGATCCTTTACGCCAGGAGACCCCTTTACTTCCACGCCACTGCTTACGTCAACGCCCACAGGGTGACCAACTGATAAAGCCTTCACCACATTCTCGGGAGTAAGACCACCAGCCATGAGGCATGGAATGCGTGCGTGCATGAAAATAGCCGCAATGTTCCAGTCAAACGCCACTCCAGTGCCCCCCTGTTGGCCTTTCATCGTGGTATCGAGCAGAATGAAGTTAGCAACACCCTTCTGGACCTGTTGAAGAATCGCCTCAGCATCGACGCCATCACTTAGCGTAGTGTCTGGCAAGTGTAACGCACGAATAGTTGGGTACTTAATGTCCTTGCAGATCTCAAAGCCTTCGTCACCGTGAAGCTGTACGAGATCCAGTCCGATCTCACTGGCAGCCGCGTTCATGGCAGCAGCTGTCGCGTTCGCAAACACGCCCACCACAAGAGGTGCACGGGAACAAGCCTCACGCAGGGCCAGAACATTCCTATGGAACCAGTCATTTTTCCCATTGAGGTATACTTCTAAGATGTCTGGGAGGATAGGGCCCGTGCGTTCACCGTACTCACGCACGGCCTTAGCAATAGCCTTCGCTTGCTCTACCTGAACATGTCGAGGCGAGTGTTCCACCATGATAATGCCAATCATGTTAGCACCATTACGCAAGGCAGCCAGTGCATACTCGACGGTTGTGACACCGCACACCTTCGCAAGCGGTGGAAGAAGAGGCAGGTCCCCTAACTCACTACGGGGCATCACATTCTGCAAGAGGTCTTTGACCGTCGCGGCAATCTCACCGCTCTTCATTAGATACTCGCCAATCAAGATGCCACGGGCACCGCATTTCTTGTACTTGACTACATCAGCGTGTGAGCGAATACCACTGAGAGCAAAGAGCGTGACACCCTCGCGTCCAAGCGATATCCCTCGTTCACGAACAGCGTCTGCAACTCGAGCAGTCGTGTTCATATCCACCTTAAACGTGCGAAGATTGCGATTGTTCACGCCAATCAACTTGGCTTTAACGGCTAGAGCAATGTCTAGCTCCTGGACGCTGTTCACCTCAACCAATGCGCACATACCCAGGTTGTGCGTCGCCTGTACGTCATACCAACGTTAGCTCTCTTTTCTCACTCAATAACCTCCAACACCTTCAATATATCCATATACTTACGCTAATGAGCTCATTGAGCTGCTCCTTCGACAGTAGAGCCACAATAAGCAGCACGCAGTCCGCACCGTATGCACGAGCTTCCAGCAACTGATACACGTCAATAATAAAGTCTTTGCGCAGGATAGCGGGACGTTGTTTCATGCCTTCCACGACTTCTCTGGCCACCATCATGTCCTCTAGCGAACCCTTGAACCACTTGGGTTCTGTCAGCACAGAAATCATACTCGCACCCGCATCAGCATATGCTTTAACTTGGTCTGTGACAGAGCATACATATCACATTAGCAGCCAGCTTTCTCATTGTTGCGTTACACTAGTATCATTCTCCACACACCACGAAGATTCAGTTTAGTAGCAATATCTCCCTTGCTAGGACTCGCGCGCTTGAACTCAGCTGCCAGTGCAATATTCAGCCAGCCCTCTTTCTGTAATATAAAAATCCAGTAGCATAGCACCACAACAGTAATACAGTATCGAGTTTGTAATCAGTACGAGACAGCAGCTACTCCCTTTATGCCAAATTGACGCACCGCAGGCGCATTGACACGGTCAAGCACGGGTAAAGATGGGCCATACATACTCTCCGTGTTTTCAATCTTCTGCATCAGCTGCTCAGTCGACACGATCTGCTTGGCAGCCACGACATCTAGACGGCGCTGGGCCGCAATCTCCTCAAGGATGTTGCCCATGTTCGACCAGACGTGTAATATATAGATTTAGAATGTGAGATTTGTCACGTCTATCCGAAGTAATTTACGTTATCCAGTATGCAAAATAAATCTGTACCAAAAACATGAGACCATTATTTTGTCTCAAAATGGTGATTTTCCGTTAAGTAGTCGCTAAGTATAGATAAACAAACTCACAACTTTAACATGGGTCCATTACAGACTCTTAGATAGATGTTGCTCTATTATAATGCAGCATTGGTCTTGTTACCTTTCAAATGTTCATTCTTGCGGTGAGCTCGCTGTTGCCATTTTTTCCTCTTCTGGGTTGTCTTTCCTGCAATGTCACCGTCACCTTCGCCACGTGAAGCCAATGGAGATGCTACAACGTCTTTGTGACGCCCATCAAATCGCTTAATCTCTCTTTTCTTGTCGCTATTACGAGGCTCCTTTTTGCCTGTTGCATTCGTACTGCGTCTCGTAGTAGGCTTGAGTTTGCTCATTACGTGAGCAGGCTGTGAACTTTCGTGATACTGTTGCTGCTTCATACGACGGCCATTCCGTTTTGAAATAGCAGTGGAAGAATCTCCATTTAACGTCACACGAAGAACATGTTGACCAATGTTTCGTTGAGCCTTGTATTTGAGTCGAAGCTCACCTCTATCGCCTGCACCTGCATCTTTGTCATTGTCGCCTTCGTTGATATCTTCTGGTGGACACTCGCTCATCGTATGCTCGGGCGACAGACACTTTTCGCACGGTGGTGTAGCAAATAAAGACTGATGATGAAGCCATACGCGACCTGCGCGACCATCTGACGCCTTCCAATCGATTCGAGTTTTCAACGACAAAACACGCGGACAATTTCGTGCCTGCGTCAACAGTTCAACTTCCCACAGCTTGTTCTTATTTCCAGCACCACCAGTCACAGACTCAAGAGTTGTCGCTTCCACGACTTTGCCAACCTGGAATGAGTTCCGAAACCATTTGAAAAACAGACCAATTGTCTCCTTTGTCAACTCTTCGTCAGCGCTTCGCAACAACAACATGTACGATCGCGTCATCTTGCCTGCTCGTAGCTGACTTGGTATGCTTTGCACCTTCTTTCCTGGCGTTATGTTTCCGTTCATTTGCTTTGTCTTGTCCAATTTACCAGCGGGTTTCTCGACAGCACAAATCATGTCGGAAAAGCTCTTACCTTGAATTAGCATTTTGTGCGCGCGACGAAACTCGTGAATGATTCTTTCTTGCCCCTTCACTTGTAGAACACAACCTAGATCGCGCTCAGTCTCTAAAGGGTCCTGAATGCTCATACGCCACGTCTTGGCCCTGCGACTACCCCATAGCTCAAGTTTTTGTACAGGTGTCTCGGGTGATTGTACAGCCACGACACGTTTTGCATAATCAAACTGCGTAGCGTAAAACTCAAAAAATCCAGCCAACAGAGTTGTCAACGACATATCTGTTGAGTCGCTAGCCGATGTACGCTGATGGTAAGCTTGAGCGAGACCACGATCTTCGCAAAAGGCGATGTTGATGTCGTTGTAGTAGACTGGTTGAACGTGCGCAAACTTCAAAAGTGCAGGATTTTGAAGATTTGGAAGCACTTGAACCACCTGCAGGTAGAATATGCTTAGCAGCACAAAAGTATAGGAACTAAGGAATCCTATCGAGGCATCACTGATTCCGCGTTGCTTCGCCCAGTGCTTTACAGCGAGTCCCAAAGCGCGTGCACGATTGTCAAATGATGCGTAAGCTCGCAAAAGGGGTGTGTTGCGTGTAGCCAACACATTCTCAAAGCACAAGTCACACTCATACGCACAATCGCTACGCGTGTACAAAAAACGGATAATAGGGACTCGGGCACCAGCTATCACTTGGCGTACTTCGCATTTAGCAGCGCGCTGCAAAATAACACGAAGGAGATAGAGATCACCGCTCCGACATCTGCTAGCAGCAATAGTCGCTTTTAGTTGTGCAGACTTACCATTCGAATTGGCAATATTGAGAGACTCTTCAACTCCAAGCAACCCCGTGAGCTCAGCAACGATAGCGTTGCGCAGCAGCCGCATCTGAGTGTAGAAATACTCCAGATGGCGGCGCTGCTTCGTCAACTTATCACTCATCTTGTCAGATCGATCCAGTACATTAAGTGCCTGCACGATCTTTTCAATGCTTGATTGCACCTGTGCACGTTGATCTCGCAGCTGCTCAGCAACTCCAGAATCTGTGCTTGGTTTGAGCCAATCTTTACCAGACTTTCCGTCAATCAAGCGCCGAAGCTGGCGTCTCCCCACAACTTCTTTTGGTGAGTCTGCATCCATTCCGGTAGTGCGGCCATTAGGTAAGAGGCACATATCTAAGTCCGAGGTCCGCGAGCCATAGCAAGTCAATGAACTACCATATAGAATCACCTCACAATGCCGCCACTTGGTCACTTCCCGTTTAAGAACAGTCTGAATATCACGTGCGACACGCAACCGCCGCTCTTCCTCATCTGGATCAATACTCGAGAGTTCCACAAGATGCTGCAGCTCTTGGGACCATATCTCTCTTGCCTCAGACGGTGTCGCTGTCACGGAAGCTTCTGCCATTGCCTCTGTTTGCGCCGACTCCGTCAAAAACGTCAAAAACGACTCTATCTGTTTACAGGCTGATTCTTCAGCATCTCTTGACTTTTTCTTGCGCAATCGCAAATTCTTCTCGCGTTTCTTGATCTTATGTGCTGTAGCTTCATCGACATTTCCCACAACCTCGACACGAACCTCCAGTAGGCTAGCTCCCATCGCTTCAAATTCCTCCACCTTTTCTTCCTCTTTCAAGATCTCGACCCAGCGTCTCAGCAACGACTCGTGGTCACTCGTGGCACGACTTAGTATCAGCTCCGTAGCATTTTCTACCACTTCCGCCACCACGATCCTCTCCAAGTCCCCTTCCAAATTTGTGTTGTTCTTCTGTGCTGCTGTTTGCTGCCTCAATAGCTCCAGCCTTGATACTCTCAGTACGCCTCCCACCTGCTCTACGATTTCCTCCACAGGCCACAGAGGCTCATCGCTACTGTCATCCTCGTGCTCTTTATCCCCTGTCTCTTCATTCTCTTCGTCAACCTCCTTCTTCGAGCTCATAGCGAGCTCATGACGCAGTTTACGCTGGATTTTAAACAGCGCAAATATCCGCTTAATAGCGTCTGCAAAATGGGGCGTCCTAGCGTCTCCCACGCCATTACAGCGACCCAAAAACCACTGAGCAAACAGCAAATCTCCCTCTCCCGCCTTGTACCACAATGCGTCACGATAGTCGCCTATACCACCTTCAATGGCGGCATAGTTCGCGTCGCTGGCTGGGAACTTGGATCCGGTTGGCTTCATGCGAGCATTGCGCGGATTCTGCTGCTTGTGATGAGACTTAGATGAGAGCTGTGTAGTTGTGCCTTGTACTCCATGCTTCCTTTGATACGCAGTGCGAGGGTGCGGGCGATGTCGTGGAGAAGCTGGAGCGGGATCCGACACGGACGCGATCATGATGCTAAGGGGAAGTGCGGACCGCCAAGCTCATCGATTGGATAGAATAAACGTCTTGTTTTGACCAATAAGAAAAAACAACGTTTTAACTTACTCGAATCTGATAACTTACATCTTGATGTCAGTAAAGTGAAACCAAAATGTTATTCGAAAAAGTGACCAATGATCCTCTTTTAACTTGTGTTCTAATCATGAAGGGAATCATGTTTTGAAAACATATGGCGACGCCAGTCGAAACATCCAGAATCACAGCTGATCCTGCTGATGACATGGGTTGATGATGACGTTAAGGCTTTTTCACACACGAGGGTGAGTTTTTTTAATACGAGTGTGCCAATCCCAGTGCACAGTCAACCTAAGAATCACCCACCCTATAGCAAGGCGAAAGACAACAAGAAGAACGATATCAATAGCATAATTCCTCATGTATAGTAACTTCATGTATACTGTAGTTTCTATCAAACTTTGATTGTTGACGTAGCAAGTAGATTTATTCTATGTCATATAAAACGGTGTCGAGCAATTTTTTTCTATCTTACCTTCAATATCGATACAATTAACATACATATTCAGCTCTTTTTTTACTGGATTTGTATGGGTTCAGCTCGCACTTAATCGAAACGACAGTTGCGTCTTCTGTCCCCTTTTTAGCGTTTCGTCGCATTTTACACCAATGAGAGGTCAAAAGAAGAAGCAACGGCCATTCACATAGTCAAGCAAGCAAACTGCGACTTGAGCTCCACGACCGGTAGTACTAGCACTGGCGTCCATCGAGCGATATCACCGAGCATTTAGGTGCATCGGCTTCTCTGGTCCAAGAACCGTTTCTTTATCACTAAATTACATACCTTCCTATTGTACTATGCTCGCTACGAAGCGTCCACGTCGTGCTGCCTCGGCCGAAGACTCGCTCGACCCACGTGTTATGACCGAGAGACAACAACTGGCTTTCCTATTGCGTGCTACGGCACCATCCGACTCTTCTGAGAGCTGCTCCAGTGGCTGTAGTTCTTCCAGTGATGATGATGATGAGGAGGAAGACAAACTACCACGTCGACGACTTCCAGTGAAACGTAACAAGACGCACGATACTCGTACGATTGGAAGAATTCATTGACACTTGTTTCTTGTGTTTGTTTGGCTGTTTTACTAGGACATGAATTGATTTTATTATGGACTGGTTGTATGTATTTGTATTGTTGTTGCTACAGGAACGAGTAACACCATGGGGAAAACGCCATTGGACGCTCCTCCTGTGATTTATTGTGGTCGTGGTCGACCGCCGAAGAATTCAATTAAGTTGCCAAGGAATACTCAACACCCCTACGCTCGACCCGTGAGGATATCGCCAAGGAGTCATAATACACGGACTACGGACAATGCCATGGCTGTTACCGTAGCTGCAAGTTTAAGGGCCAAGAAGCTTTCGGCTGGTCGAACAGTAAAAGCAGAGAGGAAAGAGAGAGCTATTTCTGTAAAGCACGAGAAAACTAGTCCGTCGAGTGCTAGTGATATGGCTATGATGGACAATGCGGCCGGAGCACCATTTTGTGCGCTGTGTTGTGACCTGGAGCCGTTCTGCGATGCACCGCTGTTCCTGTGTCCGGCATGCGATCAGAAGTACCCGACGCAGCAAACGCTCGGTCGTGTTTGTATGACATAGCAGCGAAATGGAGCGAGAGAGAGGGGAGAGAAGAGAAGAAATGGAAGTCAACAGCAGCGAGTACTGAAAATGCAACACTGGGACGGCGTCAAGGTCTTTGGCTGGAACGATTTACCTGACAGAATGAGAGGATGGCACGTCGACAATGGAAGAGCACGAGTAAACTGTGTATTCTTGTCTATAGGTGTCTGTGTGGATTTGATATGATTAAATGGATGCCTGTAAATCGTTTGACGCTGTCGTCTTCCTGCCAGTTGCTACTCTGTTATCGAACTTTGTAGAATGCTGATTGCCAGCTCGTCCATTTTTGGCAGAGACTGCATTGTTTTGAGGGCAGAGCTGCTGCATCATATATACATATATATACGATAGCGACCTATCTCATGTCATGATCACCAAGTACGTCAGCAGGAGCAGGATAAGCACCAGCACGATAATAACGATAAAGCTTTTCATGCCGCCTGATTGTTTGATAAGCTCCTGTGTCTGTTTTGTCACAATTTCCAGTGCCTGTTTTGCATTGTCCGTGTCGTCGCTCAGATCATCCAGCATTCTGCACGCAGGCAGTAGCATTAATGACCGATTTAGAACCTAAAGGACCAAAGCAAATACTCGCCAATACAAAAGTTTGCTCACTTGTTCTGCGTCTCGAGCTCCGTGCTAATGTTCAAACTTATATCTCCTAATCGCTTTACAGCAGTATGCAGATCGTCCAGGTTCTCGTCCTGCCTCTGACGTTCAATCTGTTGTGCGCGATGCTGGTCGGCCACGTAGTTGTCATCATGATCATGGGGCTGCCATTACAGAGATACCAGATTTTCCAGTGAGTACAGACACGAACGTACAAAACAGACAGTAAAATATTAGTTTATGCTTACCTCAGTGCCCAATTTAGCGTAAGATGGCGGCCTTCCTTGCGGGAACGACGGCGCCATTCTCAACCGACTTACGCTCACTGACTGACTTGACGCTTCCCAAGGACTGAGACTAAAAATCCAGCCCAATGATTGGCTTATAACTACACTCACATAGACGCAACAATTCTATTATTAGAGGAGATGGTCAAGTAGATCAAGCGACGCACGAATAGGAAGCACTAATGATATAAAGGCTGTAACAACAATGGCCTGTTGCTATTGTTTTTCTTATGCTTCTCGTTCATCGTAAGCTATTCATCTGCTGCACTCCATCTCCTCCATCCACAATAAAAACACACACATTGAAAAATCAACTGGAAGCGTCTTTAATGCTCATTTCGTTTGCAGTCATGCTGAGTTCCACGCCCATCCTTCGCATGTCGCATGTCGCTTGGAATTTTGTGTTCACTGATTGCACTGTCCTGTAAGACGCAAAAAAGTTCTTCCTCCACCTTCTCGAGCGCTTCAGATCACGCAGGCACGTCGACCAAGCGCCTGCTGCGTCGGGTACTTTCGGTCACATGAGGGACATAGGAACAGCACGTTCGAGTACGACGCCTCGTGCGCTGTATCATAGTCACAACATAGGGCACATTGCGGTGTTTTGTTTCTAAGAGACCGCGCAGCATTCAACTGTGATACATCATCCGAGCTCACAGGACTAGGCTTATTTTCAACCTTTTTATCATCCATTGCCTTGTGCTTTTTCTTCTCTGCCTTCACTCGTAATTTCGTGTTTCCACCATTTAGTCTCTTCTTGTTCTTTAACGGACGGCCGCGGCCTCGATGGATCGACGTAGCAGTCGCTTCATGTTTCTCTCCAGGTATCCATTTAGACTTCTTCACATGGCGCAACGACATTCCAGTCTCATCCTCTGAGCTTTCATCACTTGACCGCGACGTTTTCAATCCTTCATGAGCTGTTGTTCGCAATAGAAATGCCATCTGCTGACGCTCCGTCATGAGACTTGGGTCCATCTGCAAAACATGGTCTTCGTCTTCGTCTAGCGTCCAATGCTCGGATCCTCGATGTGCACGTTGCCTCTTCCTAGTCATTATTCTGCCTCTCATGCTCTCACTGTGTCTCATGCCTCGTGGCTCCACCAAATTTCCTGTAAACTCCTGAGGCATTCACGCCAACTTTCTTACTTTTTTGTGTCTTGTTTGCTCGTTGTCCTGCAAGACTTTATTATTAAACTAAAAGACGCTTCTACTATACCACATGTCGCAAGTTTTTTCAGCCAATAAACATCATGATTGCCTCTTCAACTACAACTTGCCAGAGATTCATCACGTTGACTTTATTAGCCAGCCCTTGGACCTATCTATCACCTGTTCAAACAGCGTTTCTGTCTCTCTTGACTCACTGTCACTTACTTGTACGAGATATACACGAGCTTCTTGTGCGTCTTTATTGCGCAATAATGCTGTACTCTATTGTCTATGAATGGCGTGCTAGAGTTGCGATTTAGTCTGTTCAACTCAGCAGTAGCTGACCAGACCTTGAGACGTTGTAACTGCTTGTTATGATCAAACCAAAGGCTTTTGATGCAATGACGTTGTATTGCGAGCAAACATACATTGGTATTCGTACGAGATTAGAAGAACTGCTGCAGCAGCTTGCAACGATGTAATACGCTCTGTCAATACAGTGAAGGTACTGTTAAAAAAACGGCGAATGTTGCTACTAATGCTTCCTGCTTTGTAGCACCTAGTTTCTTTTCAATTGCATGCTTTTTTTCGATCTGACAGTCTTTATCTTCTTACAATTGCAAGAAATGATCTTGTCCAGCTTCCATAGACAAAAAACTGAGCACCATGCGTAGCAATAGGGAACGTGATCTCTTCGCCAAATGGTAATTTCTGTTGTACTAACCGGCGTTAATGTGGTTGTTTCAGATGCTCTTGTAAGATGCAATGGATCGGTTTGATGTTTCAATAGTACTTTACTACACTATTGACGGTCAATGTTAAGTCCTTGTTTTGCGTAGGTGCAATGAGAGCGCAATTACACTTGAGATTCTTGCAGAACTATTCAACATCAGCTGTTTAGGCGTTCACTTTGGTCTGGCCACAAGTAAAGTAAACCAGTAAGTAACACCAGTGCATAATCACCCATTGTGGCGGAAAACCAATTGTTCATATGCTCGTGCATGTTTTCAGTTCATTGCGCCTTTAACTTACGAGCTTCAAGACCTTGCGTTTGCCCTACTTTGCTCAACAGCGTGCACCAAAAACGACTTGCCCCTTCCGCATCATTTCTATTGGGATCAAGGCTTACTCTGTTACCTATCAATAAAGCCGCGCAGCAAAGTGAATAACGTAATTACAGATAAAGGCTCTGTCTTGTTTACGCAGCACAAGACGCACTGTAGGGGACTGGAAGCTCTTGCCAACTGTACAATATTTACACGACAATATCACTTGTATCACATAACTGTTATCTTAACTGTTAAAAATACGTGTGTAGAGTTGATCATGCATCGCCTGCGCAAGATCCAGTACCGGCGCCGACGAATAAGACTCTTCCACCTCTCGATTTTTCTTGGCCAGAAATACCTTTTCCAGCAGTGATGTTGTCTCAAACTGCAGCTTTGAAGCTTCTAATGGACCCACGAGGTTAAGCCTCGTAGCGGCACTTAATACATCGCGAGTCGTCACGAAGAGATACATGCGTTGCGTAGACTCTACTTCTACGCCCAGCAATGCGCACACCACGCCAAAAAGAACAGCGTGGTGAACGCCGCCTTTGTCTCGCGTTTTAGCCTCTTTTTGAATCGATAGCAAGGTCTGGATGCGTGGATAAGTCGGCGCATACGTCGATAGAGCGAGTCTCAGCAGTGCGGAGCCTTGAGCAAACGAAGCTTTGCGCGCGACATGGTTCGAATAAAGAGCCGTCGCACGACTGTTAAGACTCAGAATTGAGTCGACAAAATCATACTCAGACGTCACTATCTGATGCGAGGAAAAGACGAGCGGCAAGGCAAAGTTGGCGCTTTGATGCAGTGACATCGAAACAAATTCACGTAGAGACGACGCGGTCACAAGACCTTCCTGCATTGCAGCTTCAAGGCCTACAGAGTGCGCAAAACCTCCCGTTGGATATAGCGAGTCTACCATCTGCCATAACGCCCAGTCTCCAGCAAGCGAAGCTGTTTCGGGATTCTTCGTGTCATTGGTCTCGGTACCCATGTGAATGTCAGAATGCGGAAATAGAGTGATGGTCATTTGCTTTTCCGAAGTGGTTGCTTCAATGTGATTGGCTGTAATGTTTAAGTTGAAGTTTGTATTTTTTGTAGCTTGAAGTGATACATTTGTTTTGTCACATGTACCACCACCACTATGCAATGAATTGTGGATGCAAAAAGTACAAGCTCCTTTGCGGCAAACATTATAATCTACCATTTTACTTCACAAAGATGCTACAGACACAAACTGTGCGTAATTATCACCTCAATGACATTTATTTATACGTTTACTTTAGTCAAAAAGTAGTCAATAGCGAAAATTGGTGTTCCACGTAGAGCCTATACTAAGAGATACAATGCAGCATGTTTATCTTAACCTTTGCGTCTATAGTTGCTGTTTATCGAATACACGTGTGCACTATAGTATCAAAAGGAGCCAAAGTGTCCACATCGTACGTTTATATTTGACAAGTCTTCACCTAGTCACATACCTGATGATATCGGTATCGCTTTCAATGCCTTCTTTTCCGGCTTACGACAATGAACTTGACCCGGAAAATCTCTCCTCCTTCTCTATAAACGAACTTCTCTCGATCAGTTGGTATTCCAAATGGGTTCTCGTGAAGTACAGCAAAGTCATAGAGCCTTGACATCTCAAACACTTCCACCATATACGCAAACAATTCCTCCACGTCCGTCTGCACAAAGATTGGTGTGCCATCCACTAATTGACTTGCCATTTCCTTCACAAATGCTTCGTTCACAAGTCGTCGCTTAATGTGACGCTTCTTCATCCACGGGTCTGGGTGGAAGATGGAAACGCTTGCTACAGGAGCAGGCAGCGACTGCAACAGTCTTTTATGGTGAATGTTCATGTTTGCATGCACAAACGCCAAATTCTTCACTCCTCGACGCTTTGCTTCTCGCTCCGCCTCCTGCAAAACATTGTGACGAATCTCCACGCCTACAAAATTCCGCTCAGTAGCTTGTGACGTCGCTACATCCATGAGATATTTGCCCCGAGCACAACCAATGTCTAGGTGGATAGGTAGCAACGTATTGACAAAGCATTTATCCCATTCTGGAATCTCAACGGGTTGGCGATAAACCATTGAAAGCGGATTTACATGCTGGCGGAACCGTTTAAAGCCTGACGGAGAATTACTAGACAGACATGAACCCGATGCATTAAGACTCTGTGACGTTATCCTTGACACACTAAAGGAACGTAGTAGATATTTATAGCTGCAAATGCGCGTAAAAGACAGCACAGCTCGGCTCTCTATAGACCATCGTGACCGTAGCAGCAACAACGCCATTATATTCACAAGCCAGTCAGCCAATTCGAGTCGTCTCTATGAAGGGTGTTTCTTTCATGAGCACTGATTGGCTGAAATTTACACGCAATATGGCATTGTTAAGGTCAGTAGCATTTCCTTCATCGACAGTACCGAGGTGATGATGGACGAGAACGCGAGCGGCATCATCTGGCAGCGTGAGAACATTGGACGAAACACATTGTCACAATTGGATGGCGGTGTGAATATTTTCAATCACGACTTGGGACTGGCCAGGTCCTTTTACAATGGCTTTGAGATGTGGTGGCTGGCTGGAATGCCCATTTCACTTGTATTCATGCTAACGCTACTGAGCTTCTCACTGGTCTCAGGTTTCAGTGTCCTTGTAAAATCAATGCGATGGCACATTGTACTATATGTGTCGTTTTGGCGACTTGTAGCTTGGGTGAGCCGACCATTGAATGCCGATCATGCTTTGCTGGAGAAGAAGACGATGAGGTCCTTAAGGTTGCAAGATACTGGAGAGACCAAAATTCCTCGTCACATTGCAGTGATTATGGATGGAAATAGACGCTATGGGAAGAACAAATACGGTGAAGGTGTGAGAGGACATTCAGACGGCAGCAAGACACTTGTGAACTTTACCGGTTGGTGCATCGACGCAGGCATTAAGGTGCTGACGGTGTTTGCATTCTCGACAGGTGCATACTATTGTGGTATGCTGGATTGTTTGTAGTGTATGCTGACTTGTGTGTCTATTATATAGAGAACTGGAACCGTGAGCAAGCAGAAGTGGATGCATTGATGAATTTATTCAACCAGTTCATGCATGAGATTGTGCCTGAGGCATTAAAGCGAGATGTCCGCGTTCGTGTGCTGGTGTCAGACGGAAGGAAACTGCCAGCATACATGGTTGAAGCTATTGAAGAGATCGAGACGAATACGCAGCATTGCACTACGTTTAGTCTTAATCTCTGCGTGAGGTAGTATGGTGTCCTGTATTTATCGATCTACTGGCGATGTCGTTGGGCTAACGCTCAATGCTATCTTTTTTGCTGTTTTTCGTCAGCTACGGCGCACGAGATGAGATTGTAGGTGCCTGCAGGAATATCGCTATTGAGGTTGCTAGAGGCGAGATGTCCGTTGACGACATAAATGAGGACCTGCTCAGTCAGCGCATGCTTACAGCGTACGAATTTTCTCGACAGAGTATTGGAGTGGCTAATTTACTTCGCCGCAACTGATATTTTTAATGCACCATTGCACGATTGCCATAGCGGTCAGCCGGATCCGGACATTCTCATTCGCACGTCGGGCGAGCTGCGCATCAGCAACTTTTTGCTGTTCCAGATCGCGTATTCGGAGCTGATTTTTATGGACAAAATGTGGCCAGAGGTTACACGGGATGACGTGCAGGATATTATTCTTGAATTCAATCGCCGCAAACGTCGTTTTGGTAAGTAAGAAAGCAAGAAGATATGTGATTGCTAAAAAAAAGGGTGGATGCAGCGTATCTGCAAATGTATTATACGACTGAAGCCATTTGCAATGAAAATATTTCGATTTGTGACTTTTTGATAAAGTGATTGAATGAACTCCCATATGATACTATCAAAACGAAACACTGTTTTCTGAAGTGGCAATAAGAAAGCACATTGTCACTTACTTACTTAAGAGTCAATATCTATAGCTACTCAAGCATGACAGGCAAGAGCGACGCTGTGCGACGCAGCTACATGAAGAAAAACAAGAGTAAGATGAAAGAAAGTCCAAGTAAAGAGTCTGTAGCAAATAAAGTCATCAAGTCCAAGTCTTCTTTAAAGCCCGAAAGAAGCAAGAACGACGTGGCACCACCTCCAGCCAAACCCGTCGGTGCCATAAAGACCAAGTTCTGTCTTAATTGTCAGAAGGATCTGACACGAAATATTCGCATTACATGTGCCGAGTGTACTGTAAAGCCACCGTTTGAGCTGTGTGTCGAGTGCTTTGCGGTTGGAGTTGAGCTGGGTGAGCACAAGAAGAGCCACAAGTATATGGTCTCGGATTGTCTTGCTTTCCCCATTGTGCACGAGCCTCAGCCTCCAATATGCGAGAGTGTTTATTCTACTCCTGTATGCACTGGTAATAATGCTGCTACTTTCTTAACCGCCATGAACGATGCTGCTAGTACAGTATGGACGGCGGACGAAGAGCTGTTGCTGCTTGAGGGTATCGAAATGTTTGGCATGGGTAACTGGAAAGATATTGCCAATCACGTGGTAACGAAGAGTGACAAGCGGTGTGAACATCATTATTTGACAGCGTACATAGGCTGGGAAGATTTGATGCCCAGGTTTGTTGGTGATACGATTGAAGAGAGCAAGGATGAGCAAGAGAAGGCTGCGGAGCACAAGCTGCACATGACGGACGAGAAGATGACAGTTGAGATGAATATAGCGTCGGATCAGCTTACAAGAGTAATGCCTGGGGAGAGGAATGAGCCCAGTCAATTGGCTGGATACATGCCGTTGCGTGGAGACTTTGATGTGGAGTATGACAATGATGCGGAAGTGATTCTGGCCGATATGGAGTTCTCGGATACGGATCATCCAGCAGAACGCGAGTTGAAGCTAAAGGTTATTCAGATTTACAATCAGAAGTTGGAGAAGCGTCTAGAACGCAAGAAGTTTGTAGTGGAACGTGGATTGCTGGATTATAAATTGCATCAGCATACAGAGCGCAAACGGCCAAAAGAGGAACGTGAGTTGCTGGCACAGGTTCGACCCTTTGCTCGGTTTCAAACCCCGGAAGAGCACGATAAGTTTGTGGAGGGTTTGATCACAGCCATGCGACTCAAGAAACAGATTTTGTTGCTGCAGGAGTACCGCAGAAACGGCGTCCGAACTCTTGCTGAGGCCGAGCTGTACGATGCAGATAAGAAAAAGCGTGAGCTAGACCAGGCGATCCAAAAGCAGCGAGACAGCGCTTCCTATTTATACGAGTCAGGTCGGACAACCTCCGGTCGCGATCGCGCTAACCGGTGGCAGAACCGGGAGCAGGGTGCAAATGGCGAACCAAGCGGTGAAAATTTAAGAACAAGAGGAACAGGTGGTCTCAACTCGATTGCAGCTACTTTTTCAATCGAAGGTACACCAGGTTGTCATTTGCTTACTCCGAAAGAGAAGCAGCTCTGCAGCAAATTGAAATTGCTTCCAAAGGTACGAGCTTACGAGCCATAGCTTGGAGTTTATCGTATGGTTTTTGATCTGTTCATTGTGCTGATGAAGATATCGTGTATATGGTGTATAGCACTATTTGGTGATAAAAGACGCACTGGTTCGTGAATGCTTTCGCTTAGGCTATTTGACAAAAAAGATGGCCAAGGAGACGGTACAAATAGGTGTGTACTTGATCTCTTGTGTGTATTACAGATCATAGCTGAAGGTATGTATGTTTGTATGTCTGACTCAATACTGTGCTCTTGTAAACAACAGATGTGAACAAAACTGGTCAGGTCTACGATTTCTTTGTCAAGTGTGGTTGGGTCAAGTCGGAGAATGCCATTACAACAGGTGCGTGTGTGTTGATTGATTGAATGAATGAATGAATGAATGCTACTACTTTGTTTTTCATGTTGTATGCGGATATTGTTCTTACTCACGACTTTGATTGTTTTCTTAATCTTTTTATAGTTTCACCATCGTTGAAATCAGTAAATACTAAACTTCTGCATAAAGATAAGAAAGAAGTAGAAGAGACTGCGAGACACAAACTAGTTCCAGTCATAGCAACAAAGGAAGGACAGAAGACCACAACACCAACAAAACGTAAGGCCGATGAGATGTAGCCATAACAAACTATAAAACGCAACTTCCTTTATAGGAACAAAAACCACTTTTTTTACTTATTTCATTGCAGTGTTTGACAGAAAGTAAAGAAAGCGTTTTTCTTGCTACATTCTAGATCTTGACTACTGAAATAAGCGACATGTTGAAGACAAATAGTGTGGAAACACAGGAGTGATGGTCGATGAATGTTAAAAAGTAGCTGAATCAGTCGGAGAAACTTGATTGTTGATTGTGATCCTACAATTATTAACGTGACAACAAATAAAATTATTCTGTCAGGTATCGTAATATGTCTCAAAAAAAAAAACTTTTCGTGTCACTAAAATAATAAAACTATCTATGACGTCATATGGCAAGTAGCTTGCTCACTGATTGTAACTCACTCTGTTGTTGATGAGAAATTTAAAAATTTGTCAATTGTTTCTAAATATTTCAGTCAAGTTTTTAGCTAAAACGTAGCATTTAAATTTTAAAAACAAGTAAGAATAAAACTAAAACGCTACCATATAACTACTATCAGTAAAGTAAGGCCGTGCTCAAGAAACGAGGTCGTAAGTTGTTCTTCCTTCCACTTGTACGACGTGATTTGTATCTCCCTCTCCCCCTCTAATGAGCAGTGAAGGTCAATCACCACCAAGAAAACGTGCGCGTCTTCGTGCTGAAGAAGAGACAATTTCCGTGTCTGTATTACCGCCCGTGGATACTACTCCAGTCGCTTTTTCTACTCGTATGTCTCGAGCTTCCAATACATTAATTCCGATTGGTCAACCACCACTTGAAGACAACGAAGAAGAAGAAGGCACGAGCAACAAGAAGATCATCATTCTGGTCTTACCATGTCGTCCTTTCTGTTACTTGCTCGAGGTCGTCTTGATGCCTTAACAGCCTCTTCTTCTTCGTCCTCATCCATTGTCTCACCACTAACTGATCCAACATCAGCAGAAGCTCTATCAGCTGCATCAGGTGCATTAGAAGCACTTAGTACGAGTGTTTTACCCGAGGTAATTATGGATGAACCCATGCCTTTGGCAGTAGCTGTAGCAGCTGAAGAATCTACAACGGACGATGAAGAGCTACAACAACTTTCAATGGTGAAATCCGACCCTTCTAGTGTCATGATGTATACATCTGATGGCGCAGTAGCTGTCGAATTAGAATATGAAGATGTTGTGACGTTTTTGTTTAATATGGCACGAGAACAAAAGACACTGGAACTTCATAAAGGAATGCGCACAGTGTGTAAAGCAAGAAATGCAAATGAGCTCTTACCGAGACTCTTGACAGCTGAAGACGAGACAGGATTAACGCTATTGATGATTGCAGTACGTGGCAACGATCAATTGTTTTGTCGTATGCTATTGGATGCTGGAGCTGATGTCAATTATAAGACTGTACGTAGCTACTGGCACTTGATCTTTTTACATGTTAGGTATGAAAAATTTTGACTTCTTTTCTATGTCTTGTGTCTCTCCCGCACAGGAAAAGCGCACCTATGCATTGCTGCTTGCGGCGCAAAAGGGCTGGGAAGATATTACAACATTTCTGCTTGAGTGTGGTGCCAACGAAGAATCAAAGAACATGGCACTCATCCCTGCTGCTCACTTTGGTCATTTACCCGTTGTTAAAATGCTCTTGGAGACAGGAGGGAACCAAAACTATGCCAACAAGAAGGGTACTACTCCATTGATGCGCGCAGCGCAAGAAGGACGTGCTGAGGTGGTCAAATTCCTGATCAAGAAAGGCGCTGACACGTGTGCTGCCAATAATGAAGGTATGACGGCTCTCATGTTGGCAGCGCAACGTGGACACGCGAGTATTGCCACGATGCTCATGAAGTCGGGATCGAATGTAAATAAGCAGACTCGGCAAGGCAGTACGGCGCTATTGCTAGCTGCCAAGCGGGGACATACTGCTGCTGTCGAAGCACTGATGACAGCTGGTGCAGATATCTTTCTCAAAGACGACCGGGACAAGACGGCAGCCGAGACAGCTCAGCGTCGAGGACACGTGGACTTGTTTTTAAAGATTTCAGTGCAGAACCAGCTCCGGTTGATGCGTGAGGACCTCAGACGGCAGAGGTGCTACATGCTGATGCGGTTATCGACGTTGTATGTTCTATCGCGTGCGCAGCTGACACCGGCGTGCAAGAACCAAAAGCGGCAGCAATACAACACGTTGATGGACCGTACACTGCGTTTACCCAAGCCGCTATTGCAGAACATTGCTCTCTTTTTGCCACTCTGCCGGATGTGGGACCGTCAGCTCCGTTATCTAATCTATGAGGCGGCGCCGCAGCCCAATCGCGTGGCGCAACAAGGACTTCGCATCCTGGACGAGGTATTGCTAAGCGTCAGTCTTGAAGTACGACCAAGTCTGCATCGAATTAAACAGGAATGCGGCGGGCCGCTGCACGTGACTGGCCAGCTAGGGCTGCTGCGCGACAGCTCCGAGTACCGTGGACTGTTTACGACGGAGTCGCGGACACCCGTGCCTCCGCGCATGGTGCATCAGCTGCGACGCATGGCCGACATTCAAGGTGCCCTGTGTACATATGCTGCTGGGTCGGCAATCCAGTTTGGCGTGGAAGTTGCACAGGACGTGGTCGCGTTACTTACGGATCTCTTGAATTGGGATACTGCTCGAAGGCAAGCTGAGCTGTTGAATTGAAGACAGTGAGGGAATTAATCTACTAGGTATAAGAGTAAGAGAGTAAGGACGTAATTTAGATGACAGGCTAGACAGGAAGGTGATTCAATGCTGCTGCACGTTGCAGTCAACTCAATATTGGTGTTTTACGTCGTACGATGGCCACGAATGAATGAACGAACGCCTTGTCGATGAATATTTGAAGGCAAACTTTGACGTTGTCACCTGACATCACTAGTATAGCTACTAACTGGCAGATAGATGAAAATGGAGTTCTTGGTGCACAATATCTCGCACTCGGACCTAGTAGTAGAGCTCTCGTGGCTACGAGCAAAGAATGGTGACAGCACTAGCAGCAGAAATGGCCCATCAGTACCGACGGCTCATGAGTCTGTAGCCAGCGTAAATGTAAACGGTGTCTCTGTGCCGCTGTCAATTTTAGGCCGACCAAAGTTTAGTCTCTTCCAACAGACAAGTCAACAGATCCTGGAACGTGTGCAGCAACTCCAACATCCTAAGCATGAGAAGACACACGTGGCTGCAGTCTTGACTGTCCCTGAGTTACCGCCGTCACTATTGCATCCAAGTCTTCTGGACATTCAAGGTGAGCGCTGGAAAGTGCAGTGTCAAGACACACAGTCGCCCATTGGCTTTAACTTGGTAGATGCTCCAATAATCATCAGTAATGAAGAAGTACTGCGAGATTTTCAATTGCGCGGTGAGAGAGAGACCATGAGACTTGTGGAGCAACATTGGGATCAAGTGGGTATTACAGCCGTGTACTTTCCTTTAGTGGCACTGCTGTTGCCCAAGTGGATGCAAGTGTTGAAAGAATTTCAGTCTCAAAACAGTCGACAACTTGTATATCTCATTAGTGGAGCCGGCATTCCACGCAATATGGCGCATTCGCGCAATGATAACTCGACAGAGATGACGGCACAGCTCATTACGCTCTTTATACACCAGTATTACCCCCACATGACTGCAATTCAAGTGCATTCAGGGTCAAATATCTTTCGCTTTGACGACAATGTGCAATTCATGACACGAGAGCTGAGACCATTACTAGAGGCACAGCGAGAGACGCTCGTGGACCGATGTGGTGAGGCATGGAAGGCGCATTTTCATGTTACAATTGCGTATGCCGATGGACCTCCAGCGCGACTGAGTGCGTTGAATGCTTCCCTACGTATTTACAAACCGTCATACCTGCATATTTGGCAACTCAAGACGTTTTGGCATGAACGCAAACTGTCGATTGTAGACGTGGACTTTCATTCATTTGAGAAAATCGAGGCATCGCCGTTGGTGGCGCCAAGCAAGGCTGATGCCATGACGCAGATGATAGTGCATGAGATGAGAGCGTTTCGTGACCAGTTCCTCTCAGCTGAGGGTAAAGGCGAGGTGGCCAGCTTCTGGTTACGCAAGTCGCGCAAGCCCGTACTTGCCGTGCTTCTTATTGAAAAACCAGCTACGGAAGCAGGAGAGCGTCCTAAAATTGTGGTACAGCGAGGAATGAATTGCGAGGTGTCCATGCCGACTGGATCGTTGTGTGCAGAGCGCAATGCCATTGGCAGCGCGCTGGCGAACGATCCGACGATAACTCGTCGCGCCATAAAGATGATTGCCGTGCTGGGCTTAAACCTCCCCGCGGATGGTATTGACACCGTTGCCAGCAGTTTTGTGCCGGCGGAAAACACCGAGCGAGATGATTGTACACTGCAAGATAATGGCAAGAAGATGAAGCGATCTCAAGTGCAGTTTAGCGCTGCATTAGACACAGCAACTTCAAGCTCAAGTGAGTCTGGCTCAACTGCAGATCTTATCAAGTCTGTAGGTCCAGAGCTACCTGTCCGTCCGATTTGTCCTGCTACCGTCCAGTGCTCATCAGAGAAAGCATCGATCCTGACTGCCGAAACTGTGCAGCGTAGCGCCAATGATACAGTCCGAGGACTTGAAGAACGCAGCCACGAGCAATTGAATGCCAACCTGGACTCTTCAAGAAAACCCAAGCGGCCACGCACGTTCTCACTCGACGATGTAGCCGTGGAAGAGATGATGCGTCGGTGCGCACCACCTGATCGGAATCCACTGGCACCATGCGGAGCCTGCAAGGAGTGGCTGGTAAAAATTGCTGAAGCCAATCCATCGTTCCGCGTGGTTACATTCGAGAACTCACGATGTCGCAATGTCTACATCAACCAGATCAGTTGAGCTTGCGTAGCTTCTAAGACAGTAGGTATCTTCACTAAACCGAAGCGCTAAGCTCTACTAATAACAAGAATCAATAACGAAACCCAATGATCGATCCTTTCATTTGTACAAGCATTTTCCACTTCTTCTTGCTGCTCTATTCAATGCAGTACTTACTACCATAGCATCACGCCTTGACGTCGGTATGTAGCTCAAACACAACCTTAGCAGTCCGTATTGGCTGCCTAAAGTATCAAATACATTCAAACCACTGACTCTAGAACTCTTTACGTCTTGCTCGTCAAGCCAGCAATCGTTCTAAAGTGTAGATAACAACTTGCATGCAAGTCGATTGTCTGTCCTTCTTCATGTCGAGATATTCCACACCATGACGCTTTTGATTCCGTACATTTCAAGCTCAATACACTACTTTCTCTCGCAACACAAACACGATCAGCTTGCGTGCTATCCAATCTGGCTTCAAGACGAGTTACTGCCTGGCTATCCACACAAAAGAACGTCTAGTCGTCTATTGATCCATTCATTTTCCATCACAACAAGGTCGGAGAAGCTTCAAGTGGCGATATAATTTGTAGACGAGCCGATCAGGTTCACAACCCTTGTTACTGCATGGCTAGTCCTGAATTTCAGTACAAACTAAGGAGAAACTCAGCTGCATGTCTCGATTTCATGGATAAAGTTGCCATTGTTGACGGTGTGGCTTCTTCATAACGCACTGAAAAAAATCCACATTGTGTCCATGTGCATTTGTACGCAGCTATTCATGCTGCAGCAGCTATTCCTTCTGACGTGCGACAGAACGTGCTACTCTCTCTATAGAGTGTAGACACTATCGCCTATATGATGTATCTATGTGTCGGTACAATAGACTGCAGTAATCAGGTAGTTCAAGTCTTTCAATCATCCAGAAGTTCATGGACATGTAAATATTGGATGATGCCATCGCTTTATGCGTAAACTGCGACAATATCATTCGAGTTTGCCACCTTGCAAGTCTCCTCGTCTGTCAAGAGGTACGTACTTTCTTGCCCGATCGTCAAATATCGCTCGGATAAGCAGCTTCCAGCCATAAAATAAGAACTTGCGTTTGTTCGACACCAGTTGTTTGTAATTCTTTTCCATGCCGGTGTTTTCTTTCTTTCACTCACTCACTCACTTATTCATTCATTCAGTCTTTCTTTCTTTCTTGGTTCGTATTTTGTCATTAACGTATTCTCAATGACCCAAGACGAAGAAAAAAAAGAATCGAAAGACAGATAGTTACTATACAATACGACAAACGAAAGCTTCTAAGCGACGACAACAAGAATGACAGCCAACATGACGTATGAGGTTTTGACTTGAGCTCTTTGGACCGTGAAATGAAATGTCACATAAAAGTATACAAAAAGAACGGTAAAGCCAGGTGTGAAAAAAAAAAGAGACGGACCATTTAGTCGATAGATCATAACAATGTTTAGACAACTTTAGGGCGTAGAAACAAGACAGCGTCCAGTGCCAATTGTAAGACGGAAATCCCAAGTACATACGACGCAGCGTCACTCACGATCTAGCACCTACACCTTCGTAACGACCTAACTCCATGGCCTGTCTCTCGTTCCTTTTTTTGTGACTCTGGCTATAGCTTCAGTCAGTTCATTTTCATATTTGCCTTGTACCCCTCAAGTTGCAAGTACGAATACAAGAAGTAGTAGTAATAATACAGTGTATGGAGAATCAAATGGTCATGGCTACATTACTACCACCATCCCCACCACAAGCAGCAACATTATCACTACCATCATCAGATGATAATATAGAGACATATGAAACATTAGGTCAAGCCTGGAATTGGTCTCCGAAACAACCTCAAACGCTTGATCGTAAGAAGTCTAGAGCTTGTCCTACTGCATCAATCAAAGGCCGTGCTCAACGTATATTGCATAAAAGCTGTAGTGAAGTAGCATCAGTGAAGTCATCAAAGGATCTTGTGGCGACATGTTGCAGTACTAATGTACTTGACGTAGATGAGAAGCACAAGATTGATCAATGCAACAAGTCCATGGATGAGAATGAGGAGGAAAGACGAGAACGTATTACAGCACGAGCGGAAGAGATCTTGCGTGGCAAACGCTGTGTTGGAATGCTAGTTGGTACCACATGTCCCGTGTGCCTCATGGACGATGTGGATACACAATTATCAGGATGTGGTCACTTGATTCACGCCAAGTGCATTAAACGCTGGGTCCAGTCAGGTACGTGTTGTCCTGTTTGCAGAGAAGAGGTGGTGGACGTGGAGGAAGCTTTTACGTCTCCAGCTGCTTTGGAACTGACAAAAGACCGTCTAACGTCATCCTCTGAAGCTGGAACGTATTTACCAGAAGATGAAGAGGGAATACAGACGGAGGATGATACCAGCTATGAATGGGGCTGGTTTGAAGACTTTGACGAGGGTGACAATGGATCAGATGGTGGTTTCTCGACTAAGAGAAGCGACATGGTGTACTTGGCTCGTCGGTCACTACCGACGTTTCCAGCCTCGGCAAGTATGAAGTCACTTACGACACCTATACTGAATCGACAAATGTCGAGTAGATTTAACATGTTTCGGACGTTCCCACCTCTTCGTGAGATCTACGACACGCCCTATCACCTGAGCAAGTATTCATGGATGCGAGTGCTACCGTCTCACCGCCACATTGCAGCTAATATTCAGATCCACACCTTTCGCATTGTCGAAGCCAAGAGTTCCAAGGAACATGCTGAGTACCTTATTGAGATGCAGCTGGATGGCCACTACTTTAGCCGCTGGCGTCGTTTCTCCGAGATTTATCGTTTTGTGAACTCGCTGAATCGTAACCAGTTTCGGCAATCGATGGTGGTCTGGCAACCCATTGAAGCTCATAGTCGGTGGTTCAACCGCCTTGAGCTTAGTTACCTGCATAAACGATGTCGTATGCTCGAGGAATTTGCCTACATGCTATTGATTGAGTGCTCGAATGCGCATCCGTTGGCTGATCTAATGGAGTGCTAAGGACATTGACGTGACTTATTTATATTCGTAGAGTTTTTTGCATGCAATGTAGAGCTAGAGTGTTCGACCACATGATGAAGGAATAGAGATAACACAAGCGATAAACATGATCACTTTCTTAAACGCTGCGTGCACTCAATGGAGCAGCAATAGGATGGCTCTTGTATATTATGATGCACAAGCTGTAGGTAGTTAGTGACAGTGCGTCACTTTGTTTGATCAAGGGCTACTAACACTTGCGCATTGACCAAGCAGCCGCCATGTCACTGATATTGATTGGAGCAGACACGTAGGATTGGAATGACCCCATTGTGCAAACGTGGAGACTGTCTCATGTAATTTGCATTCAATACATGAATGGATGGGGTGGATTTACATTCACAAGCTTCGTCTGTAGGCATCCATCGCAATCCAGCTTCAAATGGCACGTGCGGTCTCATCGTGACTTGACAAGAGACTCATGTGACCAAATCCACGTCCATTACGCAGGTGAACACTATCCCTGGCTCTTCAGAAATGCATACGCACGTGCAATGTACGGTTCAGTGATTGCACGCACGCAATTCACTCGTTCGGTCGTGCGGCAGGTGGGAATGGGTCTTACGTAGTATCGCGAGCACGCATCTTTCCAACTGCATGGGTGGACGACCTGCATACTTGTCAAACAAGGTGTTGAGATTACTGATCGGTGTCAATGAACACAAGTGAGCTCTCTATGCCTGTCAGTCTCACCACCATTAAGAGGTGACTGAAACCGATATCAAGGAGCTCCTCGAAACATGCACTACCAAATGATTACCATGAGTATTGACTGACGAGAGTGATAAGATGGCTCAAGTAATGCTTGAAGCCACTTGTTGACTTTCATGGTCTCACTATGACAGACCTGCCAAGGCACGTAGTGAGTTATCGATCCACGCGACGAAGAATGCTTGTCTGCTAGTGGCACAAGTTCAAACTACGAAAATCGTGTTGCTGCGCATGATCGTGTGCGTTTAGTATTGACAACAATGAGTGGCCTTGTGCACGGCTACGACGGAGGCACACAAATCCGCTATGCATACGCAAATGCTACACGTTCGCTGTCCAAAGCTTCCACGAGGACGAGCGATCGCTCGGTCTTGTACTACTCCGCGAACGTCCGTGGCGACCCTGTGCTGTCTCGAAAGTAGATGGATGCTGCACAGAGGTATTTTGTCTTGCTGCTTGCGTCACTTGACGTTCCTGCGCCTCACGCAGCGCTGCACTAAGCTGCTCCATTTTCGACTCGTATGCTAATATCACGTGCTGTGACTGGCTCAAACGACTCTTCATGCTCAGTATGTTGCCTTCAAGCTTGCGAATCTCAATGTCCTGCTGAGCCAGCTCCCCCTCCTTCTGCTCTAGCTGCAGCTTTAAACGACTTACATCTGACAGCTTAACAGCATCAAACATTTGGTCGCGAACCACACTGCCACGCCGCTTGAACTTAAAGCGCACCTCACTCGTTGATGAACCCGACGCTGATCCGGGTGATAATGGAGGATCGTCCGCTGGATGGCGCTCAAACATTTCTGCGGACGATAACTCTGGGTTGCTAGCACTCTCGACAATATTATCGTCATCATTTTGCATGTGACGTGATTCCAGTAACGTCATGCGGTTTTCCTCATCGTTAACCGGGATCTCGTGAGCCGAATTGACGTAACTGGTCTGGATAGCGGTTTCCACGGTCTTGGCGTTAGAGACAAACGACTCCACCAGAAAACCAACGAAAATGGGAAGCAAGATGTTGCTCATTGTCATGCGGTACGCAAAGAAAAAGACATAGGTCGAGTCAGAGCCAGTCACGGCATGAGCAGCGTCCATAATGGCATCCCAACCAGCAAGGTTCGCCACTCCAAATAGCGTCACAAGTGTTTGTTCGAATGTCTCTGCCTGAAATTCCTCGCGCTGGCTGTACCAACCAGGTGACATCGACTGTTTGCTAGCTGGAAAATCCCGCAATGCGATGCCGTAGTTAGCCTGGGTGACGATAGCAAACGCGTATGTGAAGCTGAAGATCACAAGCAGCAGTTGCACAAGCAACGGCATAATGGCCTTCATTGTGTACATGATCTCGTGAAATGGTGGAAATAGATTCAACAACTTTAGAAAGCGCAGCGATCGAACTGCTAGCGCCATGTCGTAAAACACTAGCGATATGTTAGGCGGCTTGGATAACGTCGTGAGTACGTAGAACAACCAGCCTACACTGACAACAGCCAAGTCGAGCTTGCAGAACGGTCTTGTAAAGAATTCAGTATAACCGAAAGCAAACATCTTGACCAGCACTTCTAGAGTGAACAGGTTGATCAAGAAAAACCCCAGTAGCCGCCACGAGTGGTTCACGGAAAATGCTAGCTCAATGTTGTTAACTTGTACAGCCTGAACAACTGAAAGGCAAACGAGTATACCGACCACAAGCTCAGCCAGCACTACTCGATATCGACCAAAGAGGTAGACTTCGTACAGCAATATACTACGAACTTGTCCACGAAAGCGACGAAACGACTGACGCTGGCGTGACGTGCAAAAACGTCGCATTAGGCTGTTTGAAAAAAGCGTTGGTCGTTCTAGTTTTACACTCAATAGTGAACAAAGCTGATAGAAATCCGTTAAATCCAAGAAACCAACGTGTTCCATATCCACGGTATTAAACACGAGCTCAGCATCCGTTGGTGTCCAGTTTGGCTTCAAATATTCACATACACTAATCCATGAAGCCAGGGATATATAGCGCTTTGTCGCTGGAGTGACAAGATTTTGACTTGGATTTAAATGAGCAGCATTAAACGATGGACGTTTGTCAAATGTTCCTAGAAAGAATCGTGAAGATCCACGTCGGTTTGCGGCATTTAACATGGCAGCATTGGATACTACACTAATCTCACTTGTTGGATAAAGTAGTGATCCAGAACTTCCAGTAGCACGTGCTTGATTTTTCATGCAAAACTCCTTGTCCTCGATCATTTCGTCCTCCAGAGTATCAAGATTAAGATTTTGAGCTAAAATATCAAATGCTGCATACAGTGCTGCTTTTCGTTTCTGGAGTCTCTTGTACAACATATTTTCGGTATTCTTCTTGTACGATTTGTACGAGACAGCAATCGTGAGCTTGAGTAAAAACAAATTCGTCAGCAAGACAAAGAGAATAAAAAAGAGTGCACTCCAGTGGGTCATTTGATAGTATGGATACATACTTTTGGCCATATAGGGCATACAATTGAGAATCAAGAGCATTGTATACATGGAAGAAGCAAGTGAATTGAAAAAAATTGCACTGGGATGATCACTCGTATCGGAAAAAATGAGATATCCCACTAATCCAAAAAATGCCACAAAGCAAAAACTTAATCCAAGCACGATCAATACTTCACGTAATGCGTGTAAGAAGCTGCTAAAAATTATCCGGATATTTCGTCCACGTGCGATGAAAAAAAAAGGTCGTAGTGCTCTTGAAAATCGATATGGATTAACATGTGGCAAGAGAAGATGAAGGATTAAATCCAAACTTGTCAAAAGTAATAAAACCATGCGTACAACGGCCCAGGGTTGTCGTGATACAAATTGATGTTGTGTCTCAGTCGAACTCATATACCATCGTATAGTTACATCAAGTGTAAATACCACCAGACATAAAAGATCCATCACGACATAGGTCTTCTTCCTTGTTTCACCTGGATTTTCCACAAATGCTAAGGCACACATTCCTGCAACAATGAGCATATAGACGAAACGATACGAGTCCGAATGGAAGAATTCATTCAAGAATAAAGCATCACGATCTAAACGATATCCAATTTTACGACCATGGATACCATCCTTAATAAATGCAGCAGCAATAACATATCGATCTTCTTCAAGACAAGTTTTATATTCTTTATGTGGGAGGAGAAACTCCATTTGGGGGATTTGCTCTTGTATTGTCGGTTTTTCCGTTTGCTCTTGTTTTGTAAGATCTGGTATTTTCACAAATCCCTCACAACTCGTACTTGATGCGACCTGATTATCATCAGGATAGAGTGGAATCCCGGATCCAAGACGTGTTTTTTCATCATGTGCTAATTGTTGACGATGTTTCATGAATTCCGATTGAACTTCACTTGCCATACTCTTTGCAGTACTATTTTCATCATTAATGTCACTTAAACGTTTCCATTTCTTTTGATTATCCAATACAGCTGCATCAAGACCTACACGTATACGTCCTTTAGGACGACCTGGTGATGAGGAGAGTAATGTTGGATTAGCGTTAACATTATTATGATAAGTAGTAGTTGATGTGGATGCTTTATTCACAAGTGGTGTCTTCTCATTGTCTTGTGAATGCATGGAGAGAGAGAAAAGGATAAATGGATGGATGGATGAGAGAATATAGGATAATGGATTTTTAGGACGGAGGGGAGTGATCGGGAATGTATTAATCTGATAAGTATAAGAAATGAAGGGCTATTAGAAATGAAGTATAGTGTAGTTTAACATACTCATATGGTATAGCGGCACACTTATTAAGCAATAAAAGGTAGAAGAAATGAGGTGTATACTTATTGTGACGATGAAGGAGTGACAAGATTTAGAAATACGCACGGACGTATTTGGTGCATATTTTACGTAAAAACTACATGTTGCTGAAATAGCTTCTAGATATGCAAGCATGTATACTTATATGAAAAGAATTGACAACCGAAACTCTTATTCTGTCACTTGTACTTCTTCCATTTTCACTAAATTTACAGTTTCGATAGATACGCGGATCTTTATTCTAAATACTCATACATGAATCAGCAAGTTTACACGTGTCACTTTTGTCTGGTTTAAACATTTTGATTATTTTCCAAAATGCCTCCTCGTGTTGCAAAGACTAAACTCGTGATTCCGTCTCTTGACCAACTTAAAACCATGTGAGACACGTTGTCTGAAAATTCCAAGATCTAACAAACAAGACATTTGGGTGTTGTTTTTTGAAATTTGACAAAAGTTGATTTGATTTCTATAGTGGTGAAGAATGTTTCGCTTTTGTATGTAAAACTGCGACAAAAGGTGACCCAAAGTCCGTGCTACATGCCATTGATACATTTGGCTATGAACATCAATGGATGATGTGCGTTGGGGACGTAAAAGGTGAACTCTTGGACATTGAAATTGCTAAAGCAAAGCCAAAGGTTTGTATCGCTTGTCAAGCATGAATAGTAGCAGTAGTAGTAGCAGCAAATGGAATAGTATAAAACCTTTGTGTCTTGCTACGACGGTTTGGTGTAGGTTTTAGTTGAATTGGGTGGATTATATGGCTATAGTGCCATTCGATTTGCTAGTGTCATGCAAGACCTCTCTGGTTCCTCTGTTCATGTCTATACGTTTGAAATCTCACCTGAATGTGCAGCAATAGCAACAAAAGTACGTGACTCATTGTCCATTTTTGTACGACATTGAACGTTTCATTGTATTGATTGTGATTCGATACGAACGTGTGTAGATGGTCGAGTTTGCTGGTCTTTCGGATCTTGTAACGATCTTTGTGGGCACATTTGGAGACAATTATCTAAAGCTGAAAGAACGAGGCATTGACCACGTTGATGTACGTTTGGTTCTATACTCCAAGGAAGCAGCAGTTTCAAATTGATGCATGAGGTTCTTCCTCTGATGCTTCACATTTCATCTTTTGTTGCAGGTGTTTTTCCTTGATCACGAGAAAAAGTGCTACAAGAGCGACTTGGAGATCATTGAACAGAGTGGATTACTTCGTGTGGTAAGTATTGACATGTCTTGGGTGGTTTGCTTTGAAAATTAATCGAAAGTACTGATACGATATCTACTGAATGAAAATAGGGGTCTGTAGTAATGGCCGACAATGTTCTATATGCGCAGATTACCGACTACCTCGAGTATGTTCAAGGACATCCGCATTTCAAGTCTGTCACGCATGACTCTTTTCTCGAGTATTCCGATATCAAGGACGCACTTGAAGTATCCATCTATGTGGACTAAAGCTACAGTCTTTGTCTGCAAGAGCATGATTGGTACTACAATCGTGGCATTCTGTCTCTGGTTATAAATCATTGAGCTTTTTCAAATAGTTACATCTTGTTCTTGACATGTGCAAAGTAAAAAAGAATGGCGTTGTATTGTTGACAATCGAAGCAGGATGAAGCGATGTAAAGCGATGAGATATTGCAGATTTTGCAAGGTGAAAGGCAACAAGTAGCATAGTACGTGCTTGAATTACTTTTGCTACTAGACTTGTGCTCTACCATGGAATTGGGACTTCGCTCATACTAGAACTGCCTCGTCACATTGTTTAATACCACTAGATAGCATGTTATTGATGCTTTTTGTCAGTTTTTTAATGTAAAAGTTCGGCTTCAAAAAACACGTTTCAGTCGAGAATATTCGCTAAATGGTCACTACAATTTTCGTACAGGTCACTGAACTGAAACTCTTGTAAGACTGACATGTGAGACGGTTTTTACGACATGGCTACATTTGATCTTACCGTAGTCAATTTTGAGACGGACGCCATGCATTCTTGTGTAGTAATAATAGCAGCAATTATAATCACAATAACAACAACAAATGGTGCTGTCATTAAGGTGCATTACTTATATCATCATCATCATCATCATCCGTATATCATACGTATCAAGCAGCATTACGTAAACAAGGAACGACAACAGTAGCTGAGACCATGTACGATACAATAAACTGACTCATCTGTCTTCTATATCAATCGATAGTATAGTCAAATATAGATAAAAACCTCTTGCCTCTTGCCTGTCTTCTTCTTATGTGTCTTCTTGTAATGAAATGATTGCAGTAATTGGTCGGCCCATGGAATAACCTCATGGAATGACATTGAGACAGCATTAACGTCCACAGTAAAGACATTGTACGTTATTCAATCGACCTGAGGCCACATAACTGATACATACACAATACACAGAATGATTGGATGAGAGAACAACACAAGAACAAGATGTTGACTTGCTTCTATTGTTGGTCTATTGTTTTACTCTAGAGACGTGTCATCGAATGACTTGAAGGTGATTGCGTTCACACAAACTTTCCAGAACCTACAGATGCTGTAAGAATGAGAGAGAGAGAGATGATCTCATCAGTGTGTAATACTGATACGTTACGTTGGACTTTAGATTCTGCTTCAATACGTCACTAACGTACGTGAACGTGCAAAGGACAAACCTAGAGACACTGAGTGCATACAACAACCTCTTGTCATCATTTCAAGATGTTGTGCTTACAAGAACAATCCAGGAGCTGTAAGGAACGAACGTCATTGAGTCATGACTGCTTACTGGATGATGCAGACTGAGTTGAATGCGTGTGCACTGTAGTGATCTGTCGGCTAATTGGTTGTCGGATTGGAAAAACCTGAAGCTGCCTCGAGACTTGCAGACGTTGTACGTCTTGTGTTCTTCAAGTCGGGGGTGATAAGTCACATTCACTTAGCAAAAAGAATTGATTGTAACAATATGCAGGAACCTCAGTCACAATTCGATAGCCGATATATCGGGCTCCAACTTGTCAGCAGCGGTAAAGTTAGTGTCAATGTAAGTCACTGAAGCTTTTTCTCTAGCCACTGGTACGATGAACGCAGTTTCCCTGAAAGGCTTTATGTTCCAGTGATCTTTCGTCGAATATGCTGACATCTGTGGTTGGAGTGGTCTTTCCAAGCAACCTGATGGACCTGTATGCAATGCCTTGATGAGGTTCGTGCAAAGTCGGTTGATACGACTAAAATGTTTGTACTCGTATTATTGTAATTCACAGAGATCTCAGCGGCAACAGGATCCATACTTTCGAAGTTTACAAGGCCGATTTTGCTGTGCTTTCCAACCTCGCCACTTTCAAGATGGACGATCTTGAGCAATCGACTTGTTCGACTAGCAGTGCGACGATTGAAACAATCAAGAACGTTCAGATTTGTGTAATCACTGGTATGAAGTATATTCAAGTGTGGCTTTGCCATGATACGAATGTTAATATCTCTGATCCATCGCAGATGCCGTGTTTACGCCTGCGCACTTGAGCAGGCAAAGTGGTACGTGATCGGAAACCACACAATTGACTCATTCCAGTATGATATCGACATTTTACGTATGGCTGCATTCTTTCAGTGTCGAAGGCGGATAAAAGCATATTGTACGCCAGTGTAATCTTGAGTGCTCTAATAAGCCTTTGGTTTCTGGTGCTCCTCGTGGGTCACGCTATCAAGATGTATCGACATGGAGCCAAAACAAATGAACAACAGCGCGATACGATGGAAACTTCGACTCTTACAGCCTCCAGGCACTGGTCAGTGTGGAAGGAGGACGAACTGCCGAACGACGTGCGATTCGACGAAGACTTCATCTCGTACCGCATTGACCCGTCAGACGTAATGCAAATTCGCACCTTAGCTCATGGCAACTTTGCGATATTATCATTAGTCCATCTCGGCGACAAACAAGCTGTCATGAAAAAGGTTTCGATTCATCCACAGGGCCAAGATCGGGACCAGATGATAGCATTTATGCATGAGATTCGCGTATGCGCGAAGTTAGATCACCCGATGGTCGTAAGGTTTCTCGGTATCATGTGGTCCAGTCTCTTCAATCTTGCATCTATCGTTGAGTACGTTCCGCTTGGGAATCTTGCGGTGTATTTGAAAGAAATGAAGTCTTTAGGGAAGAATTCCCGATCGACATTTACGTGGATGGAATCATCCAACAACTCTCCTGCGAAATTATCGTTATCGCTACAAATTTCTAAAGCGCTCGTATATCTACAGACTTTTGTACCTCCAGTCATTCACGGCCACATAAGAGCGGAAAGCATGCTGCTCGGATCAGAGTGGAATGTCAAGGTAAATCGACTTGGTTACACACACATATCTTCGTTATCGATTGAAGATCGAGCATGGATTGCACCAGAGGTTTTGACAAGTGGTACATTTGATGAAAAGTCGGATATCTACTCTTTTGGAGTCCTGTTGTCCGAGCTGGATCGTTGTAAGCTACCTTTCTCGCGCAAACAAACAACTTGTCGATGGCAATGCGGTAATGACGCCATCCTTCTCAAGCCAAAGTTTTGTAAAGACTGTCCATTGGAGATTCTGGAAATTGCGCAGACGTGTCTGAACGACGATCCCTCGGTCCGTCCTACAGCCAGGGAGCTTTATGATTCTCTTTGGCGGATTTCGCATCAAAGTCAAGGCCATTCACCGAGTCGGAAACGAGATGGAGCACATAATGTTTCAGTCTGATGAGAAGTAAGTTGCCCTGACGAGAATAAGGCAAAGAGTATGTATGCATTACTTTGAAAATGTTTTCATGTTATCACTACGGAATACTGTAGTAGGGTAGCTGTTTACGTGTTTTGTATAGGTAAGCATCATATCAAGCGTCAAATGATTCATATCATAGCCATTGAAAACGACTTCCTTAACTAGTAAGAGCTTTTACGTCCTACAAATGTACGACACATATTGACGATATACCACTTGCCACAACGTCACATGTGCTCAACAGCTGCATACAACAGAACAAAGTCGCAGGTTGAAACGAGTGTTATAACTTGTGCTTCTACTATCGTCTCGTAGTCGAAAATGAGCGTCAAACTCAATCGACATGCACGATTTTGTCTGCTCTAGGCAGGTAGGGTAGTAATTAGTTAGTTCGTCTTCACAATCCATACTACTAGCTTCAACCAGTTCCGACCAGATCGGTACAGACTCATGAACTGAACTGGCTTAACTGCCTGGGCCGGTACAGTGGTCTTGTGGCTCGAAAACGTCTTTTTAAATGGAATCAAATACTAGTAAAAACGAGCTTTTGGACGCTTTTCTACAAGATCATGGAGACAAAAGCTGCTCTCGGTCCCGACAGTTTTGGATTCAAGATATCAACCTCAACTTTAAAGGCAGTGGAGAACGTATCTTGAGCTTGAACTAGATACAAGCAGGATAGAATTACCTCATGCACGCATGTGTGTGTGATCGATACAAAGAACTCGAGAAGTTTATGTCGAGACTAGTTTTTTCTTGTTTTAGTCCACTACTCCTTATGCTTGTGTTTTATGAACATGACTCAGCTCGTGAATCTTTTTCTTACCGGATCTCTTCATGGTTGTGTCAAGTTACAATGACTTTGTAGCATTGTAAAACACATTGCAAAACACATGGAAAGCTCTTGACGTACTGACAATGCAGAAAGAGAGACAGAGACGTTACTAATCGGGTCCAGACAATCCACTAAACAACACGTGACGATCAGACGTCGTGGAATTTTCAATACAAATGCTACCAACCTCTCCTCCCAGCTTTTCAACTTCTCCGGTCGTCTGATCATTTTTCCAAGTAGCAAACCATCCTTTCAAGAGACTAGACAGACTATACGTTAATTCATAGAATCATCCGATCTCATGAACGGACCAGACAAAGTAGTAAATAAAAACAGACCTTGTTCCACAGTTTTCGTACAGCATGCTTAGCTTAGCTTAGCTTAGTTAGTTAGTTACACATTACCCCGTTTGTACAATTCATTCCAGTCCCGTCCGTCCTTTCCTTCCTTCATCAATTGTATTCATACGACAAACAGTTCAGTCGGGAACAAGCATACCATCTTAGCTCGAGACTTGAGCTTTTTTTTCAAACACACCACGTCATTTCTTGCTTGTCCTGAAACAGCGTTTAATTGAAAATGGTGCAGTGGAAATTAGTTTGTGGATTCGTCGCATTCTTTGCAGTAACAACAGTCAATAGCTCGCCTATTGGACTCGATCAAACGTTGAAGGACGAGGTCATATACATGGACGCAAACTTCCCGGGTCGTGGGGCACAATATTCCAACCTCGATCCGACGGCAGGGACTTTGGCTGCTCTCCATTTATCAAAAAAACAGCGTCGTCTCGAGTTGACAAAGAGTACAGATATGCTGAAGATTGAAAAGTTCTTTGGCCTGGAGCTAGAAACGGACATTACCAAACTTCCCACGAAATGTAAGCACAGCCCGTCTCCATGGCCAGGTAGCTTCTGGCCGACGTTTTGTGACAGTTTGAACCACAAATATTCTAAGAAGTCTGAGAGTCCCGCAGCAAAGTACGCAAAGGCTTTTGGTTATGACATCAAGGCCTTTATGGACAAGATTTCAGCTTTAAAGGGAGTCGACTCGATGAAGCACCGCGAAAAGTGCACCAAAACCGCTGAGTGCAAAGCACTTAACAATACGAGCGTGTGCGCCAAACGCCTCGGGATGAAGCAAGGTTACTGTGTTCCGAAATGGTTTGGTATTTGTCATGCTTGGGCACCTGCCTCAATTTTGGAGGCCGAACCGGAGTGTGCAGTCGAGCACAATGGCGTATCTTTTGAGCCGTACGACATCAAGGCTCTGCTTACTCTAGCATACGATGGTGTCAAACTCCCGACAATTTTTACGGGCACTCGTTTTGCGGGTAAAGACACAGCCCCGAACTCCACGGACCAATATGGCCGCTTCACAGACTACCGCCGTCGTGACATCAGCCCGGGTTTTTTCCACATTGCTATTACAAACATTATGTGCCGCTTCAACAGTACTTTTATAATCGATATTGCTGCTGGTAATGAGGTTTGGAATCAGCCAGTGCACAGCTACGAAATCCTCCGTCTATCCTGGATGACTCCCAAGGCCGTCGCCAAGAAATATTTTAAATGCGACAAGTATCCGTTCAATGACGCCGCTACGAAAATTGCCGTTGTCACCACCCGACTTCGTTGGGTCAAGGAGGCAGGCGTGAACGGGCCTCTTGTGTCAACTGGTATCGTTGAGAAGTACACGGCCAGCGCTGACTACGATTATATCCTCGAGACGGATGAGACGTACCATGTTTTAGGCGGTGAGTGGATCGCGGGCAGTATGAAGAACCATCCCGATTTTATGTGGTTTCCTGCCTCCAAGCCTGAACTTTCCGCCATTACGGCCACAGGTTTGAACTACTCAGAAGTTGAGAATCTACTCATCAAGTCAACTGGTGGCAACTGTAAGCTGGCCTCCGCTGATAAGAAGAATCAAACGGTAGCAGTAGACACATCAAGTTCTGCATCATCAGCTGAGCTGCCCGAACTTGCCTCAAGTGATTCTTCTACTCCGTTGGCAGAACCCACTGATGACTCGTCCGCACATACCATAACTGATGCTGATGCTCCGTCGGCAGAACCCACTGGTCACTCGCCCGAACCTGCCTCAATTGAGTCTGCTACGTCGGCAGAACTCACTGATGACTTGGCTGAATCTGGTGCTTCTGCTTCGCTGGCAGAAAGTACTGATGGTTCGACCGAACGTGCCACAATTGATCCTAATGTTCTGCCGGCAGAATATACTGATGAAAAGCCTAAACCTCCCTTAACGAAGCCTTCTGAGGCAGCTTCGCCAGCAGCACCTACTGCTGATTTTACCGCTTTGCTCAACGTCCCTGGCTCAACTGCCACTGCTGTTTTGACCAAACCTGTCTCAACAATTGCTAATCCCCCGCCTGCTCCGCCTGTAGATGCTAAAACCCTGCCTGCTCCACTTGAAGATGTTAAAACTCTGCCTGCTCCACCTGAAGATGTTAAAGCCCCAGCTCCACCTGAAGATGTTAAAGCCCCAGCTCCAGCTCCTGAAGGTCCAGTAGCAGAATATTAACGTCCGTGATAGATTTATCCTCATCTTTTTCTATTGAAAAAGTGAAGTCTCTATCTCTGCCTATTAAGCGTAAACGAGGCGTAGTCTTCTTTTCATAAACTAACGCAATAAACCATGTTTGTAGATACGATTGATATATCTTACCATGTACTAACTGGTTGCTAGTAAGCTTGCATATCTGAGAACCAATTGACGCGCAAAATGAGACCATCAAGCGTAAAGCAAGTGGCCCCAAGAAATCTAAAAACGTCGGTGCATTCATCAACTTTGACTATATCAGCTTGGCTCATTCGAGTTTTTCGAACTGATTGTGCCTTGTGCAGTTCATGCTAAACAGAGTTTTGACTCAGGTGGCAGCATCAACTATTAGACACTCAGCGTCGACTAATGTAAGTTATCATCATCATCATCACTCTTTCATTGAGTCGATACGCGTTCGATTCACGTCAACTGCCTGCGCTTTAGCATGGATATGTATGGTAATGCTAACGCTTTGATCCTATAGACCGACTCAAAACAACAAGAACAGTAAAGGACCTAGGAGCTCCTTCATAGACTCAAACGGGATATGTATACTATTGAAATCGAATCGACAACATTAGTCGCTTTTGCAAACGTGTTTATTTTGTATGATGTACGACAGACGCTTCATGGAGAAATCGTATCGATACTTGAGGTCATATGATAAAAATTCGCTTCACGTTTGACTCGTCATTGACACCATTCTTCAAATCGTTTCCATGATTCTCATCTGTATCCGGTTAAGATTTTGACTCAGATTGTTTTTTTTTATTTACGGACAAGTTTGTGACGAAACGTATTTAGTTGTATGACATATAGCAGTTTTCCTAAGTAAATGACCTTAATAAAAGACTAACGATCCATTCAACCCATCCCTTTTTATATGTACAAAAGCGGACCTCTTGTCCCTATTTTACAGTGACGACTTCATGTGCTAATCTAACGTTCGTACATTCGTTCAGATCGTTCATTCTACGACTGCTTGTCTTCCTTCTTTTCCTGCAATCAAGACACGCTCAAAGCAAACAAACCCAGGTTTCCTCATTTTGAATAGTAATAATAATAATAATACAATACCTTAGCCGTTTGTTTGCTCCTCCATACGCAACTATGTTCCAACTACTATAGTCCTTACAATCCATTCATTTTCCTCATACCTGATCCTTGAGCTTTTCGTTGAAATCGACCAGGACTTTTTTTGATCAGGATAGTTTCTGTATTGATTTTCATACCTACGCCTTCACTCAACTCGTGATCGCCAGCAATGCGTGAATGATTTTTTCGATCACGTCTGGCAAAGACCTTCTACTGCTGATTTCATTCATTCATTCATTCTTGATTTGTGCATCACTTTGAAAAGCAAACAACGTGCATTGCTGGATTGAGTTTGATATCACCCTTATGAAGCTCTCGAAATTTGCAAAACACTCGCTCACGTTTGCCGGTCCGTCCCCCATTCAACATTTGAAACGGTTGTCCAAGACTTTGGGCAACAAGGTTCAGTTGTATGCAAAGCGCGAAGATTGCAACTCGGGACTAGCGTTTGGTGGGAATAAGACACGTAAACTCGAATATATTATTCCAGACGCGATTGAAGGTGGCTACGATACACTTGTGTCCATTGGTGGTATTCAGTCCAATCAAACACGTCAAGTGGCCGCCGTTGCCGCTCAGCTTGGTTTCAAATGCGTCTTGGTGCAGGAGAATTGGGTTAATTACCCGCCCGAGGAAGCTCACGTCTATGACAATGTTGGCAACATTGAGTTGTCCCGTATCTTGGGCGCAGATGTACGTCGGAATGCAGCAGGCTTTGACATTGGTATCCGTCCAAGCTGGGAGGCAGCCATGGAAAGCGTCAAGAAGGCCGGTGGCAAGCCATATCCCATTCCAGCTGGCTGCTCAGAACATCCAAAAGGTGGCTTAGGCTTTGTTGGCTTTGCAGAGGAAGTTCGGCAACAAGAGAAGGAGCTGGGCTTCAAGTTCGACTATGTCGTCGTGTGCGCTGTGACAGGTAGTACCATGGCCGGCATGGTGGTTGGCTTTGCAGCCGATGGACGAGCGAACAAGGTCATCGGGATTGACGCGTCTGCTACACCTGAAAAGACCCGCGAGCAGATACTGCGTATTGCCAAGAACACAGCGGATCTGGTCGAGTTAGGATGCGAAATCACTGAAAAGGACATTGTGCTGGATACGCGTTTCGGAGGACCAGAGTACGGACTGCCTAATCAAGGCACACTGGACGCCATACGACTATGTGCACGTACTGAGGGTATGCTGACTGATCCTGTGTATGAGGGCAAGTCCATGGATGGAATGATCTCCATGGTGCGCAACGGAGAGTTCCCTGAGGGCTCCAAGGTATTGTATGCCCACCTGGGTGGCTCTCCGGCACTGAGTGCCTACAGTTACCTATTCAAGGAAGGATAAGCGCTATGAACTTATGCCGAGAAGCCAAAGACTTCAATCACCATTTTTTACGCAAGCACTACCATTTCATAGCTGCTTCTCTACACTTTCGTATACTTCTTGTTCGTTCGACATCTTGTCCACTTGACTACCCAACGTTTCGACATGCATTAGGTCTCCCTCTACCTTTACGAGACGTTTATCGACGAAAGCATGATTAATAATTACCGTGTCCAAGTTGAAGTCCATTGATGGTTTGTAGCACATGCCCGTGTGCTTTCAGAGCCAGGTAAACGGCACAGATTTGAATTGTGGCGTTTAGAAGTGGCCCGATCAGGTTGATACATTCGGTCTGACAAGCTTGCAGTTTCCATTCAAGAAGCTTCAAGTGTCAGTCAGGTCTTTGAGACAAAATGGCAGTAGCGCAGACGAGTTGTCAAGGTTGCAAATTCATTGTAGTACAGAGATATTCCTGTACTACAACACTGTTGACGTCATATTCGTGAAATTAAGGATTGAAGTCGACAGCTTGGTTACGTTTTGATACGTATCAGTGAAGATACGGCAGCTGTGTCAGAGAAAAGATGCAAGAGGTGTCCAGTGTGAACCGAGTCTCAGAGAGACTAGGATTAAAGAGTTCAAGCGACGACGAGACGCAAGATGAACTTGACTATAAATATTCAGTCACGCAGTCAATTACTATGAGCACAGCCTTCAAACGATACACGAACTCATATCCAGTCGAGACAAGGCAAGAAGTTTGGTAACATTGTTTTCTTACATGCCCCTACAGCTTCATGGAGAGGTTGTCGTGATGATACTTGCTACGAAAGTAGTCGCGCACGTAGCCAAGCACGAAGAAGTATTCATACACGAGAACTATGGACGTGTCGGCAATACCCCAGTCACAGCTCCCAACGAAAGCTAACGGGTAGCGGGATATCTGGCAGACCTACGACGTTTGTACTGCTGGCAACGCGAAAGTCGCTAACGCGTAATGGTGGACCAACAAAAATGACGACGAGCACCACAAAGAGCAACACGTACCAGAAGAGTTGAAAGGTGTTGTGCCAAATTGGACGACGGAAGCACGAACCCAAACCCATAGTGAGACCTGTAGACATCTGCTGGAAGCAAACGATAAACCAAAGCGTCGAGACTAGGTTGCTATCTTGTAGTAGCCACCACTGTACGAGATTAACATTGCTCGGCTGGAATGGGCAGTACCAGGGCTGTGTAGTTAGTTCGTGGATAGCACCATACAGGAACAACCAGTGGATTGTAGCCGCGCCTACCAGCGAGCATACCGTTGTGGGATCTACTAGACTCGATGTAGGACGCTGTGTTCCCATTTTATCTAGTGGCCGAGCGCGTGTAAGACCGTACGAGATACCGACAAGAATGACTCCATCAAGGAACTGCGAAATAAACACGCCGTTATAGTACATGACAGTACGACAGCCGATGCCGATGAGACCATACATGATGAGATACTTGACGCTCGAGAACGACGTCGCGAGCGCTCCGCGGCCCTCAAACACAAGGTCCACCACCGAAATGAGCGTTCGAAACTTGCTTGTGAACGGAGACACCACTGAAGCCTCAGCGTCGCTGAGGGCAACGCCGATGTGAGCAATGCGCAATCATTACCACCATCGCCACACATTCCAGTCACCGATCCGGTCGCCATGTGCAATTTTACGCAGTCAACCTTACCCTGTGGCGTCATGCGACTGAAGATGCATTTTGAGCAGAAGCTTTTGGATATTTCCAATCTTGACCAGAAAGTCGAAGCACTTCCCAGTCACAGCTAATCCCTCGTTTGTGTCTACAGCCTTCACCATGTCGCGGATGTTGTCAACGGAGAACACCTGTTGCGTGTTGACGTCCTTCCATACGAGCATGCTACCAATTTTCTCGTCGTCCACAATATCACCAAGAATAATCTAAGCGTCCTCGTTCACCATGCTACTGGCACGAGCAATGTAGCAACCCGTCATTGCATTATCGCCCGTAATCATCACTGGGCGGATGTTGCCCTGCTTCAGGGTCAGGATGGCGTTGCGCGAGTCCTTCTTGATCTCGTTGCGGAACATGACAGGCCCAGCATAGTCAAAGACACCTCAACAGCGTCTCGTTCGGCTAACAGGGCTGACAGATCAGCTTCAACCATGTTCGGTATCACCTTGGCGGCAATGCCAAGCACATAGCAGCCATTTTTAGCTAAGTTTTCAGCGGTCTCGAAGTAGTTCGTAGGAACTGAGTCACTAGAAATGGACGCCATCTTCTCATACGAGCCCTTGCAGAATACGATCAGCTTACCCGTACTCTTTTGCTTCATCACGACGCTCATTGACAGTCGCTGGTGGTCAAACTCGAAGCGTTTCACGAACTCTAACTCTCTCGTACCTTCTGCAGATTGAACAATAGGAAGCTGGCCTTCCAGCTCTACAGACTTCCACTGCGTACTTTTGAGCATCTTTACCTCCAACAAGTTCGCTACTGAGCAATCCAACGGCGTGGCATGACGCCAGCGAGAACTTCATCATCTGGCTCAGGGAAGCATCCGTCATATCGCTGGTTACCGACATAAATTCGCCCGAGTCAATAATAGGAACACAACTTCGGTATTCAAGACCTCCTTCGTGATCGTGCCCGTCTTGTCAAAGCAGAAGATGCGCACCTTGCCACATAGAATGATTCGCTTCGTGCTCAAACAGAAGATATTCTGTTTGTGCAGACGCTTAGCAGCATTCACCTGACGGACAGTCATCACCACAGGCAGGAGGGGGTTAAGCACAGCACTAAACATGAACATACCATACACGAAGGCGAACAGCGTATTGCTCAGACCTGCGTTGTCGATCAAAAACTTCATTGCAAAGTAAGCTGCAATCAAACCGACCACGAATAAAACTGAGAATACGGCCTTAAGGTGCTCGTCGTACTTGAACCTGATCGTTGCAGGGTGCAGAATGGCCTGCACAAGCTGCCCACGGCTAGTGTGTGTTTCAATAGCCTGCGCAACAGCAAGAATCTTCTCGCCACGACCTGAAGCCAAAGTTCTTGTGCCTGAAAAGAGTGTGTACTTCTTTCCAGCGCCCTCTGCGTCATACACTTCGCAGCTGTCGTTGGGCAAAGAAAACTTTTGCACTGGCATCGACTCTCCAGTCAGCATCGCTTCTTCGCAAACCATTGAGCCCTTGACGATCACACGGTATCTTCCAGTTTTCCTCCACGCAAAGTAGATCACCAGGAGTCAGGTCAAATGACTTGATTGTCGACCACACTCCATCACGCATGACCGTCACCTCCGCAACGTTGTGCGTCATTTTCACGACAGAAGCAAGCATACTGCGCTTAGCTGAGATGTTAAATGCAGCCGCCAACACAATTACGACGGTGTTGAGCACCGATGCCCAAACGTAGTTCGTGAAATACCACACGTAGTAGCACATGAGCTGATAGATGCAAAATAAGGAGAAAAACTCGTGGACAATCGAAGCCGCCCAAGACGGCATCTTCACCTCGATAGCGTTGCAGCGCAAAATATTCTGACGACGAGCGTGCTCGTCAGTGGTAAGCCCCTGCGAGTCCGACAAACTATCGTTATACAAGTTTGGAAGCACGACAAAGCCCGGGATGAACTTTCGCTCAATATCATCAAACAGATATCGAAGATGCTGGAACTCGAGGTAACGTGCACCTTCAACAGTCATGTGCACGGTCACGGTCTCCTCAAAATCCTGACGCGAGTGCGGGAACACGAAGCTCTCCACCTTTAATACCATCTGAGCAACCCCCGAGCGATCCATCAGCATCGTTTCCGGCACTTTTGGTTTATACATGAGCACATGTGTACACTTGTCTAGAGTAGTTGGGTAGCGGAAGAAGTTGAGGATCTTACAGCGGTACAGAATTATCACGGCAAACCAAACCGTTGCAATCACCCAGAGTAAGATAAACACCTTTATGACAACAGTAGTGGGGTTAAACCAAGCAGCGTACTCGTCTGTCGCTAGTTTTCCCTGATTATCACAAATCGTCAGAATGATAAGGAGATTGACCAGCACCGTCATGAGATTGAAGTAGCCAAACACCACGTAGCCAACAACCGAGTCCGTGTACCCTGTCTGCACAATGTCCTTCGTGCTATTCGCTAGCTTCACCTTTAATGAACGATCAGTCAAAGGTGAACGAGTGATTGACGTATTGATAGTAGGCGTCTCGGGTTTATCCCTACCGTCCAACAGCTTCCTGTCTCCATCTGCAATTGCCGTCAGATGATCAATCGAGTCTGACGAGTGATGGACACTTAGCACAGCGCGAAATGCTGCCCAGCACACCAGAGAGACATAGCAAAGAGCATAGATGAGTACCTAAGATGCGTCTCCGTGAAAGAGTTTCAGCGGCAGACTGACGAAACAAATGCAGCCGTGCACATAGTCTGCACTGTTGCGTTGACCTTGCCATTCTTCAGCGAAATGCTCCTGCATACAGCTCCAATAGGTAACGATGCATTGTTGTTGCGAAACAAGAGTCGTCATTGTAAAAGCTTGAGAATCCTTCACCCTGAGGTCAATTGCAGCGTATATACAAATATACAAACGCTTAATTGACCTTTCCGAACCTTTCGGTGTGCCAAGGTCACTGCAATAATATGCAGGTGAATGGTTAATCGCACAAGCTCGATAGTCCAGTTGAGACATCATCGCCCTGATAAAACTATATGGCAAGGATATAATCACCAACCATGTTCTCCTCATTGCAATGGATTGATATCAAGTGAACTAGTTTGAGTCTTTTGTGACCAAGTGATGAATAATGGTAGGGTGGGTATCAAGGAATACGACGTTTCAAGATAGTAAAACTACTGAAATCGGTAACGGTAGAGGAGAATGGATTCGTTTCCAAAACACGGTTAACTGAATGAACGAATTTAAGTCATATAGAAATGATTATATTAATCCAGTCGAGACAAGTTGTCAAGGTGGTATAGATACTTTTCAAAGTGTGAACTTCCTCAGCAGATTAGTTCACACGTGATCAAATACCTCTTTCTTTCGTAGAGATAATCGCTACAAGTAACACGCAATATCTCCAGTTGTCGCATTCCTCAATTCGTTTTCGTTTGTCTTTGCAAATCAATGCTTCTCTTTGAATGCATCGACAACCATATCGTTGTCATCACTCATTCGTCAATCTTGAGGCGTCTCACACATTGACGTTTCTCTTCACGATAACAAAACTATTATCCAATCTACTGTCCCGGTTTCAACAAATACTCTAAGGCCTGTCAATACTGAGTTTTGGTCGTAGCATTGGCAGTATTATCCTTTCGTTTGCGCTTTCGGTTTGTCTTGGACGACGACAGTTCTGTGCGGGCTATTGCCATCACCATTGCGGGTGAAGTATCTTGGCGACCACATTTTTTCTTCAAACGCAAATCGTTAGTTTTCCAGCTACGACGAGCTGAGAAAGAGGCTGGAGGTGCGCTCAGGACACCGCACGTACTACCCAGTGCAATCTCCGTGGATTTTTCTTCATCCAAATGGTCTGGAAGCTCTACAAATTGCTCCATTCCAGACATTTTAAGATGCCGAGGACACCACGCTTGATATTTGGATGATTTTATCGTAAGAAGGCCGTTCACAAACGCACAGGCCACGTGGTATGCTCGTATACACTTTCCGTGGGCACACTGAATTTTGCTCAACCCTTTTTGACCTCCACATAAAGAACACTTCAACTGCTGACGTTGCGGATCTACCAAATCGATACCATGAACGACTCCATCTTTAAAGAAAGTTTCGGGTGTGAACAGTGCGCATTGAGGATGCACCACTTGACCGGTGTCTGTAGCAGTAAAATCACCACCACTTAGCTCACAGAGTGCACACATTTCACTGCTCTCTTGTTTGAGCTTGTTCACAAACATCCCTCCAAAAGAAATATCCTCGTTCTCACTATTCTCTCCCTCATCGCTCTGCGTCTTTGTCTCTGAACCAGAAACTTGCCCGTCTTCGTCCATATCACTGCCGCCATCGCTTTCATCAAAACGACGTCTAGCAGCCTGTAACTCCTGGTACATGCGCTCATAATTGCGCCACTGGATATCCTGCAGCTCATGCTGATAGTACTCCTTCGACGCGTACTCTTCATCCACTTTAGTTGTAAGAGAATCAAATGCCAGGTCGTTCAACTCCATTATGGAGCGGAACTGTTGCTGCAAAGTAGCCAATTTGCTCTTAATTTTGTCTTCTTCGTCTTCACTCTCCGAATCATCCTCGCTCACTTCGTCTCCAACGCGATCTTCGATGCTCAGAACCTCAAAAATGAAACATGCGTTTGTCAAAGCGTCAACTTCGGAGAGCTTAACTTCAAAGTGACGATCCATGAGAATTTCTTTCGCAAGAGGGACGTGATTGAGATGTCCTGAATTTCTTTCGCAATACACGGTAGCATCTGCGGTCGAGAACTGCAATTGGAAGCGGCAATGTTTCGGCGGCCTTCCAATTCCTACATCTGGGAGTGCGCTCAGCTTTTCTGTGTCCGCTGTCCGACTAACAGCAACAAATAGCTTCACACCCAAGGTGCTTACATCTACCTCCGCAGCATCTTTGGCAACGGTTTCCGGTTCACATTTCTGCCTTTTACCGTTTGACGTAAAGCTATGTTCTTCGCTCTTCTCAGACCGCACTGTGTCAAGATCCACCACGCTGATATATTTGCGCTCCACCCTTTTTTTCGCTGCCACTTAAAACGTAGGCAACGTTGTAAGTAAACCGCTTTTTACCATTGGATAATTCTTCTTTGTTCACTTTTTTTATTCGACCTACGCCACCGTGTTTGTTCATACCAGGCCACGTGCGTGTTGCAACAGATACTGTAGTGCCCACTTCAAGCGCCGTTTCTTCACTTGCGTCTGTGTTCGCGTCGCCAAGAGCATCCGTGAAGATACCGGGTAATAACAAGTTGTGTTGCGGTTTGCGCAAGCTACGAAAACTCACAAGATATTCAGGTACGCGCTCGCATCGTGGCATTACCAGCAATTGACGAAGCTGACCACATTCCATGAGCAAGCCACCGAAACGTACTCCACAAATATCCTCTACGTTTCTCTGCAGCTGTGAAAACGTGCGCTTGCTCATTCTTCGGAGAAAAAATGCCGAGTCTAGTGTTGTCCAGAACAGCTTCATGGCAAGCTTCGCGTCAGACCGAAGAAACACCCACGGCCAATCAATGCCTCCACACGTAACTTCAGTTTCCGCATCACGCAAGACATCCTTTGAGCAAGCAAGATCAGAACTATGAGTTTCTGGACGAAATTCGGAGTGTGATGTCACCACTTTGGTATGTGTGGCCACCGCACCCTGCTTTACCGATACTGATGTACCGAGAGTATTTTGCGCAGCGGCCGTGACACAAACTGGTGCCGCTTCGGAAATAGCAAATTTGACCACACTATTTTTCCGCCTCGTTCGGAACCAGCAATGGACGGGTAGCGAAAGAGCAGAAACCACATCATTTTCAAACTTCTCAAGACCTATGTTTCGTAAAGTAAGATCGTTAAACGCAAATACCTCGTCACCGTCTTGTATGACTCCGTGCTTCAACGCCGCTAGAATTGCCGGATTACGGGTTTTCTGAGCGTGAAGAAAAATGCCGGCATCTTTCACAGACGATGCAATTCCAAGACCTAAAGGCCGACTTGCAATTAATACCATGACGTACTCAAAATCTCGCTCGCTCGGTTCTTCTCGTATGTATGCCGGGGGATAAATCGACGGAGCAAAGACATTCGTCTGGAGAATCATACGACTATTGGAGTTAACTTCCTTGTGAGTATAGGAAGCTTTCGTCAGATGAGAGGCTAAGGTAGAAGCCGCATCTGTGGCAGCTGGAGGAGTGGGAACAACCAAAACCGGTGTTGCGCTCTCTACTGATAGCTTGTCGTGTCGTTTTCGTTTTAGTCTGCTGGAACCGTTCCCACCGCTTTTACGTAATGGAGGTCCACCAAGCAAACGTGGTGGTGGCATTTTCGTTGGTGTTTTTTGAATCGAATATCTTTGCTTCGCACCGTATAGATAGTGCTTACCATCCGAGCAGGAGTCGTGGCTGTCGTCATTAACACTGTCGCTGTCCAACTCGTTATTACCACCATTCGTATCACCGACTATGCTAATATCTTTGCCGGACAACAAATTCATTCGAGGCCTTTTTTTTCCTGAGCTTACCTGCTTTCCCTAACAACTTAACACCTTTTTCTCCACCGTCATTTACTTCAACTTCCAAATCTCTATCTAGTTTCAAGAATTCAGCTTGGTGTTTGAGACATCCACTCCCGAATTGACCCTATCCTGTTACAGCATCAACATGGCAGAACTTAGAAGAGTTAAAGAGCTTATACACCAAGCATGTTGCGTCAAATGCTACCTGGTCTTCCATGTATCGCAATTTAATTCCGTTCCGGAGCGCACATAATGCATGATATGCAACTACGCACTTGTCTAGAGCACATTGCGCGCATGCTCCTCTTTCACTACAAACCACACCACCACACCACCACCAAAACCATCAAACCCATCCTTCACCTACATTAAGCTCTTGTATACAAACGTCACTCACTTGTTCTTCTTGCAGAAATAGCACCGTAGTCGTCTTCTCTTGTGTAGCTTATCTAGCCCACAAACAACCTGCAAATGATCTGACACGCCCTGCAATGTCGACACTTGTTTGTCATGCAAATCCAGCTCGGGCAAGAACATAGTGCACGCTAAATGAACCCATCCCCCATCCACCGTTGGTGCCATTGCTCCAGCCTTAATACAACATGCTTCGCACTCGAATTCATGTGTCACAATTATATTCTTTTCAACATCCAGAGCGTCCAAGTACGTTTTACACAAGTGACAGTACCATTTTCCCTCGGGAATTGCAGTCAATCCATAGCATGTTTGATGAACTGCCATGCGACAGATGTCACATACAATGAGTGGGTCATTGTCAATTGAGTCTGAGGCACAGCAGACACCACAGGGGCTTCGTTCCTGTGTCTTCTTCTGTTTGATGATAATATCGTTATCTAGAGGTTTCCATACGTGCAAAGAATTACTAAAAAAAGGTTCTTGAGAAACCGATAAGGTCTCGTCGTAATCTATGAGCACGTCCCCTTCTTCCTTCTCCTCTTCCTCTTGTATCATAACCTCATCGTCTTCGCTATTTACGTCAAGTAAAAGCTCCATCTCCTGCTTAAAATGACGTAGTGGCTCTACCAGAAATTCTTCTTCATGGGTCTTGAGCTTTTCTTCAATCTTGCAAATATTCTCACTCAAAAGCGCAATCTGATTCCTCTCATTGCACGTGGCCATTAACAACGTCTTTAACTTACACAGACGTTCATATACAACGGGATCGTGGATTTGGAAACCAAAAAGACTGTGGCCAAGAAGAGACTTGGCTATTATCCGTCGACGCTGCTCCATAAAGTCGAGAAAAATTGCGCGCCAAAACAAGAATGATGGTCGGTCATCCGCTTGGTTTCTCTGATTGTGCAACAGAAGACCCGGAATTGCAACCTGGTTATGGCCAATAGAGTCTAAGGGAGCAAATAATGGCATCAAAATATGGAGCTTATTTATTGCGATAGTATAGCGTACCATAATGAGTTTATCATTTATTAAAAGGCACCATAAAGGCCATCGTCCACATTGATGGTATCACTACTTTGTCCATCGTGCACTCAGCGACATGAATGCTCTGCTGCTTAATTTCATTTTCATGACATCGCAATAGACTCATAAAACCGTTTGCTACGTAAAGTGGCTGGTAAACAAGTGTGCTTGATACATAGTCGATAATCATATAAACACCACACATTGGTGTGAGATAGCAATGGGGCAACTATTCTGAACAGAAGTAGGATAGTACTTGCGTAAGAAGAGCACCATATCAAACGCGGATCGTGCATTTCCTTTCACATACAGTGATAACGACTTCTTTTGACGAACATTATTGTGAAGCCAAAAAGCGATTCGAAGATGGCCTTGCTTTACAGCATATTCGATCGCTAAAGATGAACAGCTTTCGCTTCTGTTGGCGTATAGCCACTTTAATATCTCCAAATGGCCATTATAAGCAGCAATTTCCATCGCATCAGATGTACAGCTCTTTGATTGACGAACATGGAGCCACTGCACAATTCGCAAATGGCCATATCGAACAGCTACATTCATAACCTCCGTCGAGTACTTCCCACAAGCATTGCGAAAAAGCCATTTCAGGAGCTCCAAATGTCCGTGTCTGGCAGCGACAGTCATCGCGTTAGGAGACTGCAACGAGCTTGTCAGCGCTTTATGGAAAAATGTACTCCTGTTGTAGAAATACTGCAACACATCCAAGCGCCCATGCTTTGTGGCTTCATGTATGATGTCGTTTGCTTTAAGCTGAGGCATCCTTCGCATGTACCCGACAAGACACTTCACAGTGCTCAAGGATACATGTTGCATTGTCAGCCGCAAAGCATCTCCATGTAGATCGCAACACCCCTTTTTATAGAGATAATGAATCACCTCGATTTGATTTCCTTGTGCTGCTGCGCAAAGCGGACGGAAGTACAACCCAGTGTTGACAAGAAATGCTTCACGTCCTATTGGGTATTCCATTAACCAATTCATCATTGGAAAATCACCTCGCCCACAAGCATTTATAAACGCTCCACGCCAATCAAGGAGCCACGTAGCTTGAATTGGTGGCAATGGAGAGTGTAGCATTGCTATTTGTTGCATGAGATCGAGACAATCCGAAGATGCTAGATCCTTAACTGCTTGGACTGCTCTGTTTACATCCCAACGAAGACAAGGGTTTTCCGGAGTCATCTCTATTTTAACGGATTGTCGGCTGTATGTAGTACAATCGGAAGGCTTTTTGCCTTGAGGAATCAAAAGCTCAGCTAATTCGAACTCTTCCACATCCAAAGCTATGGCGTGGGTCCTCTCAATTACCAACATTGTTTCTTCCTCACATCCATAATGGCAAAGTAGATTCTTGTGCAGCCATCGGACGGTATCAAAATGTCCCCTCGTGGCAGCCACTACAATAGCACGATGGTGCCAATGAACCACATTCTTTTCGGATTGGGACAATACTTTGTCTTGGTTAGCCACAAGCTTCATGTTCCCTACGCTTGACGATTCTTCACTCCAAAACTTTGCATTCTGAGTCATCAAATACTCTAAAACTGGGGTGCATCCGTTCTCAGCTGCAGATTCAACAACTCTAAAAGTAGTTTCACATCCCGAGAAATGCGCGAACAACCACTTTACCATCGCCAAATCTCCTCTTGCAGCAGCCACCTCCAACGACTTGGAGAACTGCCAGCGATAATAAAAGGTATCCGACTGCAAAAAGTTCGTTAAAGACCAGTGAGAGGGCCTATCGGCAGCACTATTACAGCTCAAAGCCCAAATTCGATCCAGTAGCAAGATGGAGCCAAAAGTGCATGCTGGAGCAAGCGAGAGGATCGGTGAGAGCTCGATACACTCGGAGATAGCTCTAGAGGAGATCTCAAAATCTTGTACACTAGGATACTGGCGAAGAACAAACTCCAACAACGTGAACATCGAAATTCAAATGTGAGCCTCAAGATCGACACCAAACCAAGATCAAAAATCCATCAATCTTGCCCATTTCCCTAAATTTTCATTGATTGATGGGTCTAGCTAGATGCAGCATTTTTAATTAGAATCGCATTGCAAACGGGTTTAAGCCTTTATCCAACGTTCCTGCCTCTTCAAGTGGTTTAGTTTCAACTCAACTTGCGGGATTCCTCGGTCTGCGTAGTTTCGTTCTGTTTAACGGCTCCAAAAAAGCAGATGGGGATTGACCGAGCACACAAAGGCCAAAATCCGAACAACATAAGAACACAACGGAGTTGTCAATTTGAACGATACGGGCCCGCGCCACATCTTCTGATGAAGAGTCCGTTGAGTGCAAGTATGTATACTACGTCGAAGAAGTGAGCGCTTGAGAGAGCACAACGGTTGGAGGCATCATCTTGTGACGTGTTAGCGTATTCATCTTAGTCGATTGCCTCTCACTATCCTATCAGTAGTTGTGAAGTCTGACACATTGTTCGCTAATATCAAGGAGCACGAACATGCCGCAAACGTTTATTCCTATGTGACGACAAATCGGTGCTGTTTCCTTGCACTCCAGAGCCCTCCAATCAATAGATACAATTGCAAGACAACGAGCAATATGTTTTCATCAAGAAGCAACGACTTGTAATTGTAGGACGAGAGAACTAGGCTAGAACAAGTAGCGCATCGTACATGAGTGATATTCGCATTGAAAGCTATTAGTTGTTCTGGTTCAGCCTCTTGCTGTACACGTAGTGACCTTCTAAGGTATTGGAGGTGCGATATGCTGAGGACGTCCAACCAAGAAAAGGAAATTAAGAGTATACAGGAATCAGAACCTCGCAGCTTTAGACGAAGCTATTATTAGGAAGATGACCTTGACGAATCGACGGACCAGCAACGCGGATCCAATATTTAGTTGACCAAACCAAAGAAGAAGCGTAATGGACGGTGACAGTAGTCAAAACTACCAGCCTAAATAGTGCTTCATCAACGGCACTACCTTGCTGTTGAACCCAAGGTGTCGGCTCGTCGGCATGGCTGCACTATGCCACTCGCAGCGGTTCTAACAAGATGACAGCCGAAGACTACCAAGTAGATAGCATCTTATAGGTGCTGACAAGGTCAATTCCCAGCTCAGCATCACCGATGCTCTCAACTTGCTTTTGTAATGAAGAAATGGCTCAATGCTTGCGTCCACGTCATGTGAGCCACTCACCTTTCCTCTATTACAAGCAATGAACAAGTCGCCGTGAGTTTTTTTATCATCAACACCTATCAGCCATTCTAACCACGTTATGCGCTTGTAAGGTATTGGATTCGTGCATGCCTCTCGCTTCACACAGCGGGTAGACTTGTTCTTGCATTGGTCGGCGGAGTGTTGTAAGTAAGGAGCTGAAGGATACACAGGAGTCGTAAGCAACGTGATTTCGTATGCATTTATGAGCCACATGGGTGGAACATGCGTGGATAATGATGCAATTTATTAACTTGCCAACGAGCCTTGTGTAAATTCTTCCAGATGACCCTTGTAAACCTGATACCAAACACTCTCGAAAATGCTTTAGTGCAACGGATGTGACTTCTAGCTATGCAAAAGTACATTTCGTTGATTGAATCATCCGCATCTCTAACTATCGTATATGTCATCATCTAGCTAATGTACTGCGTGTTTCTTTTTCACTGTACATCACATGGTCGCTTTTGCGGTTTTTCATGTGTATTGATTCAATTATTGTGGCTTTAGACTACGTCGAGGGCTGCTCGTCTTCATTATTACTAGTCCCACGGGATGTGCGCGTAGTGCGTGGTAGCTTTAAGCGACCACAACACTTGGGAGTAGCCCTTGTAGTCCTCCCACGAACCGTCTCTCTGAGTGTGTCAGCGACGATGAGCCACAACCTTGATTGGCTAAGTTGTCTACCTCTCCGATCATCATCGGATCTGGCAAAACATATAACGCAGGGTTTTGGTGAATAAACCCTGGCCAATTTTTGGGAGGCCCAGACGCACCTAAATAGCGGGTACAGTGTGGCATATATCATTCATTTATTGTAGCCGAGCTAGCCCAGAGGAAGTAGTCAAACTACTGTAGCAAAGCTACTTATACGCTATGTGTACAGGAAGACAAGCTCAGAGAGCTTCTACGTCTTAGGGTGCTTAACCCTCCTAGGCTAGCTCGTAAGCTTGTGCTATCGGTATTAACCAGGTCTCAAAGAGACTAGTATCAAAGATACTTAATTCCTCAGGAGGAAAAGTACGCTCAAGCAGTGTGCTTATAGAGCAGGTTTGAAACTGATTTATATTTATGTTTATCTGTTAACACTAAATATAGAGGCACCTACTCTATACTTGGTGCTAGTCACTATTTACTGGCTCTATAGTCTATTATTAGTATGCAGACATGCATAGTCACTATACTTTAAATAAGTAACGTGGCTCTCTGCCACAATGCGACCCTTCGTTCCTTAGGTACGGTCACATCAAGCCTACCCAAAGTACAGCCACACCATTGGTGTGGCAGGTGTGTAAAATACACACCTTCGTGTAACCCCGTTACATCCTCCCACCAATCCGTGGGACCCGACGTACCCACGGTTTATTACACTTAATGGAGGGCATCGTTTTTATTTTCTTCCCATTTTGCTTGCCTCGCAATAAGTACTTGCACTTGCGAACAAAGTGATAGTGTTTTCACCACTTGCTCTTTGAGCACCTGTGCCTTGCACACACGCTTTCTAAGCATCCTAGTGTTACGACACTTGCTCCTTGAGCATACAGTGCATTGCACTCACGCTAAATCATTATAGTGTTTCGACACTGTTAAGTGCCTATCATTTGGAATTAATACCCTTTGTGTGTTTTACGAACACTTGCTTTTACGACATTATGTCCTAGCACTTGCCTTAAAGCATATCAGTGTTTTAAACACTTGCTTATAAGCGATTGAGCATATAAGTGTGTAACACTTGCTCACAAAGCACCGTAGTGTTAACACTAGCTTAAAGTACACAATGGTGTCTAACACTAACGTACAAGCATCTAAGTGCTCAACACTTTCCTATAAAGCATATTTTTGCGTAACACTTGCTTTTAAAGCTTCTTAGTGTTCAATATTCGCTTTTAAAGCAACTAAATGTTTAACACGTGCTTATAATGCAACTTAGAGATGAAGACTTGCTTCTATAAAGCCTCTAAGTGTTCAACACTTACTTATATAATCCCAAAGTGTTGTACACTTCTGATAAAGCTTCATAGTGTTTCACACTTGCTTATATAAAGTCTACAGTGTTACTTTTGCTTATAACGCACACCATTACTTACCACTTGCTTACATAAATCCCCAAAGTGTTGTAAACTTGCTTATAAGCTTCATTATGATTAACGCGTGCTTATATAACAGCTAAGCACTTCACACTTATTTTATTGCACCGTAGCGCCCAGAACATGATCATGGAGCCATAGCGTGCTATATCCACTTGCTCTTGGAGCTCCCCAAGTGATTACACTTTGCGTATTATATAGACAAAGCCATATACGCCGTAATTTTTGCTTCTGAAGCAGATAATAGTACTTTTCAAGCGAGTGAGGTACCAGCAACTGCTTCCTAAGAAGGTCAGAGGTGAAGCCTAACTACTGACCTTGCTTCCACAGCACTTAGTGCTAGGAAGCATCCGGCGACTGCTGTCGCCGCTTCTGATCTTCTCAATCAAAAGCTTCAACGACGTCCGGGCAATCTTGCCGTGGGGGTACCTCGTACTCCCATGAGTCATATGGCTGAGAATACCTCCTCCACTTTACCAGATACCGGGTGTGGCCCTGATGAAGACGTCACGCCAATAGACGCTCGACGTGAATTGGCGCGACGTGAAACTGTTGATGACCCAGCTCATCAGTCAACGTTGGCAAGGGTCGGTGGACCATCGATCCATGATCTTTTGGCTCGCCTTCAGCGTCCATATGCACCTCCGGTGCCGTAATACCCGCCTCCTTCGGCCGGGAATTCGGGGACAACCCCTCAAAGTCTACCGAGGCAGGGTTGGTATATAACTTAAGCAATCCTACGTAGAACACAGGATGGGTTCTCACCTTTTTCGGAAGGTTCAGCGTATAGACTAAACCTTTCTTGCTTATGGTCTTGAAAGGTCCAATAAAGCGTGGAGGTAGTTTCGTTTTATATACCGCCGACACCGCACGTGTCGGCAAATTCCTAGCGTTTAATAAAACCAAATCTCCCATTTTAAACTCACGCTGTTCTTCCTGCCTTTGGTATCTGCTTGCTCCTTCTGAGCATCCTGGCTTTCAGCCATAGCGTCTTTGACGCGCCGTAATACGTCAAAAAGCGTTGACAAAACTATTCTACCTTCTTGCGCATCGCAACAGGGCTAATATCAGCTAGCCTTTGGCTATCTCTCCCCCCACTAAGCCCTGATGTGGCAGGGGGTAGCGTTAAAGAATCGCGAGGGTTGACCGATACATTCGCATAGAATGGGGTGAAGCCTGTCGAGGCATGCGCCGCGTTATTCAACGCAAACTCTACCAGAGGAAGCATCTCGATCCATTGCTTGGGTGTTTCAGCACAAACACTGTGAAGCATATCACCAATAATGCGGTTGACGCGTGCAGTCTGGCTATCGGTCTGCAAATGATCCCCGTGGATATGTCCTGTCAAGTGCCCAGCACTTTAAAGACGGAAGTCCAAAATTTACCCATAAAACGGGGTCTCTATCCGAAATGGTTGCCACAGGCAATCCGTGTTGTCGAAACACACAATCCATAAACAGCTTTGCTGTTCCTTCTCCATCAATGGAGTCCGGCACTGCCGCTAAGTGAGCCATCTTGCTCAATCGGTTTACAAAGACCACAATCTCAGTGTTGCATGCCGCATCACGCGGTAGGCCAAACACAAAGTCTATACTAATGGACTGTCACAACCCCGAGGGTACAGGCAAAATTGCCAAGGCACAGCCATACGAGGCGAAGTCCTTGCTGTTGCTGCGTCTAACGTAACCGTCAACGCCTCTGATCAGCCAAAAAACGATGGCAGCCAGGTAGGCGCGGGGCGTCCTACTGGGTGGAAACAGAGACGCGTGTCTGCGGTGGTGACGCGTTCTCCTAACCCCGCTGTGCAATATGCACAACTAAATGCCACCACTTCCAGCAATGATCCGTATTTGATCGTGCTTAGTGTTCGCGTTGACGGTGCCTTACGTCCACGTTGCGCATTGCTGGACTCAGGCGCGACGGACAATTTTGTCCGCGCCGACAGCTTATTCGTTTTCCCGTCGCGGTTGGCTGTCCACGAGTCTTCAGGGAAGATGATCGCCAAGTATGCGGACGGCAAGCCCCCGCGCGCACCCACATCGTCCTGTTGTGTCTTCTTGCAGATTCGATGCTTTCGAGAGCAGTGATGAATTCTAAGTTATTGACTTGAGCGGTTAATTCGACTGCAATTTTGGGATGCTGTGGCTTGCACGGCATCGACCCGACATCGATTGACTGAACCGCGCGGTTCACTCACGTGAAAGTGATGTCAATGGTTCTCGCCATTCCTACCAGACCGAAGAGTACTTGGCAGCATGTTGCTGTCGTGGATCCCGAATTCACGACCGATCATGCCCCTGAAGTGTGCGATGGCCCTTCGATCATGATGTATAACTCAGCAATCGGCTCCTCCTCAGCCGAACAGTAGTTCCTGAGTCAAGAATCTAACCCGCAGCAGTGGCAACGGATGTCTAATGGTCGAGTAGCGGCTCCCATGCGTGTGCGTTCTTCCAAAACCGCACGAAGGCGGAGACCTTCCTTGCGTCACGAGCGAGCAGTGGCTCCCGTGCGAGTGCGAGCTGCAAATCTTGCGCCGGAGCAGAGATTTCCAGTGCAGCTCCAACCCCAACCTCATCAAAGCAGCGGCTATTGATGTGTCACGAGCGAGCAGTGGCTCCCGTGTTAGTCCCTATGGAGGACACCGTCGAATCAGCGGCTTTTTTTATACGACTTACGCGGAGGCAGTGGCTTCCCCGTACAACTGGTTGTGCAACCGGTTCGTGTTCCTGTGTCACGTCGTCGCCGTGGGCGGCGTGTTCGTGTTCATCCTCCCTTGCCGATACCAACTCTTCCGCCGGCGTCTCCATTCAAGACCATCAATGTCGTTAACATGACTAATGCTGGTCCGCGCAGCCATTCGTTACAGGTCGCGAGTCCACCTCGCGACGCGTCTGGCACTACGCAGCTTCAAAACTTTTTTAAAATGAGTTACTGCATGGTTTGAAGAGCGGGGAGATCGAACAGCTATCTCTGTCTAGCCGCTTAAGACCCCGATCTCAACACCCACGAGCGTCCAGAAGGGATGGAGCCTAAGTTCGCACGCGAGGAGCGCTTTGCGGCACAATCCTGGAACGAAATTGTTGCGTCAAAGAATACTGTTCTCGCGCTTTTGCGCGAGTTTGCCGATGTCTTATCTGATAAAATTCCTGCAGTTCTTCCTGTGGATAGAGAAGTGCGGCACGATATCGATCTCGTGCCCGGTTCAAAGTACTGCGTCACTCGACCGTACCCGCTCCCTCGTAACCAAGTCGAAGCTATTGACGCCTTCTTTGAAGGGCGTTGCGCCGAAGGTCACGTGCGTGAGAGCACGTGTACCCATTCTAGTCCCACCTTCTGTGTTAGGAAGACAACGGGAGGATGGCGCATCGTTCATGCTTTTAACAAACTGAACGATGCAAATATTCCGGCGCAGACTTAAATCCCTCGGAAGGACATGGTCTTGGATGCCATGTCGGGAAGCACAATTTTCGTGTCTTTGAATTTGACAGACGGCTTCTACCAGATCTTGATGCGGACTCAAGATGTTCCTCTCACTGCCTTCAGTACACCTCGTGGTATGCTTTGGGAGTGGCTTGTCATGCCGAGGGAGCTCAAGAAACCCCTGCTACTTTCAACCGCATGGTCTCCCACGTGCTTCACCCATTTCGCGATTTTGCGCCAAGCTATTTTGATGATATCTTCGTGCGCAGTCGCGCATCCGATTGCGCGACTGAATTGGACGTGCATCTTGATCACCTTTGCAAAGTTTTTGACGAGATGCGTGAAAACAAACTGTATGCGAACCTGAAGAAATGCATCTTCTGTGCGCCAGAGATCCCAGTGCTGGGCAGTTACGTGAGCGCGAAAGGTTTTCGCGCTGATCCCGAGAAGATCTCATCCGTTTGCTCATGTTCGGTTCCGAAGGACGAGAAACACCTTCGACATGGCTGGGTCTGGCCATCTACCTGCATCACTACGATAAAGACTTTGCGGCAGCGATTCATCCATTATCACAGCTACTGAAGAAGGGCGCCACGTGGGTGTGGCGTCAAGAGCATCAGGATGAACTCGACGAGATCAAAAGAGACTCTCGACAGCTCCTGTGTTAGCTCAGCCGAATCATGACGCGCCATTCCATGTTGTCTGTAACGCGAGTGATTTTGCTATTGGCTGTGCTCTGATGCAACATGATGATGCGGGTAAAGAGCGCGTGGTCAGCTATCAATCTCGGCAGCTGAAGCCTGCAGAGCGAAACTACCCCGTTCATGACAAGGAGTTGCTTGCAATGCGTGATGCGCTTGTGAAGTTTTGCGTTTATCTGCTTGGAGAGCAGACATTCGCCATCTACACGGACCACGCGTCCATGCGTACCGCCACAAAGAGCCCCCATCTCAGCCAGCGCATGGCGCGCTGGTTGTCGTTCTTCGCGGAGTACAACTTTTTCGTGTGCCACAAGCCTGTATCGACCAACATCATTGCCGATACCCTGTCACAAAGTCCTAATTATGATTTCGCGCCGAAGCTTCTGTTTCCGCCGCCCCAGAGCCGGATGATGATGACTGTGCGGATTGCGTTACATTCGGTCTCAATGCTACGGCTGTGTCTGCAGTCAACCCTCTCATCGCTGATATCGAGGAAGTGTATTCCCGCGATGACTTTTACTCGCCAATTGTCCGGTATTTGGGTAACCCCTCGGATGATGAGCTACGGTCCCTCTCGACTACCACTCGCGCACACATCACACGCTATGCTTTTGATGGTAAGCTGCATACATACCAAATCGATTATTTCGGTTCTCCACATATTGACGTCCCCTTGACGACGATCTTCGTGGGAATATTCTTCATGAGTATTATGACAGTGCGTCGGGCGGTCATTTGCGTCGCGACAAGACATATCTTGCGCTGACTCGGGACTTTTATTGTCCCCATGTGTACAAGTGGGTGCGTAAATGGGTTCACTATTGTGAGGTTTGCCAGCGTGTGAAGCCAGCTCCGTCGTCACAAGCGCCCCTTTGCCCGTTACCGATTGCCACTGAGGTTTGGAGCTCCGTGAGTATGGTTTTCGTGTATAATTTACCCGCCGATGCGCAGGGGCGCACTGGCATCTCGGTGATCGTTGACAGGTTTAGTAAGATGGTGCATCTTTCACCTGTTGCGGCTTCCATCGCTGCGGAAGAGACATCAGCTATCTTCGTCAACATGGTCTTCCGACATCATGGCATGCCTGCCACGATTGTTTCGGATCGAGATCCTCGCTTCACCGCTGCATTTTGGTCTAGGTCTACCAACGAGGGACCATGGTCAACCTTCTCTTTGACTTACCGGTCCTCTCGCCTACCAATTCTTGAAACTCTTCACTACAGTAGCAGGGGCGTATTAATCCCCTGCGGCATCACGAGCCATTCCCAGAGCATTCCGCTGGGTGTACTAATCGCTGTTAGGAAAATGTCCTTTAAACGCATGAGGATTTGATTGAATCCGTCCGTCGGATCCAGAGTGAGAAGATCATGCTGCCCGACATGGTGTTCAAACCATATCCTTCCGCGGAATCGGGGTCTGTGCAGGGATTGTAGCATCGTTCAGCTTGCTAAAGACGTAAACGGTGCGCAACCTTCCGGTCGCTTTCTTAACACAGAACGTGGGTTCGAGTCTGTAGAGACACTCTTACTGACGTGACACGCCTGTTTTCGTCCTTCGAAGAAATGTGTCAATCGCATCAACCTGATCACGGGGAAGCGGCCACTAATGCGTAACACAATATTTAGAACCTGGCACGAGATTACTTTCGTGCCGTACACCACGGTCAGCAGGTAGGACAACAGAAACCTTATCCGGGAAACATCAGAAAAGTCTCGTGCCAGTTTTCTAACCGGATTATTCGAGGACGCGAGCTCATTCTATGACTGCGCCGCGAAGCGCTCTTCGCGTGCTGACTTTGGCTCCATCCCTTCAGGACGCTTGTGGTTTGCGAGCGTCGTCTTGTCGACAACAACACATATTGTTGGATCTCCCCCCTCTTAAGATCACGCAGCATTTCATCCTAAGACACTTCCAGGAGCTGCGTGATGCCAGACGCGTCGCAAGGTGGACTTGCGACTTTGAGCGAATGGTTGCTGGAACCTGTACCAGCCAAGATCACCGCGCTAATCAATTCTAATGCTGAAATTGGTGTGGCGGATCGCGCTTGCTGAAGGGAACTTGAACGCGCGCGTCGCTGTCGACGGCGCTGAGACGTTGACCGCTGGGGTGTCGCGTCAGGCTTGGATTGTGGGAGCCCCTGCTTGACCACAACTACACTCGACTCAGGGAAATTCTGTTCGACCTTAGTCTTAATCTCGGACACCGAGCGCTACTGTGCTGGTGTTTCATCGGGGCGAACGGAGGACACTGCCGGTCCGGAACGCGTTGGAGCCACTGGCCGATCATTACGCACCGAACGCTACTGCGTCGGTGCTTTACTTCACTTAGTAACCACTGTTCAGCTGAGGGGCACAATTTGCGTGGTTGCACTGCGGGCACGAAGGGCCATCGCTCTCGTCGCAGGAGATGTATGTCGAGGAGTCTGGGTCACGACAGCGACGTGCGGCCATGTTTTCGCCGACATGGAGAGGTAGGCGAGAACCGCGGTGACATCGATAGCTCGTGTCTGAACCGTGCGATTCAGCCAATCGATGTCTGGACGATGCCGTGCAAACCACAGCATCCCAAAAATACAGTCGAATGATCCACTAAGGTCAATTACTAGGAATTTATCACTTCTCACAAAGCCGTCAAATTGATACGGCGCAACTACGGAACGCTGTCGCAGCGTGCGTGGCTTGCCGTCAGCATACTTGACGGTCATCTGTCCCGATAGCTCGCGGACACACAGCCGCGAGGGGAGAATCTTCAAACTTTCGGCGCGAATAAAGTTATTCGTCGCGCCTGAATCCAGCAAAGCACGAAGGGGCCGACTGGCGCCGTCGACACACACACTGCATTTGCGATCGCTGTGGGACGGTCATGACTGGAGGCACGGTGATTCAAGGTCGTTGGGTCGCGGTGCTCGAGAATTTTATCGACAATCCAGCGCGGATTCCCGGCGCTATCAATCATCGGGGGAGGACCATCGCGGTGGAAGCGTGCATGAAGCGAGAGGACCGTCAACCGGATCCTCCAAGGAAGCCGAAGTACCGCAGGCCACAATATGCTCCGGCGGTGGGACCTCCTGATCAGTCGGGAGGAGGGCCGACCAGTAGCGTCTGAGTCGCCCGACGTAAAACGTCGAGTGAAGTCGCATCGCAGTTGGAATCAATTGTGTAGGCATCTCCCATAACCTTGACGACCTTGAACGGTTCTATATAGCGCGGTGACAGTTTTTTTGCACCGAGATTTGTCACAGATGCCTCTTGAATGCCTGTCGTGGATAACAACACGGAGTCACCCACGGAGAACTTCTCTAATTTCTTGCGTCCCCGTTGATTCGCGGACATCTTCTGTTTGTCAACCGCGCTCGCGAGCGCATCACGAGCAAATCGTACAACAGATTGTCTTTGTTTCGCAAATGCGTTGATAGCCGCCGAGTCAGTGAGACGAGTACTCGGCGGCGGAGCACTACGACTCGAGGGATCGATCGACAGACTATCGGACGACGAAGGTAATGGAAACGCACGACGCGTAAAATTAATTAAAGCTTCGCTAGCTCATTCTGTAGCGTCATGTACCGACAGCGGAGTCAGCTTACGCTGGCAAGCAGCGCGAGTCATTGCCACATTAAGCAAAGCCGGGGAAGGCGAGGCGTCGTCGTATGTATCCGTAGCGCTCGATGCTGCGGGCTTCGTCAACTTCAGAACTCCTGTGGTTTCTCCCGCAACAAGAGTAGAATCATCCTTTAAATCGAGAAGGACAGGCACGCGTGGATGACTCGCGCTATTGACGAGAAAGGGGTCAATCCCGTTGAAGCGTAAACGGCGTTATTTTACGCAAACTCTGGAATGGGAAGAAAGCACTTTATGACCCGTATGATGTGGCGTAACTTCGCATCTCGTCTTCCAATACGCGGTTCACACGTTCAGTCTGGCCGTTGGTTTCGGGGTGCGCCGCAGTAGACATTAACAATCTGGTACCCAGTAACTCGAGCAGCCGCGACCAAAAGGCGGCTGTGAACCGGAGATCACGATCCAAAACGATTGTAATGGGCATTCCATGGTACCGGAAGACCATGTACAAGAAGAGTGTAGCCGTATCTGCCGCAGTCATTGATGCGGCGACCGGAGCCAGATGCACCATCTTGCTGAACCGGTCGACTATGACGCCCTGCGCGTCTTCTGGAAGGCAAAATATAAAGTCCATACTATGACGCCCTGCACGTCTTCTGGAAGGCAAAATATAAAGTCCATACTAATGGGTCGCCACGCCTCGGCGGCGACAGGTAGTGGAACCAGTGGCTCTTGAGAGGACGGAGCTGTATGGCGCGATACCGTTCCGACTCTATAGCAACAGAGCCACGTCTAAGTGTCTGTAGCACATCTGGGACTGTTTACGAGAGCGTAGTAGTGGTCGGTCATACCTATGGCTCATCACATAAGGTTGTATACTATCTCCTTGAGGTGCGTTCGTGGGCGATGCCACTCGAGGGATACGTGTTGCGGCGTCCACTAGGGTAGGGAGACCACTTCCGATAGCGGGTCGATTGTGGGGTGCTACTCAGACGAACACACCGGCCAAATATATCCTGAGGCTCTATTTGCACTTGGGTCTTACCACACAACTGTCTTCGACGGGGGGGCCGAAATGTATCCTTTCTCGAACAGGTGGAAGGACTTAGTAAGTAAGTACCTTGGAAGCACGACGGAAGCGCGCTATGTAGATCGCAAATTGAGTAGTATTAATATAGTCCTAACTTTTAACTCATTTCCCCGAGACCTGATTCTTGATTCTGCCAGCAGGGTGACCGAGGGGCCGGGTGACCGAGGGGCCGGGTGACCGAGGGACCTAGGGGTTGAGTGTCCATTGACCGAAATACCAGGGCCTACTAACGAGGGACCAGGTTCAACCTTCTCTTTGACCCACCGGTCCTCTGACCTACCAATTCTTGAATCGCTTCACCACAGCCGCCCTCTGCACTTGATCAACGGTACAGCCGCTTGACACGCGCATATATTGAATCCTCCATCCTGTAGGTACTCCTTTGTTTGTTTGGCCGTTCGATATACGTTTTCTGACTTGACGCATCTCAGCGGTTCCTTCCTCTGGGGTAGACCCAACGACCGAGGGGCCAGTCTTGGGTACTCCTGCACTTGTCGTTGACCCAGAGGCCAGGTTCCCTCCCAAACACCGATCGACACTCCTCTCCAGGTACCTGGGCCAAGGGAGTCTCCCGTGGTTCCTTCTGAGGTCGTAGGTGGTGAGGGTCCCCCAGACGTGGATGGCCCCCAGTCGACCTCTAGCTCCTCTGCTGTGGTCAACCCTGTAAGGACGGTCGCCTATGTCTCGCCTGTTGTTCCGTCGAGTGCTCCTCCGGCTACGATGGGCGGTCCTGTAGACATGCCCCAGGTGCTACGCGATCTACAAGACCGTCTAGATGCATATAACCGAAGACTTGAGGCGTGCGAAGGTCGACCTACCGCCTTCATCACCTCCAACGCCAGCTGGACCACCCGGTGCGAGCTCCTCGAAAGAGAGCTGCAAGACACCCACCGCCTCGTGGTTCAGTTACGCGAAGGAATCCAGCAAGAGAGATCGCTGACAGGGCATTTGCGGTGGCGAATGGACTACCGCCAGAGCCTCTACGCTCTCATGATGGCGGAGTTGTAGCACGAGGATTACCGCTCGAGTCCCTTCCAGGATCTCGCGGCTCCTCCCGTGACTGCTCCCGCAGTACCTCCCACCGCGGAGACGGGTAAACGACCTCGGCGTTCACCGGACAAATCGACCGCTAAAGTCCCCAAGGCCTCCAAGTCAAGCACTCCCAGTGCTCCCGCTTCGTTTACGCCCAAGTCGGGGACCCCCCAGGGTCTACCCTTGATACCCTCTCCGGACCCTGATGATGACACCGCGAGCGACGGCAGCAAAGTTGTCCAGGCGACCTTGGCTTGATCGCGGTCTTCCCGGCGTCGTACCACGCCTACCGACACATCGCTCCCAGATGTCTCTGCTGACTCTATCGCATGACCGGTCGCTCACCCCCATCCAGGATTAATCCGCGCCATGTTTGAGTCTTCAGAATCCGAAGCCGAGTCCGTCCCGGGAGAGAAGGCTCCAGCCTCAGTCACCAAAGAGGACTCTCCCCCAGGGGAGTCACCCAAAAACTTCCGAAGGGTGACTTCATCCCTGAGTACATGCACTGCAGCGGAGCTGGAGCCCTGGTCGGTCGACATGGTCATCTCGTTGAGTGTCGTGACGATGACCCCTAGCGACTTAGTCGACCGCCTGGAGTTGTCTTGGGGCTAGTGTGGTCCACCAAACGGGAAGATTGATCGACCTTCCAAGTGGAAGTCGTCGTTGGTCAGCTCCTCGATGCTCCAGAACCTCTTGGCCGCTCGCCCATGGGTGTCAGCTCGAGTGTCGACCCCCCCTCCCCGCATCCTTTAAACCAGTGGGCTGGTTCGCAGAGCTGGAGGCGGCTTACTTGCGCTTCGATGAAGACCACAGCCAGACGATCTGGGAGGCTACCCACTACCTGTGGATATTAAAGGACCAAGCACGCTCCAGTCCCTTCCTCTCGTCGTACTACAACTCCCGGAAGAAACGACGGGGTCGTGCGATTCGGGCGTGGCGAGGGGTCGACCTGGATGAGTGACGGTCGGTGCGACCTCAACATCCTGCTCGGTCCCTTCTTCCGGCACCTTCCCCGACCTCGCTGTGTAGTGTACTGGTTCCCACGGTGCGAGGAAGAGTCGGATCCCGCCGACCTGCTGGACGCCGTGAGGGTCGCCAACTCCACTTACCCATGAATCTCTCAGTACCGACTTTCGTCCGAGTCCTATCCTGCGTACTCGGTGCCACGTCACCGGGACAAGTTCGTCCCTACACCGTAAGTGTATTCATAATACACTTGCGCTCATCTTTCTCCCAGTCTCTATCTTGAATCTCTGCTTCCCTTCTTCCTTCGAACCTTGCGCCATTTTGTTTTCTTTACCACACTCCACGCTAAAGACCAAGGTCTACCAACGAGGAACCAGGGTCGACCTCGAAAAGACCGGGATCTACCTTGAATGACCAAGGTTTACAAACGAGGGACCGGGGTCTACCACGAAAGACCGGGGTCTACCAATGATGAACCAGAGTCAACCTCGAAAGGCCAAGGTCTACTACCGAGGGACCAAGGTCTACCCACTATAGAATTTGATCGACCATCCGAAACCCTCGGCTTCGGCCTCTACTCCTCATGATTTTGCATCGCTTTGAAGCGATTACTACTTGTCTCCTTGCGTCAGAAATTCCGAAGTAAGGCTCCACAATTCAAATCCGCTTCATCCACCCACGAGGAGTCTTCATACCCTTTCCATCGGACGAGGAGCTCTCGTTGTTGTCTCCCGTAACGTGTTTTTTTTTCAGTGCGGGCTTTCAAAATCTCCTCGACCTCGTACGCTCCTTCATCCAGATCTCTTGCCCAACTGTCCTCCGGCAACAAGCATTCATTGAAGTCAACCCGATCTATTCCGTCCGTCTCTAACGCGGCGCTCGGTCGGTCGGGGAACTCTCTAACCCTCTTGAGTTTAGATAAATATACCACAGGGAACAGCCTGTACTCCGTACCTCAAGTTTTCCAAACGTGCTGCGTGTTCTCCCATCAACTCTAGAACTCGAAATGGTCCATGCCAGAGGTGGGTTAGTTTCTTGCATACCCCTCTTTCACCCGGTCCAGGTAGAGCCACACTTGAGTTCCCGGCTGGATCTTGTGGTCGACCACCACTTCGTTATGGGATAGGATCCGATCTTGACTGGCCGCTCGTAGTTTCTCATTCACCTGGAATCTCGCCCGCAGATAGTGTTGCTGAATGTGATATCTCCATCTGCGTGGCCAAGATCCTCGACGTCGCGTATTTACCACAGGTAAGATAGCCTCGAGGGTGGTTTTAGCATCCCAAACATGGACCAGATAGAACGACGTCTCCTTCCGGACTCGGTCTTGCGCGGTGTTTATCGCAAACGTTAGGCGTTCTGCATACTCATCCCAATTCTGCTGTCCGACATCAGAGAAAAACCTTGTCAGGGTCTGAACCATTCTCTCCGCGGCCCCATTCGCCTGAGGTCGATAGGCCATCGTATTCTGTTGACGCTGGACCACCATGCGACTAAACGCCCGAAAGAAATCCGACATAATCCTGGTTCTCGATCGTGGCGGATTGCCTCACTAGCACCAAAACGGCGAAAAACGCATTCTTCGTACCCTTCAGCTACCATCTGGGCCGTTCGCGACGCACTAGCCTTGGCCATCACGTACCCCCTAAACAAGTCAACTCAAATCAGTAGCTCGGCATTTCCTCTGTGCGACCTGGGCTGAGAGGGAATATGATCCATCGCTATAATCTGGAAAGGGTATGTTGCTTCGACAGTACCTGGCGTTTTACCCTGAAGGGTAGGTCCTCTTCCTTTCCCTGTCTCGCAATCCACACATATCCCAACATACCTCTGTACGATTCGGAATAAACCTCTCCAACGGCAGTACCGTCGGATTCGGTGATAAGTACGTCCAACTCCTTGGTGACCTCCTTCCAGACTGGTATAGTAGTGGCGCAGGACGTCGGCTTGTAGACTTTCGGGTATCACTAGTCTGGCCGTTACCTCTCGGTCGTCTCCCTCGACCCTCTGACCGGGACAATACAATAGTAGGCCCTCTTCACTTATCTCGTAGTCCCTGGCCGTCTTGCTGCACGAGTGAGCGGTCTTCATGGATAGGTCGACCCAATCTCCCTTCAAGTAGGCCTTCAAATCTCGCACCCAGTCTTCTTGCTCTTGTGCCTCCCTGATTCAATCTGTCCGGAGTCATTGTATTACACCCTTTTGCCGGATTTCCCCTGACATCTTGATGGGAGCTCGAGATCGAGTAACAGCAAGCACCTAGGCCGAAGAACTTTGGTCCTGGGAAATATTAACTCTGGCAATCGATTAATCGCTTCCAAATTCGACCATTTCACTTCCGGTATCGACTTTATACCTTCCTTCTGACGCAGAGCTGTGCACGATTCCTTGAGTGGGCCATGACAGCAGCTCATTTAAAGCCCTTGCTCGTAATGGAGACAATCCTGCAGCCTTACACTCGATTTCTCCCCGCATTAGTCGTACAACTAAGTTGGAATCTCCACAGATAATCAGTCGCCGTTGTTCTAGAGGCTCTAACAGGTCGAAACTTTCCCATAGTAGTAGTCGGATCAGTCGAAATTCGTCATCATCAAGAAGTGGACCCATCACGGAGAGAAATTTGTCGCGGTTGACGGTGTCAAATGCACGGGGTTAAACAAAGGTTTGTATTTTACACACCTGCCACACCAATGTGGTGTGGCTGTACCTTGGGTAGGCTTGATGTGACCGTACCTAAGGAACGAAGGGTCGCATTGTGGCAGAGAGCCACGTGGTCACTATACTTATTTAAAGTAGAGTGACTATGCATGTCTGCATACTAATAATAGGCTATAGAGCCAGTAAATAGTGACTAACACTAAGTATAGAGTAGGCGCTTCTATATTTAGTGTTAACAGATAAACATAAATATAAATCAGTTTCAAACCTGCTCTATAAGCATCACTGCTTGAGCGTACTATTCCTCCTGAGGAATTAAGTATCTTTGATACTAGTCTCTTTGAGACCTGGTTAATACCGATAGCACAAGCTTACGAGCTAGCCTAGGAGGGTTAAGCACCCTAAGACGTAGAAGCTCTCTGAGCTTGTCTTCTTGTGCACATAGTACATAAGTAGCGTGGCTACAGTACCTCAGCTACATCTGGTAGCACTTGTAGTCAATTCCGCACCTGGGTTTGCGACTACTTCTCTGTGTGAGAATGGACATCGATGAGATGTCAGCGGTTGGCCTGTCACAGGCACAACAAGAAGGGTTGCAGAAGCTGCTCTCTATACTTGGCCCTAAGGGCGTGGAGTACCTCATCGCCCAGGGAAGCGAAGGAGAGGTTAACAAGCGTATTATATGCTTGATGAGTATAATAAAGCTCTAGTCGAGCATGTAAAGGCACAAATGCCTTTTTTGCGCCTTTGCCCATGGCGACTATGGCGCAAGAAGTGGTCCGCAGACCAAAACCCATACAAATGGAAGTCGATAAGTTAGACGGCAAAGAAGGTAATAACCTTATGCTTTGGTTCCAACAAGTCGAGTCGGCTATGTTTGTAGCCGACATCACCTATGAACCGCACCGTGTGGGCTTTGCCACGGGCAAGTTAGGTGGATTAGCCAAACAGTGGGCATTCACATGTGGTGCATCATTGCAAGATGCTTTTCCCACATGGGCCAATCTGAAAGTTCAGATGACCCGGCAGTCTGCACCTCCAAACCAAACACACCGTAACCGGTCGCGGCTTTTGGCGAGTCGCCAAGGCAAGCCTGAGCTTGCAGCATATGTACAAGAGTTGAGAGCTCTCATTGCTGCCATGGTCATAGACCCTATGCCTGAGACAGTGACCGTCACGGTCTTCATGGAGGGCCTCCGAGTTGGCGTTGCCAGAACGAAAGTCTTCCGGGTAAACCCGTTCTCATTCGAGGAAGCTGTTGGAGTGGCATGGAACGTCGAGACTAACTTTAAGGCCGCTAGGCCTGAAACTTATAACTACTCGTCTTATGGGTCTGTACCCATGGACTGCAGTCAAGTGGAGGATGAAGAAGCTGAGCTTCAAGCTGCGGAGCAGCAAATTGTGCGCAGATGTTATATGTGCAAGAGCACAGACCATTTAATGGAAAAATGCCCTGCAAGTAAGGCATATTTGGCCTCAAAGGGCCGACGCCCCATGGGTAAATCTTCTGGTTTGCCGCGGGGAAACGGCGGAACTCAGTAGGCGCGGGGCGCCTTACTGGGGAAGAACGGAGTTTTGTTCAACCTATAGGAGGTAGAAGGTAACAAGGCCCAGCCCCAAAGAGATCCGAACTCTCATAAACGGAACGAGAATGCAAGCCAGGCTTGCTAGTCGTCGAAGGGACGGTTAAGGGCTTTGATAAGCCATGGATCATTTTGATCGATTCGGGGGCATCAGGCACTTATGTGCGCCGTGCCACCGTGGAAGGTAGTCAGCAGTATGCTGAAGCGCTTGTAGCGCGTGAAAGTGACACAGTCACAGTTCGCTTGGCGACGGGTACGCGTGTTACGGCACCCAAAGTCCCGATGGACTTAAATGTAAAGTCTTGGACTATAACAGCATGGAACGCTGTTTGGTCTTGGCTTATTTCCGTCTAGACGCCTCTTTCTGAAGGTATCAAATTGATCATCAGAGGGTGAGCGAGCAGACCTGATGAAATTTGATGGCCTCGCACGAGAACCAACACTCAATAAACATGCTGCAAGAGTCCCATACATGAGGGCGGGCGGAAGACGCATGGTTGTGTAGCAGACGCGTTGACTGTGTAGTGAAAATACTATTTTGAAATACAGTGTGAGAATCAGATTTTAAGAACCGCTGGAGATACAGTACTTTATCGTATGTTTGAATCTAGTCAGTCGGTTACTGGATAGGCAAAAACATGTGTACCAAAATACTATAGAAGGGCTTCTGAAGGGTATACAATCAAGGTTACAAGGTGAATATTGTTTGCTACAAAAGTATGTTTAGTGAGTAAACAGTGCGACGTGGCTATATCAAAAAGGAATTATTTGAGACAAATGTCTCTCGTTGAGACGAATCTTTACGAGAATAAAAGACAAGAGGGCTGTAGCAGAGAAGAGACGGCCTGATGGGATATAGGAGCTGTTGCTGCCTCATTAAGAAATGACGGGCAGATTTGTGTGTCACATTGAAAGTCCAACATGAATCGCAGAATAGACGGGGTAATGCAAGCGTACAACAAATGCGAGAGGACACCCTGACCTTTAAATTGTAAGGATTTGTTAGCTTAGACTGTAAGTTGATTGTGATGCTGTCCGAAACGTATCGGACTGAGCTGATAAAATGGTAAGAGTAGAGTTGGCTCTTTTTCTTACGTCCGAACTAGTGTGATGCGGCGCTCTTAACTCGTATCGTATGATCGATCTCCTACGTATGATTTTCTTGCTAGAGAGTGACACCAACGACAGTCGTCATTTTAACAAAGACTGCACCAGCGCATCGCTGACCAAAAATGACACGGTGAAGTTTTGAAGGCACTTTGCTGAAGAATGTTTTATTTAGTAACAATTCGATATCACTGTATGCTATTCGACGATAATCCTGGTCGTCAAATCGGTCCAAGTGTAGCATCGATCCAGTCCGATTTCATGTGGCAAGTTAATGTCGCAGCAACAAAAGGAAGCTGGTACTTGATCATCTCGAGACTAACAGATTATCGCCGGATATTAAAGGAATAGACGAGTGGATGAGTGCGAGGAGGTTCGCTAACGATGGAAAATGATTTCGTTGCTTGTCGCAGCGTGCAAGCTCTTGTCGTGTATTACTGATGTTCCGGTGGCTCTACTTTTGTCGTGCTTGAAGGATGGACATAGACTGCTTCACCATGTACTCGTAATCTTCCTCAGCGCAGTGATCCTCAATTCATGAGCCCTTCATTTACACTCCTTGTCTCCGTTGTGGTCGCAGTCTTTACGAGATCATGCTTCGACTCTCACTTTCCACGAACGTAGCTCTCTCGACGGCTCGCTGTCGAGAATTCTACCATACGCTGGAAACACTCTGATTTTAGTCGGCGTGAAGCTACCTGTTTTCCTGCCAATCGACAGCTTCAAGTACCTTCACGCATATCGCCGAAAATTGGCTGCCGTCGCGTGCTGCTACTCTCTGCTTGACGTATTTTCGGGCGAAGCGAGCCATGTCAACTTTACTTGAGCTTATCTACTGACTTCGAAGAGTTGTGGGCGCATTCTCTCGTCCAAGCGTTGCTTAAGAATGTACATGCCATGGACGATGTAATTTTCGAGAGTTCATTGCGTTTATAGCATTCAGCGGTTTTTGTTTATATACGCGTGCGTCAAGCTTCCAAACCAACCAACACAAAAGTACATCATGCGATGACTGAGTCTTGCTCGATTAAAAAATCATCCTACGTGGTACGCTTGTGACTAAATACGCTATCCACTCGTTGCTGCATTCTTTAAGGCCTTGTCATCTTGTTGGGTTTCTTTCAAATTGTTTATGCATGTGTGCACAAAGGAGAGCAAAAACAGCGTCTTCATCGAAAGCATAGCTCTGAAACAGAAGACCGTCGGTCGACGTGGAAAGATAAAGATGAAGGACTAATTTGACCTGGAAGATCATGTAGCTTCTTGTTTCGCCAGACTGATTGCTTCGTGAGTTTGCTTCGTGTCTCATGCTGAGTTCCTCTGTCTTCGGCGCCCGCTGCCATAGTTCGTGGTAGAACGTCTTTGTGATGTGAACAATGTAGCCGCTTATCGTCGTCATTCATCATTCGAATTTTGCTTGCAATCGCTGAAGGTCTTGCACCTGCGTCTTCTTTTTGAAAATGAGCACCCTATTTATTCGCCATGGCTGCGGAGGATTCGGCTTCGAGCGCTAATCTGGTTTGCAGAAAACGCGGAGGTGTGGGAATACCTGAAGGTGCATGGCCTTTACGAGGCTTTTTTCAAAAGATTTTGGCATCGAGGATTTTGCTTGGTCGAATACTCACACTACCAAAGTTACCATTCTTTCCATGTAAACATGTCTTCGATGTTCGTGCCTGTTTACCAGACGCCAGAAGATTTTTCTGCCTGTCACCGGTTCCAAGCGGTGTGCCTGGTTGTACGGTTACGTTTCTCAAAAATCTACTCTGAAGCAGTACATTGTCTTCAGAAACCAAGTCATTTGCTGCGCCATTTGATGATACTGTGTTTGTAATCGTTGCTAGGTGTTGCCGCGTTGTAGGTTGACGAATAAGGGAGCATCAGTACATCGATACAAATGACACCGCTCGTTTCTACAAAATCGATACCTGAAGAGAAGTTTCCAGGTCTGCTACTTTTGAGGTCGTTTCAAGTACTTTCTTACTCCTTCTGGTACCAATTCATTCATTGTAAAAAGCGTGTCATTCAAAATTATACGTTGTGTGCCAAGCATATATTCCATACCTGTTGAGTTCATCGGGCCACATTGAGATGTATTTCCGATTGCAAAACAAAGCTGCACATTGACAGATGATGTACTCAAAATCAGACGCAGTCACGCCAACTTACCAGTAACAATCACGTGCTTTTTCCTCTCTCTTTGGCGAAAGAAACACTAAGCGACGTCTGTGTACGGATTTAATCATGAAAAAATGCAACGTATTAGCTCCTCCTTCCTCTTCGTAATAGAACCAATGAGACCTTGCATTACCGTGATTAGTTAGCTAAAGAGGTATTCGAAATCGCTCAAGCAGTGTTCCAGTCTTCCAACGCCAAATGGGTGTAATAAATGCAGCTATTTCTCACGATACGATTTCTAATGCCACCAATAAGTCAGCTACAACATTCATTTGATTCCTAAAGTTCCACAAACTCCACTTGTTGTACTTGCTGGTTTCCAAAGCTTGCAGCACCAGCGCCAGAACAAACCGATTCGGTATAGTGCCCACATTTGCTACAATACAGCTGTAAACTTCTTCGCTGTTAACTAAGTAAAATTCGAGAATAAAGCACCACAATAGTCAGTCCAACACTCTCAACTCAACCTCGGCATCTCGTTGCTCACCTTATTCGAGCCTCCTCAAGCATCCAATAGCGTTGGGAACACGTCTCGCACGAGGATCTTACATCTCATAGGCCCCAGTATTTTTGTCAAAAGAGACAACGTGAAACAGGCTTCCTTAACAACTGTCGAGCGCAGGTCCATCATCGTCACACGGAAAGGCTGCGTCAACGTCTGTACGTTCTCAGACGTAAAGAGACTTACGGCGTCGTTTTAGATTTTTAAATTTATGTTTGATCTGTTCTGATATGTTCTGTGTCTACGCTCAGAGAGAAGGTAGAAGATACAGCGCAGCTCCTGAAAGGCCATACACTTACTTGTCTTTGCACTCTTCCTCTGGTTGGATGCGTCATTTGCCTAGCTCCATCACGGCATTCTTCTTGCCAGAAAAAGACTGATCACATCGAAATGTAAATACATCGTCAAGCAAAGGTAAGTAAGTTTATACAAGTCAATGTAGTAATCAAGTGAAGACGCACCATCAAGTTCATGTCCGGGCCTTGCATGATTCACAATGCGGAATTGGAAGAATGATTGTCCGTGCAACTTGCGAACTACGCGCGAATTTTGAGTCGGAATGCTTTTGACCAATCACAAAGTTTTGCGAAGAGTACCGTTTTATGGTTGGGTAATCGTTTCTCCGACCCGTTTTCAATTGACTCGTTTTCAGCACATATCCGATTTAACTCAAAAGCACGTAATTTTTGGAAATAATGACGCCGGCAAAGATTGAGGGCGCGGTGCCCAAAAAGGTGTACATGCATTATGAGGAAGGAGAGGAAGCTCAATCTCTAACACTTAAGATGACTCTTCCATCAAAATGGGCGGGCCACACTGTGGACTACCTTAAGGAGGTGCGTCGTCATGGAATGTTCTGGAACCGGCTGGAAGAATAAAGGCTAATGAAGGCTTTACGTTGGCAGTTTTTTGTGGAACACTACAATAACAAGAAGCCAGATAACATCTTAGATAGTGCAAAGGTGCATTTGGAGAAGCAAGGCAAGACGCTGCTGTTTGGTGACGAGCTGCTGCATACGGCCGTGCAGAAGTACGACGACCTGTTTCTTAAGGTTGGCGCCTCAACACTCAAACCTGTGCGGGTGATGGGTAAGAGTCTCGTAATTTATATCGTTTTTTCTGCGAGGTATAGTGTTTGAACTGCTTTGCTATTGTGTAGAGAGTGTGGCGCCCGCTTTGTCTGACAAGAGATATCTGCAGTGCAAGAACCACGGTTGCCAGAAGAAATTCTTGGAGGAGGAAAACAATGACCAGGCTTGTCGTTGTCATAGTTTGCCACCGCTGTTTCACGACATGAAGAAGGGCTGGCAATGCTGTTCGTCAAAAATGGTGTACGACTGGGACGACTTTGAGAAAATCGAGCCATGCATCATCTGCCGCCATTCCACGGTTGGACCTAACGAGCAGTTTGCAGCATCGCCTACAGTGTCAGCGGCAGAGAATGCCGCGGCAAGCTCTGCAGGCGTTGCTACTTCACAAACAGCGGCTCCGCTCAAATCGATTGACGACTACAACCAGAAGAACCCGGGCGCGGTGACAGCCGTTTCTGCAGCTAAGGAGAGCCAGAAGACGGCACCTCCAAAACGTAGTGATGGCAAGGCAAAATGTGTCAACTTTGGCTGTCAGGAGGAGTACTTGGTGGCGGAAAACAACGATACTTTGTGTCGACACCACGCTGGCGCACCCGTTTTCCACGACGCCAGCAAGTACTGGAGCTGCTGCCCGAAGGACGTCAAGTACGACTTTGACTCGTTCCTCAAGGTGCCTGGCTGTGTCGTGTCCGCGCACACGGATGTGAAGACGGTTTAATCGGAGTCGGTCGACACAACATGCCGTGGAGATGAGAGCGCGGCCTTTTCAGCCCTGTTGCGGTGATGCGTGTCAATTTCGGGTGTGTACTGTTTGGGTCATCTGTAGCATCTAGCTTGAAGAAAAACCATCGATGTGCACTGTCTCCAGAATGATCTCTAGGTTTGAATTCAATGTACTTCACATTGGTACTGTTGCGTTGCGCATACTGGTAATGACTCATAAAGACGCCGTCTGTATTCTTGACGTTTGCAGCCACCTTTGCGCAGCATTTATATCGATTTCTGGTGCCAGACATTCTTGAGGCAAGCTTTTTGCCGCTCTGATCGCTTTGCATCCGAAGACATGTTACAAAACAAGATCTGTGAGTTGTCGTAAACAGTAAACGATCTCCTGTTTGGGCTTTCAACCACCACGCGGAGTGTAACGCAATAATCGGGGGTGACTTGCTGCATCTTGCCGTCACCTGACAAAGTCAAATGCGTGCAAGGCCACATTGGGTTCCGTGTATCTTGCGATCGTAATTGCGAGTCAAGCGCAGAAGCCTTGCTACAGGAGAGCGCAAACCGATGAAACGCGCGTAGGATGTATGGAAGAGGATGATCGCTCACGTTTTCTGTTGTGAGGACTCAATACGAGATATATCTTTCAAGTCAAACGTTGCCGACTTGATTCTTGAAAAGAGCACAAAACTGTGGTTAAAAGGTAGCTGCTTAAAACAACCATATTTTCTTCTATAGAAGCATGTATACCTTGACGAGCGGCCTTTACTGTGTGTACGCGCACGTGCACCGTTATGGCTCTGGATGCTGCTTCAGGCCGGACTCATTTTTGTGTCTTTGCATCTATCTTAGAAACATCCCGTGGAAGTAAAGCAGACGGGTGTTTCTTCAACGGTGCCAACTTGGTCAACTCGAAATATTCTTCGACATCTAATGCCATCTCCGTCGACTCCAACGCCTCGTTTCCTCTGTTCGCTACCACCTGCGTCTTCATGTTCACTACTGGTCGCGGAGCCTCCACTACTGCTGCTGTCTCGTACATACGACGCAACAACTTTTGGAAACGTGTAAACTTGTTGGTCGCATGTGAAATCACGAGCATTGCCAGTATCGAATTCAAAACGCCCACAGCAATTAAGAAGTAAAAACAGAGTCCAATTTGCCAACACATTCTACCAGAAGTGCTCTCCAAGCAGCGATTTAACTGGTCTTGGTAAAATGTGGAGCTGATAATGAGTCGAAATACGAATACATACCAAACCATCGCCGCCACCAAACAACCGACGCCGTTAAAAAGACACAAGTGCATGAGATATAAATCTGCAATAGTGCAGTGAGTCGTAGTGATGAGATGAATGGCCCAAATTACTACCACCACAGCAACGCCAGCTATCATCGACAACATCAATTGTAAAAACGTCATCGCTGTACCACAATACACCTCCATCACTTGACAATATTGTTTGTGCAACTCGCCCACTGCTGCATTACAGAAAGAATGCTGCGTAGAACTGACACCAAGCACAAGAAAAACCCACAATCAATTAATATCCATATATCATGTACATACTTATTTGTAATTTTCTAACACGATACCATTGTGTACCGTAGGTATCTACTCCGCTCTCTTGAGGTGGTACCCATAAAGCATTTCCTGGATCAAATCTTGGATCACCCACATGTTCTGTGTAATTAAGCCATATCCCTATACCCTGAGCGTAATAGACGGTCTTGTTTCGCTCACCAGACTGCACTAGCCACTGGGGCATGAGCGTCGTGTACCATGTCAATAGTACCAACACGACAGCAACTATGACCACTGAAATGAATGAAGAAACATAGTCAATTAAGAGATTAATTGCAATGATGTGGAGTCAAGTTGCGTACCTGAGAGCTGCAGTAGATTCTTCATAGCGGGTGAAAAGGCCAAGTGCAGCTTTTGATCGATGGATTGTTTATGTGAACTTGTTTCTAACCACCTGTGCACATTATGAATCAATTTTATTACTAAAATAACACACCTTGTTAGTAATAAATGTGATAAAAATATGTATTACAGCTTCGATGGTAGGTGTGATTGTAGCAAATGTAGTACACCATTACACTAAAACCTCATTCTGTCAGCTTCAGCTTAAGCTTTTGGCTAGTCAAAAACTCCTTCAATATTATTGATGACGTCAGTCTGTGTGTTATAAGCAAGCTATCACATCTTAGTACTCTATGGCTGGCAAGAGACATCATATAGTTCGCATCACGAAGTGCTTTAAGTGGTCGACCCGAGAAGATTGATCGTCACTTGCAAGACGCAATGACAGCAAGTCAAGAGTGGTCAAAACTCCATCGTATCATCTCAATTTTGCTCGTTTTTATCAGGAAAGAATGGATGGTGAGTGTTGTCTGCAGACCATTCATATCACAGGGTGGAATGATCGTGTTGAAGTTGAAGTCAACGAGAGTGATTGTCATGTTGTCACGCTAAGTACGAAAGGAAACATTCGCTAGCTTGTACTTGGCATTTGTATAGTGTTTTCCGCACTGAATAGTTAGTTTTATTTCGCATTCCGCACTCTCACACATGAGCAAGAAGCAGGACACGCTTTGGACGGCCTTTAGACGGCAGCGACAGCCATCTATCAAGCGCCAAAAGCTACAGACGATAGAGGAGACGGAGATATCAGTGGCTCGAAAGAAGCAGTGTCGTCCGTTAAGCAAAGACGATGTAGATGCTGGTACTTTGACGGATACAGATCGATTCTCAAGAGACTGCTATAAGCGAGAGAGATGATGCTGATGCTTTGATACATTTAGAAACGGAGAAGAAGATGAGTGCTGTTGTTGTGGAGGAAGAGGAAGAGGAGGAGGACAAGTGGGACCAAGTAGAGCGTAAGACACGAGAAATGCACCATGAAACATCCAAGTTGACTGAGAGAAAAGAAGTAAGTAGAAGAGCAGCAAGCTGAGTGTATAATTAGGACTAAAAAATGTACTTATGATTGCTATTGTATAGATTAAGGACAGTGTCCATGGACTCATGACGTTTGAGCCAATTTGCATGAAGATCATTGATACATTGCAGGTATATTCTGACCATCATATTAGTCTTTTGTAATTGCGACTGATTATCTTGAGAATGTACTTGCTTGTGTTTCTTCTATTGTGGCAGTTTCAGCGGCTTCGTAACTTGCACCAACTTGGGGCTGCTAATTTTGTGTACATTGGAGCAACGCACTCGCGCTTTGAGCATTGTCTTGGGGTAGCGTATTTGGCTGAAAAGATGATTGAAAGTATTCGTTTGCATCAGCCATGGCTGCCTATTACAAAGGAGGACGTTATGTGTATTAAAATTGCGGGGCTGTGCCATGATCTCGGCCACGGACCATTCAGCCACGTCTTTGATGGGCTGTTCCTGGACCAACTCCGGAAGAAAAACATCATTGATGAGGCGTTCAAGTGGTCGCACGAGAAAGGATCAGTGGACATGTTTGACTTTCTACTGTCAGAAAATGGCATCTCAGTCGAGAATTACGGCTTGACCCAGCAAGACGTGGTGTTTATCAAGGAGCTGATCTGGGGCGGACCTTTGCCAGACTCCAACGGCGTTGTTTGCGGACGACCATCTCGAGATCAGCAATTTTTGTACGACATCGTCAATAATGCTCACAGTGGGTTGGACGTGGATAAGCTGGACTACTTTATGCGTGACTCACACTATACTGGTGCCAAAATGTCGTGTGACACGGACTTGCTAATTCGCAACGCTCGGGTATTGGTCGATCGCGAAGACCCCAATGAAAACATGGTGGTTTGCTTCCCCGAAAAGCTGGTGGGACAGATCATGCAGGCTTTCCGCACACGCTACGAGCTTCACCAATCTGTATACCAGCATAGGGGAGTTCGCGCTATCGATTACATGCTGTGCGACCTTCTGGTTTCAGCAAACGACCACTTGAAGATCAAAGGAAAGCGGATTTCTGAGATCATGTGCTCGATGAAGGCTTATCAGCATTTTGACGATCGTGTGCTTCTGAAAATTCAAGAGAGCGATTGTCCCGAACTATGGGAGGCTAAGTCGCTATTGAATCGCATTTTGTCAAAACCGTACTACAACTTTGTTGGCAAGACAGCGCTGACGGAGCATTCGCAGCAGAAATCGACAGACATGCTTTTAAACGAGGTATTGCGGTGCTCAGCGCGCCGGTTACTGTTGAATGAAAAAGACGCAGTCATTCTAGAGTTCATGCGTATCCACTACGGCAAAGGGAAGGAAGATCCTCTCCAGCAAATTCGGTTTTACTCGAAACATGCGACGGCAAGCTCCAGATGCTTTTGCTTGCCCGAGTGCGCGTATGAAATGTTTAGCCCGCGGAAGTTCGAAGAATTCACTATTCGGATCTTTGTGAAAGAACCAAATCTGGTACGGTGTCACTTCACACCACTTCACTTCGTTTTCTTGTGTTTAACTCACTGCCCCGCGTGTTTGGTTAGGTAACACCCGTTCGAGAGGCGTTTGAGAAATGGTGCTGCAAGTACAACAAGTCTCAGATCTTTCCACTCCAGTTTCAAGCGTAATCACAAGCGCATCGAGCTTTGCTTGAGCTGCACGAGTAATTTAACTTCGAAGTAAACGTACAGTAAGGTAGACTCATGACAACGTACGTCAAATCCCCTTTCAAGCCAACAGTATCAACTTACTAAGTGAGTATCTACGCGTCTACCAAGAACAAAGCATGAAAGGCGCGCTTATGGCTTTGACAGTGCCGCCGTCGCAATGTAGGTTGCTACCTTACGCTCCAAAAGAGACTGGTCATCGTGCTGAGGAAGTGCGATCTGAAAGGCATCACATAATAGAAGTGTCAGCCACAAACGTCGGCGCAAACTATCAAAACATCGTACTACTTACATCTGAGGGCACCCCATAAATGTACGAAACGCCGTTGGCGTCACCAGTAATCACGCTCTTGCCGTCAGCGCTCCATCGAATCTTGTTTAGCGACTTCTCACTAATCTTCTCTGAGACTACAGACACCTCAGTGTCTTTCAGAATATTCCAAATGCTCAAAGCACCACTACTATCAGCAACTGCGAACAGCGCAGGGTGGACCGGCGACCATCGTACATCACTAATGTATTCGCTGGAAGGCTCAAACGAAAGCATTGGGGACTCAGGATGCTCACTACTCCACAACTTGACCGTTGAGTCCAGTGAGCAGGTAAGCAAGAGACTATCACGGTGCATTGGTAACAGTGGATTAAAGTGCATTGCTGTAACGGGCCCAAAATGAGAACCTTCCTTTGAGACTGCCTCAACGATAACCTCGCGAACGAGGTCTCCGGTGCTACTTCCAAGAAGACTGCCTCGGTTTCGCTTGTCAGTATCCATACTGCCGCTGTCGTCACCAGCTCCAGGCTTCTTTTTCTGCTGGTCAACTTTTGTCGAGTACAGTTTGCCTGCCTCCGTCCCTATATACAACTCCTTGATCTCCTTGCCCAACACTGCAAAAGAAGTCACGGAAGCTTCCGTTTTCTTGTCGGAAGCATTTGCAGACGTGTAGTTGGACACAATAGAGAGCGAAATGCGTAGATCCAGCATATCGATCGGCTTTTGCAAATGATCAATATCCCATATGCATACGCGACCGTCAGTGCTTGCAGATATCAGACTACAATATTCATTTACAATACATTAGTACATTGCTCTAACCGCACACCGAGACGAATACTGCACTTACGTATACGAGGTCTTCGTTCCTGCAACAGCCATGGCGTAGATTGGGTGGGTATGACTGAACGCCGACAAAGCAGTCTTCTGAACCGGTGCACTTTTGGCGCGTGTGTCCCATACCACAATCTGACCCGAATACGTGCCTCCAATGATAACATGCCGATCAAATGGATTAAAGCACGCGCTGGTTACCTGTGAATGGCATGTGAACCGGTACTCTGGTCGCCCTGGCAATGCTGTGGACCATAAGAGCACCACACCTTCCGTAATAGCCGCTACTTCCATCAACGCTACCTTTGGAGATTTGCCCATCGTGTCCCACTGAGACAACAAGCCGTCGTCCACAGCTTTTTCCTCCAAAAAATTGCGGGCTGTATAAGCCACGAGTGTCAGTTCTGGGTAAAAGGGCGACACATCTACATCAGTTACTGCTCTGTGGTTAGACCATTTGTCGTCCACAAAGACATGTTGCTGCTTGAGTGACTCAATGGCCTCTTCTGCAGCTGCATCCTGCTCCACATCTTCCCCATAGTCAATCATAATATCAAATTTGCTCGACGTGCTTAAAGCTCGTTCAATAACCCGCGATGCCTTGTTCAGGAACGTCTCCATAGCATCCGACTGTAACAAAGCAGTCCTATCCTCAGCTGATAAAATCATCGTAGAGCTATCTATGGTAGCCATTTGCAAAGTGTCTACTGGCAATTGGTTAGTAGTGCGTAGAGACGATGTGTCGAGCGTCGAGTCGTCCATAGTTCCTATCGGTTTATGAGAATCGTCATCCGTGTTGTCCACGTCCATCATATCAGACACAACGTCAGCCTTGACAATAATCTCATGCTCCAACGTAATATCTGTCTCTGTATGCTTTGTATACGTCTCCACAAACGTCGGCTGGATGTGCATCTCGGCCACATTGTTCACAGTAGATAGCGATGATAATTTCTCTGCTAGGGACAGAGTGTTGATCAAAGTCTGACTTTTCCCTTTGTTGTCAACTTCTTTTCCCTCATCGTTCTTGGATATCTCGTCGTTTTCCCCAGATGTTTTCAAAATATTCTGGATAAAATCGTCAAATTTGTTCTCCTGTTGTCCAATAGCTTGGTTGACACTCTCAGAAGCAGAAGATAGTTCCTCTGCAGCTCTTACTGCAGCTTTCCTCTTACGAATCTCCTCTAGCTTCTTTCGCTTGGCCTCTAGCTCTGCCGCATGCTTGGCACGCACCGAATCCATCGCAATTCTTTTCTAACTCGGATTTGATAGATAAAAAATCAACGCCAAAAGCAAGATAAAAACTCTCAAAAAATAGATAGTCGTAACCTTGTTGTAACCTTGTTACGAATATCTATTTTTTGAGAGTTTTTATATATATACTAACAGATTTAGAAATATAAAATCACTAGAAAAGACGGTTAGGGCGCTGCGACCATTAGAACAGGACAGAGGGAAGTAAAACGAAATGCGTCATGCGTATTAATCTCTATTGAGTATTCTCAGGGTTTTTTAATTTGATTGATGCACTCGATGGACATCGATTGATGGCTCAATGACTAGTACGCTTTCATTGAGAAAAGACTCGATAGTTCACTTTTGGATTCAAGGTCGAGGATATCAGTGAAATGGGGAATCTTTTTGGCTGCTACAAGACGAATAAACTGGATACAGTCACGTCACCAACAAGCGATGGAGTTGATCACGTTACAAAGTTTGATGCCAATGAAAAAAAGCAACGTGGAGAATTGGCTGATCACGCTGTTCGTGAGAGCAACAAGTCGAATCGTACCGAAGGTAAACGGGAAATCACGATTAGCAATCGTGATATTCCACTCAAGCAAACTGCATCGTTGGATTCCGGTACGAGAGAAGCGGTTGATAAAGAGAGTGGTCTCTGACCAATTTGGACGGGATGGTAGTTAATGACTAAAAGAGTTGAGAATGTCAGAGTGTTAGTGATTAACGACGCATAAAGAACGTTTTTGTTTGATGCCATCACCATTAAACCTTGTGTTTTACCGTTATGTAAGCTTGTGTAAGCGTGTTGTAAGATTTTACCAGACCTTGCCTGACAGGTATAGCTTGGACGTGACAATCATATCGTAATGTATCCGCGATAGGGTTTATGAGCAGATAAACTAGGAGCAATGATTATTTGTGCCGATGCAAGTTGAAATTAATCCAACGTTCCCCTAGCAACAGCTCTGTAAACACCCGACGATGATCTGGAGGAGGCAGTACCCGAACGTCAGTGTAAAGTTCATCATCATCAAATTCGAACTAATGATGCAAGTAAACAAGCACCAATTGAGAGTAACAAACAGTCAAAGCGATGAGATTGATCTGTTGCAGGAAGATATCGCATCAGAATAAAGTACTACGAGTTTTGCAAAGCTACACACGTACATGAAACCGACGAAAAATCTCCAATGATGAATGTATCAGTAACATGTTGGGGGAGCCCTTAACAGCCATTTTGCAAATGCTACAGCTGCATCGACATAAACATGACGTGGTTCCATTCATTACACGTACAGCGTGTTTGTCTGTATATTGTCATTGCCTCCCACGTAAACCAGTCTTGTGGATCGGACAATGGTAAACTCACAATTTTGCCAGAGCTTCTCCACGTTCCGCGTACCGTTGCCAGTTCATATACCATCTCGTGCTTTTTCCCTGACGTCGCTTGATATCGCTTCAGTTCTTTAACAAATTGGCATCTGCGACGAAACAGAGAACCTGTCAGTATATTTTGTCATACATCCTCATTAATGCTTCTGCTTGCATTTCTTTTCTATGATAGTGAAGGACTATCGGTGGCGTTGACGTTAGCTGGTTGTCTTCGTAATTGACTTGACGATGACGATGATGATGAAGAAAGCGAAGAACGAGACTGTTTGGACCTGAACGATCGCGCATTAGGGGACACGAACGAAGATGCATGGGAACTGCTTTGTAGCTCCTCAATTTTTCGATCGCGCTGGTGGCCAACATGAAACAGAGTAATGAGACAAAAGACTCAACTTTGACCACATGAAATGTTTTGTTACCTGCTCAATTTCGCGCTCATACTTCGCTGCGAATCGCTTGAACTTGCTGCGTGATCGCTCCAATTGCTGTAAATATACGAGAAAATTATTACTGTTTCCAATACAGACTCGCAAAAAAGCTTCAAAGTGAACGACTTAGCTACAGGTACCTTGATAGTGTCGTCTTGCTGAGCTAAACGGTCTTCGAGCTCTTGGCACTTTATTTGGGCTTCTTCGAGAGCATGAAGGGGCAAGAACAAGGATGCACTGGATGACTTTCCACCAGATTCTGGAGTGCTTCCATTTGCATTCGATGACGGGGAAGTAAGCGGAGGTGGGGAGAAATGCTTTCGCTGTGCACTACTCGCTTCCTTCATCAGCGCGCGAAGCTGGTGACCAAAAGACGCTGGCGAGTGGTTAAGCTCGGACATCTCCATTTCGGACGCAAAACCTGTTACTTGTCGCTGATGATAAGCTTGGATTTCTGCAGCCATGGCATTGCGTTGCTCCTCTAAGTTCGATATCATGTCTTCGTTTGTCGCAATTTTTTGACGAAGAGTAGAAGCAACTTCTTCAAGGCTTCGCCGCTGACACTGCTCGTCTCGCAACTTGTCCTGCAGAGATTTCATCTCGTACTTACAGTTGCTCAATTTTGCCTCCAAATGCACAATTCGCTGTGACACAGCAGCATTCTCAGCCTGAGCTCCATAACGCTGAGCAGAGATCTCAGTCGAAACCTGTTTTTGGGTATCCAGCTCTTGCACAAGCTGCTGCATTCGTGTCTGGAGATCATTTTGCTTTTCCTCACTTTTCTGAAGCTTTTCCGTAAGAAAACTAACTTGATCGCGATACGTAGCCGTTTCTGTCGTTAAGATCGTGTTCTTCTCCCTCATTGCTTTGAGCTGATTGTCAAGCGTAGCAACTTGCTTCCTCAATGATTCATTGACGACGCTAAGCTCTTCTTGCAGCGCTGATATCTCCGCCCGTGCTTTTTGCATTCCCTCATGTTCCTGGATCAAAGACCGGTATGTATGCCGCAGGTCCTCCAGCTCAATCTGCAGTGTGTCTCGTTGTCGCTCAATTTCTCGTGTAGTCTGCTTCATAGTTTTGGCAGACTGAGAATGAGAGTGCTGCATTCGTCTCAGGCGGTTGCACTCCTCACTAATTGCTTGATTCTCTACCGTCATATTCTCCAAATCTTGTGCAAGTGCCGCCAATTCGACAGTGTGCACTCCCTTCAAATGTTCCAGACGGCCAATTTCACTTTCGAGTGTCAAGCAGTGAGCTTGCATCTTGCTCAGCTTGTCTTCGGATTCGTTCAATTTGTTCACCACGTTGCTCATCTGCTCTTGAAGCGCAGCAGCATCCGATGTTTTTGCCTGCACGGCTTTGCGAAGCTCACTGGCCTCTGTTTCAATCGCGTGGTGTTTCTCAGTCAAAGCATCCAGCTGATCATTCATAGCATCCTTTTCACCATCCAGTGTTCGTGTCAGCTTCTTCAACGACGTGATCTCACTATTCTTTGCCGAGATTTTGCTACTTAACGAGCTGACCTTAACATTGAGATCAGTAATTTCCTGTTGGCGCTGCTGAATCTCTTGTTGTCGCTGCTTTGTCTGAAAAACTAGTTGGTCTCGAGACGACTCTATTTGCTCAACCAGCAACTTAGAGTTCTCCAAAGCTTCCGTTTTCTCAGTCAGTGCACGATCCTTGGTTTGAATCTCCGCTCGTAGCTGCTTCAACGCAATCTCGCGTGCGCAATTTGTCTCCTTCGTTTGCAAATGCTCATCTTGAAGTAACACCAATTGTGTCTGGACGCTTTTGTGGCTAGCCTTTTCTTGTTCTAGTCGTGTTTCCAAATGGTGTAAATTGTTTTGCTTTAGCTTCAATTCGCTTTGAAGTTGGCGGACCTGGTTCTTTAGGTCACTGATCGAGCTCTGGCTCGACTGAAGCGCGTTTTGACCAGACGAGAGCGAAAGCTGTTGAGCCTGGACCTCGTTTGATAGTTTTTCAAATTCGTTTTGGTAATGGTTCCACGTCTGACGAGCGTTACGTAACTCCACCATTGCGTTGTCGTAATTATTCTGCAGCTCTGCCTTCTCCTTTTCAAGCCTTGCGTACTTCTTGCTCGCTACTGCAGCTTCTGCCTGCAACTTTAGGATTTCATCCGATAGCCGTTTCGCGTGCAAATCGTCATTCTCAACCCGATTTTTCAAGCTAGCAACTTGATCGCGCAGCTCCTCCACGTGCCTCTTGAGCGCTAAGGATTCATTCTGAAAGACCAGCTTATCGTTCTCAGTCTCCTCAGCTCGATCCAACAAAACCTGTGCGTAGTTCTGCCTGTCTATAAGCTCGCGAACCTTTTTGTTGCTCTCTACTAGTTGGTTATGAAGGTTAGCGGACTTGCGCTTTTCCGTCTCCAGCATGGATTCAAGGTGGCATTGCAATTTTAATGCCGTATCCACTTTTATCAGTAGCTTTTCCTTCTCATGCTCGGTCTCTTGAAACAAAGCCTTTGCATTTTCCAAGTCTTCCTCAAGATCCATAACTGGAAGCATTTGCTCATTCTTCTGCTGACAAAAATCCTGTCGTTGTTTCTCCTGCCGCGTCATTTCCTGTGTAGATACTATGTTGTTGCCATCACGAGCTTCGTCTTGCGTTCTTTGCTGCTCCACCTGCAACCCAGACGCGCTTTTGTTGCCCTCGGTAAGCTTCAACAACTGGCTTTTTTCCTGCTCCTGTTTGGTCAATTGGTCGTTCAATTGGTCACACTGGTCCCGCAAGTTAGCGTTTTCCGTATTCAGCGCTGTCAGTTGCTCTTGCATCTCCTTAATCATTTGCACATGCTGTTCCAACTGTCGCTCTATATTTCTCGTATGTTGCATGTCCACAATAATTCTTTCCTGCAACTGTGACATATCAGAATCCGCCATATCAGTTGACACTGAGCCAATTGATTTCATAGCTAGCACGTGTTCCAATTGCGTCTTCAGTCGAGCTACTTCTTCGTCCTATATATACAAAAACGTAGAGCACAAGACCATCACATTAGCACCAAGAGCTGTTTCATAATAAAAAGAAAATCCATCCCTTCTCCACCTTTGCATTACATTCTTGCGTCATCTGAACGTAAAGAAACTCTAACCTGTTGACGTCATCATGCCGTTTCTGAAGCTCTCGTTTCCATGCTTCTTCTCTCTTGATAATATCTTCTTCTTGATGAATACGTTCATCTTGCAACTATCATACAGATAGAAACCACATTAATATTACCCCAATCTCTGTCTCTCATCTCTCGCTCTCTCTCTCTCTTGTATAAATACTCTTGTACACATACACACGCACATTCTTATTCTCCTGAATCAGTTTAACATTCTCTTGACGTAGAGATCCCAACGTCTGGAAATAGTCAAGTGCCTCTCTCTCTCTTTTCTCCTTTTCCTTTTCAATTTCTTCACGTGCTTGTGTTTCTTTTATTAAATCTTCCAATAAATGACGTACAAGAGACACACTTTCGATCGCCATGGGCTAAAAGAATAAAAACAGCGTCACAAAATCGCAATTCAAACGAGTCAAACAAAGATCAAACTAGGCAGAGAAAGATAGAGCAAGAGGAGAGTTACTTCTTCATACGACATGGCAAGCAGCTGCGTCTGTAGCTCCTTAAAGCGATGTACTTCCATACCCGTCGTCACGTCTTTTTAACAAGCGGCACTAGCCATTCTTAGTGCGGTAGTCACTCAAGTGAGGGGAAACTTGCACAATCACGAGGGATTTTGCTGGTCGTACGAAAGAACTTGCAATGTAGATAGTAAGTAAGTAATAAGCCAAGTGCTAAGACAGGCTCTCAAAGCTTAAGTAAGACCTACTTGCGATCGTATCATAAGCATGAATCTACTAGCTTTATTGTTTTCTTTCTATGCTTGGTGGGTTCACTATTGTATACTTGGCAATCATTCTCCAAAGCTCAGTAATAACTTCATTATATAATTGTCAAAGAGCTATCATATATCAAAGTGGACAAACGAGGACCATCTCCCACGTCCAAGCGTCCATGCTTTGGGGCTACTTCAATGATGTGAATTGCGTTATCCACACGATAGCAAGCAATCATTGGCGTCAAATCTTCCCTAGCAACGCCATCTGTAGCGTCTTCTAGAGCTGCCAGTGATGATAAACAAGGCTCGGTCGCAAAACTTGTCAACGCCCAGCAAGAGTTTCTATCGGTGGCACTAGGACAGCTCAAAACCCAGATTCGATTTGGTTGCAAGGACGAGCTGAAAAGTGCATGCTTAAGTAAGCGAGGGACCTAGTGTCAAGTTGACAAACTCAAAGACAGCTCGAACTAAATTGGCCAAGGATACTGACAAAGTGTTAGCTCTCCGAAATGTGGCAACCTCAAAGCCCAAGAATAATCGAAATTTCATCAACAAACACGTCACCCAATTCCTAATATTCGCAAAATTGACGTGAAAGATCGTAGTATCATATGTAAAACAAGTTATGCTTATCGATGATCAGTGCCCCAAACTTTTGGATCGTGTTACTTTACAAGATAATGTCTGAAATAATGCAGCCGTTTAATCTCTTGATTCGTGTTACTTAACGAATATAATGTCTAAATAATATCAAGTGGAAACATAAAGACTGCAGAACTTTATAATATCGGTTGGAGCTATAAATATAATGTGGTGCACATAATATTTACAAAATATCTCTAATTCACACAAGCCAAAGTCGTACGTGGTTACTCATTGAAGGGTTCATGGCTTCTTCTCAGCCAGCAGTAGATGATGACACGCAGTTACAAATGGTGGTACTTAAGGCACTAACGTCATTGTACCAACCACAGTTAACAAACTTGCAGGAAATGCAGGCAGCCGATGCATTTCTTCGTGGTTTCCAACTCACACCCGCGGCCTTTGACGTCTGTGCGTCATTATTGGATCAATTGGTACTAACTTGTGTTACTGGGACAATTGCTCCGGACAGTGTGCCCGTGGTATTTTTTTCAGCACAGACATTGGCCAATAAGCTGCGTCGTCAATATTCGACTTCAATGTTGGACTGTAATTCTTGGACACAACGAATCGTAACCTGGTTATCCTGTCGCCCCAAGTTACCGAAAATAGTGGTTACACAGCTAGTACTCGCCCTTGTCGCAGTCTTACCACGGCTTCAAATCCAAGATCTGAAGGCTCAAACTACTTCCAATACGGTCGTTTGCTCTAGTCAACTTGTAACGGTGATTCAGGAAAGTTGCGTCCAGTGCAATGGCCATAGTGTTGTGGGGTACGCTCTGTTACATTTGGTTTATTCTGGTGTAACCACGACGGTCTTGGCGGAATTGCTACTGCTCATAGTCGAGGAAATAGACACATTGACTGGACGCAATGCTCGACAAAGAATGCAGGACGAAGTGGACGCGTGGGCTCCACTGATGCTGGACAGATTGCTGCCTCAATTGATGCATGAGGCCAGTAACCAGGAAAAGGACAGTTTTTTGGATACAGTGGAGACCCAGGAGACAGTATTGCGCACACTAACCAGTTGGTTACGCTGCGTCCAAGTAACATCCGCCGTCGTGGTACGTAACCCGCTACTGCACTCGTTGCTGAGCTTTTTAGCTCGCGACGAATTGTTCGATGCAGCAGTAGATTTAGCCGTGGAACTAGTGAGGTCATACTCGCACGACAAAGTGGTGGTACAATGGGTAGCTCCCAGGTTATTGTCATTGAGAGGAGCATTTCAGTCCGCAGCAGAACGAGAAGATGTGGATTCGTGTTTAGGACTTTGTCGTATATTCACCGAAATGGGGGAGTCGTATTTGGAGCTGCTTTTGCAAGAAAATGGAGATGGCAACGACACTGTAACCTTGGTGGACTTGCTGCTAGATTGTATGAGTTACCCTGACGCAGAAGTGGCTGATGTGACGATTCCTTTCTGGTTTCGACTGTTGGCAGAGCTGCAACGTCATGTCGCATCTGCTCTTCTGACGCAGTACAACCTAAGACTTGAGAGGCTGGCAGGGCTATGTATGAAAAAGCTGCAATTCCGAGACGAGTTCCTGAATCTGCCTGCCGACACACAACAGGACTTTAAGGCGTTTCGACTGGAGCTTAGTGACATTCTACGCGATTGCTGTCAGTTGCTTGGTGTCGAGACAATTCTTCAGCATTGCGTGAACGGACTAAATCAGATATTCCAGACAGGTGCTGAATCAAAACGCTGGGAGGCGGTGGAGGCTCATTTGTATTGTTTCCGTTCTATTGCGCGCGAGGTTGAGAAGAGCAAAAGTAATGCCGAGTCTTTGGACGCACCGATTACTTTGATTTTCCAGCATTTGCGACAGTTTGCTGACCACCCGGCGATTTGCTACACGTCATGTCTGATTGTGTCGCGTTATGCGGTATGGTTGCGCATGCACCCTACGTTACTCTCAACTCAGGTGGAATTTCTAAACGTTTGCGTGACAATGAGTGCAGAAGACCCGCGGTACGCAGAGTGGGAGGTTGCACGAGCTGCTGCTACAGCCGTTCGTGCTCTGGCTATAGATTGCTGGGCGATGCTTGGGGAGAATATTGTTGCGTTCTACCTGCACATCGAGCAGCATGAGGTCATGGTTGTTGATGACCAGGTGCTGATCCTTGAAGGCGTTTGTGCTGGTGTGGCAGGCTCTGGAGATATGCAGCGTATTGTTTTCGTCTTGGATCAAGTCATGAAGGGTGTTGGCCAGCGACTAACTACCTTGTTTGCCTCAACATCTGCTAAGGAACACGTACAGGTTGCATTGAACGAGCTATTGCGACTCATGTGTATTTACGAATACCTCGATATACCAGCCACAACGCTTCAGAGGGAAAAGCATCCACTGGTGATGCTCACGGAGCAGTTGTGGCCACTCATCAACAAGATGCTTGCGTTGTATCGTGGTCATGACGAGCTGGTCGAGCGTGTATGCCGTTGTTACAAGCGCATTCTACGTACGTGTGGCGAGCACATTGTGCCTTTGCTTCCGCAGCTTGTTGACAACCTGCTGGCATTTTACCAAGCAGAGCCTAAATCCTCATACCTCTACACTGCTAGTATGGTGTTGAAGTTTTTCTCTTCTGGCAACAGCAGCATAATGAGGATGGATGCCCTGTTCGAGCGTATGCTCTTCACGTTAATTGAGGTGACGACTCCTATTTTTGCGAGTGTAAAAGACATGGAAGCGCGTCCAGATGTCGTGGAAGAGTTCTTTTTCCTCATGGAGCGTGCCGTGCGATTGGTGCCGCAAGTATTGGCTGCTCCTGTTTCCACTTCATCACAAACTCGGCCACTGATAGCGAACGTATTTTCGTGTGCGGTGTCAGCGCTGAATATCTCACACAACGATGCCAATAAAGCAGTGTTATGCTTTTTGGAGCACGTCTTCAAGCAGTCTCAGGCTAACAACTCGCTCGTGAAACTTACTTTATTCTGTGCATCTGATAGTGGAGAGCATGAGACCAGCAACAAGATGTTGATAAATTACCTGATGCGGGGTGTTGTTCTAGGCACCATGTCGCCTTCTCGCGTAGATGCCGACTACGGATCAGTGGCAGGAGTAATGGTGCAACTTGCAAAGGTTAATGGCCCGCAGCTTCTGCACTGGATCACAGAATGGTTTGAGCAGGCTACAGTAGGGACATTTGCAACCGCAGCAGTGAATTTTCTCACCCCAGACGAGACACAAGAGTTTCAAAGCGAACTCTCTAGTGCTGCGAGTGAACGTGCATTCCGACGCACTGTTCGTCATTTTGGCAAGCTTTGCGCTTCTCGGAATACATCACTCAAGAATTGCGATCAATAGTAGACACGGACTAAAAGCACCAAGAATCCAAGATCCGTACGACCGAAATACCGCTGCCGAGGCAATTCTGTTCCACATCGTGGTAGCAAAAACATGTCACCGTCTTGTATAGGTGGGTATTGATGGTGCTGAAGTCTGTGAGTGGTAACAACAATATCATGCTGCATCCTTTTGTTGTTAGAACGCGCCAATTGGCTTGTGACTTTTGACGCCGACGTGTTTCAAGATGACAAGGCAAGAATGTCAATCGGTGGTCGATATGTGGCTGGCTGTCTTTGCTCACTACAATGTCGCTCTGGTCTTGCCTTGCATTGAAACGTGTGGGTGGGTGGGTATCCACAGCAGTCACTGTCCGTCACACGTCACACCAATATCCACAGACAATGGATTCGATCGAATCTTGTCGTAGAATGGCGACGTTGCAGTATTTCCGTCGGACGTCGGTCAAGAATGCATTGTTGTTTCCAGGTGTTTCTTTCTGTTATTAGAACGAGATACAAGCGATGCATGATCTCGTAATATTTGACTTTAATGCGTCGCCAATGGTTTTGTCTACGTACGAACTGTTTCGATATTAAAGCGATGTCACTGCTGGCAATGAAGAGGTCAGTAAGGCATGAAGCTACTACCAGTTTATTTTAGTATATTCTGGAATGTTTGCTGCTAGAATCGTAAATTAAGATACATAAAAGCTCTGGTATATTTGCTAGCGAAACTATTTTTCCAGAACAATCGATGCATATGGCAAAACACGAAATCGAAATTACAATAGTAGTCATATGTCAATGGAACGTTCCGGTCTTGACTTTTACATATTACAAAACTAATCTATGTTTGTACCGTCAAGGTTGCTCGAAGGTTGCAACACACCAGCCAGTGTCTTTAATGGTTCGTGATCAATTGACATTTTGCTCACTATTCAACGCATTGATTCCTCATGGTAATGCTCTTGTCTACATTCTCTTCTTGTTTCTATCTCTCTCTCTCTAACTGTTACTAATTCTTGTATCGATTCTACTAGAGCTCTCTTCGTAAATTAATTCCCTTTGGTAACCGCGTATTGGTCAAACGTTTTGAAGCTGTTGCAAAAACAGCAGGTGGAATTTACTTACCGGATGCGGATGCCAAGCAACAGAATGAAGGTCAAGTGATTGCTGTAGGTCCTGGTGCTCGTGCTTCTGATGGTTCACTCATTCCAGCTCAAAGTGCTGTGGGTGATAAGGTTTTATTACCTGAATACGGTGGTAGTGTCGTTAAACTTGGTCAAGATGAATTGTTTTTGTTTCGCGATGAGGACATTCTTGGAAAACTCGAGTAGATGCTAAAACGCACTTTTTTAAACAAACAATTAAATGATAAACATGACGTTTTAGCATAAAACAACAACGAATTAAATCGTTAGAAGAAAATAGTGCTTAGTTCTTGTTACTTAAGAGGATCTCTTTGATTGATACCGAGGTTGAAATCTGACACACATAAATTGATTCTCTTTTTTTTACCCATTTTTAGAACCCAAATCGACGAGGTCGACATTTTGTTCTCATTTTGTTCATACTAGAAGAAGCATCAGTTTGTCCAAGTTCCGCAATGTTTGCCAAATGAGTATGAGTATGAGTCTTCTTACCGTAATTCTTCTTGTTATATTCTCGGCCTGTTGCACCATGAACGTCACGCCTCCTCTCCTTGTTGTTACTTTTCAATTTCTTCGTTTCAAGTAAAACTTCCATCTCACGTTCCATCTCAAGAGCTTCATCCTTTTCTTTCATCCGCTTCAGTAACCGGGACTGAAACGATTCCTTGATACTGAAAAACATTGGCCCTAATTCTGCCAGCCATTCCCCTTCCACTGCTGTTGTACATTGCATATACTCTTTACTCGTATAAATCAATTCATGATATACCACAAAGTCAGGGGTATACCCAAGACCAAATAATGCAGCACTCGGGTGTAAATGACACGGCATGCCTGTCAACATATTGACATATTCGCCAATGCCCTTCATTTGAGCGGAATTGTAGAAATAAGCAGAACAAATTGCCTTTCGTACGACATCCCAACGTCCACCACAGGACAAAAGTCGTACACGTTGTTGTTTCATGATATCAGCCAATTGGTCATGCACTTCACGAGCTTTACGTAATCCTTTTGCATGAATAAAGTGCTCGGAACACCATTGACTCGAGTGACGATTTGCTTCCCATTGTTGATAAACATTCAGTAATGTCAAATGATCACTCTCAGGGACGAAAAACTTTTCTCGAGCACCGTCACTCTCTTCTTCACGGTCTTTTGGACGGAAAAATACACTTGGAACTGATAACATACTCACCACCACAAGCACTTCGGTTGAACAGCCAAGCTGTTCGCTAAACAAAAGCATCTTTGCCAAAGGTGGATCCAATGGAAACACAACCATCTTTTTACCCATTTCCGTCAATTCACCCGTATTATCAAGCGCTCCAAGCACCCACAATTGATACATTGAATTCATGATATTGTCCTGTGGTGGTGGATCCATGAAATCAAACTCAAGCAAGTTCGAAACACCGAGTGACTTGAGCAACAATACCACATAGCCCAAATTTGTTCGCTGAATTTCTGGAATCTGAGCTTCGAGTAGCTCGTTCACAAACTGTCGCTCTGTGTACAACCGGTATGCTACACCGGGGCCTGTACGACCCGCACGACCAGCGCGCTGATTGGCATTTTGCTGACTAATGGGAGTTACCTGCAGCGCATCCATACCAATTTTGGGGTTGTAGACCTTAACTTTGCAGAATCCTGCATCAATAACGTACTTGATACCATCCACTGTAAGCGATGTTTCTGCAATATTGGTAGACACGATGCATTTTCGAATATCCGACGCGTCAAAGATCTTTGCTTGCAAGTCTGCCGGTAATTGTGAATACATAGGAAGAACCATGAGAGGTGGTGCACCATCCAGCTTGCTCATTCGATCTGCCAGCACGTAGCACGTTGCCTCGATGTCCTCTTGGCCTGTCATGAACACTAAGACATCACCAGGCGGGTGAGACAAATGAATTTGCATTACTTGCTTCACCGCCGAGTCCACAAAATCTTCACTGGGAGATTTAGCGTAGCGGGTTTCCACATGAAACGTTCGACCAGGAATGGTGAACATAGGCACCCCACCAAAGAATTTCGCAAACTTTTCAGCATCTAATGTCGCCGACGTTACAACAAGCTTAAAGTCACTGCGACGCTGGACCACCTTGCGAAGGATACCAAAGAGTACGTCGGTATTGAGAGCGCGCTCGTGAGCCTCATCCATAATCACGCAAGAGTACGAATCCAAATCGGCCTCACGCAGGGATTCGCGCAAGAGTACACCTTCTGTCATATACTTAATGATGGTCTTGTCCGATGTAAGATCTTCAAACCGGATAGCATAACCCACTTCCTCACCAAGCGTTACGTCCATTTCCTCACTAACACGCTGAGCCACTGACATAGCTGCCACACGACGCGGTTGCGTACATCCGATAGTACCAAACTGTGAATATCCTTCTTCATGCAAGTATTGTGTAAGCTGCGTGGTCTTTCCCGAACCTGTCTCGCCGACAATCACCACAATCTGATTCTCTCGAATCACCTGCAGCACTTCCTCACGACACTGAAAAATTGGCAGAAATTCGCGCTGTTGACGAAGTGTTCGGGTTTTGGCAAAGACACTCACAGCTTTTTGCTTTTTTAAATGCGTCGAGAACTGTGAGTCATGTTTGTAATCCCCCGCACTCTCCTTTTCCTGCTTTGCTTCTTCCTCTTCATCAGACCCAGCGTCTGCCTTTATGCCAATAGCATCACCCATTCGCGAGCCGCCAATTTCCCAAAATCGTTTTCGCATCTTATTTCTTTCACGCTGTTCACGTACTTCCCGCAGCACTTCACTGCCTTTCCTTGCGCATACTGCCATATCAGAGGTCGGATCTTTTACTGTCGCGACCATCTCCATCTGTGTCGTAAACGCCACTCGTCCATCCAAGAACGGTGGCTTCGTACTATGCACCATGATCTGCACCCTCGAGTCCAACTCGTCATCAAAATCTGTAGCCACGCGTCCAGACGCCACAACACCACTAGTTAATAACCGGTTCTTTTCCCATGCCTCCTGGTCTGCCGAAAGCGCCGACGCTCTTGCCGACATGCCTTTCAGCTTATTATCTCCTCTTGCTCTTGTCTGCTCCAATTTATCTTCCATTGCCTTAAACTTCTCTTGATTGCCAAGGAACACATGTCCTTCATGCACCTCAATGCCTCCTGCATCATCATTTAAGTAAAATTCTCGATCAAACTCCTCCTCCACCTCATCCTCGTACTGTTTCTTCGGAGCTTCCAGCTTCTCCTTGTGTCGATTATACCTCAATTCACTAGAAGATATAAGAAACTCCTTCTCTTCTCTCCATCTACTCGCGCTTCGATTCATTCGGCTGTTTCTTGTCTCTTTTTGACTCGGAATTGAACGTGATCTGCTCTCTCTCTTCCCGTCGTCTGTACTGGGCGTGTCAGTCTCCTTTTTGTCATCCTCATCTGTCAACACACTTTGCAATTGTTCTGATTGATCCCAGTCATTTAAATCCAGGCCTTTCGCGCTCTGTAGCCGTGACAAATGAGAACTCCTAGTCGATTCTATCCCTGATCGAATGATGGCGGTTTTGGAGCTTCTAGAGCTGCGAATTTCACGCTCCTGACGTTTCTCAGCTGCTAATTTATCCAGTCCTAAGATAGAAATAGGACGGCGAGTAGATGTACTCGCATGTGCTTGAGAATGAGACGCAAAGAGTCGTGTAGGACTCGGACGAAGACGTTCACATTGATGAGAGCTCCTGGAGGCGCTATTGAGTCTCTCACGATGACGATTACATGGTTGAGATCTGCTCTGACTGCTGCTTCGTTTACGATGCAAAGAAGATGAATAACGACGCTCAGGAGAGCGTGATCGACTGCGACGTGTGACGTCTCGAGAGCGAGCCATTAAGATGCTGTTAATGTGAGGATACGAGTCGAACTGTCATTTCTATCAATTTAGAAATCATGGTACACTGTACCATGTACAGTATAATTAACCTGGTAAGTGTAAAAATATCGAAACAATAGTGGTTTTTACTCATTTCAGCGCATTCTATTGATAGAATAAAAAGTACTTTTCATAAAATGTGCTTTTCTCCTTACGAGTCGATTGTTGTAGCATACGACGACTTTAATGTCCAACAACGACCTCGACAGATCGCCATATCACGTAAAACATGACGAAAAACGAGTTTATCCTTGGGTCCAATCACATGACCAAAATGGTTCAAAAGCCGTTCGGTTGTCACCCCTTTCGTCTCATTGGCAATCAAAAATGAATGCAAACGCTTGGCCATGTCGCTTGCATTCAATGATACAGAATTTGAGGCATGACAAAGGTCAGAGGCTCGAGAGTGAGGTCGAACATGAACTTGATTTGTCGGATTTGCAATACCATCACGTCTCTGTTTAATCCTTGCAAGCATATCACGTGATGAAAGTCCACCATTTCGTCCACTTTTTCCAGAACCTCGACCCCGACCACGACCTCGTAAGGTAGTACGACCACGAACGGATCCATTTGGCTCATGCCGTTGACATGGATCTCCAGCTGCACCTGATCGGCCTGTCCATGTTGGTGTATAGATAGTCTCGCGCTGTTGTCGTACAAGAGCACCAGATGCGCGAAGTGCAATCAGTGCCCCTTGCGCAATTTTCGTCGCCTCTATCTCCACTAAATCGGCTTCTTGGTTTTGCACGCCATGGGACTCAACCGCCGAGTGATCAAACACGCCGCGCACATCGCCACCGTCAAACAATTGTCTCAGCACAACGTCATTGTCGCCATCATCCTTGTTGCTTTTACTGTTTCCAGATTGCTGGCCACTTTCTTCATCTTCCTTTTCGCTATCGTCCCGCTCAGCAGGCCGATCCACGTTACCAGCGATAAACAACTCGTTCGTCTCCGCAACTCCCTCTCCCTCTCCTTCCTCATCCGCTAGCACAAATAAATCTCGCAGTGAGTGCTTGTTGAAACACCGTTTTCGCTTGGCATCGTGCAATACCTTGCTACTAAGGTACTGTTTGAAAATCTGTCGGTGATAGATTTTCTCTTCGATCGTTCCAGCAGTAACAAATCGATACACAGTCACCGGTTTTTGCTGGCCAATGCGCCAAGCGCGTTCACGAGCCTGAAGATCCGTTGACGGATTCCAGTCAGGATCAAATACCACAACACGGTCGGCACCAACCAAGTTTACACCAATACCACCAGCACGAGTTGTCAACAGAAACGCAAAAAGTTTGCTGTCAGGCGCGTTGAATGCATCAAGTCGCTTTTGTCGCTCTGCTACACCCATCGTTCCATCAAGACGAGTACATGTATGACCAACACTTGCCATAAAGCTTTCTAAAATATCCAGCATACAGCGTGTTTGTGTAAAGATCAATACTCGGTGACCCTGCTTTTTCCATATTGTTAGCACCTTGCGCAAAACAACCATTTTTCCACTAGCCGATACTGCGCCAAAAGGTTCGTTACTTTCGTCTATTTTTTCGTCTTCAGGGTCATCCAATAAACCAGCAATGTCGGTATAGCGTTCATCACTGTCCTCCTCGTCCTCATAAGTTTGCCGTTTCTTATCCGCCAATCTTCCATCACCAAACGAGGCCAGCAAGTCCGGGTGGTTGCAAATATGCCGCAGTACGGAAATGGCCCGAAATGGTCGAATATCTCGACGCAATACCGACGCGATCTCAGGTGAGGCTAAGAAACGCTTATATAATGTGCGCTGTCTCGCTGTAAGTCGGCAAAATATAATCTGTTCTTGTTTTCCAGGAAGCAATGCACCCATTTCGCCACTGGCACCATGAGCCAGTATCTCTTGCTTTGTACGGCGGAGAAAAAACGGCTGGATGAGATCTTTTAAGGCAAGTGCACACTTGTACGCCATCATGACCTGCATCTTGGTTGCTGTAGCATATCCTCCAGCTCGTATCGGCAGCACAAACTCGTCGTCAAAGGTTGGCAAGGTACCTAAACGTCCTGGATATACAAAGTCAAATAGCGACCAAAGCTCGCGAAGTCGGTTCTGAATTGGTGTGCCAGAGAGAATAATACGATGGATTGTTCGCAACTGTTTGCAAGCGAGGGTCGTTCCAGCATCTGGGTTGCGTATACGGTGTCCTTCATCCAACACAACATAGTCCCACTCGCGCGTAAGAAACAAGCTCTGATACTGTCGAACATTCTCATATGTAGTAATGATCACACCACCACCAGTCGGCACCTCTTCTTGTATTTCACGATAGCCACTATCTGCAACTTCAGCATCCGATGCTTCATCTTGAAAGCAAAACACCTCTTCAATCAAACGTTCATAACACTCACTTGAACTTGACGTGTTTACACCTGTTCCTGATGCATGAAGTAGCACAACACGCATCCACGGTGTCCACTTGTGCAGCTCCCGTACCCACTGCAATAACACTGACGCTGGACATAACAACAACACAGTTTGCAATCTTCTTGCACGATGGAGTGATCCTAAAAAAGGCTGCAAGCTGCACTGTTTTTCCAAGACCCATATCATCGCCTAGGATCCCACCAACACCTCTTTCATGAAGTTTATGTAGCCACTCGAGACATTCTCGTTGATGTGGTAGCAATTGATGCATCACGTAAGTTGGTACTAAGAGTCCTGATGTTGTTTCAATGACATCCCATGGCGAATAAAATTGATCCTGTCCCATCTTCTCCACTTGATTTTCTGTCTCTCTCTCATCATGTTCCGTAACGTTCACCTTATCATCAAAAGAAGGTCTTGGAGAATTGTAAAATGTTTTGCGATTTTCAGTCACGGAATGTTGAAATTCTTGACGTAATTCACGCACTCGACGCCGATATTGATCCACATTACCATCATCTGCCCACGTCGCAACTTTTCGATCATTTTCTGGTCTTTTTGTAGCCGACATGACAACTTTCTCATGAACGGTTAGTATTTCTGAGTCCATGTCTGATTCCATGCTTAGCTGATCCTGTTTTCGACTCGTTTTTCGACCCTTCTCTTGCCGTTTTTGAGTCGTTTGTTTTTTAGCTTTTTTCATCTGTCGTTCTAAACGGGTTCTAGAATCTGGCAAATAGTCAGAATCGTTCTCGGAATTTGAAGAAGGAGGCGAGTCGCTACTGTTGAAACTTTCGGATGCAGGTGTCCAGGGTGGTGTAGTGACATGAAAGTTAGATAAAGAAGACATGTGAGGAGTTAGTAGAAGCTTGAGAAGATTACGAGCGATATTACGCAATGTCGATTACTAAAGACGAGAAACAGAAATAGTATCAACAACTGTCAACTTTAATTTAGAAAACTGATGTCTCATATATATAGGATGATAGATGATAGATGATTTATGGATTTTAGAACTGTTTGTCGGTTGGCTTAAAATGTAATATGTATCTTACTTTTTATAAAAAGCACTTGAGTTTATGATAATCAAGGCATTATCAGGATAGAAAAGTGTATTACAGAATCAGCTAAAGCCTCTTTTGATATATTCTGAATTGTGGAAAGTTGACTTAATGAAAACCAGTAGTTTTATTATTTCTCAGCGGTTATCGTTATATAGAGTAACAAATGCTGGAAATGTCAGCTTCAATTTGCTTTATTGGAATTGAATGGATTCATGACGTGTCTTGGATAGAAATTGTGAGCAAGTTGTGCGTGCGGAGGTTTGATGATTAGTGCACATTATCATATCAAAAGTAGCTGCAGCCTAGAGAGCAAAAAAAAACACACACACACACACACTTTGGTCAGCAAGTCATTGCAGGCATTTGATAGCACCATTTTGTAGGTGTTTTCTTACCAGAACGGACAATGAGCTTGTTATGCCGTAGAAATGAACCATTTTGCGGATGAATGCCATATAACTGATCAAAGTAATTTGAGCCTTTAGTAGAATGGACATTATGATATGGGTTATCAAGTGACAGCGAGACTGAACCAGTTAGTCACGACGAGTCCACATGCGGCGGAGTCCGGGTTCGAATTAGCCGTAAAAGTGATTGGGCTGAGGTCGAAGTAGCAAACACACCACAAGAGACGGTAAGAGTAGTCGGAGTACTAATAATGATCGACCCTCGTTCATACCAGAATGAACGGCAACAACAACATAGACTGATGCCCATTCGGAAGCCAGAATGGACAGTAGCGACGGAAAGTACTGGAACTAAAAGTGACAGCGAGATAATGATCTGCGACGTTACATGCCAGATAGCATGGACACCATAGCGTAAGCTAGCTTCTAGTCAGGATCAGGTTTGCTTCACAAAGAATATCTACTTGTTCACGTACATGTGCACGTCTACGAATGCGCAAGTCGACAGCCGAAAAGAACTGAATTCCGATGATAGCAAGCAGGGCTAATTGTGGTAGAATAAGCAGCAACGCTCTCACGAAGTCACTACTGTGCGTTACTTGAGCAACAAAATCCCAGCCGCTTGCCACCACGGCCACCTAACATCACCGAGAGTAAGCAAAAGGTTGCCATGTTTAGACAAAAAGTGTTCGTTGGAAATACCACTGCCGTCCTGAAAGGCATCGACAACACATCATGGGTGCACTGGATCCTTGCTATTCCCATACCAGGTCGCGCCACACGCCACAGTCCAAACATTGTCGCTCTTATTGCTTTAAAATCAGACAATGCAGTGATACACCCAAGAAAAAGCACGTTCGTCTTATTTGACATCCGCGACATTATCAATGCAAGCTTAAGATACGACAAAATTTTTCTTTACGCTAGTATGCATGATATCAACGCAAAAACCTACGGACGAAATGATGTCAAGTTAATGAAATCATAGCGCAGTAAACACACTCCCTCTGTCAACGTGTCGACGGCTTGGAGTCACATGCTGCAAAATGTAATCGTTGGCCGTCTAATGTATTGAAAGGGACCAGCATGTCTTTGCTCTTCATTGTTGCCACCGGCGTTATACTTTCATGACCGTGGCCGTCATGGAGTCGTGTCAATAACGATTCGTTGATTAGGCTTCGTTTGACTTGTATACGGTTGATGTAGACCCTAAGAGGTCGTTTCCGCAGCGATTGTTGCTGCCATTTGCTACTACTTTGTGAGGGAATGAGATCCATTGTGGTCGGTATCGGAATGTTTACCTTTACATTCCTTGCGGCAGTAAGAAACGATATCCGCTACAGAGGGAACTATAATTGAGGCAGAAATCGATGTCGTTCAACGTTGGAATTCATGATTTGAGCTCACGAGAACAGACAAGAGCGTTTGGGTTTCAGTCGGAAAGGATCACGTCAAGTACGTGCATGACTCTTTTCGCTTGATGACGAACAACACACTAGTTTTCTCTGTAGCGGACACTTCATTTCACTGCCGTCAAGGAAAGCTAAAACATTCCGATACGACCATGGATCTCATCATCTCAAAAGGTAGTAGGAAGTGGCAGAACCAATCAAAGTCGAAACGACCTCCATAGTATCTACATCAACCGTATATACAAGCAAAACGAAATACAATCAACGAACCGTTATTGATCCGAATCCATGACGACAACGGTCATGATAATATAACGCCGCCGACAACGAAGAGCAAAGACATGTGGATCTTTTACAATGCTATCGACGTGCACCTTCTTAAATGAAATAAAGCAGCTATCCCTCCCAATTAGCAACTCGTCTACTAAACTCCACACGAACTCAGGCAACAGTACTATCTTACTCCTGTTTTGCTTCGTTGCAATGAATCGCAGTATGTTTGCAGGATACGTGCACAGACGATAACTTGTTTATTTGGTAATTTGTCAAAAGCGTGTGCTTTTTCAAAGCATCCTTGCACATACCATATAGCAAACATCAACATGTGGCAAACGACATTCTGTGTTCGAGTACATTCAATAGAATAAGAATCGCTTTTCCTTAAGTGTGCATGGACGCGGTATAAAGCATCTAAGGTGGTCAAAGTATGCCGTCAATTGCGCCATCTAGACTCAACTTGAGAAACACTCTACAGCAGCTTTTTGTAAGTAAATGCTATAGCACGACAAGGGGGATCTCATCCTTTCAATCATTTTCATAGCAGATAGAGCTCCAACTACAACTAAATGCAGTTACAACTGCATTTGCTCTAGACTATTTCTATGTAACAAATCAAAATATTTCAAGTCTTTTGATAATGTAGGAATTCCTCCATCACCTGCTTGTGTTGAGTAAGATAAATAAACATGACCACACTATGCGATCGACGATCTCAGACAGGAATCACAACGTAAAATAAGCAGAAAAAAAACTGCGACGTGTGATCGAGTTTCTCGTGTTTCGTCTGATTCGCTCAAACAAATTCTCCACCAATAAACAACCGACTAAAATTGCATTCAGTTCTCTTCCTATCACGACCGCCCAGTCAAGAAAACGCCCTCCAGCCAAACAGTCGAGCAATTAGTACATTCGACTTTTTTTTCCTCCTTTGTCTCTTTCATCTCGTATTGTCTATTGACACACACGTGACTAGAACCTTTTGTGTCGAGTGAGGTTCTTGCTAGCTTTATTCATCGCGTCGTTGTATCTATTTGGTCGATTGTGACCTCTGGTGTCTAAATTGAGCAACTCTGAGTTTCCTGACGATTCCTCGAATTCACTGGTTGTGGGAGTGGAAAGCAGCTCTGTGTCGAGCTTTTTGTTGTTACGAATAGCGTTGCTTCTTAGCAACATAAAGACATTTTCTCGGCGGTGAGTTACCTTCGACGAGCGAGTGAATTGGCAGTGTGTGCAGTCGACGGATGGGATAAGTTTGTCGGACTAAGACCGACCAACACGCGACGATAGTTTTTACCTTCTTTCTTCTTATTAGAGAGTGAGAAAAAGCAGTGATAACTTGCGAGGCTGTGGACAGTTTTTCCCTTGTGCCAATTCTTTTTGACTTTATAAACTATAGACGCATTTGAAACATACGATGATTGCCCCAACGAACAAGCCGACGATGGTCAAATGGGAGCATTTGTCTTTTGTGATCATGGATGCGCCAAACGACAGCAACTTGCACATTTACTTGAAGGAGCTCAAGAAACATAATGTAACGGACCTCGTGCGTGCCTGTGAGGTCACGTATAGTAGTGAGTCCGTGGAGGCCGCTGGTATCCACGTTCACGAGCTTGAGTTCCCGGATGGTGAGTCACCTGATCCAGAAATTCTTGATCAGTGGCTGGATCTAGTAGAAGAATGTTTTAAGGATAATGCCATTGAGTTTAAGAATAACAAGTCGATTGCGGTGCACTGCGTCGCTGGACTTGGCCGGTAAGTGGATACAATGACAGCGTTGTGCTGTTAAATGAGCGAAACACATACTGATACATTCTATTTCTTGTCGTGGCTATTTTTGAAACAGAGCCCCTGTTTTGGTAGCTATCGCGCTGATTGAGTACGGACTGGACCCTATCAATGCCGTGGAGCACATTCGTAGATTCCGGCGTGGAGCCATTAACCTGCGGCAGCTCAAGTATCTGGAAAAGTATCAGCCTCGCCGTGGTAACAAGGCGAAGTGCACTATCATGTGATGAGGCAAAGAAGGCAATAGATGGCGAGCAAACGTGATAAGGTGCTGGCGTTCACGTCTTTCACGTATCTGTTCGTCTGTTTGCTGACTGTCGACCTTCTATGCCTTTCCTTGCACCCTTTTTTTTATTTTTTGCTGCTTTGCATTGTGTGCTCTTTGCCGACCGGATTCCGATTACGGTATGGTAAGAAGGATCGAAAGTTTATGTCGAGATTGGTTGAACTCCTTGACATTTATAGATTATTTTCACTTAACACGGGCATTACTTTAAACTAAATGGTATGCGATATAAAACAATATTGCAGACTACTCGTTAAAGAAGAGTGTGCTGTTACGAAGATAAAGCTTTCTTGTCTTTGCATATTCGGTACAAAAGGTGTACAACAGCTTGGGTTTTGCGAGTGGTGCTACTTGTACGTAATGGCTGTAGCATAACGTCGATGACAGTTAGTTAGGACCATAGAAGCGCTTGAGATGAAACTAATTCAATCAGTAGATTCGTTCATACCATGTTGAGAGCAAGTCATATTGAAAACTAAATGCCATGTGAACAAGCTTTCACACTACTAGATAATGTAGGTGCGTTCTATAGTTTCAAGAATGCCAGCAATAGGTTTCTCAGCGGAAAAAAATAACTTCCACATCCGTTTTCTTGCCAGTTTTGCATGAACCGCATCTCGTCGTTATCAACATGTATAACGACAGGCAACATCTTCTTCGATTGATGGTATTATGACTTGACTGTTGCTTCCAAGATATATGTATAAGGTACTTTTTCATCTCAAATGTGCTCTATCGTTTCATACTTACTGAAGTCCGTTTACTATTAACGTCGTATAGACATATCTTTCCTATTCAAAGCAAATATCACTTGATCACCAAGATGTTTCTTAATATGAGCTTTGCCACTGTTGATCTTGGTAATCGTTTCGGGCGTAGTAAGGTTAGCAGTCTGTAGTTGAAAATCTGCAAGTTTACTAAACCATTGGACAACCGCAAAATGGCCGTTGTAAATTGCGAAATCAATGGCCACAGATGTGCAGCCTTCCGTTCGGTTTGCCCATAACCATTGAACTGTAGTCAAATGACCCCCAGCTGCAGCCGTATCAATTGCTCTTGTCGTACAACCTTCGGTGCGATTTATGTGCAGCCATCGAATGACATTGACGTGACCTCCTGCTGCTGCACTGTCCATTGCGTGCACAGAGCAGCCTTCGCTTCTATTTTTATGAAGCCACTTGACTACATTTAACTGTCCCCGCAAGGCTGCTGCATCCATCACGCGTGTCGATATCTTGACATTTGGACGGTAAGACGTAAGCCACTTGACAATATCTAGACGTCCTTCAGTCGCTGCAATTTGCAAGGACCAGTCCATGCTTTGATCGGTGATCTCTGCATTTCGTTTGCCCAATCGCCGTAGAAGCGACATATACCCACTACATGCCGCATTTTGGACACTCCACGAGGTAGAGTAGTCCAAATACGACTCAATGAGTTCTGGCACTAACCCGTTAGCAATGGAATCAGCTTGGTCTCTCACGACCACCTCGACGCTCATTATTCGTTCCATTACTATCGGGTTGGTCTGTTATAATCTGACTTAGGGTACTGCTTCTTGAATTGCTTGCTGAATTGATAATGAGAAAACGCTACGCGGCAAACATGCGAAGTTGTTGTCATGTGTCAAGTTTAGCGCTGACTTCGTCAAGTCGGTCCCACTATGTATCAGCTCAAAAGGTCCATCAAATAAGACCCTCAAATACTGAGTGACCGTTTGTATGAGACACTTGAAAAGTCTTGGTATCCATTACTGACTTGAGGGCTAGCTTTTGTCTCCATCTAGTAGGTTGATGTGTACTATTAGCTCAATGCATGACTTTCCAACAGACAACGCGATTCGTATATTAACTTGTTTAACTTCATAGCTGCTCTGATCTAGGTCAACCAAATGTTCAATTCAGTCACCAATCTCATTTTACTGTGCTTCGTTCGCACATTCTTCATTCAGTTCCGGCACAAGAGGCCCATGCTCAACCGGCGAGGGCGCTGCCGTGGTGTTTCCACTAGAGTGGCACTCAGACGCCTTTCTCTACGAGACCATCGCGCTGGCAACCGGGTACCCGTCCCTTGATTTCTGTCTTGCACCTCCACATTCTGTTCGTTGAGCCACCGCAGAATATGCATGTGGCCATTCAAAAGCGCAAAGTGCGACGCAATACTCGTGCAGCCTTCCTTGCGATTAGCCGTGAGCCATTGCACGGTCTTGAGGTATCCTCCAGCTGCCGCACTGTCCATAGCAGCAGTAGTGCAGCCCTCCGATCGGTTTTCGTGCAACCATTGAACTACATCCAATCGACCGTAAGCGGCAGCGCTGTCCATCGCTGCAGTCGTACAACCTTCATCACGGTAAGAGTGCAGCCACTTTACAATACTTAGATGGCCACGTAGAGCTGCCGAGTCCATAACTTGCGTGGAGCACTCCATGTCAGGCTGATAGGCAGTCAACCACTTGACAACACGCAGGTCGCCCCGGTCTGCAGCAGTGCGCAGCGCCCAATCCAGCTCCCGTGGTGATATAGGCAGCTCCTTCTTTCCCAAGTGTCCAAGCAACGTCATATATCCGTTACAGGCAGCACGCTCTATCGTCCATTTGTGCGAAAAGTCCAAGTATTCACTTATCATGTCGGCCACATGAGAGCATCCAGCCAACGCGTGTTGCTCGCGCAACACAATTGTTACGGCAGTTAGCTCAATAGTTTGTTGATTCATCATGAAAGAAGTAGCGCAAATTCGAATTTGGCAAAGTAAAGGAACTAATGTAGTGACTAAGCGTTGGTCACTTGTACGGCACAACAGCTCTTGAGCACGAGCATGCACCTTCGCACTTTGCCGATCGCTGACGTACCCCACGACCTTTGAAAGCTCACATTTAATGCGCCTGATTATGATACTTAATTTCTGGCTATCGTACGAGTCAGTAGATCAACATGACGACAAGAGGTAGTACACATCAATTCGACGATGTGATCCCATCTGGACGCAACAAGCTCCTATCTACTGCACGTTATCAGACATGCACTTGTATGTACACTCTATGACCGTTTTCGTTAAATAACAGTCTCTAACATTTACTAATGGGGGGGAATCTCTTTTTCGAATTTTATCAAACTTACCGCATTGGCAACATTAGACCACGAACCACCTATATCTTGTGTTGCTCGATCTCAGATCGTTTTTTTCGTCCGTTATGCAACGCTAAGTATACAACACTCACGTTGAAGCTGCGACCACTTCGAGCGCTGGTGTGTTGCACACTAACTGCATGTGCGACATTTTCGACGGCGACAACGTCGACATTCGAGCGTATTCGAGATCTAATGTCATCCGTCCTCAAGTTTCGATACAACTAAACCAACTTGTTAGTCTCACTGCATGTTAAAAAAGACTGGGAGTCGTCCCTAATGATGTAAGCTAACTATTAAAGTAGCTAACTATTTCCGAGGAAATGTTTATAAGTTAAAATACACCCAAGTGATTGAAGGAATTTGTACACATGCCTGCGAGTCGTGAACTTACTAACAAGAAGAAAGATCACAAGGATCGACAGCAACGCGGTCCCGTAGGCATAGGTATAGGTGGACCAAAGAAGGGTAGGTTTATCAGATGGACTGATCGATTGCCTAAAGTTCATCAATGGCTGACGTGATATGGTTTGACTATTTTTTCTCTAGGTGGAGCTGGAGCTCATAATTGGGGTGTGCCAACAGCAGCTTCAGTTGATGAAGAAGAAGAAGTTGTTGCAGTGGACCGCAATGATCCAAATTACGACAGTTTAGGAGAGAAGTAAGGATGATCGAGTTTATACCATACGCGGTAGGGCTTTGAAAGCAAGCGGGGATTATCAAGTATTTGAGAGAAAAGAGAGATAAAGTTTTATAGGATTGAGAAATGGCTTGTTATCATGAATATTAAATTGGTTATAGCCCATTATTGCTATATATATTAGTTTTTGCAAGGAATTGTGTTGTTGTTTGTTACACTATTGACCATGTCGTCCGAAGGTAAGCACACGATTCTACCCATCGAATTACCAGTGTCGTACCCATGGCAATGCCATCCATAGAAGTAAATGCGTCGTCTGTATCAGTAATTCCCAATACCATGTGGCAATCTCCTTGTCTTATTCAAAAAGGTTCTCTTGTGATTCTTTTTGAAACACATCAGTCAATTACGTATTGTTATGCTCAATGCAATGCTATTTATCAAAATCGTCATGGTGCTTTTTATCATAACGATATGATCGGTCAACCATTTGGTTCAAAACTTCTCTCTCGAAAGAAAAATGCACGTGGCTATTTAATTCTCTTAGCACCAACTCCAGAACTTTGGAGTCGAGCACTGCGTCATCGTACTCAAATTGTTTTTACACTTGATGCAAGTGCCATCATGTTTGCTGCTGCTTTGCACTCGGGCTCACGTGTCATCGAATCTGGAACAGGTAGTGGCGCCCTCACGACAAGTTTTGCACGAACAGTAGCACCTGATGGTCATGTCTATACCTTTGAGTTCAATGCGCATCGAGCAGAAATTGCGCGTCAAGAATTTAAGCGCAACAATCTTGAGAACGTTATCACGGTGCAATGCAGAGACGCGTGTGCGCAAGGATTCCCTATGGAGCTGAAGGGTTCAATCGATATGGTATTTTTAGACTTGCCTAGTCCCTGGATGGCTGTTGGTCATGCGGCGAAGATGTTGAAGCAGGGAGGATTCTTTGCGTCCTACTCGCCATGCATTGAGCAGGTTCAGAAAACGTGTGATGCTCTTAAAAGCGCTAATTTTGAGTGTAAGTGTAGTCGGTCCTTTAAACATGAGCTAGAGGTGCAGTTGTTTTTATTGCTGACTGTGAGTGTGTTTTATAGTAATTCGTACAATTGAGACGAGGCTGGTGCCGTACAATTCGCGACGAATTGATCTTCCCGTGCCGGACTTTGGATTCGGTAAAAAGGTGTCAACGAGGACTGAGGCTACGAAGATGACGTGTGTCGAGAAGGAGTTGAATGAAGACATGAGTAAAGACACTAAAGAGGAAAAAGAACTGGAGCGGAAGAAAAACGGCGGATGCAAGCGCAAATATATCCCTGGTGGTGTCGGAGATCACATTGTGGCCAAGAAGGATGATGAGATTCGCGGACATACTGCATACCTTACGTTTGCTACCAAGTTTTTCGAATAAATGGTTTCATGTTGCTTAAGAAAGTCATTTTTCGTGGCTTTGTACCGAATGACGCAGTACTGGGATGGAGGCAGTTAAGGTGTATATAACACATAGCGTGTTTGTATTCTTTTGAATCAATGTAGCTGCGGACACGTTTAAAGCAGATTTGCTTGTTACATGTTTGGATCATTAATTTTGAAGTAACACTGCAAATTTTGTAACGAAAAGCGACTGCTAAAATGAGATATCACTTGATCTTATGACGCAAAGGTTGAATGATCACCCATACAAAACGACCTTTGTCGAGGACCTGGAATTACATGGAACCTGCAGACTTTCAAAGCGTTTCAATTCGCTATACTCGATTGACATGGAATGTCCAATAGAATTTTTTTCTATCCGAAAGCGATCACGAATTGGAACACAAGCATTCAGATAATTGAATCCACTCCAGCTTAGACCCTTGGTCATGTGTCTATTGTGAATTCAAAATGCCTAGCAAGAATGACAAACTCATTTCGAGCAGAAATCATAGTTTGTGAGACTTACAAGTTGTAGATGATGCTGAGGCGTCCATTCAGCAAGACCACACGGTCTGCCACGTCCTGGTACTAAAGTATTCTCTTGTACGAGCAGTTGAATGCGTCATTGTCTTGCAAAACAAGCGAGAATTTTGTCAATGAACATCGCATCGGCTGGCTCGATGAAAAGCTGACCGATGGATGCGCTCTGATACATTTGCTGACGAGCACTGCATTGACTGTGACATTGCAAAACATAGAGCCATTCTATCCAACGAAACCGAAGTGGAGGATATGATGGCATCCTTAGTGATACTCGGTCGGTCACTACAAATCAATTCCACCATGATTCCGAATGAGAACGGCGTCCGCATCATAAGGCGCTGGCAAAATTCTGTTCGTGTCAGCCCCTTGGACCCCCTATAAAACCCATACGATGCTACCGACGATGTTGCTTGGAGTTGTTGTTGTGTTTACTCAAGGTGTTGTTTACCAGCGTCATAAAGAAGTGATTACGATTGTATGATCGTTAGTTGTCATGTTGACGTCGACGTTTTCCATCACTGATAGTCTTGTTGACGAGGGCTTGAGGTGGCTAAGGAGCGCTATGTTACCATCATGATCGTCTGATGATCGGTATCACAAGGCTATAATTAGATCGTATCATCATACATTCACCTTATCTTTGGTGGAATTTAGTTGCGTCGTTTGTAAAACGTCCATGCATGAACACTAGCAACAGGGAGATTGCACTCGACAGTATCAAATTTACGGATTCAAGTGTGAAGACTTCGGTACCGAGAGATATGAAGGCGCAGAAGGTGGAAGAGATGGCGTTTGCAAATATAGACATCGAACGAAGGAACTTCTGTGGACTACAGCGTGATGACAATTCGGGCTGGACTATTAAATTACCAATAACCAACGCATAGCCTGCATCAGGTCTTGTTCTTAGTTGTGGTCAATCCTCATCATCAGCAACAACACAAAATACGCTATCAGTGACAGCAATGCGAGGCAAATTAATAGAGCAAGAGGAGAATCACACAATGAACAGATAGCAACAAACAGATAGCAACAAACAGACATTGGGTTTTCGCTGAAAAGCGTTATTTCAGCAATGAGATAGCACGAACGAATTCTAACTTAATGTTCTTCATCCTTGTCCATGGTTGCCTAGCCATCTCATTCATCTCTACTCTTTCTCTCCTGCAGTACGTCCGCTCACTTGCTCGTAAAAGTGCGTGCTTTAGAATACTTTCTATCAAACTTAGGTACTTGTCCAACGTAAGAGCCTTGCGGATTATCTTCTTAAACATTGGTTTAGAAAACTCAGAAAGTCTGAGAAAAGCAAAGTCCCGTTTAATGTCATCAACTACATTATTTTCATTGACCTTCACCCTTTCTTCAATGTCAATTTCCGACATTGATATGTCGCGACGACCATGATCGGTCGGCTGGACTCTCTCAGCTGTTTCAATTTCTATCAACTGCGCGTGGCTAGCGGTCAAGACCGCTTTGTTACTGCAAATGAGAGCAATTGACAACAGGATTTGAAACACCTCATTAACGATTAGATCGATAATTTCGTGTGGAAAGCGTGAGGAAAATGCAAAATCAATTGATCCAAAACGTAGGGACCATATTGCGCGACGACAAAGTTGGATTGCATCCTTGGATATGATTGCAATTACAGTTTTTGGAACTAAATTGATCGAGGCGATTCAATATTGGTGTGTATTACTTGTGTCCGATCGTGTCCTGTCTCATCAATACGAAATAATTGCGATTACTAGCAATTCCAACTTCATAAGGGCGAGTTTCAGAATAGAACTAATATTTTACGTTCAACTAATGTAAAATAAGCTACAGCAATTAATAAAGGTAAAACTAAAATTAAAAATTTTAAAATGGTATATATTATTAAACAATATTTTTGTTTAATAAAATAAAAAAGAAACGGTTAGGACATTGTCTTTTCACGTCAAAAATACGAGTTCAATTCTCGTAAAGGGTATAAATATTTCTTACCCTTTTTTTCTTTTGCGCCGGCAACGAGAGTATCGACGACCCTCGAGCACCGCGTTCCTATTCTCAATGCGATAGTTCGACCCGGGATTTTGTTTACGGCTGCGGTCTTCGAGCCCTCCAGCTGGGCGCTCACACAGCTGGATCATCTTTACAAACAGTTCCTGCGGAAGACGTCCAACAAGATTGAGACCGGGAAACACAAAGTCGCTCCAGGCCTCCTTTATACCCCCCGTAAGGCAGGCGGCATCGGTCTCGTTTCAATCCCCGTCGCCATCAAAACCCAGCGGGTGAAATACGTGCTACTGGCACTTACTCGGCCGGAGGATGTTTACTCCTCAGCGTGGGTGTCCTGGATTACGCATGGTGCAAACATCACGGCCATCAGTCCGCATCGACCGAGCGTAAACACGTTGTATCACCGTCTTCCGAGCGGTATCCTGACGTACTTCATGAGTTTGGATGCAAGGTGACGCCAACACCCGCGCAAACGGAGGACATCCTTGCACGGGTACAGGACCATCTACCGACCCTTCGGTCATCATCGACCAGCTGGTGGGATGAAAAAGACTGGGTGCTGCATCTCTCTGTACCCATTCCCTGTCGGCCTCAGACAGTCAAGTTTTGGCACCAGGAGATCGCAGACTTCTGGCAGACTTTCCGGTGGAGTGGAAACCCTTGGATTCTCACACCACAAGCATCGACGCTGTCCCGGTCCAAGTATGACAGAATTTGCGATGTCTCCTTTGAAACACTCCATATACAGCGGACAGGACCCCAGAAATACGTCTTCGGCGGCATTTGCACGGACCTCCTCGCCCCCCACCATTCCCTGCTAAACTTCGAGAATGGGCAATCATCGTCTTACTTTCGTCGCCGTCACTAGACGTCGAAAATCCGGTGGGGTGCCCGGCCCCGCTCCGGCTACGGCGTCAGCCCCCTTTCACATAAGCCATCGCATGGGTGCAGGTCGGGCCGGGCAGGGTTCGGGGCACTTCTTCTTCTCTCTCTGCAGACTTCTCCTCACCCTCAGAGTTTGGGAGCTCATTCAATGCCACAATGGTCTCACTTGGAGCTCGACGGGGAACCGCCGCCGGTCCAGGGGGAACGCAGGAACTCACCCAACTCGCGGAGCGCAAGCTCATCCAGAATGGGGTCGTCTTTTCTTCAATCTACAGGTCAATTAATATCCATGGTCTGCTCCGCCAATGGAACCCAATCGCCGCGTCGTCTCTTTCGTGAAACGGCAAGCGTTCAAGTCGTCTAAGCGGTGTCTTAACAACACCGTTGAAGCAGGTCATTGATAGACTAGGCACCAAGAGCCAGCAAACGCGGTGGCAACGTGCAGCTCTCGATGTCTCGCCGGGTCATATATGGGGTCACGGACACGCGGTGACGATATATCAGCAATGGACACGGTACCGCCACGCTACCGGTCAGCTAAACTTGTGGTATCAGGACCGGCCTCCGGACGGGACTTGCACGTATCGGGAATGTGTCGGACAGAAGGAGGCCCAGGAGCATCTTTTCTTGGGAATGTCCCCGTGCTCAAGCACTTTGGGCCAGGCTCATCAGTCATTGGGGGAGCACACCTCGTAAGCCTTACCACCTACTGAAATGGCTCAAATACTGCACAAACCGTAGCGTGCCCTCCCTTTCACCGCGGGTCACAGCAATGCTGTTAGCCCGCTACCCAGACGACATGGATCAATTCGCCACGGCCTGAAGGACGATAAGCTTTTCTTCTTGTATCCACTTGAACAGCTCCGCTTTCTCTGCAAACGTCATCCCCTTCAATTCCTGCGCAACTTTTACATCTTGCGGTGTCACTTTCTTGGCACTTGGATCAAAATTGATGCTAACTAATGCAATCACCTTCAGCAACATCGTCAACAGCATTTTGTGTATATTATGTGTATGCTACCTCCTTCAATCTTTCGGGCACTACCGTACATTTACTATCAACAACTAGATTACCATCAGCAAAGTCGATTTCTTTCTACTCAGCGTCCATGTGCTGGACCAGGTCAGAGTGGTGAAGAGTTGGTGTCATACCGCTTCATTACCCAAAAGTACGTGAACGTTAGCAGGTAGACGTAACTTTTGTACATTCAAACAAATACAAGAGAGAAATTCATTGAAGGCCGCGACACTGGAGCGACGTATGTTGAAGCTCAACGTCTCATGTAGTACAGAAGGAAGAGTATCGAGATATCGGATTTTGCTTGGACACGATACGTTGAAAATATTGCCGGGTGTCATTCATGTGGACCACAGGTTTTCAAATATTTATTATCTTTACTTTGTAAGAATGAGTCAATAACAAAACAGTGAAACAGTCGGTCCTAATAACGAAGTAAGCAACATACAGTACTTATGTATACCGTTACTATCTCTCCTTGTTTACTCTACGTGGCTTTCTCTCTTTTTTTCATCATGATAATCATCATCATCATGATTATCATGATCATTATCATCTCTCTTCCTCGTATTTCTATCATCTCGTTTTTCTATCGTATCGATTTTTTCAATCGATTCATACGATTTCTCATTTCCTCTTTTTCTTCTTCATATCTTTTCTTCCTTCATCGATATATTCGTATAGAAACATGTTAGTGACCTTTGAGATTGGATCAGCCAATAATTCTCAAGTACTACTGAGTCTTGCTGCTCGAGTGGTATTACTTTTGACAATCTTCTTCTTTCTATCACAAAGTATTGTATATGGACGTGTACTGTCTCATCAATACGTACTTCAATGTAAACGTCTTTCTTACAGTCTTTCTTTAGCATCTTCAATTGAGATTCATGAAGGAACGACTCTAGCAGATAAACGACCCTATTCTTCTGTTCCTGAAGCTCCTGTTGCTTCTGTGAATGTCGTAGGCGGCTCGGAGTCTGCTTTGATGGAAGAAGAGGAACCAGCAGCAGCTTCTACGGCTCTGAAATGAGACAGAGACTCTTTATGTTGCTCTTTATGGCATCAACACTTCGTGTCTGCTTTCTGGTCACAGAAGTGGTGATGTTGGAGACAATGACAGCTCTTCCATCAACATCAGCATGTTGCAGACTATTGGCACTGCTCCTTGTGGTTGCCGTCCATGTTGTTTGTATCCATCAACAGCCTCGTGCACAGCTGTGCTATGCCTGTTGGGGCAAAGCATACCCATGGCCAAGAAGGGCATTTTTCTGTTTCATCTGCTCCTCTATGTTGGCTTTGTGCTGCTGTGCGGGTTGACGACCACATCAGCGAGACTTTGGAAGGCTGTGACTTGTTGCAAGGATGTGTCTACTTTGTGGGACTGTTTGCGATCCTGTAGTATAGCATCCAGCCTATCAATTTCTTTCGTAAGCAAAGCCCCGATGAAGATTTCTTCTTTGACTTGTCGTCAGCGGCAATGAGGAATGGCAGCGGTATTACTGGACACCAGGGAGTGTCCTCGCTCTCCGTCTAGGCTGTTTGTCCGAGACAACTCGTACTACGAAGGGTAGGTGCTGCCATTTGAAACCACTATTCTGTAACATGTACGCTGTAGCCAAGCTACTTTAGGTACGCTACCTATGCACTATATGCCGATGCACTTTGTGCAGAAGAAGTAGTCAAACTACTGTAGCAAAGCTACGTATGCACTATGTGCAGAGGAAGACAAGCTCAGAGAGCTTCTACGTCTTATGGTGCTTAACCCTCCTAGGCTAGCTCGTTAGCTTGTGCTTATCGGTATTAACAACCAATTCTCAGAGAGACTAGTATCAAAGATACTGATTCCTTAAAAGGAATAGAATGCTCAAGCTGTAAGGCTTACAGAGCAGGTTTGAAACTGATTTATATTTATGTTTATCTTCTAACACTAAATATAGAAGCACCTACTCTATACTTAGTGCTAGTCACTATTACTGGCTCTTTAGTCTTTTATTATTATGCAAATATGCATAGTCACTATACTTTAAATAAGTATAGTGACCATGTGGCTCTCTGCCCACGATGTGACCCTTCGTACTTCAGGTACGGTCACATCACCTGCTTTGTACCCAAAGCACAGCCACACCACATTGGTGTGGCAGGTGTGTATGTAAAATACACACCTTTGTGTAACCCCGTTACACCCTCCCCCCACCAATCCGTGGGACCCGACGTCCCCACGAATTTTCGCACTTAATTGGCGGCATCGATTTCATTTTCTTCCCATTTTGCTTGCCTCGAAATAAGTGCTTGCACTTGCGAACAAAGCTTTCGCGTTCTAACACTTGCTCCTTAAGCACCTGTGCTTTACACACATGCTTTCTAAGCCTCGTTGTGTTATTATACTCGCTTTCCAAGCATACAGTGCATTGCACTCACGCTAAAGAATTATGTGTTACGACACTTGCGTATAAGCGTTAAGTGCCGAGCACTTTGGTAATAATACCCTTTGTGTGTTTACGGACGCTTGCTTCCACAGACCTAAGTGCCTAGCCTTTGCTTTAAAGCATTACAGTGTTCACAAAATTTGCTTTATAAAGCTCTTGTCCCTATAGCGCTTGCTCCATCATGGATGATGCAATGCGTCCCGACAGTTTTGGGGACGATAACAGTGACATTGCCTCTAGGTAGCAAGCCGAACCTCCTTCGGTTCATGGTAGCCCAAGATCATCCCGCTCACCGAGCGGGGGACTTCGATCCCAATCTGTGGCATTCCCTTCACTAGAGACAACCCCTTTGCGTCAAGCGCCTCCTCTTCCCTCGGGAGAGGGCAAAGACAAAGAGGTAACCAACCCTCTTGACGATGCACGGCGTCGTCAACTCGATGACGAGGCCCGAGCGGCCGCTTTGGCACGGCCCAAACAAACAATTTCGCGACGTGATTACGGGTTCGTGCCCCGGGACCCTAATGAGGAAGCTCGACGAGCTGCATCGCAATCTTTGCGAACCTATATCATGTGTCTCATGCCCGTATGGCCTGCGAGAATGCAGATAGTGTTGCTCTTCGTGAGCGGCTAATTACTCCCCAGGAGTTTACGATGAAATCGTATCAGGAGCGACTGTCACGACAGTCACGTGGGGTGCTCGTGCACCTACTAAACGGAATACCAGTGGTGCTTGCACCAGGTGAAACATCTGCACAAGATGATCACCAGGTCACACGTTGGGTAGAACGAGCATGTAAGCTCTCAAGTTTGTCAAACTTGCGTTAAAGCGCTAAAGCGCAAGACGTTTGGTTAGAACGACGTCTACGTATTACCTTCGCTAAGCTCAAAGCGAAACGTCAATTACCTTCCACATACAGGTCAAAGACTTGTGGGGGACAAGCTTCTGAAGCTGTTGCCCGTACCTCTCACTCGAGTGATGTACCGACACTGGCTTCTTCTGAAGGTCAGAAAAGAAGCCATCCTACTGACCCCTACTTCCACAGCACCTAGTGCTAGGAAGCGGCCGACGACAGCTTTAGTCGCTTCTGACAGTCCTGATCAAAAGCGTCAACGGCGTCAGGGAAATCCTGCCGGAGGGGTACCTCATACTCCTACGAGTCATACGACTGGGGGTAACCCCTCCACTTTACCAAGTATAGGGTATGCCCTTGATGACGACGCCGAGCCAAGAGGCGTTCCACGTGAAACTGTTGATGACCCTGGTCATCAATCAACGTCGGAGGAGGTCGATGACCCATTTACCTCGTATCTCTCTGAGATTTAGCGTCGCCTGAAACTCCTGGAGTGTGATGCCCTTGCATCGGTGAGGTCTCACCTGTCATCGCTCGATGACCGTGTCGATCGACATCATAGATCCTTTGAGCGTCATCGCTCTTAGATCTTGGATCGCTTAGCGGTAATTAAGCGTTCTCAAGCCAAGATTCGATGTCAGATCGACCTCCTGGTACGCCTTCAGCGTCCATATGCACCTCGAGGATACAGGCAAACTCGCCAAAGGCGCAGCCATATTAGGTAAGGGCTTCACCATTTGACACTTTCACACGTGCGTACGTATGTGCCAACCCATTTGTACAACTTGGGCCACCAATACTAGTGCTCACCGAGCTGTAGGTCTTCTCACGACCAAAATGACCACCAAGTGGTGCATCATGAGCCTCATAAAGTATCTGATACTTGAGGTCCTCATCATGAGGCACCACAACACGAGGCTGGTCATCCGATCCTGTACTATAGTACAACAGACCATCGGTCAGCGCATAACGATGCAATCTTGCACGATTACGTGGTGACAACATCACCTTAGCGTTTTTAAACTCTGCGCTACCCAGCGCCTTCATAGTGGCAACACATGCCTCATCGCGTGCATACGTCACATGCATACGATCCGTTACTGACGAACTCACAACAGTGAGATGAGCAAGCTCATAGTCAGGTCTACGCGATAACGCGTCAGCCAAATCATTCTGTTTTCCCGGCTTATACTTTACCTCGACGTTATACTCCGCAAAAATGGAGAGCCAACGAGCCATTCTCTGCGAGGATGAGGCGACTGTGTCGCTGTGCGTAACGACGCATGATCGATATAGACCACAAACGGCTTTTAGCCCAACAGGTGTACACTGAACTTACCAAGGGCATACTTCATCGCAAGTAGCTCCTTGTCATGAACTGGATAGTTCTTCTCTGCAGCTTTCAGCTGGCGAGACTCAAACGCGATGACGCGTTCTCGACCCTCAGAGTCGACTTGCCAAAGTGCACTGCCAATGGCAATGTCCGAAGCGTCACATACGACGCTAAACGGGCAATCAGGATCAGGTAGAGACAGAATTGGCGCCTGAAGAAGACTCTCCTTAATGGTTTCAAAAGCCTCGTGGTGCTCGGTGTTCCAACACCATTTCACATCCTTTTTAAGGTGATTGGACAATAGCCTAGCCACTTCTGCATAGTTGTGGCTATACTTGTGCAAGTAATTTGCCAAACCCAACCACTTGCGGAAGTCCTTATGATTCCTCGGAACTGGCCAATCCACTATGGCTTTGACCTTAACAGGGTCTGCCCGGATTCCTCGCTTCCCAATGTAGCATCCCAAAAAGGGAATCTCTTCCGCATCGAAGATGCATTTATCAATATTGGCATACAACTTATGCATCCTCATGCAACTGAGCACAGCTCGCAGGTGCTCGATGTGATTCTCCACATCAGTCTTGCCATTCTCGGCTCGACTATGAACGAATATATCTTCAAAGTATTTCTGTGCATACATACGCCCTATGGGCCAAAAAACTGAGTCACTAGACGATTAAACGTTGCAGGTGCGTTAGATAACCCTTTTGGCATCACTAACCACTCTCAGAGCATATCACTCGGAGTACTGACCGCTTTCAGCGGGATAACACTAGCTCGCATGAGCAGTTGGTAATATCCATCGACGAAGTCGAGGGCACTGTACATCGTACATCGCACCATATTGTTCTCAAGAACATCTTTGCAAATAATCGGTGTTTGAGCCGGGATAGTGGCTGCATTCAGCTTATTATAAGCATGCACTATTCGCCACTTCCCATTAGGCTTTCCCACACAAAACGTGGGCGTAGAGTGAGGAGACTCACTCTCACGCACCATGCCATCCGCGTGCTTCGCACGAAAAAACTTGTCGATGACGTCACATTGTTCTCGTGGCAGCGGCTACTGTCGCGTCACACAGTATTTAGTTCCTGAGACCACGTCAATATCATGACGTACACTTCTACCCGGAGGTACCTCGTCGGAGGTTCTCTGGAGATAACATCTCCATGTTCTTTCAACAAAGGAAAGTAAGGCTTCGAAGGGTCCTTCAGAAACTGTAATCCACTACGCGCATTCAGCGCCTTCTTGGTATCCTCAAGAACTGCTTTATTTAAACGCTGAAAGGAGTTCAACTCCTCCTCAGGTCGTATAACGACCACTTCGGCGATGTCGCCTGCCTGTAAGGCGAGCGAAGTACACCAACATGGATCGGAAAAACAGTTCCTCGGGGTGTCAAGAGTCTTAGATTGAACTGATCAAAATGAAGCTCAGCAACGCTGATAACTAACTCTCCTTGCCGACCACGGGACCACATCAGGAGAAGATCGCGGAACTCGATATCTCTACTTAGAAATCCATCAATCGCGAGATAACTTGGTCGGAGGAAGCTGGAGGTAGGGATTAGGGGGAAACGACGTTCGAGATCTCTTGGGTGTCGCTGGAGACGCTGACAAGGCCCTTGGAGTCACTGAAAGCCTCTTTAAAGAGATCGGCCCTAGATATTGTTGGATTTGCGATCTGCGACAATGGAGATGGAGACGTAGAGGAACGTTTTGAGTTCAACACGATACTCGGAGTGGACAATCCAAGTGCAGGTAGAATAAAACTGTCAGATTGAGGCCTAAGTCTCTACTACGAACGTTATCCGGACAATACTTCAAGGGTTTCTAATTCAATGCTTCAAAATAATTGCTATTCTTCGATTTTAATGGCTTCACTCACTTTTTTCTCTTTCTACTTGGATAGAGTCAGGTTTGAGCTGCAGATAAAGTCGGAACTCCTGATCGGATGGGCGGAGATTGCTTGTTTCCGGCCATTTTTATTTGAATTGGATTGTTAGCTAACTGTATAATATAAGGAGTTTACATACTTACAGCAGATCATCCCTGAAAGAATTTGGCCGGGGGTTCAAGTATGCTCAGATCAAGTCAACTGCGATCGGACTCAGCGTTCAAGCAAAGGACCTCTAAGAGACGGATTGAAGTGGTTAAGAGATCTACTAGGCAGCAAAAGATGACAAACAAGAGAGAATGAGGGAAAATCCAGAGTGGATCAATGCAGCTTGAAGCGCCAGTGTTTACTGCGATCGCGTGAAGAATTTCCACGTTCCGCCCCCTTCAACCCAACCCTCATCACGATCACGATCGGAGCAAATCTACCAAGAAGAGTACAACCAGCCAGGTCGACGAGAACGCAAGATGAGGGAGGACTAGCATACGGTATCGTAGTACCCTCCACCCCCGTCAGTCGACAGTTTGGGCGCCAGTGGGAGGTTGGGATTAAAGAAAGGTTTTTGTGATCACCGCTCCCTCACATCCTTAATGCCGAAGAAGACAAGCTCAAAGAACTTATATGTCTTCGGGATCTTAACTTTCCTACGGCTAGCTTTACAAGCTTATATCTATTAGATATAAAACTACGTCTCCAAGAGTATAGTATCAATGATAGAACTTTTTTTACAAAGGAAGAGAACGGTATAATCACTATAATTCAGTAAGTTTAGTGACCACGTCTGCCACGTTGTGACCCTGCGTGCCTTAGGTACGGTCACATAAACGTACAAATGTACACAAGGTACCGCCACACCACAGTGTTGTGGCAGTTGTGTATGGGACAATACACAACTTTGTATGGCCCGTTACACCCTCCCCACCAATTCGTATGACAATTCCTTGCTCAAGGCCTGTGGTTACTAGTCAGCTGCGGGGACGGCTCTCAGGGTTGACGTAAGTTGGCAGAGTATCAGACGTGTACCATTGATAGTCGTTTCGACGCGTCGCGTCTGCTCTCGCGCTTATCTATTGCGCAAAGTTAACGTATGTTGGTTTCCCAGAAACTCCTGAACGCTGCCTCTGGTGGTCAGATTCACCTGCTGGAGCGTTGCCCGTTTTCTCTGTATCCTCAGCCGAATAATGCATGTGCTGCTGATCATGATACATATGCGCTGCGACATGACGTAAGTGCCCGCTGCGTAGGGGTAAGCACGATTGATTGGTCATGGGCTATCATGGCTAGCCCTGGTACTCAGCAGCTTGCACTGTTGTCTAGAAAGATCTGAAGACGTTCAAGCTCCCATCATTCTATAGTCCAGTGGTAGGTGAGCTTTCCTAGCCTGCTTGCGCGCATAGACAATATGTTCCATCGTGTATCTTATATTACACGGCAGCACCGTAGCTTATGACAACTGTTATCGCTTGCTCTTTCTTCATGGTAGACCTCATTGCCGTATAGCCACTCGATAGCACACACGCATACATGTATCTACAATGTAAGATCAAGTACGGTGCTCAGGATGTGGTACAGAAATCAAAACGCGACTGCTTGACAGATGTTCTGGAGAGCCTGATCTGATTGTGTGCAAGCGAGCATGCGCTATATTAGAATATGCGAGCCAGTGTTACTGGCTGAAGATTTGACACAGCGAAATTTCAACAGGGTGCACTCAGTTTTTACAGCAATCAAGACACACGTCTGAGATACGGAGTTCATGATTGCGGCGGATTAGTCCCCTCTCTATCTAGAAAATTGCTAAATAAGATCAGAAAATACACTTAAATATTGAAATGCTTCAGAAGGCGTCGTGAAAGGCAAAACATCGGTAGCATTTGCTGATATGGTACCGTTGTTGTACATGTGCATGCCCAGAATCTGATTAACCTCGCAACTATTGCCTTTTTATATAGCATGCTATTTGAGAACACATGGACAAAGAATAGCAAGCAGTGTATTTTTGTGTAGATAAATAAAAGCGATGACATTAACAGCGCTTTCTGAGGCCATCAGGCTCGTCGAAAGCACTGTAAGGAAGCGTGTTGTAAACAAAGTGCACTATTGCAATTGAGGTTTGATGGCGTCGAGATCTGATGATTATAAATTTCAAATTTTGTGATCACGTTGGCATACAGTTATTTACATGCAAATTAAAATAGGGCATCTCGTATATTTTAGCTTATGATGTTCGAGCCGCTCAAATGTTCAGTAGTTCCGTCTCTGAATTGAATTCGAACAAAACAGACTGTAATCAAGCAAACTCTGTTTAACCTTTATAATAAAGAATTACAGACGATTACAGGATCTTCAAACTCATAAGACTATGGCATGACATTAAGTAGTACTCCACCACTGGCATTGGTGAGCATGAGCTATTCTCATACCTATATAAGTCCATTAACAAACTTGTGTCGTTTATGACATGTAATGTCCTCTCTAATATTTTCCGACCCCATTCGGATCAGGCTCTCGAGCCGTCTCAGAGAACATCGGTCAAGCAGTCGCACTTGATTGCTGTACCACAACTTGGGCACCCTACGTGATTTTTATTTAACACTGTTATGTGTTTGCTGCTATCGAATCATTCTGCAATTTTTCTAAAGCCACTCATATCAATCTTCCAGCTCACCGACATCAATGAAAGTGTACCAGTTTGTGTTGCTGGTTGTAGTCACTCTAATTAGCTGTAAGAAAGCGGTCTTGACCACTGATAACGCGCAGCTATTCATAATTGACACGGCTGAGAAAGTCCAGTCCCAAAAGAGCGTGCATGGCCGCGGGCTCCTTCATCGCGACCTATCCGATCCAAAAGTTGATAGAATGGATCCTGTTCAAAGAAGAAGAAATCGAAGTTTGGTAAATCAGTTTTCACCAGAGTCTGAATTAACTGCCTCAAGTATCACTAATAATTTTTTACTGATGGACGAAGCTTACATGTTCAAATCAAAGAGTGCGTTAATAAGGGCGCCTAATGCCAAAGATCAAAAGGGTAAGGAAGCAAATGAAGCAAAAACGCATGCTGCAGCAGACGATACATGTAACGGGTTACAGGAAGGTACGTATTTTACATACACGCCTGCCACACCAATGTGGTGTGGCTGTACCTTGGGTACAAGAGTAGGCTCGATGTGACCGTACGTAAGGTACAAAGGGTCGCATCGTCACGTAGTCACTATACTTATATAAAGTATAGTGACTATGCATGTTTGCATAATAATAAAAGACTAAAGAGCCAGTAATAGTGACTAGCACTAAGTATAGAGTAGGTCCTTCTATATTTAGTGTTAGAAGATAAACATAAATATAAATCAGTTTCAAACCTGCTCTGTAAGCCTTACAGCTTGAGCATTCTATTCCTTTTAAGGAATCAGTATCTTTGATACTAGTCTCTTAAAGACGCGGCTACAACAACCGATAGGCATAAGCCTATGAGCTAGCCTAGGAGAGTTAAGCACCCTAAGACGTAGAAGCTCTCTAAGATTGTCCTCCTCTGCACATAGTGCATAAGTAGCTTTGCTATAGTAGCTTGGCTACATTCTCCGCACATAGTGCATAAGGAGCGTGGCTACGGTAGCTCGGCTACACAATCAGACTCCCTTGTGTTATGAAATCTCTCACCAAGATGCTGCACAAACTTTTAAATTGGTTGAAACCTTCATGTGCAGCTACATGAATGATACCGCTCGTTTTTGTCGTCAAAGTGTTTGTGTTAAACCAGCTACATCACAGGATCGAGCAGAGTTTTTACATTTTCCCTACTATCCTTGACCTCCTTACGCAAAACTATCTCTTGTTGGTGATGCTTCATTAACAAGCCGCTCCTATTGCTTCACTCGTTTTTCTCGTGTTCATAAATGCCTGCTTTGTCATGTTCGGATAGAAACTTCAACAGCAGTGGATGTTTTCTTCTACTTTGGTCATATCTTGGCACTAACAATACAATTGCCTCTCATGTGGTTTTGCTAATGTCCACTTTTTACCCAGATCCATTTGATTGACTTTATTCGTGTAATGCATTAGATTAGTGGTATCGTCCCACTGGAATACCAGCACCTTTGTCCATTTCGACTGGACCACCATTAAGATCGAAGAACATTGTCTCAAAACGTAGATGGTGTCAATGAGCGTTCCCCTTATGTCGGTCGGTATATGTGACGAGCCAGAAAAAATATCAGGCTGACAATCGCATGAGTTCATTGGTGAATGTTAGTTGGTATACCGTCCTGCAAGGTCATCAGCTAGCACACATGTCAGCGACCGAAGTGCTGGCGTGTAGATACACGCAAGTAATCATGATCATCCAACACGCCATCACGAGTATCCGACACTAAAACTTTGGTTTTCCTGCAATTGACATTGTTTGAGTTGTATCATGTTTAAAAGTACGCCACCTTATCGTTTAGACCCGTCTTAGAACCTGCACTGGCAAGCGCACTTTCACTAATGCTGTCAAGCAAGAAAGCTCCGCTAATGCTGCATGATCAGAGCTTTGCTGTAGAGGTCGACATTGTGCTGCTAGCCGACCCGTATGCTCATTTGTGTGCCTACATGAAACATACAGCCACATTCAGTTGAATGGACGAAAACCAGTTTATGATCCTAGTTTTGCGTACCTGATATGGATACCCCGTAAGCATTGGAATAACATCTTCCTGGCAGGGTTGACGTGGTGTAATACCACGAATAGGCGCGTAAGCATAATTGGGTGCCGAGAGCTTATCACGTTGGTTTCTCGTACAGCAGCTACCGCCAGTCAAAGTAGCGGATACCGACATTGTGACGAGCGAATACGTTGGTGATAAGATGACAAACCCTTGCCCTGGCGCGTGAATAAGTAGTAGCGCGCTGGGAACGAACTCAGTCAACAATTGAATGGTGAATTCGTACGTGGTGTGGTGAATACTTAGAGGAGTACAATACTGCGACTCTTCCAATTCCATACAGCCAGTGCCCATGCCGATCAAATATACCGCTTTCACAGTGATCAGGACGTAGAGCAGGGTGCATAGCAGCCGTGATCTGAGACATCATCAACGTCAACGTTGATCATAAGTCGATAGTCAGTGTGCATGTTACAGTCTACTGGTTACAAGTGACAGTACCTACCCTTCGTAGTACAAGTTGTCTCGGAGAAACAGCCTAGGCGGAGAGCGAGGACACTCCCTGGCGTCCAGTAATACCGTTGACATTTCTTATTGCGGTCGCGAATATCTTAGAAGACCACACTGAAAAGAAGACGCGGTATGGGAGACAGCAACGAGAGTTCCTCCCTTGTTGATGAGAGTATTCAGACTCTCATGGGTAGATGAATCGAGAATTGAATTGTGGGTCCTATTTCCGGGATTTTGAACTCAAGGAGACAAGAAGAAATTCCTTTAAGCGATGCAGAGTTGACAGGTCTAGTGGCAGAGCCGAGGAGTTTGGAAGGTTGTCCAGAGTGTCCAGTGGGTTGACCTCGCCCTTCTTAGGTGGTCTTTTGGTCTTTCAATGCCGACCCTGGTCTATCATTAGTAGACCTTGGTCTTTCGAGGTTGACCCTGGTCTATCGTTTATAGACATTCGGCTGTGAGGTTGATTCTGGTCGGTCATTGGTAGACCTGGCTCGTTTGAGGTTAACCTTGGTCTTTCGAGGTTGACCTTGGTATTTCGAGGTTGACCCTGGTCTATCATTGGTAGACCGTGATCTCTCTAGGTTGAATCTGGTATATCTTTGGTAGACCTTAGTCGTTTGAGGTTGACTCCAGTTTATCAGCGTTATGAAGCCATGGAATCGACATGAAGTTGAAGGCTCAACAAAGTGCAGGTATATGACGAAATTGAGAAAAACGAACGCATGTATATTCAATAGGAGAGCCTAAACAGCGATAAAGAGCTTGTTTTGGACGCGCGATACCGAGCACCCAGGGTGAGACTCCGTCGAAAGCCGATACTGAAGAGCCAGGTGTAAGTGCAATCAAAGTTCTTCAGAGCTACCAGCAAGTTGGCGGGATTCGACCTCCTCACATTCAGGAATCCAGTACACTACGAAGCGTGGTCGGGGGAGGTGTCGCGAGAAGGGGTCAAGCAGAATGTCGATACCGCATCGACCGTCACTCATTTCCTTGAAGGTCATGAATACGACCCCTCGCCACGCCCGAATTGCCCAGCCACAACGCTTCTATCGGTTTCCACTTGGAAGATCGATCAACCTTCTCGTCCGGAGGTGACCGAGGTAGTTTTTTTTCAGCACCAGCAGGAGCTCTTGACCACTCTGATCGACAAATTTTAACAGTCACACACAACTACAATGTCTCCGCCTTTCTACACAATGTATCCCACGATTCGGCCGGTGTTAGAATGTAATGTCATCCATGTAGGACGTTAATCCAATACAGAGGAGTCCGACCTTACATCCGGCTCCCCTTTCGCGACTAAATCTCCGGTCTCTTCTGTAACAGCTCCTTAAGAGATACGCAGGAATCCATACAAAGCATAATACAAAAGTCTCTGATATACCTGAGGTGCATTCTTGAGTCCAAATCGCATCCACCGCCATTCAAATAACCCTAGTGGGGCGACGAAAGCTGAGATCTTTCCCGCCCTATCGGTCATACCGACGACCCAAAAATCACTTGCCATGTCAAGGAGGCAGTACCACACTGCTTTGTTTAAGTGCTCCAATCATTCGATAGTCAGAGGCATAGGGTAGACCATAAGCGGGGTCAAGTCTTATATTAACCGGTAGTCAATACACATCCTGATGCCAGTTTTATCCACAATGATTACAATTGGGCTGGACCGTGGCGAGAAAGGCTGGATGATCGTCGCAAATAACAGTACCTTGATCATGTCAATTAACTTCTTTCTGAATTGAGGGTACATGTTATTCATTTTCCTTGTTTTACCCACATCAAAATAATGTAAAAAAATGTCACAGTTAGCTCGGTGGTGAGGCATAACCCTTTCCTGATGAGTAGGTTTTGTCTTCTACATATAATTTGTCGCAGTCTGTCTACCTTCTAATGTAATCTTAGAGCCAGGAATCTGTATATCTTTAAGCTTAATACTCGTAGATGTGGCCACCCTTGGTTTATATCTTCTGCCCAGAGCTTCCCACTTTCGAACGTATACACTGTCTATCCGCTTGCGCCACTTCCACCCAGCGACCGTTGCCACTCTTCGCCTGGTTACACTGATAGTCTACCTGGTCGACTTAAAGGTCAGCCTGGTCAACCCAAAGGTCAACTTGGCCGGTCCTTGCCTGGGACCCACAATGGGACCATCTTCAATTTAGAGTTAAAAATACCGTGCGGGTTTCAATGTCCTTTGTCGAGCGAGGGTCAAGGCTAGTGGAGCTTTCATAAAAGTCGGTCCTTCCGGGTCCTTCATCCTAGGTCCTCCTCAGGCTCTGTCGTGAAGCATTCTAGAAACTGGGAATCCAAAGGACCAGTGGGTCAAAGAGAAGGAAACTTGCCAAAGAGGACCGACCGTTGGGTAAGGGGGAGAGAAAAGGGTGATAAAGGGCAAGGGAAACAGGCGTTGGATGGGGAGAATTCTCGGCCAAAGCCTGCTAGTTTGCCACCATTCATAACAGTTCACCGCGGTAAGCCCGATGGACCGCAATTTTATTAGGTGGACCCGGTTGTTTTAGGTCGACCCTGGTCTATCATAAGTAGACCTCGGTCTTTCAAATTCAACCATGGTCTATTGTTGGTAGACCTTGACCTTTCTAAAGGCATATCTCGATCTTTGGTTGATAAACCCTCGACCACAGTACCTGGAGGTCGACCTTGGTCCCTTCGTCAATTGGTCATGATTCCTCGTCAATAAATCTTGTCCTGCGTTCGATGGACTCTCGACATCATTCCCTAAAAAACCGACCGCGGTCCTTCGTCAATAGTTCTTGGCTTTTCAGTCCATGGACTCTCGGCTCCGGTCGCTGAAGTCGGCCTCGGTTTAGAGGTCCAGATACGCTAGCCGATTAGAGTCATGAATTAGGTCTCAGGAAAAAGATTCATGAAAGAAGGTTACAGATAGGAATACATTAAATACTACTCAATTTGCGATCTACTTAGCATGCCTTCGTCGTACTTATAAAGTAACTTACATAGGTCTTTCCACCTGTTCCGGAAGTGATATATTTGGCTCCCCCGTCGAAGACAGTCGTGTGGTAAGATCCAAGTGTGAATAGAGTTCTAGGATGTATTTGGCCTGTGGGATTGTCTGAGCAGCACCCTTTAATCGACCCGATATCGGGAGCAATCTTCCTACCGTAGCGTTTTGTAAGCAGGTAAAGGCCAGGCAGTTAACACCCTCGAGATATCACGGAAAAGGCTAATGTTAAGAATCTCCCCATAAAAATTTGGTTATAAGCCCACCCTCGACCTAGTCGACCGAGTGGCCACCTACTAGCCTACCGAGTGCAGCATATCCACTCGATGCACCCCAAGGTCGACCTCTCTCAAGGCCGATATTGCATCTCGACCAAGTCTTCTGACAAGTGCAACCCGCCAGCCGACTGGTACACAAGGTGAGAGAAGGTCGATACGCGGCATCGGAGTACCCCCTCCTACAGCTGGCAGTCAGACACAGTGAGTGGCTAGAGGTATCTTTACGCAGCTTTAATATCCCACTTCACCACATTTGCTTCACTGACAGTGGCATTACTGACCAACTCACGGTCTTGACCAGGTATCACGGCGTCCGCCGCGTCCGACGTGGAGTCACAACTATCGCCTGCAGGCTAAAGCAACGGCGGACACGGTACATCTCCAAGCTGCGAGGGCGAGTACGTAGGCTACTGCTTACTTGACAGGCCTGGCAAATGTTCTTAACTGATAACCGACAGGAGGTCCACATCAGCCAGGCTGGCTTGGTTCCTTAACGTTAACCGGACAAACTTCACGCGAAGTTCAAACGAGTATCGGGCTAGGAGCGTGCGTGATAAAAGTGTCACAGAAATCAGGAGACTCTACGCTCATCCGTTTTCAGTCGGGTGTAGCGTTGCAGATAGATTTAGATTGGAAAGAGATCATGTGCTGCGGACGAGCCACCTTACAGTCCCGGTCACAGATCTGCGTCCGACTCTGTAGCACTTTGTTACTTTCCTCCCTTATCGCATTGGCAAACCGCCAAAAACGGTGCTCTTACTGCCGATATGACGGAAGCAGAGGTGGTTCTCGCAATACGGGATTTCAATAGGTATAAAGCTTCCGTCAATGACTGCTTAGGAAATGATTTTTACAAGAATCTTCAATTGCTGTTGGTACCACCATTGGTCGAATATCTAACGAGGTCATGCAAGGTACACAAATACCAAAGTCGTATATGGGGCGCTTATTATCCTGCTACGTAAGAAATAGGATTTCAACGACGCCATGGACTATAGACCATTTATCCTGTTTCAAACGGGATACATTAGTAATAGCGAAGGTCTTGGCGACGCGTATGCAGAAGTGTCTGCCTCATGTCATCGGTTTTTCTCAACAAGTCGGTGTTACGAACGACAAATGCAAAAGACGGTGTCAATGATGCTCGCTTACCTCCAAAGATCACGTGAGAGAGTGATTTGAACGCCGACGCCGGCCGTACCATCATCTTACTAATTTTTCAAAAAGCCTACGATACAGTCAGCCGCGACTTCATGGTAGAGCCGCTCCGGCTATTATAGTTTAACGAGAATTGTGTCGCTCTCATTCAAAGGCTTCATACTAACACGACCGCATCAAAGGTGAGTTTTCTTCACTTCGGACGGTGCGGTCTGGCATAGGCAAGGCTGTCCTCTCGCTCCTATTCTTTTCTTGGTGACAGTCGAGGTTCTTGGCCGTTTCAATACAAACGTCACCCCAACTTCATGGGCTCACACTTCCAGCATAACTTCCACAGACTCATATAATTTCGAGGTTTGTCGACGACGCTACACTGTTTCTCCAAAACGCCAGTCGACTACGACCGGCTATGAACATCGTTCTGAAGTTCAGATGGCTTTCGGGGTTTCAGGTGCGACCGATAAAACCCAAATCATATTTTTAAACACGGCTATTCGTCAATTCACGGATTAGGAAATCGAAGTCGCTGCTTCGTCCACAACTAGGAGGTATCTCGGCTATCAAGTGGGTACAAGCAAGTTTCACAACATTAATTGGACGTTCGCATCGAAGCTGCACGGTGCCGCCTCGTCACTGCAACGCGAGTATCGACGACCCTCGAGCACCGCGTTCTTATTCTCAATGCGATAGTTCGACCCGGGATTTTGTTTACGGCTGCGGTCTTCGAGCCCTCCAGCTGGGCGCTCGCACAGCTGGATCATCTTTACAAACAGTTCCTGCGGAAGACGTCCAACAAGATTGAGACCGGGAAACACAAGTCGCTCCAGGCCTACTTTATACCCCCCGTAAGGCAGGCGCCATTGGTCTCGTTTCAATCCCCGTCGCCATCAAAACCCAGCGGGTGAAACACGTGCTACTGGCACTTACTCGGCCGGAGGATGTTTACTCCTCAGCGTGGGTGTCCTGGATTACGCATGGTGCAAACATCACGGCCATCAGTCCGCATCGACCGAGCGTAAACACGTTGTATCACCGTCTTCCGAGCGGTATCCTGACGTACTTCATGAGTTTGGATGCAAGGTGACGCCAACACCCGCGCAAACGGAGGACATCCTTGCACGGGTACAGGACCATCTACCGACCCTTCGGTCATCATCGACCAGCTGGTGGGATGAAAAAGACTGGGTGCTGCATCTCTCTGTACCCATTCCCTGTCGGCCTCAGACAGTCAAGTTTTGGCACCAGGAGATCGCAGACTTCTGGCAGACTTTCCGGTGGAGTGGAAACCCTTGGATTCTCACACCACAAGCATCGACGCTGTCCCGGTCCAAGTATGACAGAATTTGCGATGTCTCCTTTGAAACACTCCATATACAGCGGACAGGACCCCAGAAATACGTCTTCGGCGGCATTTGCACGGACCTCCTCGCCCCCCACCATTCCCTGCTAAACTTCGAGAATGGGCAATCATCGTCTTACTTTCGTCGCCGTCACTAGACGTCGAAAATCCGGTGGGGTGCCCGGCCCCGCTCCGGCTACGGCGTCAGCCCTCTTTCACATAAGCCATCGCATGGGTGCAGGTCGGGCCGGGCAGGGTTCGGGGCACTTCTTCTTCTCTCTCTGCAGATTCTCCTCACCCTCAGAGTTTGGGAGCTCATTCAATGCCACAATGGTCTCACTTGGAGCTCGACGGGGAACCGCAGCCGGTCCAGGGGGAACGCAGGAACTCACCCAACTCGCGGAGCGCAAGCTCATCCAGAATGGGGTCGTCTTTTTTTTAATCTACAGGTCAATTAATATCCATGGTCTGCTCCGCCAATGGAACCCAATCGCCGCGTCGTCTCTTTTGTGAAACGGCAAGCGTTCAAGTCGTCTAAGCGGTGTCTTAACAACACCGTTGAAGCAGGTCATTGATAGACTAGGCACCAAGAGCCAGCAAACGCGGTGGCAACGTGCAGCTCTCGATGTCTCGCCGGGTCATATATGGGGTCACGGACACGCGGTGACGATATATCAGCAATGGACACGGTACCGCCACGCTACCGGTCAGCTAAACTTGTGGTATCAGGACCGGCCTCCGGACGGGACTTGCACGTATCGGGAATGTGTCGGACAGAAGGAGGCCCAGGAGCATCTTTTCTTGGGATGTCCCCGTGCTCAAGCACTTTGAGCCAGGCTCATCAGTCATTGGAGGAGCACACCTCGTAAGCCTTACCACCTACTGAAATGGCTCAAATACTGCACAAACCGTAGCGTGCCCTCCCTTTCACCGCGGGTCACAGCAATGCTGTTAGCCCGCTACCCAGACGACATGGATCAATTCGCCACGGCCTGAAGGACGATAAGCTTTTCTTCTTGTATCCACTTGAACAGCTCCGCTTTCTCTGCAAACGTCATCCCCTTCAATTCCTGCGCAACTTTTACATCTTGCGGTGTCACTTTCTTGGCACTTGGATCAAAATTGATGCTAACTAATGCAATCACCTTCTGCAACATCGTCAACAGCATTTTGTGTATATTATGTGTATGCTGCCTCCTTCAATCTTTCGGGCACTACTGTACATTTACTATCAACAACTAGATTACCATCAGCAAAGTCAATTTCTCTCTACTCAGCGTCCATGTGCTGGACCAGGTCAGAGTGGTGAAGAGTTGGTGTCATACCGCTTCATTACCCAAAAGTACGTGAACGTTAGCAGGTAGACGTAACTTTTGTACATTCAAACGAATACAAGAGAGAAATTCATTGAAGGCCGCGACACTGGAGCGACGTATGTTGAAGTCAACGTCTCATGTAGTACAGAAGGAAGAGTATCGAGATATCGGATTTTGCTTGGACACATATGAAAATATTGCGGGTGTCATTCATGTGGACCACAGGTTTTCAAATATTTATTATCTTTACTTTGTAAGAATGAGTCAATAACAAAACAGTGAAACAGTCGGTCCTAATAACGAAGTAAGCAACATACATTACTTATGTATACCGTTACTATCTCTCCTTGTTTACTCTACGTGGCTTTCTCTCTTTTTTTCATCATGATAATCATCATCATCATGATTATCATGATCATTATCATCTCTCTTCCTCGTATTTCTATCATCTCGTTTTTCTATCGTATCGATTTTTTCAATCGATTCATACGATTTCTCATTTCCTCTTTTTCTTCTTCATATCTTTTCTTCCTTCATCGATATATTCGTATAGAAACATGTTAGTGACCTTTGAGATTGGATCAGCCAATAATTCTCAAGTACTACTGAGTCTTGCTGCTCGAGTGGTATTACTTTTGACAATCTTCTTCTTTCTATCACAAAGTATTGTATATGGACGTGTACTGTCTCATCAATACGTACTTCAATGTAAACGTCTTTCTTACAGTCTTTCTTTAGCATCTTCAATTGAGATTCATGAAGGAACGACTCTAGCAGATAAACGACCCTATTCTTCTGTTCCTGAAGCTCCTGTTGCTTCTGTGAATGTCGTAGGCGGCTCGGAGTCTGCTTTGATGGAAGAAGAGGAACCAGCAGCAGCTTCTACGGCTCTGAAATGAGACAGAGACTCTTTATGTTGCTCTTTATGGCATCAACACTTCGTGTCTGCTTTCTGGTCACAGAAGTGGTGATGTTGGAGACAATGACAGCTCTTCCATCAACATCAGCATGTTGCAGACTATTGGCACTGCTCCTTGTGGTTGCCGTCCATGTTGTTTGTATCCATCAACAGCCTCGTGCACAGCTGTGCTATGCCTGTTGGGGCAAAGCATACCCATGGCCAAGAAGGGCATTTTTCTGTTTCATCTGCTCCTCTATGTTGGCTTTGTGCTGCTGTGCGGGTTGACGACCACATCAGCGAGACTTTGGAAGGCTGTGACTTGTTGCAAGGATGTGTCTACTTTGTGGGACTGTTTGCGATCCTGTAGTATAGCATCCAGCCTATCAATTTCTTTCGTAAGCAAAGCCCCGATGAAGATTTCTTCTTTGACTTGTCGTCAGCGGCAATGAGGAATGGCAGCGGTATTACTGGACACCAGGGAGTGTCCTCGCTCTCCGTCTAGGCTGTTTGTCCGAGACAACTCGTACTACGAAGGGTAGGTGCTGCCATTTGAAACCACTATTCTGTAACATGTACGCTGTAGCCAAGCTACTTTAGGTACGCTACCTATGCACTATATGCCGATGCACTTTGTGCAGAAGAAGTAGTCAAACTACTGTAGCAAAGCTACGTATGCACTATGTGCAGAGGAAGACAAGCTCAGAGAGCTTCTACGTCTTAGGGTGCTTAACCCTCCTAGGCTAGCTCATTGGCTTGTGCCTATCGGTATTAACAACCAATTCTCAGAGAGACTAGTATCAAAGATACTGATTCCTTAAAAGGAATAGAATGCTCAAGCTGTAAGGCTTACAGAGCAGGTTTGAAACTGATTTATATTTATGTTTATCTTCTAACACTAAATATAGAAGCACCTACTCTATACTTAGTGCTAGTCACTATTACTGGCTCTTTAGTCTTTTATTATTATGCAAATATGCATAGTCACTATACTTTAAATAAGTATAGTGACCATGTGGCTCTCTGCCCACGATGTGACCCTTCGTACTTCAAGTACGGTCACATCACCTCTTACCCAAAGCACAGCCACACCACATTGGTGTGGCAGGTGTGTATGTAAAATACACACCTTTGTGTAACCCCGTTACACCCTCCCCCACCAATCCGTGGGACCCGACGTCCCCACGAATTTTCGCACTTAATTGGCGGCATCGATTTCATTTTCTTCCCATTTTGCTTGCCTCGAAATAAGTGCTTGCACTTGCGAACAAAGCTTTCGCGTTCTAACACTTGCTCCTTAAGCACCTGTGCTTTACACACATGCTTTCTAAGCCTCCTTGTGTTATTATACTCGCTTTCCAAGCATACAGTGCATTGCACTCACGCTAAAGAATTATGTGTTACGACACTTGCGTATAAGCGTTAAGTGCCGAGCACTTTGGTAATAATACCCTTTGTGTGTTTACGGACCCTTGCTTCCACAGACCTAAGTGCCTAGCCTTTGCTTTAAAGCATTACAGTGTGCACAAAATTTGCTTTATAAAGCTCTTGTCCCTATAGCGCTTGCTCCATCATGGATGATGCAATGCGTCCCGACAGTTTTGGGGACGATAACAGTGACGTTGCCTCTAGGTAGCAAGCCGAACCTCCTTCGGTTCATGGTAGCCCAAGATCATCACGCTCACCGAGCGGGGGACTTCGATCCCAATCTGTGGCATTCCCTTCACTAGAGACAACCCCTTTGCGTCAAGCGCCTCCTCTTCCCTCGGGAGAGGGCAAAGACAAAGAGGTAACCAACCCTCTTGACGATGCACGGCGACGTCAACTCGATGACGAGGCCCGAGCGGCCGCTTTGGCACGGCCCAAACAAACATTTTCACGACGTGATTACGGGTTCGTGCCCCGGGACCCTAATGAGGAAGCTCGACGAGCTGCATCGCAATCTTTGCGAACCTATATCATGTGTCCCATGCCCGTACGGCCTGCAAGAATGCAGATAGTGTTGCTCTTTGTGAGCGGCTAATTACTCCCCAGGAGTTTACGATGAAATCGTATCAGGAGCGACTGTCACGACAGTCACGTGGGGTGCCCGTGCACCTACTAAACGGAATACCAGTGGTGCTTGCACCAGGTGAAACATCTGCACAAGATGATCACCAGGTCACACGTTGGGTAGAACGAGCATGTAAGCTCTCAAGTTTGTCAAACTTGCGTTTAAGCGCTAAAGCGCAAGACGTTTGGTTAGAACGACGTCTACGTATTACCTTCGCTAAGCTCAAAGCGAAACGTCAATTACCTTCCACATACAGGTCAAAGACTTGTGGGGGACAAGCTTCTGAAGCTGTTGCCCGTACCTCTCACTCGAGTGATGTACCGACACTAGCTTCTTCTGAAGGTCAGAAAAGAAGCCATCCTACTGACCCCTACTTCCACAGCACCTAGTGCTAGGAAGCAGCCGACGACAGCTTTAGTCGCTTCTGACCGTCCTGATTAAAAGCGTCAACGGCGTCAGGGAAATCCTGCCGGAGGGGTACCTCATACTCCCACGAGTCATACGACTGGGGGTAAACCCTCCACTTTACCAAGTATTGGGTATGCCCTTGATGACGACGCCGAGCCAAGAGGCGTTCCACGTGAAACTGTTGATGACCCCGGTCATCAATCAACTTCGGAGGAGGTCGATGACCCATTGACCTCTCATCTCTCTGAGATTGAGCGTCGCCTGACGCTCCTGGAGTGTGATGCCGCATCGGTGAGGTCTCACCTGTCATCGCTCGATGACCTTGTCGATCGACATCGTAGATCCTTTGAGCGTCATCGCTCTTAGATCTTAGATCGCTTAGCGGCAATTGAGCGTTCTCAAGCCAAGATTCGATGTCAGATCGACCTCCTGGTACGCCTTCAGCGTCCATATGCACCTCGAGGATACAGGCAAACTCGCCAAAGGCGCAGCCATATTAGGTAAGGGCTTCACCATTTGACACTTTTACACGTGCGTACGTATGTGCCAACCCATTTGTACAACTTGGGCCACCAATACTAGTGCTCACCGAGCTGTAGGTCTTCTCACGACCAAAATGACCACCAAGTGGTGCATCATGAGCCTCATAAAGTATCTGATACTTGAGGTCCTCATCATGAGGCACCACAACACGAGGCTGGTCATCCGATTCTGTACTATAGTACAACAGACCATCGGTCAGCGCATAACGATGCAATCTTGCACGATTACGTGGTGACAACATCACCTTAGCGTTTTTAAACTCTGCGCTACCCAGCGCCTTCATAGTGGCAACACATGCCTCATCGCGTGCATACGTCACACGCATACGATCCGTTACTGACGAACTCACAACAGTGAGATGAGCAAGCTCATAGTCAGGTCTACGCGATAACGCGTCAGCCAAATCATTCTGGTTTCCCGGCTTATACTTTACCTTGAAGTTATACTCCGCAAAAAAGGAGAGCCAACGAGCCATTCTCTGCGAGAATGAGGCGACTGTGTCGCTGTGCGTAACGACGCATGATCGATATAGATCACAAACGGCTTTTAGCCCAACAGGTGTACACTGAACTTACCAAGGGTATACTTCATTGCAAGTAGCTCCTTGTCATGAACTGGATAGTTCTTCTCTGCAGCTTTCAGCTGGCAAGACTCAAACGCGATGACTCGTTCTTGACCCTCAGAGTCGACTTGCCAAAGTGCACTGCCAAAGTCAAAGTTCGAATAGTCACATACGACGCTAAACGGGAAATCAGGATCAGGCAAGCCAGAATTGGCGCCTGAAGGAGACTTAATGGTTTCAAAAGCCTCGTGGTGCTCGGTGTTCCAACACCATTTCACATCCTTTTTAAGGTGATTCGACAATGGCCTAGCCACTTCCGCATAGTTGTGGCTATACTTGTGCAAGTAATTTGCCAAACCAAACCACTTGTGGAGGTCCTTCTGGTTCCTCGGAACCGGCCAATCCACTATGGCTTTGACCTTAACAGGGTCTGCCCGGATTCCTCGCTTCCCAATGTAGCATCCCAAAAAAGGAATCTCTTCCGCATCGAAGATGCATTTATCAATATTGGCATACAATTTATGCATCCTCATGCAACTGAGCACAGCTCGCAGGTGCTCGATGTGATTCTCCACATCAGTCTTGCCATTCTCGGCTCGACTATGAACGAATATATCTTCAAAGTATTTTTGTGCATACGCCCTATGGGCCAAAAAACTGAGTCACTAGACGATTAAACGTTGCAGGTGCGTTAGATAACCCTTTTGGCATCACTAACCACTCCCAGAGCATATCACCCGGAGTACTGACCGCTGTCAGCGGGATAACACTAGCTCGCATGAGCAGTTGGTAATATCCATCGACTAAGTGAGAGGCACTGTACATCGTACATCGCACCATATTGTTCTGAAGAACATCTTTGCAAATAATCGGTGTTTGAGCCGGGATAGTGGCTGCATTCAGCTTATTATAAGCATGCACTATTCGCCACTTCTCATTAGGCTTTCTCCACACAAAACGTGAGCGTAAAGTGAGGAGACTTACTCTCACGCACCATGCCAGCTGCAGGCTTCGCACGAAAGAACTCGTCAATGACGTCACATTGTTCTCGTGGCAACGGCCACTGTCGCGTCACACAGTATTTAGTTCCTGAGACCACGTCAATATCATGACGTACGCCTCTATCCGGAGGTACCTCGTCGGAGGTTCTCTGGAGACAACATCTCCATATCCTTCAACAAAGGAAAATAAGGATCCAAAGGGTCCTTCAGAAACTGTGATCCATTCCGTGCATTCAGCGCCTTCTTGGTATCCTCAAGAACTGCTTTATCTAAACGCGATGAGGAGTTTAAATCCTCCTCAGATCGTATAACGACCACTTCGGCGATGTCGCCTGCCTGTAAGGCGAGCGAAGTACACCAACATGGATCGGAAAAACAGTTCCTCGGGGTGTCAAGAGTCTTAGATTGAACTGATCAAAATGAAGCTCAGCAACGCTGATCTAACTAACTCTCCTTGCCGACCACGGGACCACATCAGGAGAAGATCGCGGAACTCGATTCCTCTACTTAGAAATCCACCGATCGCGAGATAATTTGGTCGGAGGAAGCTGGCGGTAGGGATTAGGGGGGAAACGACGTTCGAGATCTCACGGGTGTCGCTGGAGACGCTAACAAGGCCCTTGGAGTCACTGAAAGCCTCTTTAAAGAGATCGACCGTAGATATTGTTGGATTTGAGATCTGCGACAATGGAGATGGAGACGTAGAGGAACGTTTTGAGTTCAACACGATACTCGGAGTGGACAATCCAAGTGCAGGTAGAATAACACTGTCAGATTGAGGCCTAAGTCTCTACTACGAACGTTATCCGGACAATACTTCAAGGGTTTCTAATTCAATGCTTCAGAATAATTGCTATTCTTCGATTTTAATGGCTTCACTCACTGTTTTCTCTTTCTACTTCGATAGAGTCTGGTTTGAGCTGCAGATAAAGTCGGAACTCCTGATCGGATGGGCGGAGATCGCTTGTTTCTGGCCGTTTTTATTTAAATTGCGACGTAAGCCACCTGTATGATATAAGGAGTTTACATACTTACAGCAGATCATCCCTGAAAGAATTTGGCCGGGGGTTCAAGTATGCTCAGATCAAGTCAACTGCGATCGGACTCAGCGTTCAAGCAAAGGATCTCTAAGAGACGGATTGTAGTGGTTAAGAGATCTACTAGGCAGCAAAAGATGACAAACAAGAGAGAATGAGGGAAAATCCAGAGTGGATCAATGCAGCTTGAAGCGCCAGTGTTTACTGCGATCGCGTGAAGAATTTCCACGTTCCGCCCCCTTCAACCCATCCCTCATCACGATCAAGATCGGAGCAAATCTACCAAGAAGAGTACAACCAGCCAGGTCGACGAGAACGCAAGATGAGGGAGGACTAGCATACGGTATCGTAGTACCCTCCACCCCCGACAGTCGACAGTTTGGGCGCCAGTGGGAGGTTGGGATTAAAGAAAGGTTTTTGTGATCACCGCTCCCTCACATCCATAATGCCGAGGAAGACAAGCTCAAAGAACTTATATGTCTTCGGGATCTTAACTTTCCTACGGCTAGCTTTACAAGCTTATATCTATTAGATATAAAACTACGTCTCCAAGAGTATAGTATCAATGATAGAACTTTTTTTACAAAGGAAGAGAACGGTGTAATCACTATAATTCAGTAAGTATAGTGACCACGTCTGCCACGTTGTGACCCTGCGTGCCTTAGGTACGGTCACATAAACGTACAAATGTACACAAGGTACCGCCACACCACAGTGTTGCGGCACTTGTGTATGGGACAATAAAAAAACTTTGTATGGCCCGTTACACCCTCCCCACCAATTCGTATGACAATTCCTCGCTCAAGGCCTGTGGTTGCTAGTCAGCTGCGGGGACGGCTCTCAGGGTTGACGTACTATGATGCGTTGGCAGAGTATCAGACGTGTACCATTGATAGTCGTTTCGACGCGTCGCGTCTGCTCTCGCGCTTATCTATTGCGCAAAGTTAACGTATGTTGGTTTCCCAGAAACTCCTGAACGCTGCCTCTGGTGGTCAGATTCACCTGCTGGAGCGTTGCCCATTTTCTCTGTATCCTCAGCCGAATAATGCATGTGTTGCTGATCATGATACATATGCGCTGCGACATGACGTAAGCGCCCGCTGCGTAGGGGTAAGCACGATTGATTGGTCATGGGCTATCATGGCTAGCCCTGGTACTCAGCAGCTTGCACTGTTGTCTAGAAAGATCTGAAGACGTTCAAGCTCCCATCACTGTTCTATAGTCCAGTGGTAGGTGAGCTTTTCTAGCCTGATTGCGCGCACAGACAATATGTTCCATCGTGGATCTTATATTACACGGCAGCACCGTAGCTTATGACAACTGTTATCGCTTGCTCTTTCTTCATGGTAGACCTCATTGCCGTATAGCCACTCGATAGCACACACATACATGTATCTACAATGTAAGATCAAGTACGGTGCTCAGGATGTGGTACAGAAATCAAAACGCGACTGCATGACAGATGTTCTGGAGAGCCTGATCTGATTGTGTGCACGCGAGCATGCGCTATATTAAAATATGCGAGCCAGTGTTACTGGCTGAAGATTTGACACAGCGAAATTTCAATAGGGTGCACTCAGTTTTTACAGCAATCAAGACACACGTCCGAGATACGGAGTTCATGATTGCAGCGGATTAGTCCCCTCTCTATCTATAAAAATTGCTAAATAAGATCAGACAATACACTTAAACATTGAAATGCTTCAGAAGGCGTCGTGAAAGGCAAAACATCGGTAGCATTTGCTGATATGGTACCGTTGTTGTACATGTGCATGCCCAGAATTTGATTAACCTCGCAACTATTGCCTTTTTATATAGAATGCTATTTGAGAACACATGGACAAAGAATAGCAAGCAGTGTATTTTTGTGTAGATAAATAAAAGCGATGACATCAACAGCGCTTTCTGAGGCCATCAGGCTCGTCGAAAGCACTGTAAGGAAGCGTGTTGTAAACAAAGCGCACTATTGCAATTGAGGTTTGATGGTGTCGAGATCTGATGATTATAAATTTCAAAGTTTGTGATCACGTTGGCATACAGTTATTCACATGCAAATTAAAATAGGGCATCTCGTATATTTTAGCTTATGCTGTTCGAGCCGCTCAAATGTTCAGTAGTTCCGTTTCTAAATTGAATTTGAACAAAACAGACTGTAATCAAGCAAACTCTGTTTAAGCTTTATAATAAAGAATTACAGACGATTACAGGATCTTCAAACTCATAAGACTATGGCATGACATTAAGTAGTACTCCACCACTGGCATTGGTGAGCATGAGCTATTCTCATACCTATACAAGTCCATTAACAAATTTGTGTCGTTTATGACATGTAATGTCCTCTCTAGTATTTTCCAACCCCATTCGGATCAAGCTCTCGAGCCGTCTCAGAGAACATCGGTTAAGCAGTCGCACTTGATTGCTGTACCACAACTTGGGCACCCTACTGGATTTTTATTTAACACTGTTATGTGTTTGCTGCTATCTAATCATTCTGCAATTTTCCTGAAGCCCCTCATATCAATCTTCCAGCTCACCGACATCAATGAAAGTGTACCAGTTTGTGTTGCTGGTTGTAGTCACTCTAATTAGCAGTAAGAAAGCGGTCTTGACCACTGACAACGCGCAGCTGTTCATAATTGACACGGCTGAGAAAGTCCAGTCCCAAAAGAGCGTGCATGGCCGCGGGCTCCTTCATCGCGACCTGTCCGATCCAAAAGTTGATAGAATGGATCCTGTTCAAAGAAGAAGAAATCGAAGTTTGGTAAATCAGTTTTCACCAGAGTCTGAATTAACTGCCTCAAGTATCACTAATAATTTTTTACTGATGGACGAAGCTTACATGTTCAAATCAAAGAGTGCGTTAATAAGGGCGCCTAATGCCAAAGATCAAAAGGGTAAGGAAGCAAATGAAGCAAAAACGCATGCTGCAGCAGACGATGCATGTAACGGGTTACAGGAAGGTACGTATTTTACATACACGCGTGCCACACCAATGTGGTGAGGCTGTACCTTGGGTACAAGAGTAGGCTCGATGTGACCGTACGTAAGGTACAAAGGGTCGCATCGTCACGTAGTCACTATACTTATATAAAGTATAGTGACTATGCATGTTTGCATAATATTAGGCTATGGAGCCAGTAGATAGTGACTAGCACTAAGTATAGAGTAGGTCCTTCTATATTTAGTGCTAGAAGATAAACATAAATATAAATCAGTTTCAAACCTGCTATATAAGCATCACTGCCTTACGCAAAACTACTTGTTGGTGATGCTTCATTAACAAGCCGCTCCTATTGCTTCACTCGTTTTTCTCGTGTTCATAAATGCCTGCTTTGTCATGTTCGGATAGAAACTTCAACAGCGGTGGATGTTTTTTCTACTTTGCACTAACAAAACAATTGCCTCGCATGTGGTTTTGCTAATGTCCACTTTTTACCCAGTTCCATTTGATTGACTTTATTTGTGTAAGGCATTAGATTAGTGGTATCGTCCCACTGGAATACCAGCACCTTTGTCCATTTCGACTGGACCACCATTAAGATCGAAGAACATTGTCTCAAAACGTAGATGGTGTCAATGAGCGTTCCCCTTATGTCGGTCGGTATATGTGACGAGCCAGAAAAAAAAACATCAGGCTGACAGTCGCACGAGTTCATTGGTGAATGTTAGTTGGTATACCGTCCTGCAAGGTCGTCAGCTAGCACACATGTCAGCGACCGAAGTGCTGGCGTGTCGATACACGCAAGTAATCATGATCATCCAACACGCCATCACGAGTATCCGACACTAAAACTTTGGTTTGCCTGCAATTGACATTGTTTGAGTTGTATCATGTTTAAGGGTACGCCACCTTATCGTTTAGGCCCGTGTTAGAACCTGCACTGGCAAACGCACTTTCACTAATGCTGTCAAGCAAGAAAGCTCCGCTAATGCTGCATGATCAGAGCTTTGCTGTAGAGGTCAACATTGTGCTGCTAGCCGACCCGTATGCTCATTTGTGTGCCTACATGAAACATAAAGCCACATCCAGTTGAATGGACGAAAACCAGTTTATGATCCTAGTTTTGCGTACCTGATATGGATACCCCGTAAGCATTGGAATAACATCTTCCTGGCAGGGTTGACGTGGTGTAATACCACGAATAGGCGCGTAAGCATAATTGGGCGCCGAGAGCTTATCACGCTGGTTTCTCGTACAGCAGCTACCGCCAGTTAAAGTAGCGGATACCGATTGTGACGAGCGAATACGTTGGTGATAAGATGACAAACCCTTGCCCTGGCGCGTGAATAAGTAGTAGCGCGCTGGGAACGAACTCAGTCAACAATTGAATGGTGAATTCGTACGTGGTGTGGTGAATGCTTAGAGGAGTGCGATACTGCGACTCTTCCAATTCCATACAGCCAGTGCCCATGCCGATCAAATATACCGCTTTCACAGTGAACAGAACGCAGAGCAGGGTGCATAGCAGCCGTGATCTGACACATCATCAACGTCAACGTTGATCATAAGTCGATAGTCAGTGTGCATGTTACAGTCTACTGGTTACAAGTGACAGTACCTACCCTTCGTAGTACAAGTTGTCTCGGAGAAACAGCCTAGGCGGAGAGCGAGGACACTCCCTGGCGTCCAGTAAAACCGCTGTCATTCCTCATTGCCGCTGACGACAAGTCAAAGAAGAAATCTTCATCGGGGCTTTGGTCACGAAAGAAATGAATGAGTCGGATGCTATAATACCGATCACAATTAGCCCCACAAAGTAGACACCTCCTTGCAACAAGTCACAGCCTTCCAAAGTCTCGCTGATGTGGTCGTCAACCCACACAGCAGCACAAAGCAACATAGAGGAGCAGATGAAACAGAAAAATGCCCTTCTTGGCCATGGTATGCTTTGTACCAACAGGCATAGCACAACTGTGCACGAGGCTGTTGATGGATACAAACAACATGGACGGCAACCACAAGGAGCAGTGCCAATAGTCTGCAACATACTGATGTTGACGGAAGAGCTGTCATTGTCTCCAACATCACCACTTCTGTGAACAGGGAGCAGACACGAAGTGTTGATGCCATAAAGAGCAACAGAAAGAGTCTCTGTCTCATTTCAGAGCCGTAGAAGCTGCTGCTGGTTCCTCTTCTTCCATCAAAGCAGACTCCGAGCCGCCTACGACATTCACAGAAGCAACAGGAGCTTCAGGAACAGAAGAATAGGGTCGTTTATCTGCTAGGGTCGTTCCTTCATGAATCTCAATTGAAGATGCTAAAGAAAGACTGTAAGATAGACGTTTACATTGAAGTACGTATTGATGAGACAGGACACGTCCATATACAATACTTTGTGATAGAAAGAAGAAGATTGTCAAAAGTAATACCACTCGAGCAGCGAGACTCAGTAGTACTTGAGAATTATTGGTAGATCCAATCTCAAAAGTCACTAACATGTTTCTATACGAATATATCGATGAAGGAAGAAAAGATATGAAGAAGAAAAAGAGGAAATGAGAAATCGTATGAATCGATTGAAAAATTAGATACGATAGAAAAACGAGATGATAGAATAACGAGGAAGAGAGATGATAATGATCATGATAATCATGATGATGATGATGATTATCATGATGAAAAAAAGAGAGAAAGCCACGTAGAGTAAACAAGGAGAGATAGTAGCGGTATATATAAATACTGTATGTTGCTTACCTCGTTATTAGAATCGACTGTTTCACTGTTTTGTTATTGACTCATTCTTACAAAGTAAAGATAATAAATGTTTGAAAACGCGTGGTCCACATGAATAACGCTTCGCAATGTTTTCATATGCTTCAACGTCTTGTGTCCAAGCAAAATCCGATGTCTCGATACTCTTCTTTCTGTATTAAATGGCAGGTTAGCCTCAATACACGTCGCTCCAGTGTCGCGGCCTTCAATGAATTTCTCTCTTGTATACGTTTGAATGTACAAAAGTTACGTCTACCTGCTAACGTTCACGTACTTTTGGGTAATGAAGCGGCCGACGCCGACTCTATCGTCAGTTCCTTGACCTATGCTTTTATCCACACTCAACTGCAGCCAGAGACACTCTGCGTGCCTGTAATACCCATATACCGAAACGAACTGATACTACGTTGTGACGTCACCGCCCTATTCCAGACGCTGGAGGTTAACACTGATGCTCTCGTGTTTGTGGATGAATTTCCATGGGACATTATCAAATCCAAAGTGAAGGTTACATTACTGGATCATAATGCATTGAGTAACAAGAAGATTCCAGCACTTAAAGGAATGCAGGTCGTGGAGATCATAGATCATCACTGTGATCTGGGCCAGCATATAGACGCGGAAAAGAGAGAGATAGCCTTTGCTGATGGTAATGCTCTTGTCGCTAGTACATGTACATTAGTGGCAGAAAGATTGAAGGAGGTTGTATACCATAATGCACACAGGATGCTGTCGACGATGTTGCTTGGGGTGATTGCATTAGATAGCATCAATTTTGATCCAGGTGCCAAGAAAGTGACACCACGAGATGTGAAAGCGGCTCAGAATTTGGAAGAAACGGCGTTTGCAAAGAAAGAGGAGCTATTCAAGTGGCTGCAACAAGAAAAGTTTAACCCTGTGCATTGGGACTCATTCACCCTTGAGAATTGTCTGCAGGTGGATTACAAGGAGTTTACATTTGCAAAGAAGGTGGGCATTAGCGTGGTGCTGGTTGATTTGGTTGCATTTGTTTTCAAATTAAAAGATGCGACTGCATTACGCAAGAAACTGGTCGTGTACTGCAAACAGAATGATCTGGCGTTTTTGGTGGTGATGACCATGTTCAGGACGTCTCACGGAAAACGCCATCGCCAGTTGTTATTTTTTCAGGAGATCGGAGACGATGCTCAGCACTGTGTGGCATTTTTAAAAGAGGAAGGTTCGCTACTGTTGGATCCCTTCCAGCTACCTGAGACTCATCGGAATGAGCACATGATCGCTTTCAATCAGCTTAACACAGGTGCTTCAAGAAAACAGGTCGCACCGCTAGTTCAGCGCGCGCTTGCCGAGCTATCGTAAAGCTGTGGATGGTACATCTATAGCTCCACAAGTGACGACGGTTCATCCAAACACGCTTTTGTGAGTGTTATCTGGACGTTATGGACGTTATAACCTGCTTACTCGTTATATATTTTTAAATTTCGTCAGTACCTGCCTGGACACACATCTATCCCTAGGAAATCAGTGCTCTGCCTATTAAAGCGTTGATACTATTTTTACAAACCGTGTGGCAAGACTTGCTTAGGAAAATGACATGTGATATGACTAGGAAAGATTGTATCGGTGCGTACGTTTTTTTACAGAAATAAAGTAGACAATGCTTTTTAATTAAATATCTTATGCTTACGCATTCGATGGACTTGAATTGTTCGCATCCTTTCTTCATGTTTAAGCGATCGTTTATTTGTTTTTGGGAAGAACGTTATAGCAGGAAGAACAAGTAAACGCTCGCTAAAATGTAAAGGATGCTGACAATTTAAATACATCAAATGCGTAGGGCTAACAGCATTAAATTTATTTGACGTCTTATTTTTCTTAGCCTAAAATAAATATTACGTGTCGGACCTTCTGTCACTTGCACATATTATAATTTTAACTATTGCAGAGATCTGCTCAGCAGTTGCGTCTTGATTTCTGTACCGTGTTGTAGACATAATTTATGATCAAACAACTTTACAACCACAGTTTGATTATCGTACAATTTTTACAAAATTTTAAGATCAAATTTGCGTACCTTTGTCAATATGGAGGACATCAGAAAGAATTTGCCAAAGCATGGGAAACAAGATTGGCATATGCAGGTACCGTCATTGTCACTCTGCTTTGACATCACCGACTAGACAAATAGTTTGCAACGCTGATATTTCGCTACTATACACCAGCAAAGCCGTCGTTTTGGGTACAGATTAGCTTCAACCCCGGGCGCTTATCAAACGTTTTCATTGACGGACTAAAACAAACCAAGTCTCTCGCAACGGTGATATTTCTCTGCTGCACACCAGCGAAGCAACCATTCTGGGGACAGACCAAGCTTCAACTTCGGGTGCTCATCAAAAATTTCAGTGCCATGCTGAAACCCGATCGCCCCGAAAAGACCATTCATACAATCTTCACTTCCCCACAATCGTCCTACACTGGTATCCGACATCCAATGTCAAAGTAATCGTGCATCCGAGTCTTCTTCCCAATATCTCCTGCGGCCATTGCCGCTCATTCTTCGTCTTCGTCTTCTACTCCCAAACAAATGTCCTCCTCGATCGAGATCTCTCCTGGATCTGTCCCGATCGCGAAATCTAGTGTCCGATCCCGAGATATCCCAGTTTGCCGATCTCCCTCCACGTTCTAGCTTTATGTCTTCTATCACGATCTCCTTAGGTCTTGATACAGCATCACCACTTGGTTCTGGATCCGACCCGCGATCACGATCCGCAATTGCACGGAATCTCCCGTCGCTGCTTCCAAGTGGGAAAGTGTGTTATTCACCGTGGATCAGGCCGAGTTGGAAACTCTGTTGGATTCTCTATTTGGACCAGGCTGAGTTGGAAACTCTGTTGGATTCCCTATTTGGACAGTTGTAAGCTCAGCAGAAGATAGCGGATCGCTACGGTGAGCTCGAAGACACCTTGCAATCCCAAATGACCAGAGACGATGGGCTGGAGGAAGAGATCGCGTACCTGCTGAGATCCGCGTCTTCGTTTATGTACAGCGGAGATATCACATATCCCTGTGTCAACTACACGCAGGGACCCAAGAGTCTATCGAATTCCAAAACGAATGGAGCGATCGGGTTTATCAATCTCAAAAAAAACAACGGTTGCGATCCGCGCTCAATTAATCCACCAGTGCTTGTCGCGTGCATCCTGGAACCAAACCCCGGCTGGCGGATCTCGAATATCTTATTACGTATAAATACGATGGGCCCATTCCAAACGTAATATCGAGATCGCAAGCCGACATAACCGACCTGCAGCCAAGATGCGATCGGCTGTTCATGACGTCGCGGATAGAGACGCCATCATCAGTCGACTGCAGGTCGAGGTCAACCGTAGGGAGGCAGAGCGAGATAACGCCATCCATGATCTCGATGTACTTCGTGATCAGCTGGCAAATCTGGAGTCGATTCTTTCGCAGCCTTCCTTAAGATCGACTTCGTGTGCACCTAAGCGCATTCGCGATCTTCCAGCCCCTACCGCGACGCTGTCCTGTCGGATCCGATCTCGATCGTCTAGTACCCCCAGGTACATTAATCCACCCCCACAAGCTTCAACGAACGTCCAACAATCAAGTGATCAAGGTCGATCGAGCAAAATTGTAGGCTTCAAGCGATCTCCGCCCATCCGATATGGACCCTTTATCTTGTTTACAGCTTAAACCAAAATCGATCGAGTGGGAAAGAATAAACAACAAGCGAAAGTATCACCATCCTTTTGATCGAAGGACAATTATTCTTCTGAAGCATTGGATAAACCAGCCCTTTAGGTATCATCCGGATCATGTTCGTCGTTGAGCCTTGGGCCTCTTTCCGACTGCGTTATTCCATATGCACTGATTACGCGCTGGTACTGTAAGTAAATTGCTGAAACCCAAAAAACGTTATACATCTGGTCCTGATCGTGTAGGAATGTAGACTTGACCTTGCTGATTCAACTTTTGGCTTGATCCCCAGCCGTATCTCTGCCGGTAACTCTTTCAGATCTGCAATCGCCGAGGCTCAAATACGCTGAGTAGTAGTTCTTTTGCTTGAAATAGCCTCTGCGGTTGCTATCGCCGTCGTCGAGGATCATTCAGGCCACGATTGTCCGGGTCATACTCGTGTGACCGACTACGATGGCCCGCTAATTTCATCTCAATATCTGGAATGTACGATCGGCGACCCGAGGTAATTCTTGATCAATCATTCGGAGCGAGTGTCCCCTGTGTGGTCTGTTGTTTGCGTACACACTTCTAATAGCTGCATCAAAATACGATCATAACTGGCTTGATCCGATTGGTCTGATACTGTCAAGCGAAGATTGAATCCTAGATCGCGTCTCAGCCTTGATCGAAACCTTGCGATCACGATATGATGCTGCAACTGTAAATCCACGCGACGTTCTTTCATTCTCGATCGACTCTTCCGAGAAGGCATCAGAATTTGCCGAGACAAACTGTTAAGATCCAGTGTGCTGCTCATTTGGACTGGCTCGTTCCTGGTTGTTCAGCTGATCTGTCGATTTCTTCACATCAGTCATAGGAACTCTTTTGTTAGACAGCGATCGCGCTGCGTCAATCACCTGATACGTGATCGCAATCGAGTAGTCTGTGGTTTTTATACGAGCCAGCAGTAAATTCAGCGTCTTGAAACAGCCTCATCAGCAGGCGGATATTGTTCAGTGAGTTCGTCATCGGTGTCAGTGTCGACACTGGACCTTTCAACGCTCCGATCAGCTTTTTTATCATGTTTTAAAGCACAGGATAATGTAGCAACAGCACATTAAATTCTTTCCTGTCAAATTCGTGGGCTATCTGATCCAGCTGCCATCCTTCTAAATTGATATGATCGCCGTCTTTCACAAACTTGAAGGGACGTGCATGATCCAGTAACTTCCCTTGACTGTCTTGATCCACGGACTTAACTAAATCGCCATAATTGGATGACTTAAATGGATCATCCTCCTTCGATCTTCGTGCTGGCAACGTTTACTTCTGCATATCCTTCAACTTCTTGGTCCAAATTTAACATTCAAAGGTTTTATGACGAAGACCTATCGTTTTTGACCAATAAATCTTCACCTAGCCAGGACTAAGGCGGGTATTCTCAAAGTCAGTGCGATCCACCGGTCAATATGTCAACTTCATCGCTTCAATGAAACTTTCAGCAGACAAGGAAACACTTCAGCAGTCAACATACTTTCAAGAAAGTGGCGTATTGTTTGCGAAAGATGTGGATCAACACATGGCGATACTACCGGACATTGTGACACCCACAACAAACGTTACTATTGATGATATCCAAGAGAGCCACTAACTGATCGAGAAGTAGGAACAGTTGCGACAGCTGATTAGAGGAATCTCCACCTTTTAATTATTAAAGGTAACGCACTACCTCTTACAGCACGTGGTGCAGTTTGTAATATCGATGTTGGTGGAGCTGCCCCGATCGCGCAACGTGTGCGCTAGATCTTTCTACCGTCTATTTATCTTTGGGCATAGCCGATCGTAGTAACCATTTAAAAAATACGTCATCGATATTGGATTGTGTATAGATTAACGAAGGTTGAGCCATCTAAAAAGATTAATGGTGTTTCCTATGCCGTTGATCAGCGAGATTCTCCAAGACATAGCTAAACTATGTTATATTGTTCCCGGGATATAGCAAGTAGCTTACGGGTCGTAGAAATGGTGGAGCGCTAGAGAATGATCTTGGCTTTTATTATTCTTCCGGTCTGATTGAGATATTGCGAACGCCTTTTGGCCTGAAGAATGCTGCACAAAATTATCAGCTTCTGATTGATACAGGCTTGTATGGATATCTTTAGAATTGGATCAGAACCCAAAATCTACACAAACGAAATGTCATAATTGATTAATAAAATACGAATGACGAGCGTGATACAGAATACATACGATCAGCGTTAAGTCGCCGATCCTATATACATAATATTTGATTCTCGAAACATCGTGGACCTCCCTTTACCAAAAGCTCGAGAATGTATTGAATGTATGCAATAAGTGGAGTCTATTGATCAGCGTGGCTAAATGTCGTTAGGAACGAAGGAAGGTGGATTGTTTCAGTCATCAGGTGTGGTTTTTTGACTGCTAATGATCGATAGAAGGAGTTGAAAGATAGAATATTTGCGTTCACAATGCTGAAAGCCACAATCGCGGTTCTAGTCAGAATCAAGAACTAGGTCTCAGGGTAAAACAAGAGTAAAGGTGGTAAAAGATAGGAATACATTAAATACTACTCAATTTGCGATCTACTTAGTACGCCTTCGTCGTACTTATAAAGAACTTACATAGGTCTTTCCACCTGTTCCGGAAGTGATATATTTGGCTCCCCCCGTCGAAGACAGTCGTGTGGTAAGATCCAAGTGTGAATAGAGTTCTAGGATGTATTTGGCCTGTGGGATTGTCTGAGCAGCACCCTTTAATCGACCCGATATCGGGAGCAATCTTCCCTACCGTAGCGTTTTGTAAGCAGGTAAAGGCCAGGCAGTTAACACCCTCGAGATATCACGGAAAAGGCTAATGTTAAGAATCTCCCCATAAAAATTTGGTTATAAGCCCACCCTCGACCTAGTCGACCGATTGGCCACCTACTAGCCTACCGAGTGCAGCATATCCACTCGATGCACCCCAAGGTCGACCTCTCTCAAGGCCGATATTGCATCTCGACCAAGTATTCTGACAAGTGCAACCCGCCAGCCGACTGGTACACAAGGTGAGAGAAGGTCTATACGCGGCATCGGAGTAACCCCTCCTACAGCCAGCAGTCAGACACTGTGAGTGACTTGAGGTCTCATTAAGCAGCTTTGAGAACTCACTCCACCACAATGGAACAGTAATGTATAATCCGGATATGTGATATCAAGCTAAATCTCCAAATTTACCTTAAAATCACGGAATTGCCGACCCAGGGAAATTAGTGATCGATGATCGATATTGGGGTTGCCAAGAATGAAAACTATACATCTTGTACAGCGCTTTAAACTGATTGGTGATGTCTGTCTGTCTACGATCCAATAGGATGCCACATCTACTGCTCATATGGCAATCAGCCAAGGAAAGCGCGAGGAAAAAGGAGTCCATCAAGATATTTAAATCACAATGACCCGGGGTCATCCCTTGTAAAATGAATCGAAAAAAACGTTCTTCCAACGAGGTTCTGATCGTTATCGGCGTTGTTTTATCTCGTTACAGTACTGACCGCAAGATCCGAATCAAGCTGCCGATATTTAGTGGAGATAGGTAATACATGGGAAGCTTCCCGCAAGGCTTGCGAGTGGTGATCGAAAACTCGTCCCACAAAGTCACCAGCTGCTCAAAACACCCAGATCTCCGAAAAAAGATCGGCTCAATCTGCTTGCTAGGACTTACCACGGTCTATGGCTATAAAGTGCGAAGATCTTGGCCCAAGTCAGCAGATGGAGCGCTTACTCGAAATCAGGGGGCAATGCTAAATTCGGCAAAGGACAACTCGTCCATCTTTAACAGACCTCTTACTGCGGGTAGTGCTGAAAGAGCTACCGGCTCGTCAACATCCTCAGTCAAACCATTGACGAGTGTATATAGCTGTTTGCTATCACCGTCACTCACGATGTCATCATCGCTACTCATGATGCTCTCAGCATCCAAATCATCAGCGTCCACAGGTGTGCACACCTCAAGGTCAAAGATCATTTCGTTTACTGACTGCATCCCACCCTCTTGGGTCAATGCCTCGTCATGAGGTGTTCCCCCCCATGCACCTCGTTGTCCTCAAAGACAACCTTCACTTTTGACTTCACCCGACCCTCCAGGGCCAGCACCTCGTCGTTAGGTGCATGCACCTCGTTGTCCTCAAAGGCAACATCCATTTGTGGCTTCACTCGGCCCTCCAAGGTCAGTTCCTCGTCACCCATGTCGCTTGGACTGATGTCCTGACATTTTGGCTTGCAGCCACCAACACCACTCACGGTGTTTAATGATGCAACATCATTCTCATGACACATGTCATATGCGCCATCTAGTGGGTTCTCAACCACACTATCGATAGTCATTGGGTCTCGCCCACGACTATCTGTCCTCGACACTTACAGAGTCTACAAGGTCGGATATTCCGACATCCAAAATATTGACCGACTCGGTCCAATATCCGCGCCAAAAGCGCTTTTGCTTCCTAGCAGAGGTGGGTTCATGACTCTTCAGAGCCCCATCAGGAGCATTGCGTGTTGCGCCTAAGGTCTTTGACCTCCGATCAATCCATGTCTCATGACGTTCTAGCCATGCCATGCCTAAGATGAGATTATACCGCGCATACAGGTCTAAGACCAAACAGCGTTCCATGCTGTTAAAGTCGAAGAGCTTTACATTTGAGTCCATCGAGACTTTAGGTGCCGTAACACGCGTACACGTCGCTAAGCAAACTGTGACTGTGTCACTTTCACGCGCTACAAGCGCTTCAGCATACTGATGACTACCTTCCACGGTGGTACGGCGCACATAATTGCCCGATGCCCCCGAATCGATCAAAAGGATCCATGGCTTATCAAAGCCCTTAATCGTCCCTTTGACGACTAGCAAGCCTGGCTTGCATTCTCGTCCCGTTTTTGAGAGTTCGGATCTCTTTAAGGATGATCCCTGTTTACTTCTACCTCCTAGAGGTTCAACAGAAGTCAGTTCTTCCCCAGTAGGGCGCCCCAAGCCTACTGGGCTTCGACGTTTCCCCGCGACAAACTAGAGGGTTTACCCAAGGGGGCGTCGGCCCTTCGAGGCCAAATATGCCTTTCTTACAGGGCATTTTGCCATCAAATGGCCTGTGCTCTTGCAGATATAACATCTGCGCACAACTTGCTGCTCCGCAGCTTGAAGCTCAGCTTCTACATCCTCCACTTGACTACAGTCCGTGGGTACAGACCCATCAGACGAGTAGTTATAAGTGGCAGGCCTAACGGCCTTAAAGTTGGTCTCGGCATTCCATGCCACTCCACCAGCTTCCTCGAATGAGGACGGGTCTGCCCGAAAGACTTCCGTTCTGGCAACAACAACTCGGAGGACCTCCATGAAGACCGTGACGGTCACTGACTCATGCATAGGGTCTATGACCATGGCAGCAATGAGAGTTCTAAACTCTTGTAAATATGCCGCAAGCTCACGCTTGCCTTGGCAACACGCCAAAAACCGCGACCAGTTACGGTTTGCTTGGTTTGGCGGTGCATACTGCCGGGTCATCTGAGCTTTCAGATCGGCCCATGTGGGAAACGCATCTTGCAATGATGCACCACATGTGAATGACCACTGTTTGGCTAAGCCACCTAACTTGCCCGTGGCAAAGACCACACGGTAAGGTTTATAGGTGATGTCGGCTATAAACATAGCCGACTCGACTTGTTGGAACCAAAGCATAAGGTTGTCGCCTTCTTCGCCGTCGAACTTATCGACTTCCATTTGTATGGATTTTGGTCTGCGGACCACTTCTTGCGCCATAATCGCCATGTTTGAAGGCGCAGAAGAAGGCATCTGTACCTTTACATGCTCGACTAGAGCTTTATTATAGTCATCAAGCATATGAATACGCTAGTTAGCCTCTTCTTCGCCCTGGGCGATGAGGCATTCCACGCCCTTAGGGCCAAGGATAAGGAGCAGCTTCTACAACCCTTCTTGTTGTGCCTGTGACAGGCCAACCGCTGACATCTCATCGATGTCCATTCTCACACCGAGAATTAGTCGCACAACCAGGTGCGGGATAGACTAAAATTGCTATCAGGTGTAGCCGAGCTACTGTAGCTACGCTACCTATGCACTATATGCAGATGCACTATGTGCAGAAGAAGTAGTCAAACTACTGTAGCAAAGCTACGTATGCACTATGTGCAGAGGAAGACAAGCTCAGAGAGCTTCTACGTCTTAGAGTGTTTAATCCTCCTAGGCTAGCTCGTTAGCTTGTGCCTATCGGTATTAACAACCGAGTCTCAGAGAGAGTAGTATCAAAGATACTGATTCCTTAAAAGGAATAGAATGCTCAAGCTGTAAGGCTTACAGAGCAGGTTTGAAACTGATTTATATTTATGTTTATCTTCTAACACTAAATATAGAAGCACCTACTCTATACTTAGTGCTAGTCACTATTACTGGCTCTTTAGTCTTTTATTATTATGCAAATATGCATAGTCACTATACTTTAAATAAGTAAAGTGACCATGTGGCTCTCTGCCCACGATGTGACCCATCGTACTTCAGGTACGGTCACATCACCTGCTTTTGTACCCAAGGCACAGCCACACCACATTGGTGTGGCAGGTGTGTATGTAAAGTACACACCTGTGTGTAACCCCGTTACAGGTTGCATCTAGTGTTTGTTGGACAATAATGTTTACATTAAGTAACTCATATAATGTTTGTTGGCAATCTTGACTCTACCGTGTGAGAAGATGAATCTGTATCTGACGGCAATCAGTTGTGCTTCACCAGGACAAGAAAAGAATGAGCATAATTCGATTGTATAAGTGGTGAAATGGCCACCTTGGAACGTAGAAAGCCTTTTTTGTGATGAAGTAGTGTGTTGAACAGTAAACAGGACGTATTGTACAAAAGCACACCAAACAAACCATGGTCTTCAACTACAGTCAGCTTATCATGAAGACAGCAGTGCAAGACACAGTAAGGTATTAGAACACCTGTGTTATCTATAAATTGCCATTCACGACAGGATACTGATACACTATAGTGCAGCCGACAAGGTACGTGTGCAACAGCTCCTGAAGAACACACCGCCGTTCACCTACCTATTCTTTGCTAAGCTTTCCAAAGTGTAAACGGTACAAAACGATCGCTTGACATTCTGGAAAGCTATCACTGTTTGCTACGTCGATACTACTGGGACCAAAGAAGTGACACGACGACTTTGAAACGAAAGCAAGCGAATGGGTGTCTTGACGTTTGACAGCAAATAGAAAGGCGACGTGAAAATGAATTTAGCGTTGTGATTAGCTTCAGTCAATCCACTTTGGCCGATGAAGAAAGATGCCGTGAGTTCAGCATCAGAAGCTGTATCGACTGCAACTGAAAAGACGATGCGGTACGATACCATCTCTATCGTCAGTGTCTTAACCTATGCGTGTGTCGACCCTCAACTGTGTTGTCAATACGTCTCGTCGACATCATTGATTGATTAACTGATGATTGACTCATTGATCAATTGACTATTGATGCTTGATTGAATGATTGATGATTATTTATTAATTTAATTGATTGATGATTGAAAGAAGGCTTAGAGTAACACAAGAATTTGTCAGCTTAGGACCTTAATATATTCACTTTGCGTTTTGCCTCAGACTGCCAAGCGTATTTTCGTCAGATTATGAGCTCAAGCTCCCTAGAATCTGCCTCCGCCGCCACCGACTTGAATTACGCCGCCGTGGCTCTTCAGCACGCGTATAAAACAGATTGATGGATCAAAACTTTCTTGCGTGGAAATTCAAGATGCAGATGGGGCTTGAAGAGCGGGGAGGTCGTTTGCATGAATGTCAAGATCGAGCAATGCCTGAATACTTTGGACCAAGCAGCATTTAAAAAACCGCGCAAGGCGATGGCTGTCATCTGCCTGGATATGAAAGATTCGCAGTTGCCGTTGGTTCGCTCAGCGGGTGGTGGATTTGATGCATGGGCAAAAAAAGACCATTTTGAGAAAAGGAACCTGGCAAACAAGATTTTCCTTCGTCGTCGTCTCTTTACAACTATGATAATGATGGTGTTGATGATGTGCTCGCTCACATCAACAAGATTGAAACACTGGCGGAACAGCTTGATGCAGTCAGCGATCCGGTCAGCGAAGATGACTTCGTGATCACGCTTCTTGGCAGCCTAATCGATTCGTACCAGTTTCGTAATGCGGCTTTGGAATCACTTGTCGACACGCTGACGTAGGAACTTGTGAATTGTCGCACGAAGACTTAAAGCGCAAGGAACAAGTTGGCGGTGTCGATAATATCACGAACAGACAATGGCGAGCATTCATGACCAAAACAATCACCGCAAGCACAGAGGAAGGCAGTTGATGTAGAAGCTCAGCCCTTTTCACTACTGTAGCAAACAAGGACATTGGATTGCCAAGTGTATTGTATGGATCCGTGAAGATGAGGAGCGGCAGAGGTTGCATGGAGCAAGTATCGCGCAGACTGAAGATAACCCTGGCGACTTCTTGTTTTTAATTGGTGGTGAATCTTCTCCAGCGAGTGACATCTGGCTTATCGACTCAGGTGCGACGCAGCACATGACGTACTCGAGGAAGTACATATAGAACTACAAAAAGATTTCACCGGTAGAGGTGCAGCCCGCGGATGAAGGTGTTGCTCGAGCTGAGAGAACGGAAGACATTGTCATGACAATGCAGACTACAACTAGAGTTAAGAAGGGCGTCATTGCCGGTGTGTGGCATATTCCCAAGATTTCACGCAACCTTTTCTCTGTAGGTCGTTTTATCGAGAGATGTTGGCTCTGTCACATTCAAAACCGACGCGTGCTTTGCGGAGGCGATGTAAATGACATTGCAGCTAGGTGCACGCATAGGCAAGGATCTGTTTAAGTTGTGCATGATGCCTCTTCTGTTGACGAGGCAGATGTGTCAAGCTCGTCGGGTCACTAGCGGGCTGTCACGTCGTGCCTCCGGCACCTTCGGCTTGGTCACATCGACCGTGGCGATTTAGAAACCATCATTAAGAAGATGATGGCGTTGGCCTCGACATCACGTCAGTAAAGCAGTGGGAGATGTGTGAGGGGTGTGATCTGGGCAAGCAAACGCGGGCAAGCTTTGTACCCAGATCACCACGTCAAGCAACAAAACCTCTCGAAGTTATTTACACTGACTTTTGCTGCCCAATGCCGACACATACTTTTGGCGGCTGTCGGTACTTCGTTACATTCACTGACGAATACTCGCATTTTTGCGTGGTGTATTTGCTACGGAAAAAGTCCGGCGTGGCGGCCAAGTTTGCAAACGCTTGTTGCCTTTGCTGAGACGTTGACAGGCAACTTGGTCAATTTTCTTTACAGTGATAATGAAGGAGAATAGAATTCGAGTGAGATACTAAAGTTCTGCAGCAACCGCGGTATCGTGCAGAAGTACACGCCTTTATACATTTCTGAGCATAATGGAGTCGCGGAGAGGGTGAAACGGACAGCACGTGCTCGTTGCTTGTTGGAGCATGCCGGATTTTCCAACACGTATTAAGGCGAAGCGATCATGACTGCTACAATTCTTCGTAGCCGTTACCCGACACGTTCCACCAGTCAGGATAAGTCGCCGCACCAAGTTTGGACCGGTAAGAAATCGCTACTGGCGAACCTGAAGGTGTGCGGATGCCACTGCATATGTAAAGGTCCCAAAACAGCAATGCAGCAATTTCGATGCCCGCTCGATATGCTGCCGGTATCATCGGATATACGGAGCACGAGAAAGCACATCGATTTGAAGGGATCAAGAGCCGTCGAATTAGAATAAGTCGTGACGCGCGATTCATGAAAGATGTCTTTACAGGTGGGAGGCGCTGCTATAGCGACAAAGATGAGTCAAAAGACGCATTCGTGAATATCCCGGATGATGAGGCCACTGATCACGAATAATCATCTCAACCGGATATCGCTGGTGGTAACTACGACACTGTGCCTGGGTCCAAGCGTCACACCCAAACTTCATCTTTGGAACCCGGAGTTACAATTCCGGGTCCGAATAGACAAACTCGTTCACAGACAAGACGAGACATGTCCGCATTTGCGCGGGAATTTGAAATAAACCGTACGATCTTCACGCAGCGTCTGTTGTAGATTCAGTGGGAGAAATGCCGACAACGTTCAAGTCGGCGATGGAATCTAGCAATTTAGTCAAGTGGAAGGATGCGTGTGACTCCGAAATGGACTCTCTCCACAAGAATTGGACGTTGGTACTATTGCCCAAGGGTCGAAAGTCGATTGGCTGTCGATGGGTATTTCGGGTCAAGGAGAATTATGCTGGTAAGATTGAGCGTTTTAAAGTACATCTCGTTGCTAAAATATTCTCCCAGATGTACGGTATTGATTACGAGGAGAACTTTCGCACAAGGGCAAAGTTTACGTTAATCAGAATCGTGATTAGTCTGGAAGCCAAGTACCATCTGCAGGTTCATCAGATGGATGTCAAGACAGCTTTGTTTAATGTAACTATTGATAAAAACATCTACATGGTTCATCGGACGGCAACTTCGATCAAAAACACGGTCATTTCGTTTAATAGTTGCAGCGGTCGCTTTATAGATTGAAGCAGTCGCCGCCAATGTGGAACAAGACCATCGACGAATTTATGCTTAAGCTTACGTTTTCGAACTGCGAGTCTGTTCATTGTGTCTACTTCAAGCGTGCTGTGAAGCACATGATTCTTGTGGCTCTTTGCGTTGACGATCTAATCCTTGCCAGTAGCGGCGACAAAATGCTAAAGGAATCTAAGTACGCACTCAGTCAGCGGTTTGAGATCACCGACATGAAGAAACTCAAAAATACTTTCTTGGCGTGGAAATTGATCAGGACGATTCTGCTGGGAAAATGTTGATGCGGCAAAGCAAGTTTGTCAAAGATATTCATAAAACGTTTGGCATAGAAAACACAAACCGGTCAAGACAGCTCAAGACCCAGGACTCAAGTTGTCAATACACATGTACGAACGAGGTTGCAATCATGCAAAGACGATGGCAACCATCCCTTACCGGAATGCGGTTGGATGTCTTATGTATCTTATGGTATGTACTCGTCCTGACCTTGCTACTGCTGTGGGAGCGCTTAGTCAATTTGCCGCCGACCACACTGGAACGCCCTAAAGAGGGCATTTCGGTACATTACAGGAACGAACACGCACGGTATCGAAATCCCCAGCAAGTGGCAACTCACAAATATAAGGATACTCGGATGCGTATTGGGCCGGCGACATTGAGACTTGACGGAGCATAAGTGGTTACACATTCATGATGACCGGTGGATGTATTATCTAGAGAAACAGTTTACAAGCAGCGAGCCGTAGCCCTATTATTAACAGAAGCAGAATAATGGCACTTGCGAAAGCTACTGCATGAGGATGTGTGGCTAAAAGTATTTTTGTGCAAGCTTGGAGAGATGACAATCGATGAAGCTGTCATAATCTACAAGGCCAACTAAGGCTCAATTACATTGGCCAAGATTCCGGAGCTCTATAAGCGCCCTAAATATATTGACAACCGTTTTCATTGTGTACGCGAGAAGGTTGCAGACGGTCGAGTAATACTGAACAACTAAATACGAGAATGTAGCTCTTATGACATAGCCGATCACGGATTTACAATTCGAATATTTTCGGGACCTGTTCGGATTCAAAGTGGCATGTCGCTAACGAGTCGAGCGGGAGTGTTGTCAAGACGTCTCGTCGACATCAGTAATTGTTTGATTGATGATTGACTAATTGATTAATTGATTGATGATTAAAAGAAGGCTGAGAGTAACAAAGGAGCTTGTCAACTAAGGACCTTGATCTATTCACTTTGCATTTTGCATCAGACTACTAAGCGTATTTTCACCAAACTGCAGCCAGATACACTCTACGTACCTGTGATACCCATATACCGAATGAACTCATTTTGCGTTGTAACGTCACTGTTTTATCCGAACGCTGAGGTCTCGTGTTTGTGGACGAGTTTCCATGGAACATTATCAAATTCAAAGTAAAGGTTACATTACCGGATCATAATGCATTAAGTAGAGTGATTGCTTTATTAGTTGATAAAATGCAGGTGGTGGACATTATTGATTATCACTCTGACCTGGTCCAGCGCATAAACGCTGAGAAGAGAGATATAGCCTATGCGAATGAGAGTGCTCTTGTTGCTAGTACATGTACACTAGTGGAAGAAATATTAAAGGATATGTTATACGCATAATGCACAAAGGATGCTGTCGACGATATTGCTTAGGGTGATTGCACTAGATATTATCTTTTTTGATCCAAGTGCCGCGATCAAAAAAGATATACGACAGATGTGAAAGCGGCTGAAAATTGGAAGAGACGGCGTTAGCAATAAAAGCGGAGCTGTTCAAGTAGATACAAGAAGAAACGTTTAAATCTGTGCGTTGGTAAGCGTGTGCTCTTCAATTGTCTGTAGGTAGGTTGCAAGGAGCTTTTAGTTACAGAGAGATTGAAATTTGTGCATGTAGATTGATTTAATTGCGTTTGTACATAGTATCAAAAGATGCGATTGTGCTACGCAAGTGGGTGTACTGAAAAACAAAATGTCTGACATTGTGTAATGATGGCAATTCTCATGACATCTTATCGACAGCACCGTCCCCGTTGTTTGCTATCAAGAGCGGAGACGATACTAAACACTTCCTGGTATTTTTGACATACGAACGTTCGTTACTGTTAGGTTCCTTCCGGCGATCAAAGACGAATCGGAATGATCACATGACCGCTTTTAATCAGCTTAGCCCAGGTGCCATAAGATAACAGGTCGCATCGCTGATACAGCGCGCGGTTGTTGAGATATCTTACAGCTGTAGGTGGTATAGCTGTAGCGTCATAGCTCTTGTCGGTTCATCCGAACGCGCGTTTATGAGTGTTATCTGAACCTTTCAACCTCGTTGAGGCTAACGACCTGCTTACACGTGTACTTTCGTAGACTCGTTAGTACTTGGACACACATATCCCAAGGAAAACAATCTTCAGCCGACCGAAGCGTGGACACAATTTTTATAACCGTGCAGCAAGACTTACTTAGCAAAGTAACATGACTAGGACCAAAAAACTTGAAAATGCTCCTTCTGTTAACTTTGTAAGAGGATGACTCGATTCTTATCAGATCGAACCTGCTTTACGTAATACTAATAAGTTATAGAAGAGTAAAAAAGTTCTATTAAAGCGAAAGATAGACAGACAGTTCTATTGGATGTAGTTAATGGTTACAAGATGTCTGGTAAACCCTAAGCCCCATTAGCAATGCCGGTTCCTCGGTCGAGTCCTGTGGTTTTTACGGAGATAGTCAGCTGCGGTGACGACTTTCGAGGTTACCGTGCTATGCTGCGTTAGCAGAGTAGCAGATGTGTACCGTTGATGGTCGTTTCTACGCGTCGCGTCTGCTCTCACGCTTACCTAATGCGCGAAATTGACGTACGCCGGTTTTCCAGAGCGCCTGAACGCTGCCTCCGATTGTCAGGTTCTCCTGCTGGAGCTTTGCTTATTATCTCTATATCTATAAGCGAGCAATGCATGTGCTGCTCAGCATGATTCATAGTCGCCACCACACGTCGACGTATGCACCCGCCTCGTCGGGGTAAGCAGGGTTGATTGTGTACGGACTACCGTGGATAGCCCTGGTGCTCGTCGGCTTGCACTGTTGTCTAGGAAGCCCTAAAGTCGTCCAAGCTCTAGTGGTAGATGAGCTTTCCCAGCCTGCTTGCGCGCATAGACAATATGTTCCATCGTGTATCTTATATTACACGGCAGCACCGTAGCTTATGACAACTGTTATCGCTTGCTCTTTCTTCATGGTAGACCTCATTGCCGTATAGCCACTCGATAGCAAACGCATATGCTGTATCTACAATGTAAAGTCATGTATGGTGCTCAGGATGTGGTACAGAAATCAAAACGCGACTGATAAACAGCTGTTCTGGAGAGCCTGATCCAATTGTGTACAGGCAAGCATGCGCCTAGAGAGAGAACAGATTGAGGTAAGTGCAAGATTTCTATTAGGTAGCTAACCACAGTAGCAACACTGGAGGGTCCAGGCATTGTCCATGGCTGGCAGCCTTTCTATGAAAACCGGCCTGCCCTCTCGGTTATATTACACCAATGCCTTATCATGCAGAACGTGGGCACCTCGCACGGCCGTGTCAGCCCTGCAATAAATGGAGGCGTTTAATAAGCGCCGCAGTTGAAGCTGAACCCGCCCCCAAATTAAGACTTCACTAAATTGCAGCGGGATGTCCGCATTGTGAAAAACGCAGTCCACGCGTTGCTGCCAAAGCATTGTGATGATGACGGTCCGAGCGACCTCCCATATCGTCCTTCAGGCCTTGAATAATAGATCGATGTCGTCTGGGTAGCGGGCTAACAGCATTGCTATGACCCGCGGTGAAAGGGAGGGCACGCTACGGTTTGTGCAGTATTTGAGCCATTTCAGTAAGTGGTAAGGCTTACGAGGTGTGCTCCTCCAATGACTGATGAGCCTGGCCCAAAGTGCTTGAGCACGGGGACATCCCCAGAAAAGATGCTCCTGGGCCTCCTTCTGCCCGACACATTCCCGATACGTGCAAGTCCCGTCCGGAGGCCGGTCCTGATACCACAAGTTTAGCTGACCGGTAGCGTGGCGGTACCGTGTCCATTGCTGATATATCGTCACCGCGTGTCCGTGACCCCATATATGACCCGGCGAGACATCGAGAGCTGCACGTTGCCACCGCGTTTGCTGGCTCTTGGTGCCTAGTCTATCAATGACCTGCTTCAACGGTGTTGTCAAGACACCGCTTAGACGACTTGAACGCTTGCTGTTTCACGAAAGAGACGACGCGGCGATTGGGTTCCATTGGCGGAGCAGACCATGGATATTAATTGACCTGTAGATTAAAAAAAAAGACGACCCCATTCTGGATGAGCTTGCGCTCCGCGAGTAGGGTGAGTTCCTGCGTTCCCCCCTGGACCGGCGGCGGTTCCCCGTCGAGCTCCAAGTGAGACCATTGTGGCATTGAATGAGCTCCCAAACTCTGAGGGTGAGGAAAGTCTGCAGAGAGAGAAGAAGAAGTGCCCCGAACCCTGCCCGGCCCGACCTGCACCCATGCGATGGCTTATGTGAAAGAGGGCTGACGCCGTAGCCGGAGCGGGGCCGGGCACCCCACCGGACTTTCGACGTCTAGTGACGGCGACGAAAGTAAGACGATGATTGCCCATTCTCGAAGTTTAGCAGGGAATGGTGGGGGGCGAGGAGGTCCGTGCAAATGCCGCCGAAGACGTATTTCTGGGGTCCTGTCCGCTGTATATGGATTGTTTCAAAGGAGACATCGCAAATTCTGTCATACTTGGACCGGGACAGCGTCGATGCTTGTGGTGTGAGAATCCAAGGGTTTCCACTCCACCGGAAAGTCTGCCAGAAGTCTGCGATCTCCTGGTGCCAAAACTTGACTGTCTGAGGCTGACAGGGAATGGGTACAGAGAGATGCAGCACCCAGTCTTTTTCATCCCACCAGCTGGTCGATGATGACCGAAGGGTCGGTAGATGGTCCTGTACCCGTGCAAGGATGTCCTCCGTTTGCGCGGGTGTTGGCGTCACCTTGCATCCAAACTCATGAAGTACGTCAGGATACCGCTCGGAAGACGGTGATACAACGTGTTTACGCTCGGTCGATGCGGACTGATGGCCGTGATGTTTGCACCATGCGTAATCCAGGACACCCACGCTGAGGAGTAAACATCCTCCGGCCGAGTAAGTGCCAGTAGCACGTATTTCACCCGCTGGGTTTTGATGGCGACGGGGATTGAAACGAGACCGATGCCGCCTGCCTTACGGGGGGGTATAAAGGAGGCCTGGAGCGACTTTGTGTTTCCCGGTCTCAATCTTGTTGGACGTCTTCCGCAGGAACTGTTTGTAAAGATGATCCAGCTGTGTGAGCGCCCAGCTGGAGGGCTCGAAGACCGCAGCCGTAAACAAAATCCCGGGTCGAACTATCGCATTGAGAATAGGAACGCGGTGCTCGAGGGTCGTCGATACTCTCGTTGCCGGCGCAAAAGAAAAAAGGGTAAGAAATATTTATACCCTTTACGAGAATTGAACTCGTATTTTTGACGTGAAAAGACAATGTCCTAACCGTTAGACTAAAAGGGCTTTTTTTATTTTATTAAACAAAAATATTGTTTAATAATATATACCATTTTAAAATTTTTAATTTTAGTTTTACCTTTATTAATTGCTGTAGCTTATTTTACATTAGTTGAACGTAAAATATTAGCTTCTATTCTGAAACTCGCCCTTATGAAGTTGGAATCGCTAGTAATCGCAATTATTTCGTATTGATGAGACAGGACACGATCGGACACAAGTAATACACACCAATATTGAATCGCCTCGATCAATTTAGTTCCAAAAACTGTAATTGCAATCATATCCAAGGATGCAATCCAACTTTGTCGTCGCGCAATATGGTCCCTACGTTTTGGATCAATTGATTTGCATTTTCCTCAACACGAAATTATCGATCTAATCGTTAATGAGGTGTTTCAAATCCTGTTGTCAATTGCTCTCATTTGCAGTAACAAAGCGGTCTTGACCGCTAGCCACGCGCAGTTGATAGAAATTGAAACAGCTGAGAGAGTCCAGCCGACCGATCATGGTCGTCGCGACATATCAATGTCGGAAATTGACATTGAAGAAAGGGTGAAGGTCAATGAAAATAATGTAGTTGATGACATTAAACGGGACTTTGCTTTCTCAGACTTTCTGAGTTTTCTAAACCAATGTTTAAGAAGATAATCCGCAAGGCTCTTACGTTGGACAAGTACCTAAGTTTGATAGAAAGTATTCTAAAGCACGCACTTTTACGAGCAAGTGAGCGGACGTACTGCAGGAGAGAAAGAGTAGAGATGAATGAGATGGCTAGGCAACCATGGACAAGGATGAAGAACATTAAGTTAGAATTCGTTCGTGCTATCTCATTGCTGAAATAACGCTTTTCAGCGAAAACCCAATGTCTGTTTGTTGCTATCTGTTTGTTGCTATCTGTTCATTGTGTGATTCTCCTCTTGCTCTATTAATTCGCCTCGCATTGTTGTCACTGATAGCGTATTTTGTGTTGTTGCTGATGATGAGGATTGACCACAACTAAGAACAAGACCTGATGCAGGCTATGCGTTGGTTATTGGTAATTTAATAGTCCAGCCCGAATTGTCATCACGCTGTAGTCCACAGAAGTTCCTTCGTTCGATGTCTATATTTGCAAACGCCATCTCTTCCACCTTCTGCGCCTTCATATCTCTCGGTACCGAAGTCTTCACACTTGAATCCGTAAATTTGATACTGTCGAGTGCAATCTCCCTGTTGCTAGTGTTCATGCATGGACGTCTTACAAACGACGCAACTAAATTCCACCAAAGATAAGGTGAATGTATGATACGATCTAATTATAGCCTTGTGATACCGATCATCAGACGATCATGATGGTAACATAGCGCTCCTTAGCCACCTCAAGCCCTCGTCAACAAGACTATCAGTGATGGAAAACGTCGACGTCAACATGACAACTAACGATCATACAATCGTAATCACTTCTTTATGACGCGCTGGTAAACAACACCTTGAGTAAACACAACAACAACTCCAAGCAACATCGTCGGTAGCATCGTATGGGTTTTATAGGGGGTCCAAGGGGCTGACACGAACAGAATTTTGCCAGCGCCTTATGATGCGGACGCCGTTCTCATTCGGAATCATGGTGGAATTGATTTGTAGTGACCGACCGAGTATCACTAAGGATGCCATCATATCCTCCACTTCGGTTTCGTTGGATAGAATGGCTCTATGTTTTGCAATGTCACAGTCAATGCAGTGCTCGTCAGCAAATGTATCAGAGCGCATCCATCGGTCAGCTTTTCATCGAGCCAGCCGATGCGATGTTCATTGACAAAATTCTCGCTTGTTTTGCAAGACAATGACGCATTCAACTGCTCGTACAAGAGAATACTTTAGTACCAGGACGTGGCAGACCGTGTGGTCTTGCTGAATGGACGCCTCAGCATCATCTACAACTTGTAAGTCTCACAAACTATGATTTCTGCTCGAAATGAGTTTGTCATTCTTGCTAGGCATTTTGAATTCACAATAGACACATGACCAAGGGTCTAAGCTGGAGTGGATTCAATTATCTGAATGCTTGTGTTCCAATTCGTGATCGCTTTCGGATAGAAAAAATTCTATTGGACATTCCATGTCAATCGAGTATAGCGAATTGAAACGCTTTGAAAGTCTGCAGGTTCCATGTAATTCCAGGTCCTCGACAAAGGTCGTTTTGTATGGGTGATCATTCAACCTTTGCGTCATAAGATCAAGTGATATCTCATTTTAGCAGTCGCTTTTCGTTACAAAATTTGCAGTGTTACTTCAAAATTAATGATCCAAACATGTAACAAGCAAATCTGCTTTAACGACATTGATTCAAAAGAATACAAACACGCTATGTGTTATATACACCTTAACTGCCTCCATCCCAGTACTGCGTCATTCGGTACAAAGCCACGAAAAATGACTTTCTTAAGCAACATGAAACCATTTATTCGAAAAACTTGGTAGCAAACGTAAGGTATGCAGTATGTCCGCGAATCTCATCATCCTTCTTGGCCACAATGTGATCTCCGACACCACCAGGGATATATTTGCGCTTGCATCCGCCGTTTTTCTTCCGCTCCAGTTCTTTTTCCTCTTTAGTGTCTTTACTCATGTCTTCATTCAACTCCTTCTCGACACACGTCATCTTCGTAGCCTCAGTCCTCGTTGACACCTTTTTTACCGAATCCAAAGTCCGGCACGGGAAGATCAATTCGTCGCGAATTGTACGGCACCAGCCTCGTCTCAATTGTACGAATTACTATAAAACACACTCACAGTCAGCAATAAAAACAACTGCACCTCTAGCTCATGTTTAAAGGACCGACTACACTTACACTCAAAATTAGCGCTTTTAAGAGCATCACACGTTTTCTGAACCTGCTCAATGCATGGCGAGTAGGACGCAAAGAATCCTCCCTGCTTCAACATCTTCGCCGCATGACCAACAGCCATCCAGGGACTAGGCAAGTCTAAAAATACCATATCGATTGAACCCTTCAGCTCCATAGGGAATCCTTGCGCACACGCGTCTCTGCATTGCACCGTGATAACGTTCTCAAGATTGTTGCGCTTAAATTCTTGACGCGCAATTTCTGCTCGATGCGCATTGAACTCAAAGGTATAGACATGACCATCAGGTGCTACTGTTCGTGCAAAACTTGTCGTGAGGGCGCCACTACCTGTTCCAGATTCGATGACACGTGAGCCCGAGTGCAAAGCAGCAGCAAACATGATGGCACTTGCATCAAGTGTAAAAACAATTTGAGTACGATGACGCAGTGCTCGACTCCAAAGTTCTGGAGTTGGTGCTAAGAGAATTAAATAACCACGTGCATTTTTCTTTCGAGAGAGAAGTTTTGAACCAAATGGTTGACCGATCATATCGTTATGATAAAAAGCACCATGACGATTTTGATAAATAGCATTGCATTGAGCATAACAATACGTAATTGACTGATGTGTTTCAAAAAGAATCACAAGAGAACCTTTTTGAATAAGACAAGGAGATTGCCACATGGTATTGGGAATTACTGATACAGACGACGCATTTACTTCTATGGATGGCATTGCCATGGGTACGACACTGGTAATTCGATGGGTAGAATCGTGTGCTTACCTTCGGACGACATGGTCAATAGTGTAACAAACAACAACACAATTCCTTGCAAAAACTAATATATATATAGCAATAATGGGCTATAACCAATTTAATATTCATGATAACAAGCCATTTCTCAATCCTATGAAACTTTATCTCTCTTTTCTCTCAAATACTTAATAATCCCCGCTTGCTTTCAAAGCCCTTCCGCGTATGGTATAAACTCGATCATCCTTACTTCTCTCCTAAACTGTCGTAATTTGGATCATTGCGGTCCACTGCAACAACTTCTTCTTCTTCATCAACTGAAGCTGCTGTTGGCACACCCCAATTATGAGCTCCAGCTCCACCTAGAGAAAAAATAGTCAAACCATATCACGTCAGCCATTAATGAACTTTAGGACAGTATTTATATATACCGCTACTATCTCTCCTTGTTTACTCTACGTGGCTTTCTCTCTTTTTTTCATCATGATAATCATCATCATCATCATGATTATCATGATCATTATCATCTCTCTTCCTCGTTATTCTATCATCTCGTTTTTCTATCGTATCTAATTTTTCAATCGATTCATACGATTTCTCATTTCCTCTTTTTCTTCTTCATATCTTTTCTTCCTTCATCGATATATTCGTATAGAAACATGTTAGTGACTTTTGAGATTGGATCTACCAATAATTCTCAAGTACTACTGAGTCTCGCTGCTCGAGTGGTATTACTTTTGACAATCTTCTTCTTTCTATCACAAAGTATTGTATATGGACGTGTCCTGTCTCATCAATACGTACTTCAATGTAAACGTCTATCTTACAGTCTTTCTTTAGCATCTTCAATTGAGATTCATGAAGGAACGACCCTAGCAGATAAACGACCCTATTCTTCTGTTCCTGAAGCTCCTGTTGCTTCTGTGAATGTCGTAGGCGGCTCGGAGTCTGCTTTGATGGAAGAAGAGGAACCAGCAGCAGCTTCTACGGCTCTGAAATGAGACAGAGACTCTTTCTGTTGCTCTTTATGGCATCAACACTTCGTGTCTGCTCCCTGTTCACAGAAGTGGTGATGTTGGAGACAATGACAGCTCTTCCGTCAACATCAGTATGTTGCAGACTATTGGCACTGCTCCTTGTGGTTGCCGTCCATGTTGTTTGTATCCATCAACAGCCTCGTGCACAGTTGTGCTATGCCTGTTGGTACAAAGCATACCATGGCCAAGAAGGGCATTTTTCTGTTTCATCTGCTCCTCTATGTTGCTTTGTGCTGCTGTGTGGGTTGACGACCACATCAGCGAGACTTTGGAAGGCTGTGACTTGTTGCAAGGAGGTGTCTACTTTGTGGGGCTAATTGTGATCGGTATTATAGCATCCGACTCATTCATTTCTTTCGTGACCAAAGCCCCGATGAAGATTTCTTCTTTGACTTGTCGTCAGCGGCAATGAGGAATGACAGCGGTTTTACTGGACGCCAGGGAGTGTCCTCGCTCTCCGCCTAGGCTGTTTCTCCGAGACAACTTGTACTACGAAGGGTAGGTACTGTCACTTGTAACCAGTAGACTGTAACATGCACACTGACTATCGACTTATGATCAACGTTGACGTTGATGATGTGTCAGATCACGGCTGCTATGCACCCTGCTCTGCGTTCTGTTCACTGTGAAAGCGGTATATTTGATCGGCATGGGCACTGGCTGTATGGAATTGGAAGAGTCGCAGTATCGCACTCCTCTAAGCATTCACCACACCACGTACGAATTCACCATTCAATTGTTGACTGAGTTCGTTCCCAGCGCGCTACTACTTATTCACGCGCCAGGGCAAGGGTTTGTCATCTTATCACCAACGTATTCGCTCGTCACAATGTCGGTATCCGCTACTTTAACTGGCGGTAGCTGCTGTACGAGAAACCAGCGTGATAAGCTCTCGGCGCCCAATTATGCTTACGCGCCTATTCGTGGTATTACACCACGTCAACCCTGCCAGGAAGATGTTATTCCAATGCTTACGGGGTATCCATATCAGGTACGCAAAACTAGGATCATAAACTGGTTTTCGTCCATTCAACTGGATGTGGCTTTATGTTTCATGTAGGCACACAAATGAGCATACGGGTCGGCTAGCAGCACAATGTTGACCTCTACAGCAAAGCTCTGATCATGCAGCATTAGCGGAGCTTTCTTGCTTGACAGCATTAGTGAAAGTGCGTTTGCCAGTGCAGGTTCTAACACGGGCCTAAACGATAAGGTGGCGTACCCTTAAACATGATACAACTCAAACAATGTCAATTGCAGGCAAACCAAAGTTTTAGTGTCGGATACTCGTGATGGCGTGTTGGATGATCATGATTACTTGCGTGTATCGACACGCCAGCACTTCGGTCGCTGACATGTGTGCTAGCTGACGACCTTGCAGGACGGTATACCAACTAACATTCACCAATGAACTCGTGCGACTGTCAGCCTGATGTTTTTTTTCTGGCTCGTCACATATACCGACCGACATAAGGGGAACGCTCATTGACACCATCTACGTTTTGAGACAATGTTCTTCGATCTTAATGGTGGTCCAGTCGAAATGGACAAAGGTGCTGGTATTCCAGTGGGACGATACCACTAATCTAATGCATTACACAAATAAAGTCAATCAAATGGAACTGGGTAAAAAGTGGACATTAGCAAAACCACATGCGAGGCAATTGTTTTGTTAGTGCAAAGTAGAAAAAACATCCACCGCTGTTGAAGTTTCTATCCGAACGTGACAAAGCAGGCATTTATGAACACGAGAAAAACGAGTGAAGCAATAGGGAGCGGCTTGTTAATGAAGCATTAACAAGAGATAGTTTTGCGTAAGGAGGTCAAGGATAGTAGGGAAAATGTAAAAACTCTGCTCGATTCTGTGATGTAGCTGGTTTAACACACACACTTTGACGACAAAAACGAGCGGTATCATTAATGTAGCTGCACATGAAGGTTTCAACCAATTTAAAAGCTTGTGCAGCATCTTGGTGAGAGATTTCACAACACAAGGGAGTCTGGTTGTGTAGCCGAGCTATCGTAGCCACGCTCCTTATGCCCTATGTGCAGATGCACTATGTGCGGAAGAATGTAGCCAAGTTACTATAGCAAAGCTACTTATGCACTATGTGCAGAGGAGGACAATCTTAGAGAGCTTCTACGTCTTAGGGTGCTCAACCCTTCTAGGCTAGCTCATAGGCTTATGCCTATCGGTATTAACAACCAGTTCTCAGAGAGACTAGTATCAACGATACTGATTCCTTAAAAGGAATAGAATGCTCAAGCTGTAAGGCTTACAGAGCAGGTTTGAAACTGATTTATATTTATGTTTATCTTCTAACGCTAAATATAGAAGCACCTACTCTATACTTAGTGCTAGTTATTATTACTGGCTCTTTAGTCTTTTATTATTATGCAAATATGCATAGTCACTATACTTTAAATAAGTATAGTGACCACGTGGCTCTCTGCCACGATGTGACCCCTCGTACTTCAAATACGCCCAAAGCACAGCCACACCACATTGGTGTGGCAGGTGTGTATGTAAAATACACACCTTCGTGTAACCCCGTTACACCTTCCCCCACCAATCCGTGGGACCCGACGTCCCCACGAATTTTCGCACTTAATTGGAGGCATCGATTTCATGTTCTTTCCATTTTGCTTGCCTCGCAATAAGTGCTTGCACTTGCGAACAAAGCTTTCGTGTTCTAACACTTGCTCCTTAAGCACCTGTTCTTTGCACACATGCTTTCTAAGACTCCTTGTGTTATTATACTCGCTTTCCAAGCATACAGTGCATTGCACTCACGCTAAAGAATTGTGTGTTACGACACTTGCGTATAAGCGTTAAGTGCCGAGCACTTTGGTAATAATACCCTTTGTGTGTTTACGGACCCTTGCTTCCACAGACCTAAGTGCCTAGCCTTTGCTTTAAAGTATTACAGTGTGCACAAAATTTGCTTTATAAAGCTCTTGTCCCTATAGCGCTTGCTCCATCATGGATGATGCAATGCGTCCCGACAGTTTTGGGGACGATAACAGTGACGTTGCCTCTAGGTAGCAAGCCGAACCTCCTTTGGTTCATGGTAGCCCAAGATCATCACGCTCACCGAGCGGGGGACTTCGATCCCAATCTGTGGCATTCCCTTCACTAGAGACAACCCCTTTGCGTCAAGCGCCTCCTCTTCCCTCGGGAGAGGGCAAAGACAAAGAGGTAACCAACCCTCTTGACGATGCACGGCAACGTCAACTCGATGACGAGGCCCGAGCGGCCGCTTTGGCACGGCCCAAACAAACATTTTCACGACGTGATTACGGGTTCGTGTCCCAGGACCCTAATGAGGAAGCTCGACGAGCTGCATCGCAATCTTTGCGAACCTATATCATGTGTCCCATGCCCGTACGGCCTGCAAGAATGCAGATAGTGTTGCTCTTTGTGAGCGGCTAATTTCCCCCAGGAGATTTCGATGAAATCGTATCAGGAGCGACTGTCACGACAGTCACGTGGGGTGCCCGTGCACCTACTAAACGGAATACCAGTGGTGCTTGCACCAGGTGAAACATCTGCACAAGATGATCACCAGGTCACACGTTGGGTAGAACGAGCATGTAAGCTCTCAAGTTTGTCAAACTTGCGTTTAAGCGCTAAAGCGCAAGACGTTTGGTTAGAACGTCGTCTACGTATTACCTTCGCTAAGCTCAAAGCGAAACGTCAATTACCTTCCACATACAGGTCAAAGACTTGTGGGGGACAAGCTTCTGAAGCTGTTGCCCGTACCTCTCACTCGAGTGATGTACCGACACTAGCTTCTTCTGAAGGTCAGAGAAGAAGCCATCCTACTGACCCCTACTTCCACAGCACCTAGTGCTAGGAAGCAGCCGACGACAGCTTTAGTCGCTTCTGACCGTCCTGATTAAAAGCGTCAACGGCGTCAGGGAAATCCTGCCGGAGGGGTACCTCATACTCCCACGAGTCATACGACTGGGGGTAAACCCTCCACTTTACCAAGTATTGGTATGCCCTTGATGACGACGCCGAGCCAAGAGGCGTTCCACGTGAAACTGTTGATGACCCCGGTCATCAATCAACTTCGGAGGAGGTCGATGACCATTGATCTCTCATCTCTCTGAGATTGAGCGTCGCCTGACGCTTCTGGAGCGTGATGCCGCATCGGTGAGGTCTCACCTGTCATCGCTCGATGACCTTGTCGATCGACATCGTAGATCCTTTGAGCGTCATCGCTCTTAGATCTTAGATCGCTTAGCGGCAATTGAGCGTTCTCAAGCCAAGATTCGATGTCAGATCGACCTCCTGGTACGCCTTCAGCGTCCATATGCACCTCGAGGATACAGGCAAACTC